>JAMJFZ010000094.1:9195000-9795000 GCA_026225945.1 Cricetomys ansorgei
TCTCCCAATCTCTCTCTCTCCCTCCCTCCCTCTCTCTCCCCCTCTCCAAGGTCTTAAATAACTGAGACCTGACCCTGAACTTCTGCTCCTCTTGCTTCACCTCCCAAGTGCTGGATCACAGGTGTGGGGTCCCATGCCCCGTTCATGTGGTGCTGGGATCAAACCCAGGGCTCCGGAACTGCTAGGCAAGCACTCTACCAGCTGTGCCTCACTGGCAGCCCTGGCCTTTCCACACTTACGTATCATTGTATTTTGTTCATATGTGTACCCTCCCTCCCATGGTCTCCTTCCTCTTCCTCTTTCTCTTCCCAAATAGGCCCTCTTTTTGATTTCATGTCCTATATATACATGCATATATGTTTCTTGTATTTTTTATTGTGAGCCTAGCCCTTAATGGCTGAGTCATTTCTCCAGCTCAACATGCATACATATTTCTAAACCATATCAGCCACCAAAATTAAACTCTGAAAATACAGATAACGTAAATAGACCTATTATAAGCAAAGTGACTGAAGCTGTTATTAAAAGCCTCATCTCAAAAAACAAACAAAAACAAAACAAAAAAAGTCCATGCAGGCCAGTACTTGGAAGGCAGAGGCAGTGGATCTTTGTGAGGCCAGCGTGATCTACATAGTGAGTTTCAGGACAGTCAGGCTACATAGAGAGAACTGCTCCTCCCCCTAGCCCCCAAAAAAGGACCAGAATTTGAATTCTATCACGCTTTCAAGGAATATCTCATACCAATTCTCCTTAATTTGTTCCATAAAACAGAAAGTGAAGGAAAACTGTCAAATTCATTCTAGAAAGCCAGTATAATCCTGATACAAGACTAGGTAAAGAAAAAAAAAAGAGGAAAAAGGAAAATTCATCAATTTCTTTGATGAGCATAGATGGAAAAATTCTTAACAAACTTCTTGCTAACTGAATTCAGGAACACAGTAAGAGGATTACAGAGCATGACCAAGTGAATTTCATCCCAGAATGGCAAGGTTGGCTTAACATATGTAAATCAATAATACATCATATTAAGTAGACTTAAGGATAGAAACCACAGAATTATTTCAACTGATGCTGAAAGGGCATTTAACAAAGTCCAACATGATCATAATTGTGTAGTCTTCAGGGATAGGACGTGTCTCCAAATAATAAAGGCTATATTCAACAAACCTACACCCAACATTAAATGGAGACAGAACGAGACAAGTATGTGTACTCTCCCCTAATTTTGTATAGTGCGTGAGTCTTTTTGTTTGAGACAGGGTCTCACTATGTAACTCTGGCTGTCCTAGAACTCACTCTGTGACTAGGCTGTCCTCGAACTAACAGAGATCCACCGCCTCTGCCTCCTGAGTGCTGGGAATAAAGAAGTGCGCCACCACGAGAAATAAATAATAAACAAACAAACAAACAGCCAGGCAGTGGCCAGGCTAAGATTAGTGCCCATGTTAACAGGGGCAACAGGATGACCGAGTCTACGGTTCTGTGCACACCCAGCTGATCTCCCACACGGTTCAAGCACCAAGGCAGATCGCATGCCCACTGCCACCTGTGCCAGGCTGGACCCTTTAGCAGCTCACACCTTTCTGTTTGCCCAGTGCCAAAGTCCACTCTACTTCCTGCTAGAGAGGTGACACTCCTTATGGGAGAGGCGCCAACTCCTTTATTGCTGGTACTGGAGACAGTAGTAGTCCTGCAGACAGCAGGCTAGGGGCACTAGTCCCTCTGCTCAGTTTCTTGTAACAAGGTCCAAATAAAGGGCCCACATGTCCACATCCTGCAGCAGGGTTCTGAAGGATGCTGGCACCTTAATAGCCTACTTATGGGGTGCAAAGGCCAAACGAGGCAACTTTCCTACCCCATTTTAACTACTTTTATTGTCCACTGGCTGCCACAGGCATTTTTTTTTTTTTTTTTTTTTTTTTTTTACACACACTTCCTTCAATCTGCCAGGAAAGCCCTTCAGGGCTAGCTCTCATTTTCTAGATCGCTAGAGGTCACAGGTCAACAGGAGCACAGAGTACTTTCTCTGATGTGTGGGCATGTCAGGCTTTGGGGATGGTGTTACTGTGATCGCTTACGTCAGCTGTAGTGGGGATGCAGCTGAATCCTTACAGCATGAGGCCTTTTCAGAAAGCTCAAACAGCTGAGTTTTTTTCTGAGACAAGAGTATTGCTACGGAGCTCTGGAAGGCTTAGCACCCACAGTGTAACCCATGCTTGAATTCACGATCCTCCGACATAGCAACGCCCTAGATGGGGGTGGGGGACACTTGTATAGCCCCAAGGCAGGATTGCACTAGGGCTTCTCAAGACGGAGAGCCACATTAGTTACATATATTTAAATCTATTTAATGTATATAAGTGCCTGAGTGTGAGTGGAAGTGGCTCTGGGTTCCCTGAAAAAGCAACAAGGGTTTTTAACCTCTATGCCACCTCTCTTGGCCCTCACTCTCCCCATCACCCCTTCTTTTGAGATAGGGTCTCACTCTGTGGCTCAGAGTTTTTGAAACCTTGGTCACTGAGTCTCTTCGCAGCAATAAAACTGACTAGGAAAAGAAAAGCTCACTTGTGACTCCAGCTCTAGGTGACCCGACTTCCTCTTCTGGCCTCAGAAGGCACCTACGCTAAGGTGCACATATCCCCACAAAGACAAAAATGAAATTTAAAATATATGTAAATGGACAGATAAATCTAATAGTACAAAAACTCGTAATACATATGAAATATGCAAACATCCATACAGGAATAAACACTAACAATTTAAAACATCTATGTACACACACAATACACAGACTACAATTGGGAAGAAATGCTTTTATTTCTAAGACAGGGTTTCTCTGTTGTAACTCTGGCTGTCCTGGAACTCACTCTGTAGACCAGGCTGGCCTTGAACTCACAGAGTTCTGCCTGCCTCTGCCTCCCGAGTGCTGGGATTAAAGGGGTGTGCCACCACCACCCGGCTTTAATTTTTATTTTGTATGCAGGTGTGAGTCCACAAGTGCCATGGCCTGAATGTGGAGGTCAGAGAACAATTTGCCTAAGGTCTTTTTTCATCCTACCTGGTCCTGGGGATTGAACTCAGGTCCTTAAGCTTGGTGTGTGGGGGGGGCTTTTACCCACTGAGCCCTGTAAACTACATTTTTATTTTCTTACTTACAGTACACGTAGCCCGGCTATCTTAGAACTCAATATGGAAACCAGTCTGACCTCAAATCCACTGAGATCTACTTGTCTTTGCTTGAGTGATGGGATTTATAAGGCATGCACCATCACACTTAGGTTAAACTGCACCAAAAAGATTATACTATTAGGGGCTGGAGACAGAGCTCAGTGGTTAAGAGAACTGGCTGCTTTTCCAGAGGGCCTGGGTCCAATTCCCAGCACTAACATGGCAACTCACAACTGCCAGTAACTCTAGTTCCAGGGGATTCGACACCTGTACAGATAGATTCAGGCAAAACACCAATGTATATAAAATAAAAATTAAGATTATAAAATTATATAAAATTACTCAGTTGATGGCTCAGTGATTGAGAGCTTTTCTTGCAAAAGCTGAGGTCCAATTACAGCAGCTCACAACCGTTTGTGACTAGTTCCAGTGTATCTGACACCCTCTCTGATCTTTGTAGGTACCATGTACACGTGATGCACAGACATCCAGGCAGGCAAAACACTCACACAAATAAAATAAATCTAAAAAAAGTTTGCCTAATTGAAATGGGCAAAGGACACAGGACATTTTCAGGAGTGGAATTCAAATCATCAACAGGAAAAAAAAAATGCTTTATCCTATTAATAGTTACCAGGGAAACAGTGGAATCTCGTTTAAGAATTGAACTTTATTATTGTGTATGTATAGGAGGCATGTATATACACGCCATAGTTCACATGTGGAATTAGAGGACGATTTTGTGGAATGTGGATCTCTCCTTCCAGCCTTACACAGGGCTAGGGGAAGAACTTAGCTGATCAAACATGCACAGCAAGCCTTTACTGATGAGCCACCTGAGAAATTCAAAGTTCCAAAGACACCCTGAGCAATGATGCACAAGTGGAGAATCTGGAACTAATCTCGCCTGATGTGCTACAGTCAAAATGCAGGCAGACTCAAATTATTGCATAAACTTATCTTCAGGTTATGAGTATAACATGCATATCAAACAGAAATGGCTTTCATGCTCACACTCGGATTCCCAAGACACCTCACAGGTCTATACAAACACGCCAACATCTGAAAAAGCCTAAAACCAGAACAGATGTGGTATCAAGCATTTAGGATATTGGTTATTCAATCTGTATTTAGTTTTTGGAAAAGTTTTCTAAAACAACCTAGAATTTTTTTAAAAGAGATTTATTTTTATTTATGTGTATGTGTTTGTATGAGTATGCTCATGGATGTCCAAGGAAGCCAGAAAAGGACATCAGACTCTCTGTATTAATGTGTGCAGCCCAATGTGGGTGCTAGAACTGAACTCATCTGGAAGAGCAGTATATGCTGTTAACCACTGAGCCATCTCTCCAGACCCTAGATATGCTTTTACATGTATAACCCAAAGTGCATGTTTTTAGAAATATTTTTAGAAATAAAGTAATTGCTTCAATTTGTACTTCTGCCCCATTTTTGACTGGTTCATGCCTGTGATCCCAGAAAATAGGAGGCTGAGGTATAAGGATCATTATGAGTTAGAGGTCAGCCTGGGCTACACAGGGAGCTCCAGGACAGCCTGGACTACAGAGTGAGCCCTTGGCCAAAAAAACAGGCGATGTCAACTACATACCAAAGTCAGCCACTTCATTTCCTGTACCAAATTAAGTACCCAATCAAATAATTCAAATAATCAATTCACGGCTCACAAGGGGCATGTGACCTCATAAAATGGAGGTAGTTTAGTGTACCTACAGTTTATTAGTTCTGCATTTTATCTAGTACACAGGGAACTAGGGAAGATGGTAAGCACTTGGAAACTGCAGGTGCAGTGAGATCAAAACATGGCTATGTACAAGGGACAATAATTTACTCTAAAAAAAAAATCAGCAAGAAAGTTAAGGATTGGGTTAATAAGTATATGAGATAAAAGTCCAACAACAGGGGCTGAAAAGATGGCTCATTAAGAACTCTGGCTGCTCTTCCAGAAGACCCAAGTTCAATTTTGCAGCACCCAAGTGGCAACTCAGAGCTGTCTGTGACTCCAGTTCCAGGCTGTCAATACCTCTTCTGGCCTGTGCGGGCACTACGTGTGGACGTGGTACAGACATCATGCAGGCAAAAACCGACACACATGAATACATAATTTAAACAGTGACTGGGTGTGGTCTACAATGTGAACACTCTGGGTAGAAGCAGCAGGAGGAATAAGAATTCAAGGCAGAATGGGTTACACAGTGAGTTTGAGGCCAGCCCGGGCTACAGAGCAACATTCTAACATCTAATACCGATTCACACATATTTTAAGCAGTTGGGTGACTAGAAATGATTAGGATTTGCCCAATAGACACCCAGGCGCCCATGAAAAAAAGCTTGGAAGTAAAACGAAGATGGCTGGATTGCTGAGGCCACACTCTGATCTTCAGCGGGCAACTGGCAGGCATCTACCACCTGGAACCAGCTGCTTCTCCTCGTCCATCAGACGGTGCTTAAGACTCCAAAGCATAGTCTCCAAAGTATGCTGACATCGCAACAGCTCTCCTTAACCTCAAGCTGACTTCAAGTACATCACACAGATTACATATCAAACAATCTCATTAGTCCCTCCAACTTTCAAAAGAAAAATAAAAAAACTCTGGTACCCCACATCTGATGCCCTGTAATCACACCCAGGAGCCATTATAAAATAGGCTATCTCCCCATGTCACAGCAAAGGCTACACAGAGGGCAGCTCCGGAAAGGATGAGAAGCCAACGCTTCCCTTCTTGTCAAGCCTGGACAATTTAAATGCATTATAACTCACAGGGAAAAAAACAAACAAAAAAAAAAACCTAACCAATCAGTAAGAGTTTGGTATTTTTCAACTAGATAAACAGAAAAGAGTATCTAAGGCATTTATTCTTGTCCTATTTAAATGAAAAAAGACAGCTTAAATGCTTCAGGGAACTATATTAACAGAAACATCAACAAGTTACAGATAAACATTTTAATTGATTAAATATATTACTTTCAAGATCTTTTTGAAATCGCACTTGTACGGTACTATCAACAGCCAAAGGCAATAGAAAAGTTCGGAGATGAACACGTGACAGGAACTGCTGTGTGAAGTGACATACACTGCTCCCAAGAACATTTTTAGAAGATAATTTATCTTAACATGTTCAAGGACAAAACTGTAATCAAAGGAATATATATTAGTGCCTGCTTTTTAAAAGTTTATTTTACATTTTAAATACAGTATTTTTCTCATTTAAAAAACAAAACAAAAGCCTAACTGTGGTTTCTCTGTATACAGAAGAGCTGCGGGGCCGTAACAGCATCCACATTCAACTACTTCTGAATCAAAATTTAAAAAACACAAACTAAGCACTGGTTAGGAGAAAATAATCCAGTTTCTTAACAACTGATAGAGAACAGAGTTAAATACCTATAAAACCAGGTATTAAAAACAGAAAGACACATAGCACTTGAAAACCTCAAAGATCCTGAATGTAGTGAACTGCGCACACAGCAGCTAGCCAGTGGGGTCCCTGGTGGAAGTGATCTTGAGTCAAATTAAGTTCTTCATGACAAAACAGTACTAGGTATACACTGCCATTTCCATCTATACCACCCTCCCTCTAGGCACTTAGCCACTTACACAAACAAATCTGAAATAATGAAATGTGGATTTGTTTTCATAAGAAAACCCAAAATGTGTCTTTTCTCACCAGCAAGGCTTAATACAGACTTAAGCTGTAACATTTAAGCACGGGCCTGTGCATTTCCAATCTTCTCTAGTATGTGAGACCGTGGAGCCATGTGTGCCCTAGTAACAAACAGAAAGAAACCTGGACTATCTCTGGCAGTGATTTCCTATTAGTGCAATGGTACTCCTCAGATGCTGCGTTACACTGAAGTGATTTCACATGTATTTTTTCAGAAGGTGCCAATTTGAGTTCATAAAACTCCTGACTGTATGCTTTTTATAGAAAATAATTTCAATTTGAGATGTTTCATAAAGCTATAACAAAACAAAATCTGCTAGTTTTGTTTTGTTACAGTAGTGTGAATAGCAAATGGAAGAAAAAGCCTGAGCGTCTAAGGAGCTGCCAGGAAGGATGCTGAGGTGTTCTATCCATCTCTACATGTCAATTATCTACTGGGTTTGAATATTCTAAGTTTAAGATTCTCTCAGAAAATAATTCTCTGTAACATAACTAACTAAAAAGCTGTACCCAAAGCAAAACAACTGGGGTCACTCAGGTAAGACCAAGTTGAGGCCATTTCTTTTTCTACTACAATCCATGAAGTCTTGAGTTTTAAAGTTTCAAATTGTTGAGCTTCAGTCAAAGCCAGCTGCACCTGATGTAGACTACAGCAAAAGCATTCTCAATCAGAGCTGTAACTGTGGGCTCTGGCAGAACACATGGAGCAGACAGCAATGGACTAACCACCGGCCAGGTTGGGTCAACGCTGGGACATTTATTTTGGAGACTGAATATTTAACACGTAGCTCACGTAACTCCAGTATCCACTAGTGGCTGCTGGTCAGCACCCAAGGGTTAGATGAGTCTTCAGAACTGCTTTTAACCTCAGAGCATTAATGATAAAGAGTCTCAAGGAAATCCTGGTTCCCAGCAAGAGTTCATAAACCATCAGAACAAAATCAAGAAGGTAAACTCTGACTCCAATGCGCCACAAAAGTCAAAAGAAATTAAATGTCATCTTCTGCCCCACCCTAGACTCCAGACTGTAACATCAGCTTTATCTAGTATAATAGACTCTGTAGTAGACTGACTTGGACCTCCACAAAGAATAGGAGTTATCAAACTTGAGGAGATACACTCCCCTCCCTGGATATTGGTGGCTGCCTGCATACACTTCCTCATGACAGTCCCGCCGGTACACAGGTACAATCTCATCCAGTAGAGGCTTGTTGGCATTTTTTTTGGCTTTCTCTTCACAAGTGACATTTTCTGTGAGAAAGAATAGACACAAATCAAATGATAGATCCAGGAAAATTTACCTTCCTCATCAAGCAATGAAACTACATTCTTTGAGAAAGTGTTTGCTAGGAATTCTCCTAAGTCAGTCTCCAACTCTATACATGTAGGTATAGAGGCATTGTATTATATAGGCATTATTAGTAGTATATAGGTATTAGTCATTCATTTGAATGCCCGACCGCCACTATGCACGATGCTGTGGGAGTGAAAACATCAGGTAGTGGTAACAACCCCAGCTTTTTGTGTCACTACTGCTCCTGTTCCGGCCTTATTTTTCCCATTCCATATCCATCCAATTCATAGCTCCTTCCTTATATAAAACAATCTTGATCATGTAACACCAAAGAAAATGCTGTGTTGCTCTCCGCTTCCATAATGAGTCCACCTTCATTTTAGCAATCAGGTAGTGTAGGCAGACTATTGTTTCTGTATATCTTAATAAAAAACAAAACAACAACAAAAACACAGTGGAGAGGTACTCAGAGACAGCCACAAATTCAGTTAGCTCCACTAAGCCTATTTAACACAGAGGTGACACAAGTAGGTAAAAAATAAGCTCTGATCACAGACTGTCACCGTTAATAGACTTCTGGGCTATAATGATAAGTCAGGGAGAAACACTTCTAAAAGCTAACAAGAATGAGAAAATTATGCCGAATCGTGTCAGTCTAATATATTAAACAACCTCAAGGAAAAGAGGTCAAGGACACAGTAAAGAAGATAAAAGACTGCTAGTTTTATAACATGGCGAAGTGAATCCTGGCAACCCCTATTAACTATATGTCAATGGCCACAGCCAAGAATTTAAACCTGTGAGAAGCTCTCAAGGAGAATTTAAGAAAATAAGACCAATTATATCTATCATGTGGCACCTTGGAATAGGTACTAGAACATTAGGTTAAAAACTAAAGAAATCCGAATAAACATGACAAATTTGACAACACCAGTATCAATACTGGTTCATTAAGATAAATACAATGTACAATTTAAGAAGTTAAAAGCAGGGAATTTAAAGTTCATAAAAGAAAGTAGGAAGAAATTTTCTTTTTAAAAATTTCTAATGGGCAAGACAGGAGAACATCAACCAAACCTCAGAGCAGAGCAATTTCTTTTCTTCCTTACCTTTTTTTTTTTTTAATTAAATTTTATTTTATGTGTATAGGCTTTTGGTACCTGCAGAGGCTAGAAGAAGGCACTGGTTCCTCTGTTATGCACAGTTATAAACAACTATGTGGGTGCTGGGAATCAAGCCTGGATCCTCTGCAAGAGGGACTGCTGTCAGCTGCCGAGCCGTCTCTCCAGCCTTTCCTCCTCAGCTTCTGAGACATCTGGCCAGAACTAACCTAACCCCTTGCCTTTTTGGCTTTTGGCTTGGGATCTTGCACACAGAGCACAAGCCTTAACTTTGAAAATAACCCTCAGCAAGATTTATACAGCATTCACAAAGCTCTTTCAGACAAACACAACCCTCCTTTCTACACATCTGCACACTGATCTGAAGAGTCTCTGTCCTGAATACTGCTGTGGCACTCCTGGAAGGAAGGTAGTGGCACCCAGCCAAACTGATGAGATTTTATCTTTTCTTGCTCCTTCCTCCTACTTTTGATTTTGGTATTATGGGGAATGTTTCACTCTGTTGCTATTACTTAGGAATAAACACTGATAAAAAACAAAAAAATGCCAAAGGGCTGGAAATGGCTCTGCAGTTAAGATAAACTGTTCTTGGACTAGAGATGGCACAGTGGTTAAGAGCATTGGCTGCTCTTCCAGAAGACCGGGTTCAGTTCTCAGCTACCACATGGCAGCTCACAACTGTCTGCAACTCCAATTCTAGGGGACCTGACACCCTCATAATGATCTATATGCAGGAAAACACTAATGCACATAAAATAAAAAATAAATACATTTTTCTTGGTGAGGACTCAAGTTTGGGTCCCAGCACCCACATGGCAGCTCATATTTGTTTATAACTTCAGTTCCAGGGCATCTGATACCCTTTTTTGACCTCTGCAGGTATCAGACATGCATGTGGTACACAAACATACATGTAGGCAAAACACTCAAATAAAATAAATAAATAAGTAAATCTTTAGAAATCTTAAAAACAACAAAATACCAAGCCAGAGGTGGTAGAAGCACACCTTTAATCCCAGCCCTTGGGAGGCAGTGTCAGGGGGATTTCTTTGCGTTTGAGGCCTGGTCTACAGAGTGGGTTCTAGGATATCCAGGGCAACGCAGTAACACCCTGGCCAAGACAAAACAGTACATGTTTCGTATTTACCAGGTCAAACCTGGACTTGTGATGTAATTAGGGTCTGAATCTTCTGGGATGACAGTCAGTCTGCAAGATGTACTGAAATTCCTGCGACACTCTGATGGTTCATATAGAAAGTACTACAGAATAGAATTTGTCTTTGGAGCTGAAAAACAAACTGACTGGTATGAAATTTCAATTGTTAAACTACATACTAAATCAATTTCAAGAAATGCTTCTGGTCTAACTGCTCTATATGCTCCCACACGTGACCCCAGTGGTGTCAAAGTGGCACTGTGGTTAAACGATGGTCTACTTGTAGGGTCAGATGCACTCACGTCCATTCCACACATGCCCAATAGTTCCTGAGCCTATTTTAATACAATCCTCACGGAACACTGACTCCCTGTGAGCACTGGAGAGGTCAGCTAGTCCCAGCAGGTGGAAGTAAGGTGCTCTCACTCTCACAGGCTGCACACTACAGCGCTGTCGCTCTCAATCTCGCCAGCAAGTAAGTACTTACTTGGTATGTATAAACGTCCCAAGTTCTAGTCTTTCCAGCTAAGAAAATTAAGGAGAGCAGCTTCTCGATGATCAATACATCTTTTAACTTATTTCTTAGACCATGATAGTTTACTAAGGTCTTTCAAAACTCCTGATTCTGTCTACTTACAGAAAATAAAAACTCGCACTCTTGTAAAACAGTGGTTTCCAAAAAGAAGGACAACTGAAATTAAGTGGGGTACTCTGGCTGAGTGTCCTATATTCACACACAACTCTTACCCCGTGCTTGGGAGGTGGAGGCGGAGGCAGGAAGATCAGGAGGTCAAGGCCATCCTTGACTATATAGTGAACTAAAGGCCAGCTTTGGCTACATGGAACCCTGTCTCAACCCTCCTCAAAACAAACAAAAAAGCAAACACATGAGGGGAAAAAGCTAGTTGTGGTGGCTCATGCCGACAATCTCAGCATTTGGGACTGAAATAGGAAGATCCTGTCTTCAAAACAAAAAAGCTATTATCAGAAATATAAATTCATTCCAACCTTGTTCAGTGAAGCTAAAAATTAATAAAATAATAAATAAATATAAGTTCAAATAAATTCCTTTGTTGACAAAAATTCTTACTTGTTCTTTCAGACTTTTTAAAACTGGGGCATGGTGGCATACACTGGTAGTCCCAGCTACTAGGGAAGCTGAGGTAGAGGACTGCTTGAGCTCATCAGTTCAAGACCAACCAGGGCAACAAAAACAAGGTCCAGTCTCAAAAACAAGCAAAATATTAAAACAGTAACAAATCTCACAAAGTAATTTCACATATTCAGCTTTTCAATACACAAGTCTGTAAGTAAAACAACATTCAGAAAGTAGGAAAGTAATATGCTGCCAAAAAGACTTTTCTGGCACTTAGAAAAATTCATGTTCAGAGCCTTCTTTGTGAGAAACTGGCCTCTCTTAGAGGCCAAAAATCCCACTACTGAACAGAGGACTTTTCTGTTCATGAAGTATTCTGCAGAAGCGTAAGGTTACACAGGAGCTCACATACAAGGCAATAGCTACTTAGCATACTAAGGCCCTACCTTCCTCCTCGTCCTCGTCACTGGACTCGCTGACATGCACACTGACAGCAGCGTTTGGAGAGTCTGTCCATTCAAAATAAACCCCAAACCCAATGTCATAACTGTCTGTAGCAAATTCCCAAAAAAGGTATGATCCTTCTTCATGAGTGGGGACACGAACGGTGACTACTTCTCCTCGGCGTACTGTAATCACAGAATCTGCATCCTGCCGAATCTTCTCTTTAAAGTCTTTGATCTGTGGTCTCGTCCACATGGATGGAGCTGCAATCACTGGAAGAGATTCTAAAGCCAATAGGATTTACAATAGCTGAAGAGAAAAGGTTCCTACCCTGCAGAGAACATCTGCATAGGATTCCCTGTGTTCTGACACCAAGAGCAGTATGTTTAGCTCAGATCAAGAGAGAAAGAGAATAGAAAGCTCTCAGGTTATTATAGTATCCACAAAGGTCACAGGTATTCAGAGGTCATTATAGCTCTTCAACAAAATGGAATCCACAATCTTAAAAGTGATTTTTCCTAACACTGTTCTCATTTCATTCTATCTGTTGAAGTCTTAATCTCTGGGGGATCCTAAAGTTCTAGGGCTTTTCTGAAAAGAGGAAGAGAACAGAATATCCTGGACAATATTAGAACCACTGGAGAAACACACATGGAAAGGACAAATGTCTTGTTACTAAGCGATATTCATGCGTACTGCAGCATTCAACAGGTTTTCAGTTAGGTTAGTCAGATTCTCTAACAAAAAGATTTCCTCTCATCTGCAAACACGGGTAGGGCTGGGGATACAGCTCAGTTGAGAGTGCTTGCCCAGCATTCACGAATCCCTGGGTTCAATCACGAACACTACATAAACTAGGACCTGGAGTTCCAAGTCAGCTTCAAGCTACATAGGGAGTTTAAGGCCATCTTGAGCCGTCTCGAAACAATGTGGCTGTGGCGGCACACGCCTTTAATCCTAGCGCTCACTTTGGCGGCAGAGGTAGACAGATGAGCTGGAGACCAGCCAGGGCTACACAGTGAGATCCTGTCTCAAACATAAACAAAATGCCACTCCAATGCCTCAGCAGGTAAACACTCTGCCAAGCTTGATAACTTGAATTTATTCATCAGAATCCACATGGTAGAGAGAGAACCAAATACTGCTAGTTGTCTTCTGACCTCTGTGTGTACACATACATACACAGAATAAATAACAGAGATGTTAAACAAACGCTGGTATAAACGCTTGGTAGAGACCAAAGAAGGTCTTTTCTGGAGCTATTTTCTGTTACTTGTTCTAAAAAGTCAAGAAGATCAGAATGGGATTTAGGAATCTTCCTCGTCTAAGTATCCTTGTACTCAGCACAGCACTCAGAGGCAGAACAAAACGAAACAAAACCATTTGTACCTCCCCCACTCTCACCATCAATTGCCTAAAATTAGAATTAGGAAAATTATACTTCAAAAAAACAGTCACAGAAGACTTACAAAAATAGAAACTGTAATTGGTGAATGCAACAGATGTCTAAAGTTACACATTTCTGCTAGGATAACAGGCATGTACCACCACAACCAGTTTTATGTGGTGCTTTAAACTGAACCCAGGGCTTGTGAGTACTAAGCAGCTGCTCTCTATCAAGTGAGCTATATCCCTAGCCCTAATCGTCTATGTCTGTGTCATCAGAAGCACCAGATTCAGGTTCAAAGAGTAAAGGGGTTTGGGGCACAGATGTAAGTGCTCTCAAAAGCTAGTCAGCTTATCTTCCTGATTTTTGCTTTTCATGAGGTCTAGAGAACAACATTTGGATGGGCAAATACATATGCTAAACCATACCTTTTGGTCCATTTTCCAAGGCTTCTTCTGCAGCTTCTGGCTCAAGCTCTTTTTCGGAATTGTCAGTGTGAGTTTTGGCCTGCCCATTAACTGACATCATATCACTTGCTCCAGCTGCATTCACTTTTGATGATGTAGGCAATGCAGCCCCAGCGACTACTACTTCTTGTTGCTTCTGTAATGCTGCCTATAAATTGAGAAGTTAAGTTACTCTCACCACAAAGGCTGACATTAACCTATGAGTGAAGTCTAACCCCATGCATTTGCTCAAAACTAAAGCATTCTAAGAGATTACTAATCAACTTTTGCCAGTTTTTATTATTATCTGTGATAAATATTAATATAACACCAACTGACAAACATGATTAAACAATCAACCTCAGATAAAATTACTAAAGACAAAATTAAGTATAATAACATACTGCTGCCTTCCAAGTTCTAAGGTGAAGGGTACATGCCACCATGCCCAGCAATGATATATATTCTGAAAATTGAATAGAAGAAAATATTTTGTTTTAAATAAAATTCAGCTATATACAAGCATGGTGGCACATGCCATTAATCCCACCACTCAGAAGGCAAAACCAGGCAGATCTCTGTGAGTTTGAGGCTAGCTTGATTTATATATGAGTGCCAGGCCCACCAGGAATACACACTGTAACACTATCTTAAAAACTACAAAACTGTGGGCTGGAGAGATGGTTAAAAGCACTCGTTGCTCTTCCAGAAGACCTGGGTTCAGTACCCAGCACCCACATGGCAGCTTACAAATGTCTGTAACTCCTGTTCCAGGAAAATCTGACACCCTCACACAGATATACATGCAGGTATAACACCAGTGTACATAAAAATAAATTATTTTTTAAAAAAAGATGTACCACCATTGCCTAGCCAAAAACAAAAAAAACCCTACAAATCTAGGTGTTCTAAGTATGCTTGGAAGTGAAAACACAGAAGAAAAAACACTTGACTCTATCTTCACCTTCAACTGCCTGAAATTAAAATTAGGAAAATTTTACTTCAAAGAAACAAATGGCCACAGAAGATTCACAAAAACAGAAGCTCTAATTTTAAACAACAAACACAATCCTCATGTGGACAACTATTCTAATATAACAAAAATAAATATTCACAGAAAAATTACAATCACAAATTTTAAAAACTGATGGTGTCAGAGACCAAGCCCAGGGCCTAATATTAGCCTCAGCAGGTGCTCATCCACTGAATTATCACCCTCAGACTCCAACTGAAATTTAATAAAATTGTCAATCATGCTATTAAAAAACATGGGTCTAAGATTTAAGGGTTATAATAATGAAGTTAATGGTCTAAGTATTTTCTCCCTTAAAATTTCATACCAGGCTGGGTATAGTAGTGCCTATAATGCCAGCATTTAGGAGTCTGAGGCAGCAGGATCTTGAGCTTGAAGCTAGACTGATCTACATAGCAAGGCAGGGAAGGAGAAAGTACAAAGAAAAAGAACTGCTAGATCCACTGGCACGGGCCAGAAACTCCAGACACTTGGGAGGCTGAGGTAGGAAGATTGCAAGTTCAAGAAGAGCCTCGGATACTGAATAAGTTTATGCCAGCCTGGGCAACCCAGTGAGACCCTGTCTCAAAACAGAAAAAGAGGGCCGGATACATAGCTCTCAGTGGTAGAGCACTTGCCTAGATTACAAACCCGTATGAAGGACACATAACTGAATGTGTAGTCATGAAAAAGTCTGACGACAGTACAAGGTTTCTGAATGCACATGCACTACAAATTCATTCAAAAACCAAAGTTTAACAAATCTGAGATGTTTCTGACAGTGCTCAACTCTACTGCATCAAAGTAACTTCCACACAGCCTTGGTTCTGAACACACACCATGTACACTTTGCACATGGCTGTCATGACATACAATACCAATAAAAGCTGTCTCAAATACTTTGGCTCAAATTCAAGATTATTTTATGTTATAAACTGCAGCGTTTTTATTGCACATATAAAATTTTCTTACAGAAATTCTATACTTACAGAAATAAAATGGCTTACTTATGGAAAACAAAAACACAATACTTTCCTGATGTCAACCCTCAGCATATAAACTAGTATGTATTTAGACTGTAGGAGCTGGAAAGATGGTTCAGTGGCTAATAGCACTGACTGTTCTCCCATCATCCACACAGTGGCTCATAGCCATCTGCAACTCAAGTTCCAGGGTTCTGATGTCCTCTTCTGACATATGCAGGCACCAGGTACATACACACGCATAGACATGCATCCAGGCAAAGCACCCATACACATAAAATAAATAAATCTTCCTGAGGAAAAAACATCCCCCAGGGCTGGCAAGATGACTCACCACACAAGTTAATTTCAATTGTCACGTTCGTACGACCTAGAACCTTTTGAGAAGAAAGTCTCAACGAAACCCTATTTAAACTGAATTGGCCTGTGGAAATGTCCGTGAGAGACTGTCTTTATTCCATCAGCTGATGTGATGCAGCACCCTGGGCAGCACCACTCCCTAGGCAGGAGGTTTTGAGCTGTGTGAGTGGAGAAACCCAGCTGAGAGCAGCATCTATGCATTCACTTCTCTCTGCTCTTGACTGCGGAGGTCATGTGACCAGCTGTCTCAAGCTCCTGCCACCGTCACTTTCCCACAGTGATGGATCGTAGCCTGGAATAAACTTTCTCTCCTAAATTAAACCTCGTCAGGGTATTATCACAACAACGAAAATGATACTAGGGTAACATCTAAGGGTGCTTGCTGACTAAGTTTGATCTCAGAGCCCACATGACAGAAGGAGAAAACTGGCTCTGGCAGGTTTTTCTCCAGTATCTACATGTATACCATGGTGAGGACAAACCTCTCCTCTATACATGCACATAAAATAAGAAACATGTTTTTTAAAATCTCCTGAGTCAAAATGGGAAAGTTAAAAACATCTCTAACCTAAAGAACACTGATTTGGAGAATATTCTCAAATCAAGACGGGAGCAGCTATCAATGCTACCTTAAAACCTATTATGTAACTTTTGTCTTTTTGTTGTTTTCCTTTTTTCTTTTTGGTTTTTCTGTGGAACCCTAGCTGTCCTGGAACTCATCTATAGACCAGGCTGGCCTTGAACTCAGTGATCTACCTGCCTCTGCCTCTAGAGTGCTGGTTTAAAGGAATGTGCCACCATATCTGGCCCCTCAATACTAACTTTGTAAGGCCTATCTGTGTCACAAATAATTGTATTTTGTTTTCATTGCTATGGGATACTACACTGTAGAAATATAAAATTTATCCATACAATTTTCATGAGCATTTGGGAATGTTGTGTGGGGAGGGATGAAGTCCTGAATGAATGTGATGCTGATTTTCTATTATAATAAATACAGTCAATTTCAAGGTTGCTGCTGGTGCACCTCCACCAAGTGCACAGCACTTAACCCCAGTTCTACACTGTTTGTGTCAGTCATTTGTTCATTCCTCTTTGTCCTAGGCAGGTCAAGGCCAAAGCCATGCAGGTCACGGTACAAATTCTTTTAAAACACTTGACCTCAGCCAGAAGGCCAAAAATTGATTCTTTATAAAAATTAATTTATTTTTATTTCATGTGCATTGATTGGTGTTTTGCCTGCATGTATGTGTCTATGACGGTGCCAGGTTCCCTGAAATTGGAGTTACAGGCAGTTATGAGGTGGCATGAGGGTGCTGGGAATTGAACCCTGGTCCTCTGGAAGAGCAGCCAATGCTCTTATCTACTGAACCATCTCTCTGGACCTGATATTAGATTTTTTAAAACAAAACATTAAATCATAAGTAAGCATATGTTTACAGGATTACTGAGAAAGACATGTATATTGGCCTATCTGTATATGTAATTCATATAAAAATCATTCCTAAATGAAGAATATCTCTCTCTGCTGCTACATAAAACTCAAATTTTTTAAATATATTCTAAGGCTTAGATTCTAAATCACACTGTTGGTTAGTTGTGCTTTCAGCTACCAGAAAAAAACACATGCAACCAAAACAAGTCAGTACGTTCAAAACATCACATGAGAGTGGAGGAGGAGAAGGCATTCTTAGAGCTAACCATTTCTTGGAACTCTCCAGTAAAAATCAACAAACTTTCCTTTTCTGGATTCCACTGCTCAGGACTTTTATCTAGATACAACTCTCTCTTTTTTAAACATATACTTTGGAAGAAAATTTTAAAAACACAGGAAGATCTGTGTACGGCAGTGCGTGCTTATAATCCCAGGATAAGGTTTGAGTCTCAGCCTGGGTGACACAAGACCCTGCCTTAAAAACAAAAACATAGAAAAGTACAGGAAAACTATGACAGTCATCTAGGTAACTATATTTCCAAAACAGCAGGCACAGCAGTTTTGTTCAGTATTTACATAAAATTAATACTTTAGAAGAGTAAAATTCTCTTCTTTCTCCTTGTGTAAAATTCATTAGTAACTGGTAAAAAAAGAACTTGAGTGAAATGATACTGTACGGCTGAACTCTCAGGTAGCCTACTGTACCTATCCCCAGATGCAACCAATCAGATGAGAGTTTCATCATACTAATTCCAACTGCAACTTCTAATTCCATTTCTTGGATTTACCCTACTAGAATGACTTTTTCCTCATAATGTGATAGCAGCCTATGCACAAGACAGCGTACAGCAGCAGTCTTACTAATTACCTCAATGCCCATCAACCAATCAAAAGGGGGAGGCGACATACTAAAGTAAAACAGGCTACAGAAGAGGGAGAAGCATCTCTCAAAAATTATGATTATTAAACCATGGTTTAGTATCCTTTTGATACTCTCATGGGTTATATTAAACCTATAAAGCAGTGGTTCTCAACCTTCCTAATGCTGCAACCCTTTAAGACAGTTCCTCATGTTGTGGGGACCCCCCAACCATAAAATTATTTTCATTGCTACTTCATAACTATAATTTTGCTACTGTTCTAAACTGTAATGTAAATGTCTGATATGCAGATAGTCTTATGCTGACCCCTATGAAAGGGTCATTTGACCTCCAAAGAGGTCACAACCCACAGGTTAAGAATTTCTGCTATAGAGCCTTTTAAAAGCTCACTGATCCTAAGACTAAGGGAGAGAAGTTAAACTTTCTACTTTCCTAAAAAAAAATTTTATTGTATAATGAATAATGTCTGTATGCTGATTTTACCTCTCAAAAAGTGTCACAGCCCAATATCGTCAGCATTTATAAATCAATTTTTCTATCCCTGCTCCCATCTTTTTGCCCCTCTCCCTTTTTTACTTGGAGATAGGGTACTTCTAAGCTGCCCAGACTAGCCTGAACTCTCAGCCACCTAAGTAATTTGTGTTACAGGTTTATACCACCATGCCTAGCTATTATCTTCTCTTCTTTTTTACAATCCTGTGAGGTTAGGAACCTTCATCTTGTGTCTATTTTCACAGAATTGGAGAAAAAGCAAGAAATCAGAGCAGTGGTAACATGTCAGAAAAATCAAATGATAATGGCAGAGCCAGGACAGAATCCAAGTACCAGATTCTTAGTTCCATGTCTTTAACTTAAATCACCTTCTATATTTTTGATGTGAGCCTATCCTTTAACAGCTGTGCCATCTCTCCAGCCTAAACCACCTAAATGTCGAAGCAAATACTTACGAATGTGATGCTGACAAAGGAGTATATGCTGTCATGAGTTATAATGGATCTGTCCCGGCTTTGAAGAATCAGCCTATGGCCTTTTGGAAGGGGAGTCTATGCCTTTAAAGTTGTCTGCTCCTGATAGTACATCTTCTGCCTGAAGGACGTTCTTACACTAAGGCTAGCTACCCAGCTCTTCACAGTTCCAGGGGCACTAATACAGTCCACACCAGACTCATTGTTTTGACACTAGACCTATCCAACTCCCACACATTCTCATAACAATATAAAGTACATCCTCTGAGGTTCAAGAGACTGTATTTTCTCGTGTAACTGCCAGTACAAACACAATGCTAAACAGACTTCCTAAAAGATCAACTACAGAGTTACTTAATACCTAAGAGGCTAGCTAATGCAAAATTCATTGGCAACTGTTAGAAAAGAACCTGGGTTCCAAGGAAACATAACACCTTCTCTGAAGCTGCTGCCATACCTGTTGCTGTGCAAGCTGGACTTGATACAACTGTTGCATGTACTGCTGATAGTGCTGCTCCTGCAGCTGGCGGATGAGAATCTGCTGTTGTTCGTAGTTCCCTGGATATTGCTGGGCTGCATACTGCTGGAACTGCACGGCGGTCTGTGAGTTTAAAGCTGCCATTATCTGCTGCCTAAAGACATTAATAAATACATGCCAGTCTGACAACAGTAGACTGCTCATAACAAAATAAAATGTCTTTGTTTATTTTTGTAGTTTATAACTTAAAAATGACTAAGCTAATAAAGTATACCAAAAAAGCATGTGTTCCAGGCCCAGAATATTTAAAGAAAAAAACTGACCTCTAATTTTTTTATTTAGGTTTTTCAAGAGAAGTTGGAATGGAGAATATGAAGCAGATCACCACCATCAATAACATAATTATTAACACTATGCTCAGTCGATGTGCCATGCAATGCTGCATTTACATATATCAACGCACTCAGTTTTTGACAACACTATGAAGTTGTTTTGTAATTGCCCAAGATTCTACTACAGCTACACTTGAGAGCCAGACTCAAATCTAGATAGTCTGGCTCTATAGACTACACTAATTTACAATGATGTTATAAGATGATGGACTGACATTTGGGCACTTATGAGGTGCTTGACTTTGGCTATGGTTTCTCTACCTACACACCCCAAAACAGCACAAGGCAGAAAAATAGCTAAAAGTTGTTACAGGCTCTGTTAAGGATGAATAAAACCAGTGACAACCCTACAGTCTATAGCATTTGATTTAAAGGTATCTCTTTTCTAAGAAGAACTAGAGAAAATAGTAACAGGGCATGCTGCCTGGTTTAGTGTCTTTCCTCTCTCATATTTTACAGAGCCCACACTGGCCTTGACTTGGCCTCTGAAGGGCTGAGATCACTGTACCTTGCTTGGAGAAACCAATTTTATCAATTATTACAATTATCTTTATTTTTTTTCAAAGAAAATTACATGTGACCAAAACTTTCAATCCTATTTACTAAGAAATAAGCAGATAGATAAAGCAAAAACTTCACAGACTCCTGACTAGACACTGAGCCACTAAGGTATTCAACTCCAAATCCAAGAGAATGGCATTAAAAATCCCGCTCCAAAGTAGAATGAGGGTGTGGTGCGCTTTGACGATACCTATCACTGAAGGTTTTTCTGAGGAACTACTAGAAACAATAAGAGAACTCAATGTACCTAAAGCTCTTTGGCTTAACTTTCCTGCCATGTCATCCTTCGAACTCCAGGCCTTCTTCCAGTGTTTACCTCCTTGTGCCTACAGTTGCCCTTTGGAAAGCCAGGCCTTTCTGAGACTGTTACTTTCAGTCTTTAGTGAACAATAAAGTTCCAGCTCCCATGTCCTGTAGTAGGGACTGGGAATGGCTATCTGATATACACTGGGTTAGCAAGGCTCTCTATCCTCAGAATTTTAAAATGGGTCTCAGCTACTAGTCAGTCTTTCAGACACACAGAAAAAATAGATCACAAAATTCTCAGGTGAGATATCCTTGACTAAGACAAAGCAGACAGAAACTGTAGATAGCAGTAAGAACGAAGAGATAGACTAAGAAGATTAAGAGATGGTGAGAACTTAAAAGACACTGGACTTAAGACAGAGCAACTGAGAAACCTCAATTGATTGCTGCTTCTAGTCTCTAGGTTTTATATGCTAATCCCAAATTTCTTCAACACATAAAGTCAATGGTAAAAATGAAAAGGAGCTACTATGAGTCTACCTCTCAGGCACACAGTCACAGGAGCATTCTGTAACACTCAGGGTAGAAACCCAGGTCCAACAGATGGCACTCTCTCTGGTTCTCACTTTTACATAGAATCCAGCCACAAGCTCACTTTTGCTGCTCCAGCCGAAGCCTCTCCTCTTCTATTCGCCTCCTCTCTTCTTCCTCCCGTCTAAGCCTTTCCTCCTCTTCTCGCTTCCGTTTCTCTTCTTCCTTCTGCAAGCGCTCTCGCTCTTCCTCTTCACGCTGCCTTCGCTCCTCCTCTGCCTTTCTACAAGGCACAGAGCAGAGAGAATGAACTCTGCACAGTGAATCTTATTCTTAGCAATCTTTCAAAATTTGAAACATATAAATTTCTATATGGTAGAAACTTCAAATATGGAGTCAATCTCACAACATACACGATCACATCAAGAATAATAATTAGATGGGTGCTTTCACAGCCTTTAATAACAAAATAAATAAAATAACAATAAGCAAGAATGAAAAAAGCAACCTTTCAAAGACATTATCTCTGATGCAACAGTGTATTACTGTATATTAATCTATTCTCCATGTTATTCTATTTTCATTAAGTATCAAGTCTTAGCTTGGCATGGTAGCTCTTGGCACATATACATATACACAGTGAAATTCTGTCTTTAAAAGGGGATTGCGGCTGCCAGATAGTGGTGGCACATACCTTTAATCCCAGCACTCAAGAGGCAGAGGCAGGCGGATCTCTGAGAGTTCAAGGCCAGCCTGGTCTACAGAATGAGTTCCAGGACTGCCAGGGCTACACACAGAGAAACCCTGCCTCAAAAAGCCTACATAAATAAAGGGATGGGTCGGGGAGGGCTAGAGAGATGGCTCTGCAGTTAAGAGCACGCACTGATCTTCTAAAAGACCAGAATTCAGTCCTAGCACCCACACCTCCAGCTCTAGGGGATCTGATGCTCTTTCCTGTCTTCTGAGGGCACCTGTATTCATGTGTATCTATGTGTAGTATATATACACATAATTAAACCTAAGAATATATCTCTAAAAAAACTCATATTGGGGCTGGAGAGATTGCTAAGATTGTTAAGAGCTCTAGCTGCTCCTCTGGAGGACCTGAGTTCAATTCCCAGCACCCATGAAGTGGCTCACAACTATCTGTAACTCCAGTCCTAGGTGATCCAATGCTGTTTTCTTAGGACATTGCACATACATGATAAAAAAGACATATATGGAAGCCACCCATACACATAAAATAAATATAATTTTATAAGATGACTCAGATATTTTCACTGGGACACAAATCATTTTACTTTGGTTACTTATCTATGAATTGTAATTTATGACACTGAGTTTGTACGTTTCAGACAAGGTGTCATTATATACTTCTGGCTGGCCTGGAATGTGCTATGAAGACCAGGCTAGTCTTAAATTTTGAGCAATGCTTTACCTCTGCCTTCTAAATACCAGGATTACAGGGCATGTGTCATCTAGTAAAGCACTTTTAAAATTCTCTCATTCTCAGGCAACCCAAGTGCTGGGATTAAAGGCGTGCATCACCACCACACGCTTCTTTTAATTTTTAACTTTTTATTTTATGCATATGGGTGTTTTGCTTATATGTATGTCTGTGAACCACTTGCACACTTGGCACTCATGGAAGCCAAAAGAGGGTGTTTGATCCCCTGGAACTGGAGTTACAGATGACTGTGAGCACCTATGTGGGTGCTGGGAATTGAATTCAGGTCTTCTAGAAGAGCAAGCCAGTGCTCTTAACTACTGAACCATCTCTCCAGCACCCTAAATGTTTATTTCTAATTCAGGATAAGTAGAAAATCAGAGACCCATCTCTTTCTAAAGCATATCAACCTGAGGAAAATTAGCTCTAATCTTTCTTATACTGTTTTCATTACGTAGGACATTTAGATGAACAAAATAGTTAAAAACAACTCAAAATAATAAGGAGAGGGGGGCAAGACAGGTGAGTGTAACCATGACAAGCCAAGATCCAATTCATAATAATAAAAAATCCCAAAAACATAAACAGTGAGCTCAGCAGCACCTACTCCAAATGCCGGAAGTAATTAATAAGCCACCTAGGATCCAAAGCCAACATGTATGTTTGTAAAATGCAACAGGAATACTCTAGAAGACAGAGGCAAATGGTGTATCAGATCAGAGAATAAGGAGGAAGGAGTATATGAATTATGGTTGAGCTTCTTATTGTAGTAAGACAAAGTAGCCAGGTGTGGTAGAACACATGTGGAATCCCAGCACTCAGGAGGCCAGCCTGAGCTACATAGAAAGTCTCTGTCTCAGGAAAAAAATAAAAAAGGAATGCTGCGGTAGATGGGAGGTTCATTTTAAGAATGTAACCAGAAGGAAACAGCTCTCCTTCCCTCCAAACTCATATGAATATCTGCTCGTATCAGTTTTGAAAACTGCCACAAGAAGTGAGGAACAAAAGCGAGACATTTGATCTAAAACAAAACCTCCACAAAGCAAAGCATCAGTGCCCAATGGCCCCACACTGTGTGTCAGCGTGCCCTGTAACATCACCTCCTCTTTTCTTCTTCTTCCTTCTCTATTCTGTGGGATGCAATGTATGCTGAAAGGAGAGGGCAACACCTGTTTAGAAGCTTCACAAACTCTACCATGGCATCCTCTTTGGACATGTTTCCCAAGGCCGCCCATTCTCTCCTGCAGAGA
This sequence comes from Cricetomys ansorgei, assembly GCA_026225945.1. Lineage (NCBI taxonomy): Eukaryota > Metazoa > Chordata > Mammalia > Rodentia > Nesomyidae > Cricetomys > Cricetomys ansorgei. The sequence continues at coordinate 9,219,337 of JAMJFZ010000094.1, forward strand.
ACAGAAAGAACAGTTACCTTTCCTCACAGAATCTTATTTAACTAAACCTACATATGAAAAAGACTCAATTATAATTAAAATGAAGTATGCTTTTACTATTAAAAACTTCAAATTTCAACAAACCTCCATTGATTTATTAAGATGTCATAAACAATCCAAAATATAAATGCATTTAGACTATTCACACTTGTCAAAAGTCAGTCTATATTTTATTTTCTTTACATATTTTAGCTGGAACCGAACAAAAATACTCCATTTTCTGGCACAATTCTGTATGTCTCAACAAGGGAATCAATAGGATGTATCGTATTTTTTTATTTAGTTTTATGTATATGGGTGTTTTGTCTGCATATAAATCTGTGCACTACTTGTATGTCTGGTGCCCTCAGAAGCCACAAGAGGGCATCAGATACCCTGAAACTGGAATAGGTGGTTGGGAGCTGCCATGTGAGTGCTAAGACCCAGGTCCCTCTGGAAGGGCAGCTAGTGCTCCTAATATCTGAGCCATCTCTCCAGCCCCCAGTAGCATGTGTGTTTTAAATGGCTACCTTTAGTATAATTTGGGAAGAGTTGGATAAAATTGTGCTTGTCCTCGGTTCATAATCAGATATGTAAACTTTCCACGATATTTATCTAAACATCTCCAAGCCAAAAACAAGCATCTGAAGATTCCAGAAACTATGAGCAAAATAAATGTTTCATTTGCTATGCTAATAAATTAACTATTTACACCTTCAGCAATTCACATTATATCTCTTTCCAACATCATTATTAAACTTACTAAATAAGAAAACATTTGTTACCTCCTATCATTCCCCAATACATCAAAGAATCCAACTTCAGGACAAGTATCTGGGTTATATGGGCCCAAGAGAACCTGCTTATGTAGTGCCACGAACTTCAGTTTTTCTTCGTAAGTTGGATGAAAGGCTTTGCCATCTTTTACTGAAAGAAATTCAAAGAAAACAATCGATATTGGCAAATACACGATTTCCAGCACAGACACAAGACAGGTATTAATCGAGTCTTTGGCTTTTGAAAATGCAGAGTGCAAACAAGCTGCTAGACCTTTAAAAGCACAGTAAGCTCTACAGACGAATGGATCGTGATTACTGCTGGTAGTGAACTAGTGCTGATATTGTTTATGTAATTGGACAAGCAATGGCTAAAGGTCCTGGATTTCAAAATGTCTGATGTTTTAACTGTGGGAGGTGAGGTCATTTAAAAAAGGACTGTAGGCAGGGCATTCCTAAAGACAAATGATTTCTCTAGAAGGCCTCTGCCTCTCAGGATTTGTAGGAGATATGGTAAGGGTCAGCACTGGACTAACAAATGTAGATTAGCAGGAGATATAATCCCTTACCAAAAGAAAACTTCCTAGGGGAGCTTGCTTGGGCCCCAGCAATAAACAACACGAGAAGCTCATCCACAAAGCAACTAGAGAAACTGAAATTTGGTATTAGAGATTTAATGCATGCTACAGCAAGAAACTCTATTCTAGACTTAGCCAAAACAGAAAGGGGAATAAGAATAAAGACTCCCAGAGATAGATTGCATGGTGCTTTACTGACTAAATTTTTTGAATGCCAATGAGGCAGGAACAACAGCTGCCAAAAGACACTGTACTATAGAAAAAACTGCTGAATCAAATCAGCCTATATTCTATAAGGATGTTTTAACATCAGATGGAAGTCAGAGAATGTGTTACATTGGGGAAAAGGTTTTGCTTATTATTTCCACAGGAGACATAAATCTGTGGGCTCCATAAAAATTGATAAAGATTCGATCTGAGTAAGAGCAGCTTCCTAGGTACCAACTGTTAACACGAAAGGCACAACTCAAGGAAGAAGCTCAGAAAGCCAGCAATGCAGGCAACGAAAAAAGCTGATCCCCCTATGTGAGGACAGCTCAAGAAACTGGCTGAAGGAGGAGAGATCATAGTCCGTCAGACTGGAAAATCTTGATGCTGAAATGGACATTTGCTGAAGGAATAGTGAAAAGAACTTGACAGATGGTCAGGAACGATGCTTGCTGCAATTATGGAAGATCATTACATCAATGATTGAAGTGGATCTTCAAAAGGATGTTCACTGTTAAATTTATGGGATTGGGCTGGGTGGTGGTAGCATACATCTTTAATCCCAGCACTCAGGAGGCAGAGGCAGGTGGATCTCTGTGAATTCAAGGCCAGCCTGGTCTACAGAGAGAGTTCCAAGACAGCCAGAGTTACAACAGAGAAATCCTGTCTCAAAAAAAAAAAAAAAAAAACAAAAACAAAAAAGAAAAGAAAAGAAAAAAGTTTATGGGATTGATAATTGTTCCTGTTGTAATAGCTAAACTGTGGTAGAGTTATTTTCAGCACAATTTATAGCTTAAACAGAACAGGGAAGATGTTGAGGAATATTTAATCTTTTAATCCAGCAACATGGCTGCTCTAGGAAAGGATCACATTCAAGGTCTGTGTGATCCAGCTGGAATGCAGCACACACCTTTAAGTAAACTCAGAAGGCAATGGGGGTGCATGCCTTTAATCCCAGCTCTCCAGATATAAAAGGAAGCAGTCAGTTCAGAAGTGTGTCACAGTTCTCAGTTCAGAGTTCAGTCAGTTCAGAGTTAGGAGAGAAGCAGTAGAGATCAGGAAAATAGAAGGAGATTGAGTCAAAGCATGCTAGTCAGCTGAGAAGTAGAAAGTCAGAGGATGAGTTTAGTACAGAGTGAGTACACACCTTTAATCCCAAGTCTGAGAGTGAATCAGGATGAAGACTTGGCAGAATGATGTCTGAGATCAATCAGAGTAAAAAGCAGGCAAAGTGAGGAATCAGAGGAAGAGTTAGCAGAGTGAGTTAGAGTGAGGACACATCCAACTCTCACGATATAAAAGCAGGCTCTCAGCTCAGAGAATCAGTCAGATAAAGAGTCAGTTCGGCAGAAGGAATCAGTGTCAGGTAGAAGAGTAGTTTGGGAAAAAGAGTCAGCTAACAGTGAGAGTTAAGTTTGAAGTTGAGCAGAGCAATTCAGTCAGAGAAGTTTTGGGAGTCAGCCAGCGTCAGCCATAGTCTGAAGAGTTCAGTCTGAAACAGCTGGCTCAAAAGGTCAGTTTAAACCAGTCAGCTTGGAGAAGAGTTTGAGCCAGAACAGCAAGTGAGTTGAATCAACCAACCAGAAGAGTCAGTTGAGTTCAGTACAGCTCTGAGTTCAGAAGGAGCTGGTCAAAGTGAGTCAGCCAGCAGTAAGTCTCAGAGGCTGAAAGGTTCTAGGTTTAGGTGTGAAGATTAGATAGTATGGAGGCAGAAGCCTTCCAGGTCTAGGCATAAGATTAGATTGTACAACATGCTTCCTTGAACCCCCCCATGAATAAAGATACATCTATAGGAAACACACTGAAGCTTTGCTATAGAGTATGTCAATAACTGCCTGTAACAGATATAAACAGAAAAATTTTTTTCTTCTTCCTCCCTCTCTTCATTTTTTCCATTTATTCATTTATGTATGTATGTATGTATGTATGTATGAATGAATGAGTCGGATCTGAGTAATATAGCCCAGGGTGGTTTCTAGCTCTTTATACAACCTAGGCAGGTCTCAAATTCAGTCCTCCTGATTCAGCCCCAAATACTGGGATTGTAGGCATGTGCTACCACACCCAGCTTGAATTATTTTTTTGTTGAATAACTATCATTATTTAAGTTAAAGCTACCTTAAAAAAATACAACTGTCAAACTGCATACAGGCACATAAACAGTATCATCTGAACATTAGACATACATTAAGAAACATGCAATGATAATTTTTAAATGTTTATTTTTATTGTTGTTTCTTTGTGAGACAGGGTCTCATTATGTAGTGCCAGCTGGTCTGGAACCCACTACGTAAAACCAGGCTGGCTAGAAACTCAGATATTTGCCTGCCTCTGCCACCATACCCAGGTAAAAATGATTCTTAAAAAACAATTTTAATAACTTTGAATAGGATCATGCATTAACAAATAACATATATTTGAAAGGCTGTATTTAAGATATATCTGCTCTACTGAGGCAGTATGGTGTTTTGGTAGGGGCTTTGGAATCAGATGGATTGGGTTTAAGTCTCATTGCAGACATTTCTGAGCTTGGGATGAGTTACTTTCTTAGTTTTGTCATCAATAAAGGGATGGTAACATTACAGTTTCAGAGGTTAATAGTATATTATTATTGATTACTGTGATTTTTTGTTTTCCTTATCATTGGCTCTGCTATATGATAAGCATTGGCTCTACTTCCATATGGGCAATTAAGAAAGAAGGCAAAAGTCAAGGGTGATAACACACACTTATGCCTCCAGTTGAAGCAAGAGGGTCACTATGAATTTAAAGACAGTATAAACTACACCGTGAGTTCAAGGCCACCCTATACTAGAGTGAGACTGCCTCTGAAAAATAAAATAAAAAAGTAAAGAAAAAGAGAGAGAAAGGCAGAATTAAGCTAGTTTGACAAGAAATAACTATTACCAATATTCAAAAGCAGTATAAAACTGGGTCCTGGTAAAATTATTAAAAATCTTTAAATAATCCCACCATTATGATAACATTCATAAAGTTTTTAGTTGACTCCAGTAAAAATGGACTACTAAAATTCAAAAAATAACCCAGCTGGCAAGATGGCTCAGCAGATAATCTGACAACCTAAGGTTTTGTTCCCTAGAATCTACATAGTGGGAAGAAAGAACTGCTTCCCTTAAGTTGACCTCTGACTCTCCATAAATACATAAATACACATAGTGGTGATCAAAATAAAGCCACTTAAGAGTAAGAACATGAATTTAAGTATATGAACAGTGAGCTTAGAGAAGAAAAAAGGCAAAGTTGCCAATAAACATCTAAAAGAGTATTCAACTTCCCTAATCAAAGAAATCAAAACTATTACATACCAATGTACCCCTGTATCATCGTATTTTAAACAGTCAGACATTATCAAGAGTTGATAAGGAGAACTGGCTCTGCAGTTAAGAGCATTGGCTGCTCTTACAGAGACCTGGGTTCCATTCCCAGCACCCACATGCATGGTGGCTTATAATCATCTGTAACTCCAGTTCCAGGGGATCCAATGTCCTCTTCTGGTTTCTGCAAGCATCGGGCATGCACATGGTGCACAGACATAAATGCAGGCAAAACACTCATATACATAAAAGTGTTTGTTTGTTTTTCTTAAAATAAAAGTACTTAAAAAAAAAAAGGTTGGTGCCAGGTATAGTGGTGCACACCTTTAATCCCAGCATTGGTGAGGCAGAGGCAGGAGGATTTCTGTTAGTTTGAGGCCAGCCTGGTGTATATATTGAGCCAGGACAGCCAGAGCTATACAGTGAGATCTTATCTCAGAAAAAAAGCAAGGAGTAAAACAACAATAACAACAACAACAAAAAAACCCCAACAACACTACAAATATTTCATCAATTCTAAACCCTCCTCCATACAGAAACAAGCACTCAGTCTTTAACATCTCTAAAGTGAAATTAGATTTTGTAATACACCTCACATGAATGCAAAGATCTCAAAGAGTCACACCAAGCTGAGTCCCATAAGGAGACAAGGAGTGGTCACCAGGAGAAGGTAGTACTGTTTACTCCCTGTACTATTTATTATCATAGGAAGACATCTGGAAGGACAGAACTGTCAAGACCTTGGAGAAGAGACTGATAAAACTGGAAGGGGAACTTGACAAAATTTCCCACTTATGTGACTGATATATTTTCTAACGATATGAAATATTTGAAACAAATTATTTTTACTATCTGTGTGTATGTGTGTTTCCTCTCCTCCTACCTTTATGTAGGTTCTGGGTATGAAACTCAGAACTCCAGGCATGCACAGCAAGAACTTTTTACCCACCAAGCCATCTCAATGAAGTCCTCCACCCAACAGAAACTTAAAGATGTATTTCATTTTTTAATTACGTGCACATGGATGCTCCTGTATATGAGTATGTGTATGAATACAGGTGGCTGTGGAGGTCAGAAGCACTGGATCCCCTGGGAGCTGGAGTTACAGACAATTGTGAGCTGTCCACCCTTGGTGGTGGGAATCAAGTTCAGGTCCTCTACAAGAGCAGTATACATTCTTAGTCACTGAGCTATCTTTAGCACACACATAAACATCCCAAATATTTTTTGAGAGACAAATTGTGGGACCAGGGAGAGGGCTCAGTGGTTACAAGTACGCACTGCTCTTCCAAGTGAGTTCAGTTCCCAACACCTATATTGGGCAGCTTATAACCACCTCTAACTCTAGCTCCAGGGGATTCAGTGCACTCTTCTGGACTCTGAGCAACTATTACAATGTTATTTTAATTAATGATGCTGATTACTTAGATATCTGTGTGTATATGCCTGTGTACATGTTCCTGTGTGCATGTGAGGTGTTCACATGCACATACATGCACACGTGGAGGCTAGAAGTTATGTTCAGTGTTTTCCTCTATCATTACCCACCTTACTATTTTAAGATTTATTTACTTTTATTTTATGTGCATGGGTATTCTGTATGCATGTTAAGTGTGGGCACCACATGTATGCAGTACACTAGTAAGTTGGAACAGGGCACTGGATCTCCCGAGACTGGAGTTATAGACAGTTGTGAGCTGTCATGTAGGTGTTGGGTGTTGAACACGTGTCATCTATAAAAGCAGCCATTGCTCTTAACCACTGAGCCATCTCTCAAGCCCTCTACCTTATCTTGGAAGGCAGTGTCTCTGAACTTGCACATTTGTGTAGACTGGTAGCTCAGCAGGCCCCAGGGAGCCCTATCTTGGCCTTCCTAGCACGGGGATTGTAGGCACACTGCTGTGCTCAGCTTTTGCACAGACGCTAGGGATTCCAACAAACACGTTACCAACATAGCCGCCCTTAACGCTACAACCTAATAATGAGAGCCTATGCACACAAATCACTGTGCTACATGCCAGCAACTTATTGTTTCCAAAGTTTTGAGGTTCAATTAAAGACCTGTAATTTGTCTAGTATTCAGGATGTTCAGGCAGGAAAATCAGGAGTTCAATGTTATCTTTGGCTACATAGCAAACTCAAGGTCAGCCTGTACTACTTGAGACCCTCTCTCAAAAGAACAAGAAAAAAAAGAAAAAAAGAAAAGCAAAATAAAAACCTGAAATTTGGTAATTCACAAAGCGATTGTCTGGGAACATCCTCAGGGCTTATAAGCAAATGTATAATCCCAATTCCTGGGAGGCCAAAGCAGAAAAATTTTGAGTGTGAGGTCAGTTCAGGATAAACAGTGAGAATCTATCTCAAAAGAAAAAAACATACATACTTTACATATGTATATTGCAAACAAATTGATATCAAATCATATTGAGATTTAAAAACAAAATTAAGGTTTATGGAGGCAGGATAACTGCTGGGAGTCAGTGAATCCCCAAGGCCAGTTGGGCTAGAGTGATATTTTGCCTCATAAAAAACAAGAAATAAATAAACCTTTATATTATTGTTTGCATAAAAACTAATAAGGCTAAGATTTGCCATTCTAAAAGCCAAAACTGTTAATGGACAGACTCTGGGACAAAATTGACAGATTAATCATTCTCCAAAAATCAAAGGAAGCTGTGCTAACTCCAACCACTGTTAGCCCAGCACAGTCTGTATTGTGATGATGTCATAAGCTTTAAAGAAAAATGAAAAGAAAAAAAAGAGCTGGTGCCATGACAACAGAGGGTAAATTTAGGCACTGCCACCAATATTGATGACCTGAAGTTAAATCCTTGACCCACATGGTGGAAGGAGATTCTTGCAAGTTGTCCCGTGACCTCCACATGCATGTTGTGGCCAATTCTGTAGGCTAGTTACCCTTGGCTTAGTCAATCCTACTTCATAAAAGCAGTAAGTTATTAAACATTTTGAACATCAATTTTGTCACCAATAAAATGGAGGAAGTTCTTCTAAGGGTTAAAAGTGAAGCATTCTCAAGTCTGCACAGAGCAGACCCTGACTAAATAGTGACCTTTATGATAATGGTGGTAGGGATTTGGATCCCCACTTGATGTAAGGCACTCTCTTCTGAGAGTTCCAGCTCATCATTAACTCTAAAAGCTGAGCCTCAAGCAGAGCAATATCCAGGGCTCATTTGACCTGTGTGGAGAACAGAAGCACCTTTCTTCCTCACCGCAGGTGCCATGGATTTCCAGCAAAGCAGCCTAAGATCAAAGGTTTTCTTTCACAGCTAATTCACACTTTGTCCCACTAAAAATATACAGAATAGAGTCAGGAATATTAAAACTAAAACTGTATCTCCAGCCAGGTATGGTGGCACACACCTTTAATTCGAGCATTCAGGAGGCAGAGGCAGCAGTAAGTTTCTTCAGGACAGCCAGCGCTACACAGTGAGAGTATGTCTCATAGGTCAACCACAAACAGGTATCTCCAAGTTGTATTGAGAAAAAAATTAGCAAATTTTTAAGCTATTTTTGTTTTTGAGATCCTATTTCAAGTAGCCCAGCCTTACCTTGAACTCCCTATGTAGCAGAGCAGCAGTTCTCAACCAGTGGGTCTCGACCCCATTGGTGGTCAAACCCTTTGACTTTTCACAGGGATCATCTAAGACCATTTACATATCAGATATTCACATTATGATTCATAACAGTAGCAAAATTACGATTATGAAGTAGCAACAAAAATGTTATGGTTGGAGGTCACCACAACATGGAGAACTGTATTAACAGGTCACAGCATTAGGAAGGTTAAGAACTGCTGTAGCAGAGGATGGTCTTGAAATTCTGATCCTCTCAAGTGTTGAGAATACCCAGTTTAATTCTGAGTACTCAGTATAATTCTTATACTGTGACAAAAAAGCAATACAGTACAGTGCTCCTGAGTCAGTGAATGAGAAATATTTTGGAAATGGCCTAACATGTACTAAGTACTTAAAAATTTAAGGAACTACCCAATTAATTTGTTAAACCCAGTATTTAATTATTTGCAATTTCTCCTTTTCAACAGCACATACAGCGACTGCCCAGTACTCTGCTGAAAGAGACAGAGAAAGAGACAGATACCTAATACCGTTTAAGAAAAGAACACCCAGCTTAAACAATGAAGGAAGAAAAAAGCACCAGGTAATGTTGACTGAGCAGCCACTGTGGTTCTCTCTTCCTAGAGTTGGCTACAGACATTACTCATCTTGCAAAAGTTCTTCAAGCAATACACCTGGAATGTCTGTATTTTTCTGCACCTATCAGGCAAGCGTTCAAATTGTTTACATAAAAAATACAGGTAGGTGTAGTAGTGCATCCTAACTCTCAGTACTCAGGAAGTTGAGGCAAGATCCTAAGTTCAAGGCCATCCAGGAAAACATAGAAAGTTTAAGGACAGTAAGACCTTGTCTCAACAAAACCTAAGAGCTGGTCAATCAGTAGCCTAGCACAAGCAAGGCCCTGGGTTTGTTCCACAACTCTTGTTTTAAAAAACAAACAAAGCCCAGCAATAACAACAAAACTTACACATACTTCTGAGTCTAGTCAAATTAAAATTTTAGTTCATAGCAAATTTAATGTAAACTTGAAGGTTATAATTTTTTAGGTCTATATATGTATCTATATTATTATTATACACCTATGTCTAAAGACTAAATAAAGGGAAAAGTAGACTACAACTTAACATGTTCCAGAGCAGCAATTAGAAATAACTGTCTGAGGTTAGTCCACCTGAGTGTAGGGAAGACCTAATGATTATGTATGTTACTAATAAGTAAGTTATAGCTGTTGGTATTTCAAAATGTTAATGAAGCCATTTGTAAAAAGTTCTTATAAATGCTTATTTGTTAATGAATGACTTAATTTATTTTCAGATAGGTCCTCACTATGTATCTCTGGCTGGCCTGGAACTTGCTATGTAGACCAGCCTGCTCCTGCCTCATGAGTGCTGGGAGTAAAGGTATGCGCCTCCATGCCCAGCTAAACTTACATTTAAAGAAGACAGGTAATGGAACCATTCCACCCATCTATATGACTGCTATCATTAGTATAATTCTCTGCTAGTATATAATACCATCCACAATGTGAGTGAGTATAATCAATAGCACTGTTAGTATAAATTATTCCACAACAAAGAGCTGGGAGTGGGGGATCATGTCTGTAATGGAAACACTTGGGAGACAAGGCAGAAGGATCACAATAAGTCTGAAGTCAATATTGGCTACAGAGTGAGACGTTGTCTCAAAAACAAAACAATAAAATTTGTAGCCGGGTTGGTGGCACACAACTTTAATTCCAGCACACCTAGAACTAGAGAGATCCTGTCTCAAAAGACAAAGCAAAACAAAACAAAAATTTTTTACGTATGTTTACTTAGGGGGGGAGTGTCAGAGGATAACCTGTGGGAGCTGGCTCTTTTCTCCTATTGTGTGGGTTCAGGTAACAGAATTCAGGTCATCAAGTCTGGCAGATTTATCCACTGAGCCATCTCACCTTTATTCAAAATTTCAATCCAACAGAAATGTTATGCAAAAATTCAGAGGGTTCTCTCATATTTAATTTTTATTTAAAAAATTTAATTAAAAAATATAATTTTGCCAGGGGTGGGAATGCACACTAATCCTGGCACTCATGTGGCAGAGGTGGGCAGATCTCTGTGAATTGAGGCCAGCCTGGTCTACACATCCAGCACCAAGCTGTACACAAACATACATGCAGGCATACCAATAAAATAAATCTAAAACAAAACCAATTTGGATCTTTCCACTACCCTTAATATTTTCATGCCAAAAAAATTTAAGTGATAAAAGTAACTAGTTAGTACTTTTGGATGATTTTCCTCAATATTTTATCAGAAAGCAGGGGTCCTTATCTATTTTCATCTCCTGCAGTGGAAAAACTCTGAAACCAGACAGAGATCCAACCTTTCCTCTTACAAGGAACAGCTGAGCGGCCTAGGTCAGGTCCCTCAACTAAGAAATGCAGACAACATGGGAGGTCTCACGGGAGGACTAAGTAAAAGGGTGTGCAGGCAGCTTTCACCTGACATCTAGCAAACATCTGCTCTGTAACTACTGACAACCACTAATTTGAAATCATAAATTAATGCAACCAATCTGCTAATGTAACACAGCAATTTAATATTAGAGAAGGAAACTCTAACTCCTAAATAAGTCAGCAAAAACCAAAGTATAATTCCAAGTTGACTGCATCCCCGAAGTACAAAGCTCTGGAATTCTTTAGGACCTTCACATAAAAAAGCTAAGAAAAGAACCTTAATATAAAAAGCTTAATCTTGCTAAAACAGAATCAGAGGCAAGTTCCTTCCTCCTTTGAAAAACTTCCCCTGATTCTTCATCTAACAAAAAGGCTCAACTATTTACAACTTCCACCGAGTCCTTCCAGGATCTGAATTCAACTTTCTCCTCTCTCCATCAAACTACCTCGTATTTGCCGTTTCCCAAACACGTGCCTGCCCCCTCCCCTCAGTTCTGGAATAGCATTATTTCCTAAACTTCCACTGTGCTGCAGCTGTCAACTGGCCCTTTACGACCCTTTCTGATTCCATGCTCCTTAAGAGCAAAAAGGATTGTACCATTCACACAGTAGTATCCCAGTATTAATCCTCATCCACGGTAAGGGTGCAGAAATCCTGAAGTTTAGATAGTAAAACACTAACTTGCAATTTTGTCATAAGAGAAGTTTTCATCTGTTATTTCACACAGCCATCCCTGAGGTAGAACTCAGGGCCTTGTAATGCACGCCATGTTACCATGCTGAGCAAGCACTTTGTCACTAAGCCACACCCCCAGCCCACATCATTTCACTTTCACTTTGTCAAAAAATTTTTAGAGTTGCTGGCTTAGTAAGCTCATCATTGGTTTACGATCATCACTATGACAAGTACGAGAAACAAAACAGGGTACAGAACAGGGTTCCAGATTACAGGTTAGACTATTGTCATTGCTTTTCTTTCTTCCTTCCTTTCTTTTCTTTCTTTTTTTTTTTGGGGGGGGGGGGGAGTGTCTCATTTACCTATCCCAGAGTGCTCTTGTGTTCACTAGGTAGCTGAGAATGACCTTAAACTTCTGATCCACCTCCTGAGTGCTGCAATTACAGACTTGCACCACTTGGCCTTGCTTATAATGGTGCTGGTGATGGGACCCGGGTGCTAAAGCCAGACAGGCAAGCACTCTACCAACTGAGCTACAACCTGGGCCCTCCACCTATTTTCAATAGAAGATAATCATGCTTTCAAGATTCATATTTACTAATAGAAGATAAAATGCAATTATAAAATATTTTGTGAGACACTGGTGTAAAACCTCAAAACAGATCTGTCTACTGGATACAACTACAATACTGATAAAACATACATATTTTGCTAGGAAAAAAATATACATTAAAATGAAGGCCAGAGTTGGGGGAGATGGCTCAGTGGGTAAAGAAATTGCTGTGCAGGCATGAGGACCTGAGTTCAGATCCCCCAAACCCACTTCCAGAAAGATGTGGTAGGGGACGTCTATAAACTCAGTGCTCCTACAGTGACAAAGGCTGAGACATGAAAATCTCCAGAAACTCATGGGTAGCTAGACTGGTATACGCAGCAGCAAGGGAGATCAGGTCTCAAGGCAGACCAGCACCAAGGCTGTCCTGTGGCCTCCACAGAAGAATGCATACACATACTCTTCACACACACAAGAAGGCACCATTGGTGGACTCACTCCTGTTTCTGTAACTCTGCTTTTATATCCTTTCCCCTTTTCCAATTAGTGTCCGATACATCCAATTAGTGCCTGACACACTACACTTCACTGTTATCTCAAATAATAATCCATGCAGAAAGGTAGCTTTAAATTGCTAAATAGCTATTTTAAGCACTTACAGTTTTGAGAACTTGATTTAGGAACTGAGCAAACTATCCTCATCAATTCACTTCCTTCTGTGACAGGTAACTTACACCCCTCAAATATGGGTTCTCTGAAGACTCTTGCCACTCAAACATCAATTTAGATAATCTACTTAGACCACGAAGTCTTAAATGTCAAGCATCTAGTGTTACCTAATACAGTTTCTTTATATAGAACTTGATTTTAGCAAAGTTAGTTTTCTAGGAATTCAATAGGAACAATAATTTAGACTGAGGTTCCTGGCCCAAAACAATGCTAACTTTGCTGCCCATTATCAATTAACTAATTGTTTTGCTTTTGGGAAGGCTCTTACTATGTAGCTCTGGCTGTCCCAGACTCACTATGTAGACTAGGCTGGCTTCAAACTCACAGAGACCCACCTGCCTCCCTAGTGCTGGGATTAAAGGTGTGTGATTCCATGCTCATTATTTTAATCTCTTAAAGCAGATATTACTATTTTCAAATAAGAGGCTCAGATGAAATTACTCATTTTTTTTGTTACTCATGCAGCAAAACTGAAGATTAGAAGTTGGTTCTGTGGGTCTGGAGACACACATCTCAGTGGTTAAGAATGCACAATGCTCCAGGCGGTGGTGGCACACGCCTTTATTCCCAGCACTGAGGAGGCAGAGGCAGGAGGATCTCTGTGAGCTCCTGGCCAGCCTGGTCTACAGAGTGAGTTCCAGGACAGCCAGAGTTACGACAGAGAAACCCTGTCTGGAAAAACCAAAACCAAAAAGGATGCACAGTGCTTCCGAGGAGCCCAGTTCAATTCCTAGCATATCCAAGCCAGACGTTCACAACTGCCCATGACCCCAGCTCTATGGGATCCAACACCCTGACATCCACATTGACACGCATGATTAAAAATACAATTTTAAAGTTGTTTTTTTCCTATTCTTTCTTACAGCTTATGTTATTGAAAAGCAAGTTCCAAAATTTAAATTTTAAGGGCAAGCATAGCTACATAAATTGCACAGAAACTAGTGGATTTGTATTTATTTCTAAAAAACTCTAAAATCAAGCCAGTGACTCAAGAGATAAGAGTGAACCTAAACTCATTACCCCTCAAGTCAGCTAGAACACAATGAGCTGAACTCCTTGTGCAAGGTTATCAACAGACCAAGAGTAAACTTTGAACAAACCACAACAACAAAAAACCTGGGCAGTGGTAGAGTTAGTCTTTAGTCCCAGTCCTTAGTCCCAGCGTTTGGGAGGCAGAGGCAGAGGCAGGTGGATCTCTGTGAGTTTTAGCGGCCAATCTGGTCTACAGAGGGAGTTCTAGGGCAGCTAGAGTTACAACAGAGAGAAATCCTGTCTTGAAAAAAATCAAAAACAAAACAAAACAAAAACAAAAAACAATATAGAGTAACCATTTAATGTTCTGGAAATCTTCGTAGATTTTCACTAGTTTGCACAATTAAAGTTATTTTAAAATAAAACTACTTTAACATGAATCTGCAATGAATTACTCATCTTCAGCTGGTAAAATATGTACTCTGAAAGTACAATCTCTGGGAAAAGTCATCATGTGTATATATGTATACACACACACACACACACACACACACACACACATACACGCTGTTCTGGAATCCATGTGGAACAGAGCAACCACTTTTAATGTTTCATTTGCCCTTATCGCTCTATGCTTTCCCACTCAAGACCTAAATATCTTTAAGAATCAGACTATTAGTCAAGCTCTTTCCCACCAATCAAATCTTGTGACTGATACCTCCAGCAACTACGTGAATCAACTAATCTAAAAAGAGAGGGGGGAAAAGGAGAGAAATGAAAACCACCACACACCGCAATTTTGTTTAAAAAAAAAAAAAGTCCATTGTTGGAGAAGCACATATACACAGAGAGTACTTTTCTTCAGAATTCACTTACGGTAAAATTTCATAACCATTTAGCAGCTACTACAACACAATGGCCATTATTTAGTTACACAAGCAGAGCATAAATGAACTGAGTGTTTTACTTTCTCCTTCGCCACATCCCTACTGCCTAATGATCCTGTCCTATACAACCTCACGGTTTCCAGGAAGGCTAGAAAGGCATGCGCGGAACCCACAGACAACTTTCTTCCACTAACATAAATGGATTAAAAAAATCGGTTCGATACGGCATGCCGGGGGGTGGGGGTGTAAATAGTCGATAAAGAGCAACAAGGAGGAGATATCCAGCCCAGAATAGGAGCCTCTGGGAGAGCGCGCTCATCCTTCCACTCTAGCTCCTGGAAACCAGAGAACTTAAACCAGACACAACGCCCCAGCAGCCTCAGACGCCGCGGGCAGCTAAACCCGAACTCTAGACCCCTCGGGGGTGTGACCGGAGCCCAGACCGCAGAGGCAAACTCCGGCCACCCGCCGAGCCCGGGTGGGTGGGGCAGGCCTGGCAGGGGCGAGGGACCCGCTCACTTTTGAAGAAGCGCAGTGCCAGGCCGTACAGCTCCTCCAGGCCGAAGCCCCAGTGCTGCTCCATCCGCCGCGCCTCCTCGGCCGCGCCCTCGGCCGCCGCCTCCCCGGACTCCGGCTGCTGCCCTGCAGCGCCCGGGCTCCGTCCTGCCCCGGGGGGCGAGGGCGCCGGCAGCAGCGGGGCGCCCTCCGCGCCGGGCCGCTCCTCCGAGCCCGGGCTCAGCGTGAGCCCGTCGAGGGACACCTCGAGTTGCTCCACATTCAGCTGCGCCGCCATCTCCGCTCGCAGCGCCTCCTCGGCGGGCACAGGCGGCGGCCACGTATCGACTTCCTGCTGACCTCTCACCTCCGCTCCCCGACACCGGAACTTCCGCTGCCGAGGCGGCTCCGGCGTGAAGGGACTTGGCGCCCCGCCCCCGGGCGCGTGGGTCACGCCCTGCCGCTTGCTCCGCGCGCCGGGAGCCTCGCGCGCTCTGCGCTCGGGCGGTTCTCCCGAGGCGGCGGCCCTCGGTGACCCGGCCGCCCCCGGCTGCGGAGGTCCGCGTCGGCCGGGACTCGTGAGGGGGCGAGCGCGCGGCCGGCCCTTCAGGCGACGCCTGTGTAGAACGGTGTTGTCGACGCTGTCTGCACACCAGTTAGTCTCCACTGAGGAGACTGAGACTCTGAGGAGATGCAGAGCAGATGCCAGCCAGCCTTTATTCTTAAGTGGAAAACAGTGTATTTCTCCCTCGGAGTTCTTTCTCACTTTTCCTTAATTTTTGTTCGCTCTGCTAACGGGAGGGAGCGTTTGTAGTTTTGCTATGTAGCTCAGGCTGGCTTTGAACTCACTTTTTAGCTCAGGTTGGCCGTTTGTCTACCCTCCTGCCTCAACCGAAGTGAGTTGACTTCAGGTGCATGCTCCCAGGACCCGCACTAAGGACAGCAAAAGGCCAGTTCAGCTACCCTTGCCACAGAAGTGTAGTGTCGGAAGACAATCTCTGCAGCACAGGAAGTACCAAGGTAGTTAAGGAGAAACAGTCTGAGAGTCCCTAGCAGTCCTGGTGTCCTGGAACTCAGTCTGTAGATTAGATTGGCCTAGAAGGCACAGAGATCTGCCTGCCTCTGCCTCCCGAGTGCTGGGATTGAAGGCGTGCCCAGCCTCTTTTGGTTCTGTCGCAGTCTTCCAATCATTAAAGGCGAAAAGTTGTAAGCTTTGCATACGTCATAGATGAGGCAAGCACCTCAGCCTAAGAATGTTTCATTGGGTGAATGACTGAAGGCACACTTCAATTACGTGAAGAATCCGTTCAGCTCAACACGTATTTAAGGATATGTGTTGTATCAGGTACTGTGAAAAACACAAAGGTGAGTAGTTGTGTCCAACCCCAAAGCATCATGGTCCAGGAGGTGAGCCCATGCCAGAACACTTTAGTAGGGCCAGGCTGCTGGAAGGTACATACTACCCAAGAGAGTTTGAGCAGATTCCCTAGCTTCTGTTTCCTCCCTTGTAAAATGGAAACAGTAACATCGTCTACCTCTTCGTTTGTTGAGAAGTGGAGGACTATGTAAAGCACTTAGAAAGGCCTTGCTGATGACATTTAATAAAACTGGTTGCTGGTGATACAGCTGTTTTTAAGTCACTTTTGCTTCTTGTAAATAACTCCCCACCCATATTCCTGTAAGTAACCCCAATAAAACTCCTGGTTCACCAAGTCGGACTTGGGTGGTATCTGTACTTGGGTCTGTCGTGGACTGCCTACCTGGGGTGAGTGGACTTGTGTGCTGCATCTTCCCCAGGAAATGTCTTGTCGCACAACACTAGTAAGGGCCCACTTTCTGGTCCCTAGGCATGCATGTTCTTGCTATATTCTCACGTGGAAGAAGGAACAAGGAAGCTTTCTGGGACTTCTAAGGATGATTCTCTCATGAGAGTTATGACCAGTCACCTCCCCCAGAGCCCTAACTTACAGTGACATTACATGGGGATTAGATTTCAACATGTGAATTTGGGGGACATGACTTTCAGTCCACCACATCCCAGCAGGTGTGTGTCTGTGTGTGTTTATGGCTTCTTTAGACAGAAGAAAGAGGCTGGGCACTGTACAATAGCTTTAACCCCAGCCTGTAGGAGGAGAAGGTAGGAGGATCAAGAGTTTAAGTCACCCTCTGCTACATACTGAGTTTGGAGAACATGTTTCTTCCCTGTTTTTATCATGCAGTATTAGTAAGTTTGGGTTAACTTATCTCCTCAAAAGTGCTCTAGACACGCTACAAGATCAGTGATAAGATGTTATTTTTCTAGTTGCTGGCGCCATTCCTCTGCCTGCATGTAAAAACCATTCTGCTTTTTTTTTTGAGCAAGCTTCCTTATGTATCTCAAGCTTAAACTCACTATGTAGTCCAAGTTGGCCTCAGAGGGCAATGTCCCTACCTCAGCGTACTGAGCGCTGATGTCACAAGTGTGTGCCACCATACCACACTTGGCATTCATTCCCTCCATGCCTGCCTCCCTGCTTGCCTTCTGAGACAGAGTCACACGTATCCCAGACTGACCTAAAATTTGCTATTTACTGAAGCATGACATTAAACTTTTTTTTTTTTTCTTGAGACAGAGTTTCTCTGTTGTAACTCTGGCTGTCCCGGAACTCACAGAGATCTGAGCCTTTTTTTCTTACTTTTTAAATTCATTTGTGTATGAGTGAAATATGAGTTTGGGTCAGGGAACAGGTTGTTCTCTCCCTGCTCTGTGTGGGGCTTAGTGATCCAGCTCAGGTTTATCAGGCGTGGCAGCAGTAGCCTTTACCCACTGACCCGTCTCACTTGCTCAGAACTTAACACTGGTCTCTGGCCTCTGCCTCACAAGACTTGGACTACAGACTTGTGCCACCATATTCAAGTTTTCTCTTTTTGGAAACAAGGTCTCATTTGTATTATATAGGCTGGCTTCAGACTTCTGGGCTCACTGCATTTGACTCAAAACATTCTTTTCATTTTAAAGATTTATTGTTTATGTGTAGATGTGGGGGATGGGTGCTAAAGAGGCCAGAAGAGGGTGTTGGATCCTTGGGTTCTCTCCAGCTGGAGTTCCAGATAGTTGTCTGACATGGCTGCCAGGAACTGAACTCTGGTCCTCTGCAAGACCAGCAAGCACTTTTGACAGCCAGGCCATCTCTCTAGCCTTTCAAAAACATGCTTAAAGGACACAGCTCATTAGGACATTATGGATATTTTTTCATGTTTAAATGTAAAAGTGATGACAGTCAAGTGTACTCCTTTAATCTCAGCACCAAGGAGGCAGAGACAGGAAGATCTCTGTGAGTTCAAGGCCAGTCCATTCTGCATACTAGTTCTATTCCAGCCAGAGCTACATAGTGAGACCCTGCCTCAAACAACAAAAACAAAACCACAAAAGGAAGAGGAGGAAGGGAGGGAGGGGAGAGACAGAGAGACAGACAGAGACAGGGGAGACAGGAAGAAGGATGAAGGAGAGAGAGCGGGAGAAGGTGAGAAGGAGGTAGATAGGGATCTGCTCAAGACAGTCAAGGCCAAAGCTTAACGGTCAAGGTCCCTCTGCGCCGCCTGCTGCCCAGCATTGGTAGTGCCGCATCAGCTGGGTAGAGTGGGGATGCCAGACCTGCTCCACCACCAGCTCCTGGTGGGCAAAGAGAGGTAAGCCTGCAAGGGGAGGTGAAGCACTCTGCTGTGGACATGCCTGGGAGCGGAACAAGCAGAGTCAAGGACTGGTTGACTTCAGGCAGTATTCCACGGAGGACACATTTTTTCTAAATGTTCTTGATAAGAACTAAACTTCAACAGGACATGGTTGTATGATTCAAGCTTCACTATGTGTGTGTATGTGTGCATGTGTATGTGTCTGCATGTATATAGTTGTCATATGTGTGTATATGTAGCATGCACAGGTAGGTGTGAGAGGTGCATTCCTGGAAGCTGGAAAAGGACATTGAGTCTTTTTGAGCCTCTTTTACCACTGTCTGCCTTACTCTTTGCCTTACTTACTTTGAGACAGGGTCTGTCACTGAACCTGGAGCTAGATTGGTAGGCAGCAAGCCCCAGTATACTTCTGTATCGGTTCCCCACAGCACCCACAACGGCGCTGGGATTATAGGTGAGTGCATGACCACACACAGTTTTTCTTTTCTTTCTTTTTGAGATAGTCTCACTGTGTAGACCAGGCTGGCCTTGAACTCACAAGAGATCTGCCTTTGTCTGCACCTAAGTTCTGGAATTAAAGATATGCACACCACGGCTGGTCCTCAGCTTTTTAAAAAATATCCTACATTCTGGAGAACATTTTTTAATTTTTATTTTGTCTTATGTGCATCAGTGTTCTGACTGCATGTATATGTATCAGATCTCCTGAAGCTGGACTAGCTATGAGCTGCCGTGTGGGTTCTGGGACTTGAACTCAGATCCTTTGGAAGAACAGACCACTAGTGTCTTAATCTCTGAGCTAACTCTCCAGTCCTCCTTTAAAAATAAATAAATAATGGCTCTGCCTGCAGGAGGCCCTGGTGCCTACAGGATGTCAGGGGACCTGCGGGATGACCAGGTACCTGGGTGATGCTTGGGTGCCTGCCAGTTTAGGAAGTGAAAACCAACTTCAGGTTGAACTTCATCATACTTAATCTCGGGCTAATATAGCTCAAGTGAATGTCCATGATCAGAGCATCCTGCTGCCTCCAAAAACTGTGGTGATACCCGTGAGCATGTTCCTTCTACATAAGCTGGACTTAATTTTCTTTCTTTTTTGTGTATTTATGATTATATGCATATATGTATGTATATATTTATTTATTTTGTGAGGGCATAGTTGTGGGACGGTAGACCAGGGAAGAATGTGAAGAGGGTGTTAAAGAGAGGCATTGCAGCCAGGTAGTGGTGGTGCACACCTTTAATCTCAGCACTTGGGAGGCAGAGGCAGGTGGATCTCTGTGAGTTCAAGGCCAGCCTGGTCTACAGAGTGAGTTCCAGGACAGCCAGAGTTACAACAGAGAAACCCTGCCTGGAAAAACAACAACAAAAAACAAAACAACAAAAACCATGGCTTTGGAGTCCAAACTCTTACCCAGTGAACCATCTCATCTGAATAAAAACCCCCTCCCATTGAGCTACTGTGTTATCCCTTTAACGAGAGCATTCTTGAAGAGGCTCTGTCCTTGTAAGGCCAGGGTTCATACACAGTGCACTTCTGGATACTCACACATTCCCATGCCACCCCATCAATGAGAGCTCTTGGAATATTAGTAATGGTTAGTTGTTTTATTTCATACTTACTCTGACATGTTTGATCTCACTTCTTACTAAAAAAAATCTCTCAAGCTGGGTGTGGTAGCACATACCTGCCTTAGCCTCTCATCCTCGTAAGAACTCTTAGGATTACAGACATACTCTGGGCTTCACATGGATGTTAGGGATTCAAACTTAGGTCCCCACATTTGCACAGACAGTGCTTTCACCCGTCGTGCCATCTCTCAGCCCCATGTAGCACATGTCTGGAATCCCAGCTCTCTGGAGGTACAGGCAGGAGAATTAAGAGTACAAGGTCACCTTGGCTGCATAGTGAGTTTGAGGCTAGTCTGGCTTATATGAACTCAAGGCACTGTCTCAAAAGGAACAAATCTCTTTAGATAGGTGTTAGGGCCTCATGTTATGGAAAGAGGAAATGGAAAATCAGGGAGATCTATAAGAATAGAACATTAGTAGAAGAGAGCTGAGTCAGCTTGCACGGCTTTAGGGGCAGTGCCAACGCTAACCTAGCCGGGTGAACTTGGGCATGATAGATAACCACTCCAGGCCTCAGTGTCTTTTTAAACTAATCATTTATTTTATTTTATGTGCATTGTTGTGAGGGTGTCAGATCCCCTGCAGCTGGAGTTACAGACAGGTGTGAGCTGCCATGTGGGTGCTGGCAATTGAACCCAGGTCCTCTGGAAGAGCAGCTGGTGCTCTTAACTGCTGAGCCATCTTTTCAGCCCCCATGCCTCAGTTTCTACATCTGCAAAATGGAATGATATCCACAGAACCTACTCAGAACACAAACAACACTTAACATACACAGCCCACTTAGAAGATGATGATCCGGCTGAGAGAACTTTCCTCAGTGCAGCTCTTTTATTACTACCGTTTGTACAGAAGCCTCCCAGACTCTTCAATCAACAAGAGGGTGAGAAAGACCCTGACACCAAATCTCCAGACCCAGATACGCCAGCTCCAGCCCTGTATGTGAGCTTCTGTGGGAAAAGCTCCAGGGCCCTGTGCTAGAAAGTAAGCTTTTGTTAGGTATGGTGGTGCTTGCCCTTTATCTCAGCGCTTAGGAGGCAGAAGCAGAGGTAGATTATTTCTGTAAGTTCAGGTTCAAGTTAGACTCATCTACATACAGCAAGTTTCAGGTCAGCAAGGGCTACATAGTGAAATCCCGCCTTAAAAAAAAAAAAGACAGAAAAAAAAATAAAGGAAGCATTCCTACCTCTCTCTAGCAGGTGTTATGTGCGTCATATTTTTTAAAAGATTTTATTGTTCATTTATGTATATGTGTGTGCATGAGTTTATGTGCACTGCATGAGTGCATATGCCCTTGGAGGCCAGAAGCGGGATCAGATTCTTTGGGACTGGAGTTACATGCAATTGTGAGCTGTCTAACATGGGTGCTTGAAGCTGAACTCTGGCCCTTGACAAAAGCAAGTGCTCTTAACCATTGAGCCATCTCTCCAACCCCATTTTTTTTTTTTTTTTTTTTTTTTTTGCTGTACAAGTAATGTTTTTTTGTCACAGAAAGTCTTTCAACATAAGAAAATCTAAAGAAAACATCCCATAGCATTTTACCACCTGTGAAGCGACTTTTTTGGATGGGGCATCCAGCCAACAGAGACTGAAGTTGACAGAAACAGAGCCCACTCCTCCCTTTGCTTGGGGGCTGCCCAGGGGAAAACACAAACTCCAGTCTCATAGGGAGGGGAGCAGATCGATCTCAGAAGGGTGCAAAGATAGAGACACAAAATATAGACCGTGGTGCGTGCCATCCATAAGGGCCAAGCGACATACCTGATGGTGCCTCCATTCCGTGATGTTCTAGTTCATCTAAGTAAGGATGTATGGAGCCTGGACAACCCCCACGTACATCAAGAAGCAGAGCGCCTTCATAGGATCGTTCTTTCTGCTGTTGGTGGTAGATTTTTGTTTGTTTGTTGTTGTTTGTGTGCTGTTTATTTATTTATTATTAATTAATTAATTATTTAATTATTTATTTATTTATTTTTGATGTCAAGTTCTTGCGATACAGCCTGGCTGGCCTGGAACTCAACATATAGTGCAAGTTCATTTCAAACTTGCTTTAATTCTCATTCAGAGAAAGCTCAGTTGGTAAAATGCTTGCATAGGGACCTGAATTTGGTCCCAGAACCCATATAAAAAGCCAGGTGTGGTGATGCACACCTGTAATTTCAGTGCTGGAGAGGGACAGACAGGAGGCTCTGTGGGCTCACTGGCTAGCTAGTCTAGGCTATATCAGTGGGCCCCAGGTCTCAGTGAGAGCCCTGACCACCGCCCCCCCCCCCCACACACACATACACACACACACAAATAAAAATAAAATAAAAGAAACACCCTGCAAGCAAGCAAGCAAACAAAAAAATAAGATGGATTGCTCCTGAGGAATGGCATCTGAGGCTGACCTCTGGTCTCCGCGTGTATACACAGGTGCACACAATATGTGGGATCAGTGAGGGAGGTTTGACCGGTCATTTTCCGCTCTCCTTTACTATTTAATGTTGTTTTTATTTGTTTCCTTGTTTTGGTTTTTTTGTTGTTGTTGGTATTGTTTTGTCTTTCGAGACAGAATCTCTTTGTGTAGTCTACATTGGCCTCAAACTTATGACCCTCACGTCCCCGTCTCCTGAGAGCTGGAATTACAAGTATACACAATGACACCAGCGTTTGACTGTTCTGATCTTACACATTAGTTCCCCAAATCCTTGCTTTCACTTTCTGAGGTTTCAGGTAATGGTGGTCAACTGTAGGTACAAAAATATTAAATGGAAAAATTCAAAAATAAAAAATTCATAAGTTTTAAATTGCACACTGTTCTTAATAGCAAGATGGAATATTGCTGCTGGGTCCATCCTGCCCCGGATATGAATCATTTGCTGTGTGGCACTTAGTAGTCTTCTCGGTTACCAAGTTCTGATATAGCAGGGCTGTGTTTGAGTAGCACTTACATAGTAGCTAACGCTATGTCTCCATCACCGACCACTCCGTCTCACCACACAGGTATTGTCTCATCTATCACTGAAAGAAGGGCGAGCCTACCACAGTAAGATTGGGAGGACACACCCACGTAACTTTCAGTACAACATATTGTTGTGATTGTTCTATTTTTCCACTTTAGACGTTTGTTATTTAAAGACCTTGCGGATAAATAAAAACATTACACACTGAAAGCAGACCCAATGTTTGTATACTTAATGAACTATTCAGTTAGGACTGGCATTTGAAATGGAAGCTGTGAAACGTCACATTAAATTTTACAGTTTTGGTATTGGATATATATGCACTTCTCCACCGCCAAAACCAAAGAACTCCACTCCATGACAGGATTAGAACAAGAAAAACAATTATCTTTATATCTTCACTCATAATTCACACCCATTACTTGTGTTCAGTCCTTCCCCACCTCCTTATATATTTAGCCTTTCTTGTTCTCTTTTATTCATGCTGTACTGTGCCCACGTGTACACGTGTTTACATATATACATACATTATTGTCTAGACTCTACATATGAGGGAGAACATGCAGTTTATTTCTTTCTGCGATTGTGTGGCCTTGCACATTTTGAATTGCTTTAGATGTTTAGATTTTATATGTAGGAATTTTTGCCAGTGTGTAGATATGTACACCATGTGTACTCCTGGTGCCCTTAGAGGCCAGAAGCAGTGGTCAGATCCTCTGAAACTGGAGCCGCTGATGCTTGTGAGCGGTCATGTGGGTGTTGAGGGCCAAACTCAGGTCCTCTGAAAGACCAAAAGACCATCTCTCCAGCTCCCAACCTTATATAATATTATACATTCTTAGTCTATCCATTTTCTCGAAAATTTTAAACTTTGTTTTTCTTTAGAGCTAAATAGTATTCGTATATAAAACATACATATATGTGCATACATATATGTATAAGCACACATATATACAGATTTTCATTATTCATTCATCTATTGATGGACAATTAGATTGATTCCAATTTTTTGCCTTCATGAACAAAGTAAATATAATTATTATCATTATAATGGTTCTATTCTTTCCTTATTTTAATCCCTTCCACTGAAGCCGGGGAGATGGCCGAGACGGTAAATGCACTTGCTGCAAAGCTGAACAACTTCTGTTTGATTTCTGGGACCCACAGATGGAAAAAGAAGACCCATTTTTTTGAGCTGTCCTTTGACTTCTACATACATACTGGGCATTCATGCCCCTCACTGAATAAATAATGTAATTTAATCCCTTACACTGCTAATTTCTAAACTCAATCTTATCATAGGTATGTCTAGCCAGGAAAAAGCAGCACATACAGAGTTCGCCGCCGCCTGGTACCGCAGGCATCTATCATGGGCTGGGGGCTACACCCGGATCGCTCACCTATGTCACTGACGTTTGTCTGAGGAGAAAGAGTGGAGCTAACTTTATTGTTTCGAACCCAGGGTCTTGTGTATGCTAAGCAAGCACTCTACCTCTGAGCGACATCCTCAGCCCTTGGAGACAAGTTCTCACTACATTCAAGGTCGACCTTAAACTTACTTCAGAGCCACGGTAGGTCTGGAGCTCCTGATCTCTCCGCCTCTGCCTCGTGAGGACTTGATTTCGGGTCTGTAAAAATAAGCTGCTAGGCCTATCTTGTGTTTCCTCTTAAACAGCTTCTCTCTTTTCTGGCCTCTCTTCCTCACCCCTTCATTCCTCTTTCTTCTTCTTGGAGACAGGGTTTCACTGTAGCTGAAGCTGACCTGGAACTTGCCATGCAGCCCGGGATAACTCTGACACTGAGACCCTCCTGTCTCAGCTCCCCAGGTGCTGAGATGATAGGCACGATGCACCGCCACACCGGGCTTCTAATCGTCTTTTTTTTCAAAGCTGTGGTAGTGTTGTCCCTGTGCTTGGCACAGGGTGGATACTAAGTAAATACTTTCCAGTGGATGAACAAAAGTGCCATGTAGGTGAGGGCCTCTTTCTTATCCACATCTCCCTGCTGAGAATATTTCTTAAATTCATTGATTGCATCAGCCCCTCAAGTGTTCCCCAATTCTCAGAAAGCAGGTTAAGTTGCCTAAAGTTATTCTAAATGTAATTTTTGTAACCTTCTTCTTCTTCCAAAATCTCACCCACTTTTACCTATTATTTAAGAGAGAGGTATTGGCTCTTACTGTATGCACAGGAAAAGCAAAGAAACTCTCAAAAAAATTCCCTGGAGAAAGCATTCATTCAGTAAATGTTTAAGTACCCTTCACAAATTCAAGTGCAATAATCCCAGCACGTGAGAGGCTGAGACAGTAGAATTACCATGAGTTTAAATCCAGACAGGGCTGCAGGATAAGATCCTATCTTATTTTCCTTCTTTTTTTTCTTCTTCTTTTTGTTTGTTTGTTTGTTTGTTTTTTGAGACAGGGTTTCTCTGTTCTAACTCTGGCTGTCCTGGAACTCACTCTGTAGACCAGGCTGGCCTTGAACTCACAAAGATCCACCTGTCTCTGCCTCTGCCTCCAAAGTACTAGGATTAAAGGTGTGCGCCACCACTACCTGGCAAGATCCAATCAAAACAAAGAAAGGAAGAGGTGCAGAGACTGTGGGATAATTACTCAATGTGTGATGCTGTACACCCAAACCAGCATGGCCTTCAACTTACGATCCTCTGTCTCTGTCTCCTGAATGCTAGGCTCATAAGGCTTGTGCCTTCCGATACCTGTCTGTTTCATGCATGTGTGTGTGTGTGTGTGTGTGTGTGTGTGTGTGTATGTGTGTGTGTGTGTGTGTGTGTGTGTGTGTGTGTGTATGTGTGTGTGTGTGTGTGTGTATGTGTGTGTGTGTGTATGTGTGTGTGTATGTGTGTGTGTGTGTATGTGTGTGTGTATGCCTGTGTGTATGTGTGTGTGTGTGTGTATGTGTGTGTGTGTGTGTGTATGCCTGTGTGTGTGTGTGTGTGTGTGTGTGTGTGTAGGTCTCACTATCTCCCAACTTGATACGTAGAGCACTCTCTGTGATCTGCCTGCCTCTGACTCCCAAATGCTGGGGCTAAAGGTGTGCACCGTGCCTGGCCAACACCTGGCTTCTTATCATTTTTCAAAATCTATGGCTGTGATGCCTCCTGCTGCCTAACACATGTTCAGCGCTGAATAAACATTTGTTGTGATTAAGCAAACATGGTACACAGGCCATTTCCCTCCAGAGAACATTTCCTAAAGCCTCTTTGTCAAGCAGATCATTTTTAGTAGCTTTTTTTTTTTTAACTATCTCAAGGAAACTTAAACATCCAAAAGCATATTTACACAGTGACCCAAAAAGCGTCCTCACGGTAATGTAAAAGAGAAACAGGGAAAGCGCCTAACAAAGCTGTGAACATTTGAGCAGGATCCTCTGACAACAATGAGGAGGAAGGATGCTTGACTTTCTCCATGGAAACACCTAGAAACTTTTGTCACTGATGCACGTGGGCAGCAGTGAGTGGTGTGTTTGTTGGTGCTGCTTGCATCTTGCTTTTTTTTTTTTATCTGGGTTCTGTGACTCTAGGGATATAACCCAGCCTCACACACACTAGGCAAATGTTCTACCACCGAGCTGTATACCCTAGCCCAGAGATAGAGTCTTCTAAATTTCAGAATTAAATTACTTTATATAATTGACTCTTCATTTGAAATTTTAGTGTACATTAAAACCGTACACAAGTTCACTGTGTTGATCTGTAAAATGCAAGTCCTATTCTGAGGCCATCACAGGGTGTTCCTGTGTCTGTGTCTGTCGGGACGACGGTGGGTGAACTAGCCTGTGCACCATGGATCATCTAGCACCCCCATAACTGAGCGTCACAGAGGCTTCTGCCCTTAGGAAACACTCCGTGAGATGGCTGGGGGACCTGGGGAGAGTGGGAGGCTGGTCTGGTCTGGCTGCCATCTCGCTGCATATCTCCTGGCAGCAGGAAGTCAGACATGCAGGGTAATGTGGTGTGCAAGCCCCAGCCAGGCCAGGGTGTTGGCTTTCCAGGTGTCAGACAGCAGGGTTCTGGCTGGGCTGATACGGAGGCGCTAATCAGATAAAGTCCCAATTATGAAAGACCTCATAATAAGTACTAAAGGCACAGACCACTGTGTCTCCCCAGGCTGTCTTTTGTGTCAAGCTGCATCTATTCAGTTTTTAAAAAGCAATACTGTTGGTTTGTATTTTTTTCTTCTCTCTTCCTTTCCTTTTTCTTTTTTTCATTTTATTTTAGACACCGTCCCAGGGGGCTGGCCTTGAACTGACTATGTAACCAAGGATGACCTCACACTTCAGTTTTTCTAATTTAATTTTTTGCTTTGATAATTTTATACATACCTCTGACTTTTGATCTTCCTCTACCTGTCAAGTACCCAGATTACAGGAATGTGCCACCGTGCCTGGTTTTATATGGCGCTATATGATTCAGATCAGGGCCTTATGCGTGCTAGACAAGCACTCTGCCTACATCTCCAGCCAGTCCAGTCATTTGTATTTTTGAGAGAGGGTCTGCTGTGTGGTCAGCTTTGCTGAACCTGGTGCTCACTATGTAGCCAGGCTGGCCTCAAACTCATAGCAACCCTTCTGCATTAGCTTCCTGAGTGCTAGGATCAGAGGTATAAGCTACCATACCCTGCTGCTTTCTTCTGTCTTCTTCTCTTCCTCTTCTACCTCCTTCTCTTCATTTTCCTCCCCCTCTCATTCTTTTCTATAAACAAGAAAGAGTATCACTACGCAGAGGGGGTCTCCAACCCCTGGGCCCAGGGAATCATTCTGCCCCAGCCTCCCAAGTAGCTGGGACTACCAGTCCCAGCCGCCTGGCCTGGCTGTGAGAGCCTCAGAGAACCAAGAGTGAGAGGCCAGACAGTAATCTCTTCTTGTTATGATTTTATCTCCTTTGAATTTTATTAATTTTTAATAGTAATTGTAATGAACGCATTTCAACAGACTGTGCATATTAAGAAATATAAAAAAAGGTCAGGGAGGCGGCTCCGAGCGCAGAGTGACTGCTTCACAAGCACCAGTCCTCAGTTCCCACCGCCAGAGAAACACAACCACACGTCTGGACCCGCACTTGGCTCAGGCAGGCCGAGCTCGCTGGCCAGCCGGGCCAGCTGAAACGGTGAGTCCCAGGTCCAGTGAGACCCTGTCTCAAACACAGCGTGAGGCTGGGAAGGCGGCTCGGTGGCTCGAGCACCTGCTGTGCAACAGTGAGGACCACTGTCAGACCCAGACGGGTGCGGTGCCCCATCTGGAGTTCCAGCCCGGGACGCAGAGACAGCATTTCCAGATCAAGCGAAGGTGATTAGCGACCTCAACCTGGGGCCACTGTGTAGATACGGATGTGGGCACATACACACCCTGCGCGTGAAAAGCATACACACGCGCACATGAATAACAGCACGCATACACACACACACTACAAAGATAAATATCTTACGCAATGTTACAATCAGTATAATCTGTTAATTCTGTCTCTGGGGGGTGGGCAGAGGTAGGCACACCTCTGTGGGCTGAATGCCAGCCTGGTCTACATTGAGTTCCAGGATAGCCAGTGGTACCTGGAGAAACTCTGTCTCAAAAATATATATATATAATATATACATGTATATACATATATATTAACTTCTAATATATTTGCTTTTTTTTGTTTGTTTATTAAGACAGGGTTTCTCTCTGTAGTCCTGGCTGTCCCGGAACTTGTTCTGTAGACCAGGCTCACAGAGATCAGCCTGCTGGGATTAAAGGCGTGCACTACCACTGCCCGCCATAAATCTGTTGCTGAAAGTTTCTGATACATATGCAAATAGACACATGTATAGACTCTATTATCTATTATTTTTATACTTCTTTCCATCTTATTTATGATTTATTTAGTTTTTGAGATAAAGTCTCCTTATGTAGCCCAGACTGGCCTCCAAATCCGAATGCTCTTTCTTCGGTCTCCGTGGTATCTGAGGCATGCACCACCACACCTAGTTTAAATTTTCTTAAAGCATGCAAACGGACTTCACCCTACCCCTTGTGCCTTAAAAGTTAAGTTTGATTTTTACTTTTAAATTATGTGTATGAGAGAGTATGTAGATACAGTGCCTACTGGGGTCAAAAAAGGGCATGGAATCCCCTGGAACTGGAGAAACAGGCGGTCGTGAGGTGTCTGATGAGGGTGCTGGGAATCGAACTCAGGTCCTCTTAACCACCAAGCCATCTCTCCAGCCCCACAAGTGGACAATACACCCTGCTTGGCAAATTACTCTTTTTTGTTGTTGTTTTTCGAGGGCAACTTACTCTGCATTTCACATCTTGAGAGACCTCTTTCCACGAGAGTACATTGGAAAGCACAAATTCTCTTTGTTGGGTCTAGATACTCCTTGAACTACCATAGGCCAGTTTATGTCACCATGATTCAGAGGGCGCTTGAAATAACCTGGCCGACAGCAAACAAGCATATGGACTCACCTTTGCAGAGAGGACTCTCAGACACACCTGGGAACGGGCACAGGGCCATGTCACAGAAGGTGGTTGTGCTAGATGATTTAAAAAATCATGACAGGTAAGGAGACTGCCAGGAGAGAGACAGGAGTGGGAACGCTACCAGAGGAAGCGTCAGGGTTAAGGGGACTCTGGTTAAACTGACACAACAGGTTTCTTGCTTAAGATGGACCAGGATGAACTGACAGCATCTGGTGCATGGAGGAGAACTGAGTATCACTTTCTTTTGCTGTGACAAACGCCTAACAAAATCAATGTAGTAAGGAAAGGAAAGTTTTAGCTGGGTGTGGGGGTGCATGTCTTTAGTGCCAGCACTCAGGAGGCAGAGGCAGGCAGATCTCTATGAGTTTGAGGTCAGCCTGGTCTACAGACTGAGTTCCAGGACAGCCAGGGCCATGTAGATAGACCCTGTCTCAAAAAAAAAAAAAAAAAAAAAAAGGAAATGGAAGTTTCTTTGGGGTCAGAGTTTCAGTCCGTCATCCCTGGGCTTCCTTGTTTCTGGGCCTGTGGAATGAGAGAGTATGATGGAGCAGAGCTCTCGCCATTCATTCAGCCGCTTCCCGGGAGCCCCGCCTCTGAATGTTTCTGCACGAGGCCCAGGCTCAACGCACAGGGCATAGGGGTCATTTCAGACCCAAAACTGAAACAAACATCTAAGGTGTTCAGACATCAAGGGTGGGAGGTTTTTGCTCAAGCGACTTTACAGTATTCTGTAAAGGGGGATTTTATAAGGAAGTGCACAGGTGGGCCTAAGAGAATGCTCACAGACCTAGGCCAATCAACGGACAAACAAACAAACAGATGGATGCCTGGGTCAGGGAGCTGGAGAAGTTAGGAGTACTTGCTACTCTTCAGAGGAGCCAAATTTAGTTCCCAGCACCTTCAGTTATGGTTCACAACTGCCTGTAACTCTAGCTCTAGGGGATCTGAAAGCCTCTTCTGGCCTCCAGGAGTACCTGCACACATGTTGCATACAGTTACACAGACACACACACTAAACAAGAACACTGGAGTGTTATGATAGTGAAGTCAGACAGACCTAAGTTCAAGCCCAGCTTTGCACGCTACGCAGCGTAGATAACCAAGTTTGAGGTAAATTATTTAGTCCCATCTCCAGTGTATCAATATCTCCATTTGAAAAATTGTCATAGCCACATGCCTTAGGGTGGTTAGAGCAGGCAAATCTGTAGAGACAGGAAGCACTAACTGGTGGTTGCTGAGAGGCATGGAGAGTCACTGGCTAGTGGAGTTCCCCTTTAGGGATACCAGGACTATTTTGGTTCTAGATAGACCCAGTGGTTGCCCAACAATATGAATGCACTAAATGCCATGGTAATGTGTTCGTTACAATGACAACTGGGGCGGGGGTAGCAGGATGGCTCAGTGAGACAAGACACTGTACAAGCCGGAGGACGTGAGTTCAATCCCCAGAGCCCAAGAAAAGGTAGAAGGAGAAAACATCTCCACAAAGTTGTCCTCAGACATCTTCACACAAGTACGGAATGGCACACCCTGCACGCACAGCACATGCACAATAAGGTTTTTAAGTAGGAACTAGGGTCCTTTTAGGAGTGCTGGGGGTGGGGGGCCGGCTGGCCTCTGCCAGGCTACAGCACAGCGGGGAACACTTGTTCGGCTGTGTAAAGACAATACTGTTACCTCAGCACTCCACTCACTTGGGTTTCTCAGAGAGGACACGGCTTGTTTCCTGATGCTCCAGTGTGACAGCAAGGAGGAGGAGTTCTGACAGGCAGCTCTGCCCCCCCCAGCCCCCCACCCCAGCCCCGTCCCTGAGGAGACGGAGTCCAGAGAGTGAGCTGCCCTGTTCCCTCCTTTCTGCTGGTCCAGTCTGTGGACTCTGCCAGGAGTGTTCCCAAGTTCCCACCTGTTTCTAAGTGTGTTTGTGAAGCTAAGACCTTTAAACAGCCTTCTAACAGGCTCCATCTGAGGTGAGCGGTTGGTCAGGGTCCACTCCCAACAGAGAGGCAGACCAATGCTGCCTGAGCAGTTGAGGGGTACTTCCTACTGCACATGATGTAACGTTCAACCAGGGGTCCCCCGAAGCCTAGACACTCCGGGTGGGGGAAGAGTATGGAACACTGTGGAAGAGGACAAGCATCCACGCTAACAGCAGGAGAGGTCCTGTGTCAAGGAACTTGGTATAAATGAAAACCCAAGGGGAGTTTGATCATCTGTAGCCTCTGTCCCTGCAACTTTGAACACAGCACTAGCCATATCTATGGGCTTCAAGAGCGTCTCCGTTCTGGGGTGTCTCTGTGTCTCCAGGCATGGCCAGTCCCTTCTTACCACCAAGGTCCCCAGGGCAGATCTAGAGCCTCCTCACCAGTTTTTAGGAGATCTGAATTCAGGGTTGTTTCCAGTCCCTGAAGCTGAAGAAGGGTGGAGAAGGAGGAGAGGGGCCAGCCTTCCGGCTTTAAACCTCTCCCATTTGTGACAATCTGGGACTCTGTGGACAAACCTTGCCACTCCTGAAAAACAGTATGATGAGATCATCTACTTGCAACTCCATTTTTTTTCAAGATAGGTCCCACTGTGTGCCCGGGATAGCCTTATAGTAGCTCGGACTACTAAATCGTGCCTTGGGCTGTGTGTGAGGTCAGGGGACAGCTGTCAGGAGTTAGCCCTCACCTTCTATCTCTCTTGTTTCTGCTGTTTGGTCAGGTATCCCAGGCTGCCTGGCCCATGAGTTAGTTTCCCGTCTTGTTTCTCCTTGAGGAATTGAGGTTGCTGCACTCCAGCTTTGTACATGGGTTTCATAGATTCGAACTCAGGTTGTCAGAGTTATGATTGCACTGAAAGCACTTTACTCCTGAGCCATCTCCCTAGCTAAACTTTGTGTTGTTTGTTTAATAATTGATCAAAGGGGAGAATGGAACTGTGCATACATTACATTACAGTACATTACATTACATCCGTGGTTTTCAGGTCTGTCATGCTTTGCCTTCTAATGTATGGTTTAAAGAGGGTTGGAAATAATTGTGTTCTAGGGCTGGGTATGTGGTTCAGCAGTAAAAACTTTGTCATCTCAATCTCAACACACTCACACTCACACACACACACACACACACACACTCACTCACATCCCAGGATTCCAACATGCCTCTGAGTTTGGGAATAGCTACACTCAGTCTCTCTATGCCTGGACACCAAAGCTCATGGGTGAACTCGGGACTCACTCAGGACCACCTTTCTGGTCCCCAAGCCTTGGACTCAGGTCCCCTTCTCAGGGGAAATGACAGGTTTCATCCCTGATAAGAGCCTCTCCAGGCTTCAGCACCCTCACGCCTTAGGTGTGGCTGATGGCATGCTAATTCTTCACCAGCACCTCTCCAGGTGGTTTCACAACTACCCGTCAGCTGACCACTTCCTCCAGTCAGGGCCCCCAGAGCCTTTCATCCCACCACAGCCTTTCATCTGAGCCTTTTAAAGTAAGTGAAAAGTTTCAGCTACCAAAGTCCCTGGGGAAGAAGGGAGGGAAGCAGGTATGCTTTCCCCTATGGCTCCAAGAGGGGGGGGGGGGTCTATCGCAGTGTCCATTGTTCCAGACCACAGAACTACAGACTCGTGGTTGGATGTCTACTTCCTTTGGGGACAGACTAGTTGAGAAACTTCTGCAGGGGCCAAGAGAAGCCCTCTGTGGCTTCTAGGAAAATGGTGAACCAGAGTCTCATTCTTGGATGGCCTCTGTCGGCAGTCTCTGTACGGTAGCAGGCCAAGTGGGTGCTTTGGTCTATACCTCTGCACCCTCATGAGTTTGAGACCCCACATCCTCATGTAACAGTCTCAACATCCACCACCAGAGCTGACTTAGATCCCCTAAGCCTGGAGTGCCTGCCCACCAGGAGATCACAGACCAGATGGAAGCCCACATACTTTGCAAAGTAGTGGGCTTTGTACGTGAGATGTGAGATGTGGCAGACTCGGGTGGGCTGGGTGGATGCCTTGCCAGGGGCCTGGCCAGGTAGAGGTCAGGGTAGTTGGTGAGGCTGCCAGAGATAAAGCAAACGTGAAAAACTCGTCTAGGAGCCCTCAGACTGCAGCCTCAGAGCCAGGACACGCTCCCACGGGCAGGGGACCCGCTCTCACGAGCAGGGGACAGCAATGAGTACCGTAAGCTGGATGCTGTAACACGGAAGCTTGCAGCAGGGTGAGAGGTAGGAAAGCCAGACAGCTTTAAAAACTTCCCAGTGCTCACTGTTCCTCAGGCCATACTCTGGAGGTAGGAAGCCAAAGCTTGCAGAGGTCAAGGGACTTGCTTGAGAGTTGACAACTGATAAGGGACCACGTGAAGACAAATTCCAAACTCCATGACGTTCGTGTTATGGAATCCGGATCTAGAGGCACAGGAGAGACTGGGGTCATTTGCAACGCAGAAGCAGAGGCACATGCCCCCTTCTGGGACACTGACTGAAGCTTCACTATGTCCCATCACATCCTGGGCTAACCTGGAGGCATAGTGAGCAAGTCAGGCTCAGAGTCTGGTGGGTTCCATGAGCAATTGCACAAGGAATCCTAGTGATACCAGTATAGTGTCCCACAGAAGATAATGGCCCGCTCTTGGGGAAAGGGTTCCTGTGAAGAGTTCACACACCCTCACTTCCATGTGGGACAGAAATCTAAGCAAGGTCAGGAACTCTGGTGAGTGACTGCTTGGACAGAGGGGAGTCGCTGGGATGGAGCAGGCTCCAGACTGAAAGGATACCCACACACAGGTGAGAACAGAGCTGTAGGCTGGGAGCAGGGAGAAACCTTTCAGTTAATAGATCAAACAAATATTGAGAGTCTATTACAGATTTTATAGTATTCTAGGCACATGGGCACACAGCCTGTTGTGCGCTTGAATGTGATTTGTCACGGGGCTAGGGATTCAGTTCAGTGGAAGAGTACTTGCCTAGCAGCTATGAAGTCCTGGGTTCGATCCCTAGTTTTGCAATAAACAAAAAGACAGAGGGGACTTTTGATGTCCTAGACATTGAATTGTGTTAAAAAAACAAAACAAAACAAAACTCAGATGTGGTGACACATGTTTGTAATTCCAACACTCTGAGATAAGAGCTAGCTTGCAAAGTTCATGGACAGCCTGGGCAGCGTCGTAAGATACTGTCTCAAAAACTCAAAAAGACAAGACCAGTGAGACAACTGAGCAGGTAACTGTGTATGCCTCAAGGCTGGATGTGCTGAGTTTGATCCCTGGGGTCCACATGATGGAATGAAGGAGAAAACTGATTATGGCAAGTCGTCTTCTGAGCTTGATTTACTCCCTGTCTGTCTCTGTCTCTGTCTCTGTCTCTGTCTCTCTCGTCTCTCTCTGTCACACACACACACACACACACACACAAGATAAATGAGCAGTTCCGAGCTGGTCCTCTGCTGGGCCTTCCTGAGCTAATTATCGGGGGGAACTATAACAATACACGAAACTTCTAGAGACAGCCTGGAAGCCAGCTCAGAGTCACCAGTCACTGAGGCTGGACAGCCGAGGTGAGGGAGGTGGTTTCCTGGAAGGAAAAGTGTCCCAGAGCAGCGCAGGAGCAGGAGCAGCCAGCTGCCCTTTCTGCAAGTGAGCACCTTCTTATTTCCACATTCCAGGGATGCGGAGCCCTAGTCCCAGTCTGTGGTCAGGCCCTCGTCAGCTACTCACAAGTGTTTCTGCATAGGCCTTGCACACATGCACCCGGGTGTGGCCCATCTGCTGTTGCTCTGCACCGCCCACCTGTGCCTGCACTGCTTTAGCCTCAGCCTCTGCCTCTGCCTGCCTCCTCAGACTTCCCTCCACAGGCAGAGTGTGCCCTCTACCAGCCAACTCCAGTGCCCTTGGGAGTGGTGTTCTCTGGGGACACAGCAAATGAAGTCTTGGCGCTGTGATTTCAACAAACTCTGCTCCTAACCGAGCTCATTCCAGCCTTCCTCCTGCTCCTGGGCAGCCTGGAGAGTGGCCCTCACCCAGTCATTTCATTTTCCTGTCTCCACTTCTTTCAAAGCCTTTTTGTTGTTGTAATACTCGGGGATGGAACCCACACCCCCAACAATAAGTGCTCCAGCACTGTGTCACGAAACGGTGCTCCCCCCACCCTCTTCTTCCTTTCCTCCTCCCCCTTCTCCACTTTCGCCTCCTCCTATGGTTCTGAATATTTAAGCCAGGGTCTCCTATATGCTAGGCAAATGATCTACCATTACCCCTAAGCTACAACCCAGGCAAAAACAGTCAATTCTTTTAAAAATGTTGTTGTTGTTATAGTGGTGTGTGTGTGTGTGTGTGTGTGTGTGTGTGCGTGCGCTGTGCGTGCGCGCGCTTGCGCGCGCTTGTCCCATCCGTGGAGCACCTGTAGAAGTCAGAGGACAACTTGTAGGAATCAACTCTGTCCTTGGGAGCAAGCTCTTTGACCTGCTGAGCAGATGCCCTGTGCCCAGGTTATTTCTCTGGGGTACCTGCGCCTCCATAGCTTGCTCTGTTTCTCATTTTCATCTGTGTCTCAATATTCCAGGCCATTCCAACCTTAGAACGGGCTGTTTCTCCAAGGAGTATTTTTTTCCCTTTTAGTGGGAAACAGTAGTTAGTAACCTCAAGTCTCAGTGCTAATGAGCTTAATTAATCTCAAAACAAACAATCAAGTTTTAAAAAGAGTTGTCTGTGGGGCTGTTTGTAAAAGGAATGAGACAAAGTGAAAGTGTATTTGGGGCACTAAATAGGAGGGGTCGAGCTGAGTCCGAGGGAGAGCTCCAGGAGGAGGCAGTCGCTGAGCTGGTGTGGCTAAGCCATCCAGATACTCCAGTGCTCGGTGGGTGCGTTTCAGAAAGTTACATCTTAATCTCAGACAATGAATTTGAGAAGCAAATATTCTTTTTTCGTTGATGCTCTGAGACAGGGTCCTGCTGGGATGACAAGCGTGCAGCGCCACAAGGGGCTCCCAATGTTTTCATGGTTCTTTCAGGTCTTCCTTTCCAGTGTTTTCTTTCTGTTCTGTTTTCAACATGATTGGTTAGCTGCGCAAATAGGCTTGTGAAAGACTCCCCAGAGGAGTCCTTCCTACTCAGAGGCACTGGCACAAATAACTGAAAGAAGAAAATGTGCCATTCTTTTTGAAGATTCCCTATGCCAGGATCAAAAGTGGGGCTGTGTTAGTCATATGAATTTATACCTCCTGCCTGCAGAACAGGGAGGCTTCTAATGGCTTGCCGCGTTGTAGCTTTTGGAAGAGCACTGTTTCTGTCTATTGTAACCACTGGCTGTGAAATAAATTTCAGAAAGTGAAGGTGGTGAGCAGAGCAGAGGAAATCAAAGTGAGGCCAGGATCAAAGGGACAAAAAGCCCCGAGATCTCAAGGGGGAAGTAGAGCCATTGACTCCCCTGGGCTGCCTTTTCCTGGTCTCTCCTTTAATAAACACCCTGGGCTCCTCCACCAGGTCCTGGGCAGCTCAGGGAGAGGGCCCAACTCCAACAACAAAGAGAGCAGGGGAAGAGAGTACTTAGCACTTGGGGAGGAAAGACAGGCCTCTGATATTTGGGTGTTGGGGACAGGGAAGGCGAGAGAAGAGGCAGAAGGGATGGTGGTCTTGTCTGTCTTAGCCTTGTGCTCCTGGTAACCAAGGCTTCCCCCATGGCACCGGTGTGTCTGAGGATTGCCTTCTATTTCACCTAGTCCTCACCCGTGTCTGTTTCAACACATGCTATCAACACAGAGTAGTGGCTCAAAGCATTTAGCACATCAGTCATGTAGAGAGCTGGCCCTGGGGTAGGGAAAGGCAAATCCAGACCCTGATCTCAGTGATGGAATCTGCTGTTTAGTAACCAGTGCTCTGGCCTGCTTCTGCATAACTGGGTCCTTTATGGAGCCTGAAACTTCCCAGGGTATTTGTGAAACAAGTCTATCTTACCCACCTATCTATTTCTGTGTGTATGTACTCCATACTTGGCATATACATAATTTAAAGATCTGTTTGTTGTTTTTTTGAGACAGGGTCTCACTATGTAGCTCTGACTGTCCTGGAACTTGCTCTGTAGATCAGACTGGCCTTGAACCCACAGAGCTCTCTCTGCCTTCTGAGTGCTGGGATTAAAGGTATACAACCAACTAATTTAAAGATATTATTAGGAAGAAGGACTTCTTATATTTTCCATTTGGGGAAATAAATATGAAAGAATTACTACTTAATATATGTTTACAAAAGAGAAATAGCCAGTAGAGCACAGAATTTGAGTTTAATAAGAATTTATCAGGTTGGAGAATTGGTTTGGTGGGCAAAGTCCTTTCTGTTCCAGCATGGAACCTGAGTTTGGATCATCAACATAAATGTAAGAACCTAGCAGGACAGAACATGTCTAGAGTCCCAGTGCTGGGAAGACGAGAACCAGTCAGATCCCAGGAGCTTGCTGGCCAGCTCCTCCAGCCAAGTCCATGAACTCTAGGTTCAGTAACAGACTCTGTCTCAAAAAGGTAAGACGAAGGGGCCAGAGCGATGGTTAAGTGGTTAAGAGGCTTTAAGTTTGGTTCCCAGCACCCATGTTGGGCATAGCACAACTGCCTATAACTCCAGCTTCAGGGCCTCTAATGCTGTCTCCTGGATTCTGTCAGCACTTCACTCTCAGGCATGTGTGTACACACACACACAAATAAAAGTAATTTTTTAAAAGTAAGACAGAGAGTAATTGAGAAAGACACCCTGCATCACCCCGGCCCCATATACAGGCACACACGTGCATATCCACCCCCCACACAAGTACACATGCACAGACATGCACACGCACGCTCATCACACACGCAAAGTATTTACTAGTTTGGGCTCTCTGTGCCATGGTGCATAGGTGGAGGTCAGAGGACAGCTTGAGGTTGCTTCTCTCCTTTCAGCTTTATGTGCGTTCTGGGGATCATCAGCCTTAGCGGCAAGCGCCTTTACCCACTGAGCCACTTTGTCAGCCGCATACAAAGTGTTCATGAAAAGCCCTTCAATAAAAAAGCAGTAGGTACTTTAATTGAGGGTGAATGTGCACGGGGAGCTTTTGGTCACTGCAGTGGTCTCCACCTCCCAACCCTAGACCATGAAGGACGGGGAAATCCAGGTGTCCTGTAAGGATACATCACACTGCATCCTGCATTTCAGTTTTGTGAACGTCAAGTTTGGGTTATCTGCTTTTGTTTTGCTATTCAGGGACCAAATGCAGGGCCGTGGGCATGGTATGGTGTGGGGCTTGTTAAAGTGAATTTTATCCATTTCTTCATTTATATCCTTTTTATTTTCTAGGCTCCAATCCAGAAGACCCACCACAGGCATTCATCTGAAAAACGAGGCTGGCTTGGAGGACTGTGCCTGTATGCCCAGCAGCAGAAGGGTGAAACAGGGGGATCAACAGCTCCAGGCCAGCCCGGACTGCATGGCAAGACCCCGTCTCAGAGAACAGCAACAGAGCAAGAAGCCCTAAAAGGCTTTAAATGCACCGCAAGCATCAGTGCATGTGATTTATTTATTTATTTTGGTTTTGAGACAGGGTCTTGTTATGTAGCTCTGGTTGGCCTGGAGTTCCCTAATGTAGACTGGGTAGCAGTTGATGTGATCCTCCGCCTGACCTCCTCAGTACTGGGACGACAGGAACTCACCACCACACCCGGCTTTTGTGAACTCGATTTAAAATAACACTGAAGCAATGCTGAAGGGTGTGAAAGGCTATCTATCTATCTATCTATCTATCTATCTATCTATCTATCTATCTATTTCCTTGAGACAGAATCTATTATATAACCCTGGCTGTCCTGAAATTCACTATGTAGACCAGGCTAGCCTCAGACAGAAATTCTCCTGTCTCTGCTTCCTGAGTGCTGGGATTAAATGTACGCGCCACCATGCCTGGCTGAGAGTTTTTCCTTTCTGTCACTTCCAGCTCCAACCTGAGTCTTCTCTGTTTCTGTACAAGGGCTATTTTTTAGGCACATCTAAGCACATGCAAGAAAAAACTCAATTCAGAGCCAGAGAGATATTCAGAGTGCAGGTAGCTAAGCCTGATTGGCTGAGTTCAATCTCCAGACTTACCCAGTGGAAGGAGAGAACAATTTCCCACAACTGTCCTTTGACAACTCATGTATGTGCACATTCACAAATACACACACACACACACACACACACACACACACACACACACACACACGGGGCGGGGGGGGGTAATAAAAAAAAGAAAGCTAAATTTAGACCCAAAGGAAGAGAGAATGGGAGAGCTGAGCTCTCATTCAATACAGATGGCAATATGGGAGAAATTCTAAGAAAAATGGTCAAAAGAAAATGAGACTTGTTCTGTTTGGAGGATTATCAAATCACAAATTGCAACTGGAATTTCTGACCACTATACTTCTTGGGATTGCTCAGCTGCACTCTCCCAGCATCCAGGAGTGTGCGCTGGCTCTGTGAGCCCATTTTCCTGCCCTGTAGGCCCCTCCTGAGCAAATAAATGGTGGCAGAGGATGGGTATGGACCATGGACCTGGGAGGATTTCCACATAGCGGGTTGGAGGATTCTTACAGCCCGGACCCAGGTAGAAGGCCGAGTCTCTGGGCAGCTCAGCTGTCCCTGGCTAGCTCCCACTGGGAGCCAGAGACCTCTGGTTTCCTCCTGCAGCTGGCCTCCTGATGCCTCTGGCTGCTGAAGGACAGCAGCTCCCAGATGGCAGAGACTGGCTTCTCTCCCCCAAAGATGACAGGGAGCAGTGTTGTCATGGTGTCACATGAGGCCAGCTGGCACACCATCTCTCCAGGCTTGCGGATTGTAGTGTATTTCTTGAAAAGTAAAATGAGAACAAACACAGCTATTACATAAGAACATACATGAAGCACAGCCTAGCACAGCCATAATGTCATAAATGTTTTTGTCTTTAAATAATTCATTTTAAATAATGGATTAAAAATGCATGACGGGCTAGGGATGTAATTCAGTGGTAAAAACCTTGCTGGCATGGGCAAGACCTGGATTTGATCCTCAGTATCACAGAAGAAAGAAAAAATAACATTAGGTATGAAATCTCATATTCAGGACGCTGAGGCAGGTAGAGCTCAAGTTCAAGGTCAGCCTGGGCTACATAGTGAGATCCAGTCTTGTCTAAAAAACAAATGCTGGAAGCTGCCTGGTTGCTACCGGGCTTGCCTAGTGTGCCCAAGGCCCTGAGTTTGATCTCCAACATTGTATAAAATCAGGCATTGTGTGTAATGCCTATAATTATAGTTTTGGGCGGTGAAGGCAGGAAGATCAGAAGTTCAAAGTCATCCTTGGCTGTATACAGAATTTGAGGCTAGCTAGTCTGGGATACATAAGACCCTGATATATGTCTGGGAGGGGAGAAAGAATCATAGAAAAAAATAAAAATCTGATTTCCCATTCCTTACACTGTGAGCCTGAAAAAAAAAAATCTGGCAAAGAAACAAATGAGGGGTGGGGGGAGAGAGAGATATTAGATGGAAAAGCAGGCCTGGGGCTTCTCAATATCTACATAAAGCAGGAAGCCAGGACACTTTTCCTACTGCCATGACACTGGTGGATAGCTAAAGCCTAGAGTTTTCATCAGCTTGTAGATCACTTTGTGCTTTGACATCTGGAATAATTGCCCATAGTGAAAATATGCCCACTTCTCCTCTTCCCGAGGACGGGGGGTTCAGTTCCCAGCACCATGACTATCTCTTGGTTACAGTGAACACACCGCCTCCTTTTGGTCTCCTTGGGGACCCACATACACATTAGCCGACATGATGTGTTCATGACCAGCGGGTAAGTCTCTTCTGAGACCTCCAATTAGCATTGTAGAACCATCAGGAACAGGTCCTGGGCTGTGCTGTGGAATGCCCCTCCTCAACAGAGAGCCTCTTGGAGACAGAGAAGAAGCACTCCGGGGCCTCTTTGTGACCTTCTGTTGGAGCGCTACAGGCCTCTGATTTCTCTGCTAAGCCAGCTTAGTTTTTGGTTCAACAGATGTTCACTGAGGGCCTGACAGAAGCTTTTGCAGAGTTTTGTATGAGGTAGATGCTCTAGGTGGGACAGCAAAATTTCAGAGAGAGAGACAGAGAGGCAGAGACTGAGGCCAAAAGAAGGCAGAGAATGCATCTCCGTGGAGGACTTGCTTAGGATGTTTCGGGTTCTAGGTTCGATCCTCAGGACAGAGTGTGAGGAGGTGGGGGGAGGCGTACTGAATAAATGAACGCATGTATACACTAGGGGAATGGGGCAAAGCACACAGAGTGGCATCGCAAGGAGTAGAAACTTTCAGGCATAATTTCATTCCCTCAGCTTCTGGGCACTGTTGGGGCTCTCTAGGAGCGCTCACCGGGTGCAACCTCAACTCGCCCAGTTTACAGCATCCTTTCCTTATTGACAGGTCACAGGCGTTCCAGGCAGGAGTGGCTTCCCTGCTAGGGATGCGTGCCTGCCCCCTTTGAGGTCTCAATCTTCACCCCCTCGGATTCAGGATGTGTCAGGGCGGTTTGCGGAGGGCAGGGCTAGGCTGTTTGACCAACCTGGAGCAAGGTCTAGCACATAGCAGGGGTGGTAAACAGCGCCTTTGATGGTGACAGGCGGACAGCCGGCCCGCGCAGTGCGGATACCTGAGAACTGGGTCCCGGAGAGATCCGGGCGCTCCTGAGGGGCACCCTGACCCAGAAGAGGGGGTTCTGTCCGAAGCTGGCCCGTTCGCGGGGCGTCGGGTGTGTGGATTGGTCGTCGGGCCGGCGGACGGATGGGCGGGGAAGGGACGGCCGGGGCTCAAGTTCGCGCCTCCCTCCCTCCGTCCCCGGGTCAGCGGAAGCGATTATTCCCGCGGCGTCTGGCGGGGCCGGGGCGGGCTCGCACCCGGAGACGCGGCCTCCCCAAGCCCACGCCTTTGATGGCGCCGCCGCCCCCTCCCCGGCCCCTGGCCGCTATAACTGCAGGCGCGCGGGGGTCGCGGGAGCCGTCCGAGAGCCATGGCCGCAGCACAGTCCCAGCAACTCCAGTTCGCCCAGGGCGCCGCCTTCCCCGCCTTCCCCGCCGCGCATCCCGGAGGGCCGCCGCTCCCGTCCTCGCGCCCCGCCGCCGGGCCGTCCCCCGCGGCCCCCGACTCCCGCGCCCCGGCGCCCGCTGCGTGCTTCCCGAGCCGGGGCCCTGGGCCGGCGGCGCACACCGCGGCCGGCCTGGACCCGCCCGGGCCCCCCGTCGGCGCCGCAGCCCCGTCGGCGCCGCAGCGCCGCAAGCGCACGTCGTTCAGCTCGGAGCAGCTGCAGCTGCTGGAGCTCGTCTTCCGCCAGACCATGTACCCCGACATCCACTTGCGCGAGCGCCTGGCTGCGCTCACGCGGCTCCCCGAGTCCAGGATCCAGGTGAGTCGCGTCCGCAGGAGCGCGCCGGAGTGGGATCGGAGGGTCACGGGCTCGAGGGGTGGTCCACGCAGGGAAGACGGAAGGCGACGGGACGCAGCTGCGCACTTTTCTAGTATCCAGTAAGAAGATAAAGCGGGGAGGTGCGTTCGGGAGCCTTCCTCTGGCTTTGATTCTTAAGTAGCAGAGCAGGGTTGGACCACCAGATATCTACCAACAAGCAAGGGATTTTTGTCACGTTGCAGAATCTGGTGCGAAGTGAGTTTATTGTCTGAAGTCGTTTAGATCAGAATCTTGGAGTAGCTAGGGAGAAGCTGCCGTGTGTGTGTGTGTGTGTGTGTGTGTGTGTGTGTGTGTGTATTTGAGACACGTTTACACTGAGTAATCCAGACTGGTCTTGAATTCACAATCCTCCTGCCTCAGCTTCCTGGGTGCTTGGATTAGAGGTTTGTTTCACCACCACCACCACCACCACACACCCAGCTTAGAAGCTTGCCTTCTTGACTGTTAGTCTGTGTTCACCTGCGGTTTTGTGTAGGAGGCTTCATTTAATCCCAACAGAGTGTGGACTTTTTTTTCTTCTGTCCTTTGGAGGGTTATTCAACTGTCATTTTTTTTTCCATACCAAAAAAAAAAAAAAGCAACACAACATAGGAGAATTCACACTAGAAATACCAGAATTGGGTAACTATTTTGTTGTTGGTTTATTGAGACAGGATTTCTCTGTGTAGCCCTGGCTGTCCTGAAACTCATTCAATAGACCTAACTGGCCTCAAACTGAGAGCTCCTGCCTCTGCCTCCCAGGAATGCTTGGGATTAAAGGCATGTACCAACACTGCCTTGGCTTCAACTGTCACTTTCAATAGTTGTCACCAGAGGCTTCCTAAGCAGGACACCTTCAGTATTTGTGGAGAAATAGCAAAGAAATTTACACACGGAAATGAGGTTCCTTGAGGAAAAATACCTCCTACTTAGTC
Source organism: Cricetomys ansorgei (assembly GCA_026225945.1). Lineage (NCBI taxonomy): Eukaryota > Metazoa > Chordata > Mammalia > Rodentia > Nesomyidae > Cricetomys > Cricetomys ansorgei. Next base: position 9,263,655 of record JAMJFZ010000094.1, read on the forward strand.
TGATAAAGGAGTACAGACTTTCAAATCTGGACTCTAAATAATTTGAATGTCCATCACCAAAGGAGAGTAGCCTTGTTGCCTAAGGACTGGCAGCCCTTTACTTCTGTGGCCTCTTTTATTGCAAATGTTCCCATAGAAAGGGTAGACAGAAGCTGAGTGTGGAGTGGCATGTGCCTGAAACCCAGCACTTACGAGGTAGCGGCAGAAGAATCAAGAACTCAAGGTCATCCTTGCCTGTTATCTGGTTTGAGGCTAGCCTGGGCTCCAGGAGACCCCGTCTTTAAATAATAATAATAATAATAATAATAATAATAATAATAATAATAAACGTGTAAAATGAAAAAAAACCAGACAAACAAACCAAGTATAGCAAGTATGGATAGAACCAGGCACCATTCCAGGTTTGCATCTGAGAATGGCAGAGGCAGTCTGGTGCTCTGAACATCGGCTCGAGTGCTTCCTGTAAACCACAGAGAGCAGAGAGCCATGGCTAATAATAACTGGAGTTTATATTGTCAGTTGTGAACCCAGTGATAGCACAGGAACTCCAAGCCAGTCTGGGGATATGTTTGCCTAGCATGCATGAAGCTCTAGGTTCCATGCCCAGCACCACATACACCAGGTGTGGTAGTGGTGCATGCCTGTAACCCCAGCTCTGGGGAAGTGGAGGCAGGAGAATCAAAGGTCAAGGTCATCTTTGGCTACGACCAGAGTTTGAGGCCAGCACTGGCTAGAGATGCTACCGCAATAAAACCCCATACAAACCAACAACAGAAATTCCAACCCAAAGCAGCTGAGCAGTTTTTTTCATCCTTCTCCCAGGTGTGGTTCCAGAACAGGCGAGCCAAGTCCAGACGCCAGAGTGGGAAGTCGTTTCAGCCCTTAGCATCAAGGCAGGAACTTTTCCTCCATCACTCTGCTCCCGGGACTGAAGCAAGATCTTTGAAGCCCCAGCTGCCTCTGGAGGCAGATGTGAACTGCCATCCTGATGCTGGAGGAGGCATCTGTGCATCTGGTTCCCAAGGTCAGAGTTTTGAAGCCTATTCACCTCTCTCTGAAGATGTTGGCTCAAAGCTGGACTCATGGGAGGAGCACATCTTTTCTGCTATAGGTCACTTTTGAGGATTCTGGGAGAGTTCTGCATGCACTCAGAGGAGTCTGGGAGACATGAAGCAGAATGCTCTTCTGTCTGATCTGCTGGCCGTGGCCTTGCTAGTGCTGATGATGGTTCTGGATCATTTCTCACGTGAAGGTTTCTCCTTTTCACTACGGAGCCTTTACCTGCGGCTTGCTCGCTGTAGCCACCCTCCCCGCCCGCCTGGGAGTCCCCGTGAAGCTTCAGGTCTGCAAATCAGTTTGGTCCACATGCCCTTGGCCTTCTTGCCAGGGATGTTCTTATTCTTCAGACCAATTGCTCAGAACTTATTTTCCTTCATGAGAAACTTTAGCCTAACTCGATTCCCCCCGCTTTTCTGGGCAGCTGCTGTCTTCCCATGGTCCTTCAGGACCTACAATGTAGAGTCACTCGCTCTAACTCACATGCTCAACCCTAACCTCGTCACCAAGATGTACTGCTCTTTCTACTGAATCGTTTTTGTTTTGTTCTTGACCTTGCTATGTGGCTAAGGATGACCTCGAACTCCTGTCCTCATCTCTGTCTTCCAAGTGCTGGGATTACAAGGGTATGCACCATGCCCGGGTGCTGCTTTGTGATTGTATGTATTTATGATACAGAGCATATATATCCAAACTGAGCTGCTCACGCGCCCGACCTCATATAGTCACCGTTCTTCCTTTCTGTGATGACGCAATCTGTTACTTTTGGCAATTTTCAAATATGTGATATGTTGTTATTAATTATAGCCATTGCCATAGATTTCTTCAGCTTATTTTTCCTAATTGAAATTATGTCTTAACCACCTCCCTCCTGCCCCTCACTTGACCTGGTTTTCATCTGGCCTGTCATCATTGCACTCAATCAGTAAAGACACTACATTCACGTTTTTTCAAGAGCCCCATGCCTCCTGTTCCCCACTTATTAAAAAAAATCATTTGGAAATCTGTGGCAGCCTCCAGTTATCAAGTTATTTATATATATATATAAAATATTTGGGAGCAGGCTCCCAAATAAATGTCATCATCTTTAGCTTATGCAAACTTTAAGATCATTTATCCACAAAATGCTTCTCTGCCCCGGTCAGTCCTTTCTGGTTGGGACTAGATGAAAATGTTTGTCCTTCAAAACAGCTGAGACAACCACCTTTGGGAGCCTAAGCTTTTTCTAACTAGTCATAATTTTGTACCTGTTACTTTGGTCACCATTTTTCTTAGCACTTGTTACTATGTTTCCTGTGTAACCTTAGTAGATTACTGTTTCTCATTAGTGTTCTCTTATAAATTCCACGGAAATTAATTCTGTTTTTAGGTGGCTCTTAGTCACGGCGCCTCAGTGCACAGTTGCTGAGTACATATTCAGTGGCTGTGAAAATATTGAAGGGAAGTTTCTGCAAAGACAGTGCACTGAGAATTTATTTGAGTTAAAATCTTATTAGCTGGGCTGTTGAGATGGCTCAGTGGGGGTAAACATGTTTGCCACCAAGCCTGACAACCTGAGTTTGATCCCCAGGACCCACATGGTGGAAGGGAGAACTGATTTCCTCAAGTTGTCTTCTGATTTCCACATGTGTGTTGTGGCATGTGCCCACGCATACAAAATAAATAAATAAATGTAAGTAAAAATTAAAAGGCTTACTGTGTTAGTTACTTTTCTATTGATGTGATAAAATACCATGACTGGGACAACGTATCAAAGACAGTGTTTGACTGGAGTTTCCGTTCCAGAGGGTTGTGTCCACATAGTGTCCACAATGGAGGAGTAAAGGCGTGATGGCAGGGAGAGCTCACATCTGAAAACCAGGCCGTAGAGTACTGTGGATGGCAGGAACCCACCCCCAGTAACGCAGACCTCCACAGGGCCACACTTACTAACCCTTCCCAAACAGTCCCACCAGCTGGGGACCAAATATTCAAACATATGAGCCTTATAGAGACCATTCTCATTCAAATTACACCTGTCTTTTTTTGATCAAAGTAACACTCATGATAATCTTGGTTTCAGATTCCTTTCCTATTTTTGCATTCCTAGTATATGTAAATGACTAAGTTAACTTAAGATCTATTAAAATACCGATATGCTAGTTTGAGATCTCACCATCAGAGCCTCACACTTAAACTGGTGACAATTCAGATGACAGTTTGGGCCAGTTGAGATGATGAAAATTCAGTGACAAGATGGGAAAGATCTCAGAACACCTTAAAGTTAATGGTACACTCAGAATCAAAAAGAAATCATGTAATGAGGGGCTAGAGAGATGGCTCAGTAGTTGAGAACTTGCTCTTGCAGAGGATCCAGTTCGGTTTCTAGTACCCTCACGGTGGCTAACTATCCATAATTCCAGTTCCAGGAGATCTGATGTCTTCTTCTGGTCTCCTTGGGCACCAGGCATGCAAAGGCAAAACACCCATACACAGGAAGGAAGGAAGAAGGAAGAAAGGAAGGAAGGAAGGAAGGAAGAAGGAAGAAAGGAAGGAAGGAAGGAAGAAAGGAAGAAGGAAGAAGGAAAGAAGGAAGAAGGAAAGAAGGAAGGGAGAAGGAAGGAAGGAGGAAGGAAGGAAGGAAGGAAGGGAGGAGGAAGGAAGGAAGGAAGGAAGGAAGGAAGGAAGGGAGGAGGAAGGAAGGAAGGAAGGAAGGAAGGAAGGAGAAGCAAGCAAGCTGATCTGGAAGTGGCACACGCCTTTAATCTGAGCACTCAGGAGCAGGGGCAGGTGGATCTCTGTAAGTTCAAAGTCACCTTGATCTACAAAGTGAATTCTAGGACAGCCAGAGCTGTTTGGAAAAACAAACAAAAACAAACAAACAAACAAAAAATCCCAAAAAGACAACAGAGATGGGGGGGGGGGGAGAATGGCTCACGTACAGCTTACACATAGCAATGGCCAGGCCTCAGCCATTCTCTTCAGCTCACTCCATCAACCTTCATGTCTCCTTCATCACATTGGTCCTCTTACTCAGGACTAAGAAATGGAACCCATTTAAAAGAAGGCCCCAAATCAGAATTTCCATATGCAAGCGAATATTGTCTTTCAAAGCAATCATGGAAAAATTTGTTCATTCTAGTAACAATAACGGTGCTTAGACACTCATGGCTAATTCATCACACAAATACTATTAGGTGCCTGTGAGCAGGCGAGTTCTCACAGTGTCACAGGGACTTAGAAACAAAATAGACAGCAGAACCCAAAATAGTACTCCCTTTATGGAGCAGAGGTCAACAGAAAGACATCTGCTCTGAGATATAAAATCAAAATTGCAGCTCATGCTGGAAGGAGAGGCAGGCTATCTGCAGCACTGCTAGACGTGTAGTGGTCAAGGAACGTCCCCTTGAGTGCAGCTGACCTGGGACCTGCTAGGACCGGCTGGAGTTACAAAGGAGAAGGGGAACAAAGGAGCCGGATGGAGAGGTGGAGTGGAGGCCAGACTGCCTGGCTTTGCAGGTCTTCTAAGCCTTCTGAATTTGTCCTGAGGGTCAGACTTCAGAGTGTTCATGGGCAGGGATAACATGACCATTTGGAAAAGCTGAGTAGGTGCTGAGAGCTAAGTGGGGGGTGACTGCAATGTCCGAGGCACAGTGGCAGCAGTGAGAAGATGGGATTCAAGGGAGAGAATTTAAAGCTGGGTGTGGTAGCCCATGTCTGCAATCCCACACTTGGGAAGTGGAGGCAGGAGGTCAAAAGTTTGTGGCCAGCCTGGCTCATGAGACCCAAGGAGGACATTTGTGTGCGCTGCTGGAACCTTGGGCCTCACACATACTGGGCAAACACTCGGTCTCCAAGCAATCCCCAGGCCCCCTTTTGACTCTGAGACAGGGTCTCACCAAGTTGCCCAGACTGGTCTTGAATTCACTCTGTAGCCCAGGCTGGCTATGTACTGATACTTCTGCCTCAGCCTCCCAAGCAGCTGGGAGTCTACTCTCACAAGGCCAGCTCACTAGAAAAGTTAATAGACAAATCTGGTTTTACATTCTCAGTGACCAGTGAATTTGACTTTTAGAGCTAGCTTCAAGTAATTCAGAACCAGTCTCTGTTGGCTCCATTTGGCCCTGGGAGCTTTCTGTGAAGCTGTAATCGTGATTCAGCAGACATGGCGTCTGCCACTCAAGCCAAGGTGCAGCAGACTAAAACAGCTACTTGAATTAGATAGTTCTTTCTTTAAGAAAAATAAATTCAGCCATATTCTAGGCACAGGCTCTGCAGCCAACACCATGGCGCTGAAGGACAGTACTTAACTATGTATGTATAAAATGAGGTCTGACTTAAGTGTCACAAGCGAGCTTTAAGAAATGTAAAAGAAAAAAAATGTCAAAAACATTTACCTAATTCTAGGCAGAATGTATCAGATTCAATCTTCTGCTAGGTCCGTACTGGAGAAAACAGTTTACTCGCTCTGTGTTTCCACGCTGGTTTACTCATAGATAAGCAGCAGAGAAAGCAACCCACCACTCCCAACACGCAGGACGGCGATGTTCTCCAAGCTCACTAGGGCTGGGCATGGTGGCGTGTCTGGAGTCCCAGCGGCAAAGCCTGCTAGAGCAACACAGAGAATCTGTCTAAAAATAAACAACAAAAACATAAAAGACCTGGCAACTAATCTGTACTGTGTCTCCCAAAAACTTAGTGGAAACTGTAATACTTGAAAACATTTTTTAAATTTAATGTTTTGAGACAGGATGTAGAACAAGGTGGCCTTGAGCTCACAGAAACGCACCTGCCTCTGCTGGGTCCCAATGGCCGGGATTAAAGGCGTGCACCACCATACCTGACTTCTTTCCCTTCCTGGCACCACTTGGGTCCTGGGGATCAGACTGTCAGCTGAGCACTTTTCACTGCTGAGCTGTCTCACCAGCCCCCAGGAACCATTTTAAATAGAATCAACTACCAGCTTGTACTAATAAAATGAGGATGCAGATGTTATTAAATTTCATAGATCGATTTATTTAGAATTACAAATATTAAGAATAAAAGATTTATGCATTTCTTAATTAACATAACAGTTTAGCTAAATATAAACTCTGCACTAAAGTTCTGCAGTGGCCCAGTACCAACAAAGAACACAGAAGCGCTTTTAAACTATACAAAAATTTCAAATGGAAAATAATCTTATTTCCGTTTTATTATACACTAATATACAAAAAGTCTCATTTTATGAGACATCAAAGAATCAGAATCATCTCTATAGCTATATTTTAAACTCCAAATCTGAAAACAATTATATTTTGGCTTTATAATATTCTATATTAAAACAAAAATTTTAAAATACATACTTTTTACAAGATTATTTTAGGCAGGGTTTTTCCTAAAAAAAGAAAAAACCAAACCAAACAAGAAAATAACTAAAACCAAATCTCCCTCTGTAATTCACTCCGATCATATGCGTTCCTTATAAAATATTTATACTTTATAAATTGTGTACTGTTGGATTTTAACCAGTAATCTGGTTTAAAGTTGTGCAAATAAACAAAAAATATGAAAATAGTGTGTTATCAGTCTTTTTAAAATAAATCTAACAATAGCACTTTTTGCCCTGAATCATGGAAAGGCATGTCAGGTCCACTCGCTGAAATCCAGCACTCCACAGTACAGTTCTTCCTGCTCCTTCATTTTCTTCTACTGATAAACAACAAAGCTTTTATAAATTATGATAAATTAAAATATTATTATAAATTGATCTACAGAACCATGTCACACTGTCAGTACATGTAACGTATGCGTAGGTCCATGCTTCCCATCCATATTCCAGTGGCTTCCTTAAGACTAGGACTTCCCACGCTCACGGCATGTCTTCTGAAGCCTGAGATACAGCGATCAACCAAATCCACTGGAGTGCCGACTTCAGACAGGGTTCCCACCGTCATGCACGGACAGGCCATGCTGCTTCACATTCTGTCACAGGAGCCGTCTGCATGTGCTGAGCAGAATTCATGCATTTGTAAAAAATGGTGCGCATGTTCCTCCAAGAAACAGTGTGTTCAGATAGTTTCAGATTAAAAATGCTTGCTGATAAACATGAAATATAAGCAACACTACTGCATCTGGATAATAAAAGAACAATAAATAAACGCTGGTCAGCACAATGCTGGTTTAAGAAGCAGTACACGTATTAAAAAGCCGTACTGGAGATGTGCAGTTCCCTTGTTTTCCAGCAGATAGGTTATCTGGTATTGGGAGCTTAGGTTAAGGAACAGGATTCCTCGGACCAAGGTCTTGTGCAGTTGGGGATCAGGCCTCCTGTGCTCAGTCTCTGTTGGTGTTGTTGGCCGCAAAGGCATGTAAGTTTCCCATCTGGCTCAGGCCACTCTGGATATGTGCAACATGGATTTCTACATTATTCTGAAAACAACTAAAGAAAGAGGAAATAAGGTTAGCTATCACAAAATTAAAAAAAAAAACAAATTAAATTATTATTATTATTATTATTATTATTATTATTATTATTATGTGTGCTGTGGCATAGTGGTGGCAGAACATATCTTGTGGAGTCTGTTCTCCCTATTTGCTTTGATTTGGGTACTGGGAGTTGAGCTCAGGTCTCCAGGCTTGTATGTCAAATGCTTCTAACTACTGAGCCATCATGACAGTCCTAAAGTTTATTCATTTTTTATTACTGTGTGTGTGCGCACATGCCACGGCACACACACAGAGGTCAGAAGATAACTCTTTGATTCTCTCCATCAACCGTTATATGGGTTCGGGGTTGAATTCAGGTGCCTTTTACCTGCCTGAGCTATCTCCTGACCTCAAGAAAAGTTAGTAAATTGCTGTTTCTTATGTCTGTTCTGTCAACAGAATAAATATAGGTGAAAAACTCTTTTAAATGTATTAAAAAGATAAACAAACACAAATACTTCACAAATAAGCAAAATGCTTAAAACTTTTACAAAAACAACTAGGAATTTAACATGAAGTGATTATTGTATACCTAATGAATTACCTGATGTTAGAAGCATCTATTGTATTCTTGATGTCATTTAATGAATCTGTGAGTGATTTGAATTCAAAGGAATTCAGGTCTCCTCCCTCTGCTAGACACTACAGGGAAAAAATGTTTCAAAACTTAATTAAACTTTACCTTAAATTTAGACATAAATAGGAACAAATTCATAGATCACTTAGTATAAAAAAAGAAGGTATTTTCTCTAAAATTTACCTTAATTTGTAGTAAGATGGCCGTAAGCCTGGCTATTAAGTCTGTCAGATTTTCATTTTCAACACAGGGATGTCCTGAGGACGAGTTGGCTTGCCGGACGATTTCCTGGGCTTCTTCCTCACATCTGCGCCTCATGTCAGTTGGCTGATCAGCAGGCTGGAGCCCCTGGTCTGGTGCGAGCTGAACACGGAGGGGTGAAACATGATGCACCAGTGCTCACCTGTCATTACTGGTGAGACGTGTTTCTCTGCTCTGCTAAGGAGTTAAGTATCTGCCGGATTTCCATACAGTGAAGGTGCCCTTGTAATTATATTCATGAAGAGTTTGAGCTACATGAAGCCCCTATTCGGCTTCCCTTACGGTGTGAGCACCCGGTAATGAGCCTTGCCTGTATCAGTCATACTGTGGTGGTTGTCATGTTATACTTCCTTATTTCTACATGTATGTTATTATTGTGTGTGAGCGTGTGTGTGAGCACGCGTGTGTGTGTGTGTTATATGCACCACATGTACAAAGATGCCTAAAGAGGCCAAAAGCATCAGCTCCTCTGGAAACGGAGCAACAGATAGTTGTGAGCTGCTGGATTGGTTGCCGGGAGCTGAAGCCAGGCCCCTGCAAGAACAGTAAGTGCTTTAACCACTGAGCTGTCTCCAGGCCCACAAGCCTCTTCTTGATCATTCTCCACCTTCATTTTTTGAGACCATGTCTCAAAAGAACATGTCTTTGGGTTGACCCAAAGCTCATCTATTTGGCCAGATTGGTGGTGTCAATTAGTGAGTTTCAGGGATCTCCCTGGTGTGTCTACCACTCCCCAAACCTGCCAATATAGAACTGCAGTTCTGTATCACTGCACCTGGCTTGTAGGTGGGCACTGATGATCTGAACGTAAGTCATCATGCTTGGGTGGCATCATTACTGACTGAGTCATCTCCTCAGCCCAAGTTGGCATTTTTGAAAGAACTTTCCCTTAAAAATGAATGAATATCAGTATGCATTAATTCTAATTCTATGAACTGTAAGCTCTTTATTCTGAAGCTCAGATTTATACAGCAGAACTCAGTGGTGGTACTCCTTTTGAAATGTTCATACAGTTTGGGGTACATTTTCCTGGCATAACAACATGATTCATACTCTTCTTCTGCTCTTCCTGCCCTAGGTCCTGAGACTGCCTCTTTTCAAGAATCCCTATTTCCTTTTATTGGAGGTAATGTTGGGAACAAGATCTGGGTGTGTGGTGTGCTCCTTCCTGCTAGGATACCACTGCTCCTAGGCTAAGTAGACACATTTCTTATGCCTCTATTCTGACCCAACCACAAATTCATACTGGCTTCCTGTGCCAATCTAACCTTAGGATCTAATCTCTCTTCTTCACAACTCCATTCTCCCACAGTGAGGAACCTGGCTCCTATTATCCACAATATTCTCATCTGCTCAGCCCTAGAATACGCAGAAGTTTCACGACTGCTACTCCATGCCATTGTGAGAAGAAGACTTCACTGTGAGATCAGAGTCTGGTTAAGACTCCAGGAGCGTGGGAGCAGTGAGGCTCTGCCATCTGGACAGTCTCTGTCCTGTCTAGTGTCGCTCATGTGCTATTGAATACAGCGAGGGTTACCTCTTGCTGTATTCAGTTTTACAGTTTACTTGCACTTCCTTGTTTTTCTTCAGAGTTTACTCTATGTGTGTGTCTAAGTGTTTCTATGCATGTGCACATGTGTGTGGAAGGACAGAGGTTGACACCAGGTGTTCTCCTCAATTGCTCTCTACCTATCTGGAGTAGCTGGCTGGGGTGCCCCAGGAGCCCATGTGTTTCTGCTTCCCAAGAACTGGAATGACAAGCATGGCTTTTTTCCATGGTGCTGGATGCATCACCACAGCCTAGCAATAAAATATTTTTTCCAGCAGTAGTGGTGCACACCTTTAATCCCAGCACTCAGAAGGCAGAGGGAGGTGGATCTCTGTGAGTTCGAGGCCAGCCTGGTCTACAGAGTGAGTTCCAGGACAGCCAGAATCAAAACAGAGAAACCTTGTCTCAAAAAGACAAAGAGAGAGAGAGAGAAAGAAAACAATTTTTTTACTATTGTAATTTATGTGCATGCCTGGCTACATGCGTGTCTGTATACCACATGCATGCCTGATGCCTACAGAGGCCAAGAAAAGGGCGTCAGATTCGATGGTGCTGGTAATCCAACCTGGCTCCTCTAGAAGAATAGCAAATGCTCTTAACTGCTGAGTCATCACTACAGCCCCGAGTTTCTGATTTTTAAATTTTATCTATTTATTTCTTTTGGCATCCAGTTTTGCTTCTAGTTGGCAACGGGGAATGAATGTTTTGGTAAATATGTGTTCACCTGTCTATGTATACTAAGGAGTAGGACTGCTTAGTCATAGTGCTCTCCTTTGTTATTTCTTTAAATCGACGCTGTACTTCAAGAGCTTTGTGAAAATCAATTCATTTCACTTGAGTAGGAAAGAACCTATCACAAATGCCCTTGGGGCTACACAAAGACTCGTGTGTAAGCCCCATCTTTATGTGTCATTTTGTTACAGAAAATCTCTTAAACTTTGTTATCTATACTTCTCTGGATAGTTGCTAGTCAAGGCAGGAATTTCTAGAATAAATCACTGATAGACAGGTAGCAGACAACTAGTAGGAAATTAGAAATAAATAATGATGCAGCTGAGTACAGTGGCATACACTTGCAGTCCTAGCACTTAGGAAGCGGAGGTGGGAAGACTGAGTTCAAGGCCAGCCTGAGCTGTAAAGCAATACTGAATGAACCATTAAAACCAAGGGACTAGAAATGTAGCTCAGCAGCAAAGAACTTGCCTAGAATATGTAAAGCCCTGGTTAGGCTATTTCCGGAAACACAATGGGGGCATAGGAAGGGGAGTATGAATGAGAATGGGTGGCTAAAAGGACAAGCATAGGTGACCACAATTCTCTCAGTTCAGTTCAAGTAGATAAGACAGCATCATCTATGACAGATTATGGGGATTTACCAACATGGTGCTTAGAATCTCCTATCGCAAACTGAGAGAGCTTTGCTAGAAACACAGCCTCAAAGAATACAAAGGCAGAAGCACTCTAAAATCATTATTATAATGTAATACTCAGTAGTGAAAGCTTCAAATTTTAGGTGATGGTTGAACTACCCTACTATTTATAATTATATGTGAAGGAAAAATTCCAAAATCTCCTGTGAGCTGTGTACCTGAAACCTAAGATTCACAGCTCTAAGACACAGTTGAAAGGAGGAGGAAACAAAACAATACAGGACATGTTTCTGAGAGATCATAGGTTGCTTAAAGTGGGAAGGAATATCTGGAGAGATAGCTTAGTGGTTTAGAGTATTGTTGCTTTTGCAGAGGTTTCAGATTTGGTTCCCAGCACCCACATGGTGACTCATAACCACCTGTAACTCCAGTTCCAGGGGACTCAAAGCCCCATTCTGACTTCTAGGGGCATCAGGCATGCACATGGTACACATAAGTACATGCAGGCAAAACACTCATACACATAAAATAAATAAACTAAGGGATGAGACTGGAGAGATGGTTCAGTGGTTAAGTACATTTGTTGTTCTTGCAGAGGACCCAGGTTCAAATCCCAGCACCCCATTGTGGCTAATAATAGTCAAATACCTGGAACTGGAGTTACAGACTAACAGCACCAGGCACACACACATGGTGCAGAGCATATGCACAGACAAGAACACCCATACATTAGAGGAAAAAAAAGAAGATGACCATGGTTAGTAAACCAAAATAGGGTTTCTGGAATAGTGAAATTAAGAGTAATTGTTCTGGCAAGCATGGTGGTACATGTCTATAATTCTAGCACTTGGGCCAGAAGAGGCTGAGGTACAATTATGAGTTCAAAGCTAATTTAGACTATGTAGCAAGATATTGTCTCAAAAAAAAAACAAAACAAGGGTCTGGGGAGATGGCACAGTTAATCAAGTGCTAAGAGTGTAAACATGAACAAACACCTGAGTTTGACCCTCAGCACCCATGTGGAAAACGGGCATAACAGTGTGTGCCTGTGTGTAATCCCAGTGCTGGGGAGGCAGAAACAGATGCCTGTTCAGTGAGCCCTGGGTCCCGGGGAGAGACCCTGTTAGATTAGGCAAGGCGGACAATTCCTGCAGAATGACACTGAAACTGACTACTGACTGTGGCATCCATCCCCAACAAGGAAACACACAGAGAGGCGGGGAGAGGGGAGAAGGTGAGGGGAGCAAGGCACCATCAAAAAACTAAATATTTTTCTGGGTTCTAAGTCATTTTTTGGTAGAGCAATATCATTTGTAATTTGGTAATTGAAAATTGAGAGTTTACTGTGTACAAATTACTCTTTTAACACTCGTATGTTGGATATCTATGCACAATACAGCTCTGCTAGAAAACCTTTTAGAGATACTGGCTTAGTTTAGAGCCTGTAAGAGGTGAAAATAAAAGCATTAAGCTTCAAATAACAAAATGTGAAGGAAAGTAATACAAATCAGGCCAGGCAGGATGGCATATGCTTTTAATCCCAGCACTAGGAGGAAGAGGCAGGTGGATCTCCGTGAGTTCGAGCTCAGCCTGGTCTGCATAGTAAGTTCCAGGTCAGCCATAGCTACAAAGTAAGTCCCTGTCTTAAAAACAAAAAAAGAAAGCAATGCAAATCACTTACCTCATAGCAATACTGCTGAACCTTATGCAGAACTTTGTTTAGGTCCTTGTTCAACTGCTCAAGCTCTAGAACAATTGTTGCATATCTCCGCTGAAATTCAATACCAATAGGCATGGAATATGATTTCTAAGAAAAAAAAAAAACAGATCTTGATAAGATTTGTCGTGTTAGCAACGTAATTTCAGTAATCTAAAAGAGATCTAAAACAATCGGCAGGTCATCACGCTAGCCCATAATCGATGATACCGTTCTTGTGTGGTAGCAGTGTTGTTAGGAGATTGCCCTTGTTTTTAGGAATTCGTGATGCCTGCCATTTACTCTGTTCACTTTTTTGTATTTGGTTAGTTTAAATTATGTGAGCATATGTACGTACATGTAAATGCCAGTGCCCATGGAGACCAGAAGCATAGGACTTCCCTGGAGCTGGAGTTACAGGTGGTTGTGAGCTGCTCAATGTGGATGCTAGGCATTGGACTCTGGTCCTCTGCAAGAACAGTATGCACTCTTAACCACTCAGCCCTCTCTAGTCCCCATTTACTTCTTTTTTTGTTTGTTTTTGGTTTTTTTGAGACAGGGTTTCTCTGTTGTAACTCTGGCTATTCTGGAGCTCACCATGTAGACCAGGCTGGCCTCGAACTCACAGAGATCTGGCTGCCTCTGCCTCCTGAGTGCTGGGATTAAAGATGTGCGCCACCACCGCCCAGACCCATTTACTTCTTATAATGGAGATTTTATATACAGAGCACTTAAATGAAGCAAACACCCCTTTGACATCAGAGATGGAGCTCCAGGATTTGGTGTTTGCTCTCTAGGTTTCATTCTTCCTTTGATCCAGTATTTCTACACTATGCCCAATTCTTCTTTTTCAGGAATGGTAAGTTGGAAGTATGTTATTTGCTTTTTTATTTTATAAGGAGTTACAATCAAGAGATTGTCTTGAGTTTCAAAAGAGACTTTAGACTTTGAGAAGGTGATGGGACTGTGAAAGACTATGGGGACTTCTGAAGTTGGATGAAATTCATTTTGTTTTATATTCTGGTCACAAGCCAGTGGGGGGCAGGCAGAGTGGAATATAGTAGTTTGAATGAGAATGTCCCCCACAGTCGCAGATACTTGAGGATTTGGTCCCTAGTTGGTGGCACTGACTGGGGAAGTTTAGGACGCACAGCCATGACACTGGAGGTGGGCTGTGAGAGCTTCAAGACTCCATGCCACTTCCAGTTAGCTTTCTCTACTTTGTGCTTGTGGTTGAGCATGTGAGCTCTCGGCTTCCTGCTCCAGCCACCAAGATGGACTCTTACTCCTCTAGAACCATAACCCCAAATAAACTCCTTCTTCTCTAAGTTATCTTGGTCATGTTTATCACATAACAGAAAAGTACTAATACAGATAATCCAGAAGTAGGATTTTTGGCTATCAATAAGGTCGAGTTGCCTTAGGAAGACCAGTAGCTTATTTTCTCACTGAAAAATGTATGAACACTTCCTTGCACACTCACCAATACTCTATACCTGAAGATGAGAGTTATATGGTCATTCTTCACACACTGTAAAATTTCTTTGAGATCTCTATTTTTATGTATATAGGTGTTTTGACTGCAAGTATGTCTCTGTGCCAAATAAGGCAGTCCCCACGGAAGCTAGAAGAGGGTTCCAGAGGAATAAGGGGCACCACTGTAATATGCCAACTGATAGGTTATGGTTTCGAGTGAATGGGGAAAAGTTAGTAGTCAGGCTATGTCTGAACTTCCTAAATGCTAGAATGAAATCGCCCAGGTATGATTTCATGCTAGAAAGTTTAATGTCATAGGGCTAGGATGCAACACAGTAACAAGAGTGCTGGAGAGCATATGTGAGAACCTGGGTTCAATCCCCAGTATAGAGGAAAAATTAGTTTTGTTTTGTTTTTTTGATACAGAATCTCACATGTAACTCTGGCTGGCCTAGCATATGCTATGTAGACCAGACTTGCCTAGAATTCAGAGATCTGCCTGCCTCTGCCTCCTGAGTGCTGGAATTAAAGGCATGTGCTATCATGCCTGGCAGTTATCATCTTGTTTTCTAATATGTTTTTGTTTTAACTTTAGTTTTAATATAAAATTGCACAAACATATATAATTCAATGGATTACTGCATAATAAATGCACCTATATAAAGACAACACTCACCTATCATAAACACAAGAGAAATAAAAACACCTATCTATGCTAAGACTTGCATACAAACGTTCACAGCACTTTTAGAGAAACTGAAAATTGTAAGAAATCCAAGTGCTCATCTACAGATGAATGGATACACTGTGGCATAACCATAAAGTGAGGTGCCACTCAGCAGTAAAAAAGGACCTTGGGAGGTACAGCTCAGTGGTTTAAGTGCAAGGCCCTGGATTTGATCATTAGCATTGAAGGAAAAAAGCAACTGTGTATTCTGAATCCTGTCGCTAAGTATGCGCACCTCAGAGTTATGCCGAAACCAGGCACGAGAAGAGCTCACACAGACTGTATGATTCAGTTTATACAAAATTCTAGAGAATATGATGGCAGGGAACATTGGCTGCCTAGAAACTGGGGAGAGATTACCAAAGGAAATTTTAGCAGCAAATAGTTTTTTGTTTTGTTTTTTTAGCAGAGCATATGTAAGTTTCACAGGAGTATGAGCCAATCGTACATTTCAAGCAAGTATAGCTGATTGGGCATCAATTCTATTTCAATGATATCAGGAAAACTAATAACAGGGAAACCCACCTAGGCCAATTAAGAGAAAACTAACATCCTATAACCCTGCCTGTGTAGTTATTTCTATTTTCTCTCTCCAAAGGAGTCATCACCATAACTTCATAGTTTTGTATTAACTTTATTTCATAAAGTATGATGAAAAAGAATATATTATTTGCTTTTTTCCTTTTTTTTTTTCTTTTGAGAAAGCATCCAGATATGTAGCCCTGGATAGTCAGGAGCTCATTATATAAACCAGGCTGGCCTGGGATTTGCAATGATCTTCCTTTCTCTCCCACCTAAGTACTAGAATTGAGATTTATCCCCCCACTGCAAATATGAATATTAGCTCATCTATTGCTATGCATAGCATTCCTTATAGAAATACAGCGATATACAGTCATGCTGGGTTCTACTTGTAGGTACCTGAGCTACTTCTAATATAAGCCATTATTAACACTGCTGTTGTGAATACTTTATATTCATATGGCTATTTTTAGTGGTTAGAATTATCCAGAGTTGTGGAACAGGAAGTTTTAACTTGGTAAATTTTCACTTTAATAGACATACATGCTGACAAAATACCCATACACATAAAACAGAAATAAATCTTTAAAATAAAATAAATCTTTTAAAAAGTGTGAATGGTGTCTGTGTACTCACATTACTCTGATCATTAGCACAGTTGAGCATCAGTTTTTTGGAAACACTCTCTGAACTTAACAATCCTCCTGCCTCCACTCCCAAGTGCTAACCCATCTAGCTGCAAAGTTGAATACTTTTAAAAGTCATTTTTGGAGGTACATTTGGACATCTTCCTCTGTAAAGATTCCTGCCTGTTCAACCTTCCCTCCTGTTGTTTACTGGGCTGCACATCTTTTCTTACCGGTACATGGCTGGCTGTAAATATTTCCTTTGACCCTGTAGTTTGTCTTTTAGTTTTTTGTCCTTATGTCTTTTGATCAACAAAGATATTTAGTTTCTTTTTCTTTTTTTCTTCTTTCTTTTTTCCCTTCCTTCTTTCTTCCCTTCCTCCCTCCTTCCCTTCCTCCTTTCTTTCTTGATATTTCGAGACAGGGTTTCCCTGGATGTCCTGGATGACCATGCTGGCCTCAAAATCACAGAGATCCATCCTTCTGCCTCTTCCTCCCAAGTGCTAGGATTAAAGTGTGCACCACTGCCCGGCTAAAAAAGATACTTAATTTCAATGTACGTTAATCCATCAACTTTTCCTTTATGGTTATGGCTTTCTGTATTTATTTGGTCTAAGAAGTCCCATCCAAAGTCCTAAATATAATCACTTATAGTCTCTTAAATTTTCATAATTCTGCTTTGCATTTCTAGATTTAAATCACTAGTCATTTTGTCTACAGGATAAAGTAATGGCTGAATACCCCAAAGTCTGCTCTGATAGCCTATTAGCTAATACCACTATTTTAAAGACCTCTTCCCCTACTGATCTGTCAAACCACCTTTGTCATGGATTCACGTGTATGTACGGGGTCTCTTTCAGTCAGTCTCTCAGTACCAGGACTCCACTACTGCTCCTTCAACATTTCCACTGCTGCATTCTTCAGCTCTTGCTGAATACTTCAGTTACTTCAGTGGCAACGGTCTTCAGTTGCTCTGCTACTGTGGCATGTATGTCTGTGTATCATGTGTGTGCCTGGTACCCAGGAAGGTCAGAAGAGGGTGTCAGATTCCCTGGTACTAGAGCTACAGATGGTTGTAAAGCAACATGTAGGTGCTAGGAATCAAATCCAGATCCTCCGAAAGAACAGTCAGTGCTCTTAACTGTTGAGCAGTCTCTCTAGCCCCATATGTATCATTTTAATATGCTTAAAATATATTTGAATAATCTAAAATAGAAAAGTCAAATTAATGGGTTCAAATTTTCACTAATGCACCAGGAACACATAATTTGATTCAAAAAAAAAAGTCTAGATCAAAGCTATACTCCAAAAGACTGCATAAAAATTCTAGAGGGTTTGGGAAGATGGCTCACTTAGTAAAATACTTGCTGCACAATCACAAGGAATTGAATATCTTTCCCCAGTACACACACTGCCCTGTAATACCAGCACTGGGTAGGCAAAGACAGGCAGTTTTATGGAGTTAGCCAGCCTACCTGAATCTATGAGCTCCGGCTCACTGAGAGACCAGACTCTGTCTTCAAACATACAATATTGTGGAGGATGATTGGGGAAGACACCTTACATTGAACTCCGATCTCCAAACACATGTGCACAAATATGCACCTGCACATACATGTGAACATGAATATAGGACACACATACATATATACACATTCCAAAACAAAATTTTTTTGCTGGGTGAAAAGGAAACTTTACCAGATAAATTTTCTTTTTAAGAACATATACTTGAATAAAGTACTAAGTCCAATCCTTTGAGGTGAAAAACAGTGAAGCACTCAAATTATTTTGGTAAAATTAAACATAAACGCCAGGCAGTGGTGGTGCACACCTTTAATCCCAGCACTCAGGAGGCAGAGGCAAGTGGATCTCTGTGAGTTCAAGGCCAGCCTGGTCTACAGAGTGAGTCCCAGGACAGCCAGAGTTACAACAGAGAAACCCTGTCTTGAAAAACAAAAACAAAAAACAAAAACATAAACTACCTTTTAACTTAAATTATTACTGGAAAAAGATTAAATATTTGTGAGTGTAGAGGCTAGATGAGGAGGAGGTAGATTAAAAAAATCAATGCTAGTTAGTACCAAACACCTGAAGTTAGAAATACATCTAGTTAGTTCAGTGTTTTCTACTGAAGTTCCTTCACGGAAAAGGAAAAAACAAAACAAAACTTGAATATTCTTTTCTGTTAGTAGTTAGCACTGCCTTAAAAAGTCAGTATAATTAGCTTAGCATTGATTGTCCCTGATCTTTTGAACAGTTCAGATATTTGCGCTTTGATTACATACGAAGGTAAATGAGGATTTTCTTTTTTTTTTGAAACATATACTATTCCACAACAATTTAATACTTCTTGCCTTGCTAGGGACTGAACATCCATCCACGCATCCATCCATCCACCCACCCACCCACCCACTTATTTCTGCTGTGTCTTGAACCCAGGTCCCACTCAACTAAGCCACCAGCCCCAGGCTTATTTTCTTTTCTTTTAAAAATATTTATTTCTTTATGTATTTTATGTTTGAGTGCTTTATTTGCATGTACACCTGCATGCCAGAAGAGGGAGGGCAGCAGATCCCAATACAGATGATTGTAAGCCACCATGTGGTTGCTGGAAATTGAACTCAGGACCCCTAGAAGAACAGACAGCGCTCTTAACCACTGAGCTATCTCTCCAGTCCCCCAGGCTTATTTTCAAATGATGCCTTGATAAATAAATAATCTTTCTGGGTGTGGTTGCATACATCTTTAACCCAAGCACTTGGGAGTCAGGCAGAGGCAGATGAATATCTGTGAGTTTGAGGCCAGCCTAGTCTACAATGAGAGTTACCTTTAAAGAGTATTTTTCTCTCCCCCACCCCCTGTTGTCCTGAAATTCACACTGTAGAGCAGGCTGGACTCAAACTCACAGAGATCTGCCTGCCTTTGACTGTCTCCCAAGTGCTGGGATTAAAAGCATGTGCCACCACTGCCTGGCTTTAAAGAGTATTTTTATATAAATAGTTTTAAAGGGGCTGGAGAGAGTGCTCAGTGATTAAAAGCATATACCGCTCTTCCAGAAGACTAGAGTTGAGTTCCGAGTACCTATGTCAGACAGCTTATAACAACCTGTAACTCCAGTTCCAGGAGATCTGACAACCTATTCTGGCCTCCAGGGATACCTGTATGCACATGGCATATATTCACACAGACACAGACACAGACACATAAATAACAGTTCCTTAATGAGATGTATTAATTAGTCGTAGGAATTCTACATTCATATAAATGGTCCAGAGAGCTAGTCCGTCCATTAATCCTACACAACCCTGCAGTCAGTGGTCTCATGGATAAGGCACTAAGAAAAAGTAAAATCAAATAATTTTTTTAAAGTAATACTTATTGCAAGCCAAGTGTGGTGGCACATGCTTGTAGTCCCAGCACCAGGAGGAAAAGGCAGAAGGACTGCCAGAAGTTGGAAGCTAGCTAGCCTGGTTTACATAGTACATTTCAGGCCAGCCAGGGAAACACAGCAAGAATGTCTCAAACAAAAACAAAACAAACAGGAAAACAAGCCTCAAAGTTTTTTTCCAGAAGGTATTTTTAAAAAAAGAAAAAAAAAAAAGATCAGGAGCCTGACCATTTTAAAATTAGACAAGCAGACAATGGGAAATAAATCCTTACCAGTTTTTCTGCTTCTGTGTTCATTTCCCTTAATTTCTTGATATGTTCTTTTTTAATCATAAGAATTTTTGATAATTTAGTCTGTAGACAAAAAAGAAATGTTTTGGAATGAACAAAGACATTTAGGTATATCAAATTTCCAGTTTTCACTAAGATATTTTAATGGTACATTTTAGTGTCTCAATATAAATATAGCAAAGCATTTTATTTTATACATGTGACTAGTAAGCAAAAATATTAGTTTAAACTCTGCACAGAACATATACTGAGTCTTAGCACTCATGATAATGAAACAAGAGGATTATAAGTTTGAGCTATCTGAGACTACATAGCAAGTTCCAGGCCAGCCTAGTCTACATAAGGAGGCTTTGACTCCAAACCAACCCTATAAAAGAAAGTATTATTTTAAAATCTACTCTAAATAGAAAGGGTGAGATGGCTCAGTGGGTGAAATGCTACTAAGCCTGACATCTGATTTGATTCCCTGTACCTACATGGTGGAAGGAGAAACAATTCCTTCTTTTGGTTTTGTTTTGTTTTTTTGAAACAGGTTTCTCTAGTTCAACTCTGGCTGTCCAGGAACTCACTCTGTAGACCAGGCTGGCCTTGAACTCACAGAGATCCGCCTGCTTCTGCCTCCTGAGTGCTGGGATTAAAGGTGTGCACCACTACATCTGGCAGAGAACTAACTCTCTGACTCCTAAGTGCACACCATGGCACATGTGCCACCTCCCTGAGTACAATAAATGAATTGTTGAAGAAGGAAATAATAATAACACAAAATGACAGCAATATAAATGTGGATGAGCTCTGCTACATTTGGTGTCTTCTGCACATGTACACAGTCATGTGGCTACTGTAAAGTTAAAATAACTGGGCCACTGAGATTGCTCAGTGAGTAAAGATGCCTTCTATCAAGTCTCCTGACCACAGTTCAATCCCTGGAACCCATGGGTGAAATGAAGAACTGAGTTTCCAAAGCTGCTCTAACTGTGGCACATGTATACCTACCGACCCATCTCCAGCTCTCACAAAATAAAAATGTAATAATAAATAATTTAAAATCTACTGTAATTAGGATATGTTAAAAAGGTTTAAGGAGTTAACCTGGGAAACTTGGGGACAAAGTTCGGAGCCCTACCAAATGTTACCTGTCCCTCTGGCTCTGTGGACCAGTACCTGCCCACCCTAGGACAGACTGGCCCTATACTTCTAGAGTCAGGCTCTAGAAGTATACCTATCTGGTTCTCCCATTGTCTCTGCCACAGTGAAGACAACTGAGCAGCTCCAGCTGGTAGGCTCAACTGTGTGAAGGTTTCCCAGGCAGATGTAGGCTTGAACAATCTGTCTGTAGAAGGCTCAACATGACTCCAAGATGATGGTGTATTCACGTACAAATCCCTTCAGACCCAAAAGTCTGTTCCTTTCTGCAGTCAAATCTTTCAGACATTTCCCAAACCTCTTTGCCTCACCAGAAAGTATTCAAGAGAACCACACACACACAGCCTATGCAGGGCTTCCCTACGACAACCTTTCAAGTCTGCAGTCCTTAACATCTGTTTCTCTGTGTTGCATGGGTTTCTACTTCACAAAGGTGACTTATTTTATACACTGGCAGCAAGTATACAATAAGATAGTATAAAAGGTTTTTTGTTTTTTAAAAGTCAATCTGAATAAGCTTTTATAGCTCAAAATGAACAATTTGTAGATCAATAGGAATAATATCTGCAAAGAAGGAAAATACGAAAGTTCAGATCCTTAAATTCAGTGATACTTTAAAAAATTAAGCAGAGATTTTAACCACCAAACTCATTTTGTGAAGGCAAAGAGAAATCATCAAATATTTACCTTGCATTTCTATGCAAAGTATACCATTAAGTAACCAAATAATATATTAGGGAACTGTTTTCCTCTGTTCTACCCCCTCCCCTCTTTCAAGGCATCGCCTTGCCATGTAGCCTAGGCTGGCCTGGAACGTGTTATGTAACCCAGATGGCTTCAAACTTTCAGTGATGTTCCTGCCTCTGCCTCCTGATTGCTGGGAGTTGCAGGCATGCATCTGGATGCCTGGCGAGGCTTTTCTTTATACAATTATTTCAGCTAAAGCCAAAGAATAAGAATGAAATGGGCATCTAAACAATTTTTTTTTTTTTTTTTGGTGTTTTGAGACAGGGTTTCTCTGTCTTAGCTCTGGCTGTCCTAGAACTCACTCTGTAGACCAGGCTGGCCTCAAACTCACAGAGATCTGCCTGCCTCTGCCTCCTGAGTGCTGGGATTAGAGACGTGCACCACTGCCCAGCAATAATCTTTTAAAATAAAGATTTGTTAACTTATTTTTAAAAATGTTATTTTATGTGTATCAATGTTTGCCTATATGTATGTATGTGTCATACATGTATGTTGTGCCTATGGAGGACAGAAGAGGATATCAGAACCCTTGAAACTGGAGCTATAGATGGCTACAAGTCACTATGCAGGTATTGGGAACTGAACCTGAGTCCTCTGCAAAGTGCTCTCTCTCAATCACTGAGCCATCTCTCTAGACCCCATCTTTGCAATATTAATGAATGAATAAATAATTAGCCAGTGACAGCCAACAAATGAAATGATGGACCTATCAGTAGAACACAAAACTATCTGTAAAAATGCAACATCTAGGAGTTGGGGTATTGCTCAACAGATACAAAGTACTTCCTAGTGTTCATGAGGCACTGGTTAAATCCCCAGCATCACATACATCAGGCTGTGGTCTGCAATCCCAGCACTGGTGGGAAATAGAGACAGGAAGATCAAGGTCATCCTGCAGCCATGCAAAGGTATTCAGCTAGGGTACATGTGGTCCCCATCTTTTAAAAAGAAAACAACAACAAAAAGGCACAACAGCCGTATAAAAAGAACCCAAGGGTGTGTGAGGGGGCAACAGATCTAACCAGATCTCTAGGTCCCATTACCAACTTATCCATATGGCTACATAAAAGCTTGCACACAGATGGCTAGAGTAGAATCAGAATTTACAATTGCTAAAACGTGGAAGCAATCAAGACTTTTTTAGTAAGTGAATGGACGCACAAATGATAGCACATCCATCCAATAGACTACTATTCAGTGCTAAAAGGAGATGAGATGTCGAGCCATGAAAACCACGGAAGAAACAGAGAGGAGGCTATCACTGTGCTCCTGTGCTGAAGCCAGGGGGTGAAGCCCTCGCAGTGTCAAACTCTCTAGGAGTACCCCTCCCTTTGCCTACCAGACTACTGAACTATAGGCCATAAAACAGTGGAGAATCGAAACTTCCGCAGACTCAGCATGCGGGAGAAGGGAAGCCCGAGCCCTGTGCCAGGGGCTGGGCAGGGAGGGTTCTGGTTCTGCACAGCTCTGATGCTTATCTCAGTTACACTGTCACGCACATTTCCATAGCTTTGGCTTCATCTTCTACAAAACCGTAACTTTGCTTCAGGAAGGATAGAAATGAGGAGTCCTTCCCAAGTCTGCCCAGAGGCTAAATAAACCATTTTCCTTCATCAATTTGTTTTTTCTTTTAATACCGAGAAAATAGGCAGATGGTAGCAGCTAACAGGAATGACAACAATAAAAGACTTTTGTCCAAACTCTTAAAATACTCAACACCAAGAGTGAACCTTACTATAATATAGTTTTGGGGTGATAATGATAACAATATAGGCTCACGGTAATAAATGCATCACTCTGGTGAAGGACACTTTACGTGTGTGTGTGTGTGTGTGTGTGTGTGTGTGTGTGTGTGAAATATCTTTATTATCCTCTTAACTTTGCTATGAACCTAAAAACTGCCCCTACAAAACCATAAAACAAAACAAAACACACCCATAAAAGTCAAATACATAAACCCCAATAAAGATGTGAGTGCAGCAGACAGAGGGACAGTAAAGACCCGAGTGCAGCAGAGAGTGGGGCAGTGCATATTCTCAGGCTCCCTTGGCTTACAGATCTCCCGGACTATTTCTTCTAAAGACTGTTGCAAGGAACAAATTTGATTCCTCCCATATTTTCAACTTTTCGTATAAAAATAGTTTATCTACCTTTAGAAGCCAAAGCGTATACTACAAAACTAAAATTAATATCTAATTAATACAAAATTCTATACGCATGCATATAAAACTTCATTGAACTATTGGCCTAAAATGTAAACACTTTTACATTTTTCTAGGATTTTAATGGATCACATTATAAATATTTTTATAAGTAAAGACTGTATTTAGGACTAGTAAAATCATGGATCCTGAAGGGGAACCTACAACTACCATTTTACTAAACCAGTTTAACTTCTAACTACGTTCTAAATATTTACTCTTACCAAACAGTGATTGTAGTTCTCACTCCTCAAAGAAAACCTCAACTGATTAAAATGAAGAGCTGTGAAGCGCAGTCCCAATTGCTACATCAACAACACAACTCTTGTACCTAATGCCCAGATCATTGCAGAAGAGAGGAGGAGAGATTTTAGCGACAGAGGAAGAGGATATTTGCTGTGAAACTGGGTAGCCTCAATATGGCTGCCTAAACTAGACCTGAACAAAGACAACACCACCAGACATGATAACGTGGAACAAAGGACTACCAGCAACTAAAGAATGCTGAGAGTGAGAGAAACAGTCTTCCCCAATGGAAGAGAACACCAATTGGTGTTTGTCCAATACCATATGGTCAACTCTGAAATCACACACATACAAGAAACAGTATACTGACTAGAAGGTTGCATTCATATATTTGGAAACATATTTGAGAGAGAGGAAGAGAGGATTCATGGGAGGGCTTGGATGGAGGAAAAAGAAGGAGAAATGACTTAATTATATTATAATCTCAAGAAATAATTTGGTGGGGGGGGGGGTGTTTCAAGACAGGGTTTCTCTGTGCAGCCCTGGCTGTCCTAGAACTCACTCTGTAGACCAGGCTGGCCTTGAACTCATAGAGATTCACCTGCCTCTGCCTCCTGAGTGCTGGGATTAAAAGTGTGTGCCACCACTGTCCAGCTTAAAAAAAAAAATTTTTTTTAAAAAGACTATCAGGCTAAAATATTATTCAAAAAAGAAAGAAAAACAAAACATTATTAGACTATCATTTAATCAAACTGTGTAATCTTTCTTTCTTTCTTTTTCTTTTTTATAAGAGTAAAAGTTGGGCTGGAGAGATGGCTCAGCGATTGAGAGCACAGGTTGCTCTTTTGGAGGACCCAGGTCACATCCCAGCACACATGGCAGCTCACAACTGTCTGTTACTCCAGTTCCAGGGGATCTGATACTCTCACACCAGTGCACACAAAATAAACTTAAACAATTAAAATTAATTTATATTAAAATAAATTAAAAATAAAATTAAAATTAATTTAAAAAAAAAAAGAGTAAAGAATTTAGCTATTACTCAGGCTGTCGTTGAACACATGAGCACCCAGCCTTGACTTTCCAGGCTTGCTTTACTAGATCTGGCTTACTGAAATTAATTCTCAAAACCATAGCTCAAATCAGGCATAGTGGCACATCTTAAATCCCAGTACTTAGAGGCAGAGGTAGGCACATCTCTGTAAATTTCAGGCTAGCCTGCTTTACAAAGTGAGTTCTAGGACAGTGAAAGCTACATAGTGAGCCCCTGTCTCTAAACAAACAAACAAACCCAATAACTCATTACTCATTACATTTTTACTCAGAAAGATTGTTACATATAATGCTTCTATACTTTTAGACTTAGATTTTTTTAGTGTCTAATCCCTAAGTACTTAGACAGTGAACAGCAGTTTTTCATCTAATAAATAAATAAACAAATAAGTAAATAAACAAACAAGAAAGACCTCAAATGATTTTGGGCTATTGTAACTTTGCCTTAAAGATTTGCTGGGAATGGCAGAGTCTGAAATCCTACACAATAGTTGAAAGAATAATATGCAAGAATATTTGACCCACAGAAAGATTCCAACTTTAATAACACCGAAGACAATCAGTTTCCAAGCAACAAAAGCATCTGGAGCAACTTACCACCTGGATAAGGAATTCTACTGGGAAGCCTCCTAACGTCTCCGTGTCAGAGCCAGAAATTCTACTTCTCCAAGGTGACTGTCCTAATAAAGGATCACTATCCTATGGGACAGAAGGAATCATCCAATCATTGACCATATCTTTAGATAAAGTGAAAGTTCTGTTTAATTAATACTATATTAAAATCCAATAACAAAGAAAATGTTTCCAGAATTGGAGCAATTATGTACTTATTTTAACATCTGCCAATTAGTTCAAAATAATAGAAGTAGGTCCTCAAGTCCTGAAGTAGTTGTAATATGTGCTTCATCACAACAGTTTATATTCACGGTTTTATATTACTGAAGGCATCACTGTATTACTTACTGTAATTGGTGACTGGAGCGGAGGGGTATAATGTAACCGTGGGGGGGTCATAAAAAACCGAGAAGGCCGCTGTTTTTGTCCAAAGGCAGCAATTGGCATTGTCTCATGAGGTTCATTACTCTTTGGGGAAAAGAGAACAATCAATAAAACTTAGAGAATTTGCAAACATTGTATCAACTTGAGATACAGCATCTTACCAGCCTGAGAGCAGAGCTCTAGTCTTAAAATTAATTAATTTAGCAGTCTATGGGGCCTTTCACGTGCTCGGTAAGCACTCCACCACTGAGCTACATCCCCACCAGTTATTTGTTTATTAAAAAACAATAAGGCTGGGATGTAGCTCAGAGGGTCGGTGACCACCAAGCCCTGGATTCACTCCAATGCACACAGCAAACGTGAACACGAACACACACGCACACATGTGCATAATTTCCACAGCGTCACAAAATCAAGAATGGGAAGTACTTCCGCAGGTTAATGTGTATTAGAACATCAAAAGATCCAGATTCTAGTCTCCATTTGACTGACAAACAAAACCAACTTTAGATCCTTGAGTAAGTTAATAAATACTGTGGCAATTTCATCACCCAAAAAGTGAAGGTACTGGATGCTCACTGGGCACACCACCTGCGCCAAGCCTGAGGGCCCGAGTTAAATTCCTGGGACCCACACGGTAGAAGGAGAGAACTGGCTCCCACAAGTTGTATTTTGACCTCCAGTCAAATATGATATGTGTGAGCATGTGCAACACACACACACACAATAAAAATGTTTTAAAAAAGTGAAGATATTGATTCTTTACAAATGTGAGAATAAAACAGGGGAAAAATACTAAAGTCCAAGTGGTTGCTGCATATTTTAAAGTCAGGAGCGACTACACTTTAACATAACAGCTAGAATGAAAATGTGTAGCTTCTAAAATTATTTAGTCAGAAACAATCATTCTGTTACAGAAAAATACTGTGTGGGTAAAGCAAGAGGGAGGGAAATCCAGTTCTTCTCCAGGGATCTATACACAGGATTGGGAAATACTAAGGATTTCTTCTCTTTTGAATTGAAATCTTGATTTTCTCATAAAAGACAATTTGTAAAATAAAAAAACCCAAAAAACAAACAAAACAAAAAAACAATACTATAAAACATTTTAATTGAATTTAATAAGATATTACTTACAAGGACTTCATAATCAGGAATGGTGTGAGTCCCAAGCCCTGTCCTGTCAAAAGTCACTCTGTAAGTAGCATTAAGCGTATCCACAGCATCTATCTGACCAGTAAACAGACCATCGTGAGTGCCACGTAAGCGTGCTAGAAAAGACACAAAGGCATTGTGATATTAGGACATGCAAAGAATTTCAATAAAACTGTTTTTAGCATACATTTTAAACCCGAAGGAGCACAGTGTCACTGTCTACTAGTTTTAACATGACTGGGTACTTTATTTTAGGTTTAGAGAATTAACAAAAACAAAACTGAAATGATGATTCTTATTAATATTATTACTATTACTACTACTCCTACTCTTGGTTTTTCGAGACAGAGTTTGTATGTGTAGCAGCCCTGGCTGTCCCAGGCTGGCCTTGAACTCACAGAGATCCGCCTGCCTCTTTGTCCTGAGTGCTGGGATTAAAGGCGTGTGCCTTTTCACTGCCCAATGAGATGATGATCCTAACTCAACACATAAAGGAAATCGCACAGCTACCAAACAGAATAAAGAAAGAAAAGGTCGCCATTTAGAATATAAACCCCTAAAAAGCTAACAAAGAACCCTGTATGTCATACTTTTAAGTGGCACATTAGGAGTGCTTTAAACTTTAAAGAGGGTCGCATGCATATTCCAGGCTATTCCTGAACTCACAATATAATTAAGGATGACCTTGAACTTCTGACTCTCCTGTCTCCACTTCCCAAGTACTTAGATTATAGGTATGTACTATCACAGGTTGTTTTTATTCTGTGCTAGGGACTGAACCCAGGGCTTCCTGCATGCTGAGTACTCTACCAACTGAACTGCATCTCCAGCCTGCAAATGGCTTCATTTTTAAAAGAAGAAGACAATGATGCTGTGCAGAAAAGAACTCAGCAGGCCAGAGGCTGCTATTCTTAAAAGAGTCTGTCTACAAGGCTGGCCCTTGGATGGAGTCTGGTGACTTAGATCGTAGAACTTTTCCCATCATTACCTAATTAATAAAGGTGGTTTACTGTATGTAGATTGTTTATGCAAACGATATGGTCTAAGTTAGGTATCTGTTTCCTGCCAAGAGTCTGAAATACCAGTATGTGCAAAGCAGAAAGGACCCATGTAATCCAGTAAAATCCTAGGCCCTGGCTGTTCAATGCACTTCCCTGGTCATCAACTCTTCACAAACATTGTGAAAACTTGTTTCTGGAGTAGTCAGGCGAGTCCTTTGTGACTCAAGAGTCTCTGTAACTCTCAGAAGCAAGCACTGGGCTTCCCCAGCACTTTGCTTAATGCTCCTGTTATCATTGCTCACAGATTTTGTTGCAATAAATGTTGGCCATGAGTACAAGCATGTGCTGAGTCCTAAGTCAACCTAGGGAACTGCTAAACTTAGGAGTGGTCTTGAGGACTACTGACACAGATAAGCTTTTATGTCACTATCAACTCTAGCCTGAAATGACAGCAGAACATCCAAATTCTCAGCATATGTGAAAATCATAAGAATGGTGGCTCTTAAGCCTTTATATTAGGAAAAATTTAAAGTTTATATTGGCTTATACATATAATATTTAATAAAAAATAAATATTCAAGTTAAGCTATTTAAAATAAAAGGGACTGCTTAATAAAAACACAATTGTAGTAGTCAAAAACATTACTCTTTCTGGCAGGTCAATTAGGGGAAAAGCAAAGAGGAATGCAGAAGGTATTTGTAAAAAGGCCAATGAATACACACGAGCACAGAGGACTTCTAGTAATGGAGGCAAAAAGAAGCTGGCATTCTTTTCCACAACTGTAGCCTGGACAAGATTGTAAAAAACAACTATTTCAATGTGCTGGAAATAGACCAAATGCAGAAAAGAAATAAATGCCTGGGAGCCAAGTATTGTGGTGCATGCCTATACATCCTGTATTAAGAGATGGAGGCATGAAGTCTCTGAGTTACACAGCAAGCCTTGTCTCAAAAATGAAAAAAAAAAAAAAAAGTTTGTTGTTGAAATAGTTCTGGAGTGCAGTTTAGTAGGACAGGAGATCAGTGGCCTTTCTACATGACTGAGGTTATTCATACTACCACCATTACCATCAATGTGACTGGTAAGAATGGTTACATTAGTGTGGGCCTGGTCATAAAAACCATCAGGTTCCTACCAAAAGGAAGGACGTGATGTGAATCAGCGGGTAAAAACCCATGATTCTCTCTAGCAGTTACAGTGGTAGACTGGTCAGAAAAGAACAGGAAAGCAGCATAACTTTGTAAGTTTGTTGTCCTCATGGAACTGAGTGGCCAGCTAGCTAGAATGTGACAGGGAGAATCTGGAAACTAGGGAGACATAAAGGCTGAAATAAGTTCTCATTCATTTCCGGCTGTCAATAACTTTGCATAAATCGATGTAAGGACTTTCAAACCTCACAGGCTCACCACTAAATTACATAGGAGCCACATGTTGGGAATCAGGTGTGAGATGGCTCAACGGCTAAAAGCACTGACTCTAGAGTTTGGTTTGGTTCCCAGCACCCATGTGGTACTCACAACCATCTTAAACTCCAGTTTTAGAGGATCTGATGCCCTCCTCTTGACTTCTGAGACATGGCACACACTTGGTGTACAGACACACATGTTGGCGAAGAGTCATACACATTAGATAATAGTCAAAGAAAAAAGAAAGAAAATGGAGAAGACCGAGCAGTAGTTGCAAAGGCAAGCTACTATAGCAAATTCAACCACACTGCAAAATTACAATATAGTTACTATAGTATCACATCTTCAACCAAAAAATATTAGATATATATTAACTAGGAAACATGATTCTTACTCAGAAAAAAAAATTACATAGCAAGGAAGGAGCCATGAGTATGTGTGAATATATCCAAAATATACTGAACGCATGTATAAATTTCTCAAAGAATAAAAATATATTAAAGTGTATAATGGTGGGGCTGGAGAGATGGCTCAGTGGTTAAGAACACTTGTCACTCTTGCAGAAGACCCAGATTTGGTTCCCAGCACCTACATGGTGGCTAATGACTGTCTGTAACTCCAGTCTCAAGGAATCCAACATTCTCTTCTGGACTCTGAGGGCACTAGACACAGACAAAATACACATACACACATAATAAATAAAATTTGTAGTTCTGGTCTTTTTTTTCCCCTAAGAGTGTTTCTCTATGTAGCTCTGGCTGTCCTAGAACTCACTCTGTAGACCAGGCTGGCCTAGAATTCAGAAATCTGCCCGCCTCTGCTGGGATCAAAGGTGTGTGCTGCATGTTGGCTGCAGTTCTGGTCTATGAAGCTAGGGCCTTATGCACGCTACATAGAGCTTTACCACAAAGTTACAGCCCTAGCCACATTTGAAGTTTTCATTATACTTTCTTCTTTGTTATAACTGAAAAGGGTATGTAGAATCACACCTGTAAGATCAACAAACTGTATACTTTACAACAAAGTCCTTTTTTAGAGGGGGTTGTTTTTTGAGACAGGGTCTCTCTATTTAACCCTGGGTTTTAGAACTCAATATATGCCTGTCTCTGCCTCCTGAGTGTTGGGGTTAAAGATGTGTGCTACCACCACCTGCTAAACTTTTTGAAGTGAGGTATTGCTGTAGCTGGCACTGACAGCAATCCACCTACCTTGGATTAGAGAGTAGACTTCAGGTGTGTGCCATCACACACTGCCTCCACTTACATATTTTTGAGCCAACAGCCTACTGAATGATTTAGTTTTATTCAATTACTAGAAATGGATTATTTCTAGAACCAAATATAACAAGAAGAATGTTGTTTGTGAATTAGCTAGATAAGGCTGGTTAGGGAAGGAAAACAAACGATGTAGAAGCAAAAGAGAATTCAAAAAATTTTAATGTATATAAGCTACTTATTCCAATGAATCTCAAATTTCATCTTTATAACTGCTTTATTTTAGTTAATCAATTGACCGGTGTGTGTGTTCCAGGGAATTAAATCATTACTTGTGCTAGAGAAGCACTCACCAGTAAGCTACAACCCTAGCCCTTTTCTTTATTTTATTTTAACTTTTGGTGTTTCAAGACAGGGTTTCTCTGTGTAGCCCTGGCTGACCTGGAATGTGCTCTGTAGACCAGGCTGGTCTTAAACTCAGAGATCCACCTGCCTCTGCCCCGTGAGTGCTGGGCTTAAAGGTGTGCACCATACTACCTGGGTGCCCTTTTCTATTTTGAGACAAGGTCTTGCTATGTAGGTCAGCCAACCTGACCTTAGCTCCCCATGGAGCTGAGATAATGGGCCTTTGTCACTATGCCTGGCTACTTTAGTTCATACTGTAGTAGATAATATTGAACTAATATATATTTTTAATGTACTTACTTTTATTTTATGTGTATGAATGTTTTCCTACATACATGTATATGTACCACATGTATGCCTGGTGCCCTCACACGCCAGAAGTGGGCATCACAGCCCCTGTAACAGGTTGTAAGCCTCTGTGCAGGTGCAGGGAACTGACCCCAAGAACTATGCAAAAGCTGGAAGAGCTTTTAACCACTGAGCCATCTCTCCAGCCAACTAATTTTTCTTTATTAATCAGTTTAAAAATGTTCCACATAGGAAGAAAGATTAATAACTGTAGTAAATTGCTGAAGAACCAGAATTACACTTCCTAAGTTTCTAATAGACACAATTGTGGCTACAACTTGCAAGTGACCTGTAATAAGCTGTTTCACTTACCTGTAACTTTGGTTCCAATAACCAGGGGTAGAGGAATTTCATCTGGGAGATCTTTGAATTGTGAAACATCTGCAACTTTTCTTTGTTGTAAGAGCCTGATTTTCTGCCGTTTCTGTTTTAATGCTGATCTCTCTTCCTCAAAAAATGCAGAAGAACATCTAGAATAAATTAGATTTATCATATACACTAAGCCAGTCCAGGCATTGTAGTACACACCTGTAATTCAAGCACACGTACTAGAAATACAATAAATTATGTTTGAAGCGTATAATCATAAATTTTGAGTGCAGGGAAGATGGCTCAGTGGTTAAAATGCTTGCCATCTAAGCAAGAAGACTGGAGTTCGAACCTCAGAACCTATGTAAATGCTACTTGGGCATGAATACCTGCCCTTAATTTTAGCCTAGGAAGGCTAAAATGCGATCCATAGAACAAACTAGCTGGAGTCTCAAAGAATAAGGTGAAGCTGGGTCTGGTGGCCCATGCCTTTAATCCCAGCACGCTGAGGCAGAGGCAGGTCAATTTCTGTGAGTCCAAAACCAACCTGATTTAAATAGCAAATTCCAAAACAGGCGTAGCTACACAATCAAACAACAACAACAGAAGAATAAAGTGAAAGAGAGGAGATTCTCCTTTGCACCTCCACACACATACACACATGTCCAAACACTCAGATACACTAAAAAAAAGAAAAGATGAGCCTAGCTTGCAATCCTCAATTTAATCCTCCACAACCCACATGGTAGAAGGAAAATCTACTCCCATACAGTGTTCTCTGATCTCCACACCCACACTCACATACATGTAATAAAAAGACAAAAAAAAAAAAAAAAAAAATCAGGGGCTAGAGAGTTGGCTCAGAGGTCGGGAGCATGGCTGCTCTTCCAGAGGACCTGGGTTCAATTCCCATCATCCATATGGCAGCTCACAACTGTCTGTAATTCCAGTTGAAAAGGATCTGACACCCTCACACAGATATACAGGTAGGCAAAATACCAATGCACATAAAATAAAAAGTAAATTTAAAAAAATTGGACATATGCATTATATCTAAGCTATAAAACCCTCAGTACAACCAGGGCAATGAACTCCCACACCCAAAAGTTTCCTTATCTCACCAATTCTCTTCCCATCACTCCCATTCAAATATACTTACTTCTCAAGCAACCAGTAAATTAATTCATCTTATAGATTCATTTCTACCCTCTGTCTGTAATATGTTTCAGACATTTCTGACACTGTCCTTTTTATTTGAGGCCATGAAAATTTTTTTCCTGTTTTTTTTTTTTGGCTTTTTGAGACAGGGTTTCTCTGTTGTAACTCTGGCTATCCTGGAACTCACTCTGAAGACCAGGCTGGCCTCAAACTCATAGAGATCTGCTCTTTAGTAGTTTTACTGGTTTTTTTTCTTAAGTTTTTTTTTTTAATTTAATGTGTACGAGAATTTTTCTACATTTATGTATATATTATATAATATTGATGTCTGTGAAGGACAAAAGAAAGCATTAGATCCCCTGGAAGTGGAGTTACAGGTCATTGTAAGCTACCACGTGGGTGCTGGGAATCAAACTTGGATCCTCTGTGAGAGCAGCAAGTTCTCTTAACAACTGAGCCATCTCTCCAACCCTGTTTCATTCTTAAATACTTAAAAACCTTCAATCCTTTTCCAGTTTTTCTGTAGATTGTTGAACATAGTATAAATTTCCATGATAGAATCAGTTCCCCACCTCCTCCCGTAATTGAGAGCCATCTGCTAAATTCCCATAGATGTATATGATTGTGTTAAACTTTCTGTTTTCATCCATCTTTCCATTCACATACTGCTACCATTCTGTTTTAATTGTGGTCACTTAATAATCTGTGTCCTAGTTCTTGTACTGTCAATCTTTTTATTTTAATTAATTACTTAACTAATTAATTCAACATGTTTGGGTGTTTTGCATGTATGCATGTGTACCATATGCATGCCTGGTACCCGAGGAAGCCAGAAGAGAACAGTGGATCCCCTGGAAACAGAGTTACAGTGACTGTGAACCACCATGTGCATGCTGGGAATTGAACTCATGTCCTCTGGTAGAGCCAACAGTGTTCTTAACTGCCCAGTATTGGCTCCAGCCCCTTGTACTGTCAATCTTAATGACTATTATAATACCTCAGCGGATACCTGATAAATGTGTTTTTCATATTTGTTCAGATGTGTCATGTATACTATTTAGTTCCTTCCTGGCAGTTTCACTTTTTCCCCTTCCTTTTTATATTGTATTAAACGCAACTGCAACATTCTTTAACATTTTTTTTTACATTTATTCATTTATTTGCGTGCATGTGTATATGCACATGCACAGGTATGGCACGGTGTGCAAGTGGAAATCAGAGCATACCTTGAGGAGGTCTGCTCTCTCCTTCCACAGTCTGGGTCCCAGGGATTGAAGTCAGGTTGTCAGGATTGGCAGGAAGTCCCTTACCTGCTGAGCCATCTCGTTGGCCTGTACCAAGTGGTTTTCTTCCTTAAGTGTGTGTATGTTTATACATATGTATAAGTGTACATATATGTATATATACCACATTTGTGTAGTGTCCAAGGAATCCAGAAGAAGGTATCACACACTCTGAAACTGGAATTGTAAGCTGCCCTGTGGATGTTGGGAACCAAATCTGGATCTTCTGTAAGTACTCTTCAACACTGAACCATCTCTGCAGTCCCTCAGTTGAGTTTTAAAATTAGAGTACTTCTGAAAGTTTATTTTATTAATCATTTGTATTACAACTTGACTTCCTTAAGGAAAAAAAAAACCAAATTTTTATATAAAAAAAACTTCTTGCTATTGTATACACGTATAAAATTCTCAAAGAATAAAAAAATATATTTAAGGGGGTGTGATGAAATGGCTCAGCAAGAAAAGGAGTTCGCCATCAAGCCTGACCACCTGAGCGCGATTCCCCAGAGCTGAGATGGTAGAAGAAGATAATCAAAAACAACTTCCACATATTATCCTTACCTCCACATGCACCATAGCATCCTTATGCCCCCCACGGTAAACAGATGTGAAAATATAAGACCTTATAGCTTCCTTAAATATTTTCCAGACAAGTAAAAATATTTTGGGGAGTAGACTGGGGCATGTTAGTTCAGTTAGGAGAGTGCCTGACTAGCATGCAGAAATTCCTGGATTTGATCTCCAGCACTGCATTAATAAAACTGGGCGTTGTATCTCACACCCGAAATCCCAACACTTAGAAGGCAAAGGCAGGAAGATGAGAAGTTCAAGGTTACCTTGGGTTATATACATCAATTTGAATCTGAGGCCAGCCTGGTATACATGAGACTCTCCCAGGTAGCTAGGTAGGTGAGTAGACAGACAGACAGAATTGGGAGGAGAGATGGATGAAAAGGACATAGGTGATTTAAATTTAGTAAAACTGGGGTTGGAGAGATAAAATAAAAATGTACATTAAAATAATAAATCTTTAAAACAGTAATATGTTAAAAATCTATGATCTGAAAAAAAAATGAAATTGTATGTTTTATTCTAAGTATACAAAGCACCTACACTACAATTCATTAAAATGATATATTTAACATATAATCAATTATTCTGAAAAGTTATGTTTTGGTACTAGCCATTTGAAAATTAAAAGTCAAAGTGTACTGCATGTAGTGGAGCACATCTTCAATCCCTGCACTTGGGTGGCAGAGGCAGATGGATCTCTGTATGTTCAAAGCCAGCCTAGTCTCGACAGTGAGTTCCAGGCAAGCCAGGGATATACAGTGAGAATTCTCTCAAAAAAGAAAAAGGAAAATACAAAAACAAAAACAGACAAGGTCATAATGATACTATCAACTATTTATTAACTTTAAACAAACAAAAATTCTTTTACCTCCGAGGTTTTCCCATTAGTCGCCTGATTTTCCCCCATTCCACTCTTGTTAATTTTCTTGTTTTCAAATTAGGAAAAGATTCCTTTAGGCACACACAGAAGTCATTATCTCCTTCAAAAAGTGGCCTGTAAAATAGAATAGTTTTGTTTTATTGGTTAACACTTAATGTGTTACTTTCTTAAATAAAATCTAAAACATACCTTCCAACGCTGGGTATAGTGATACATGCTTTTAATTCCAGCACTTGGAAAGAAGAGGCAGGAGAATCAAAAGTTCAAGTCCAGGCTCAGCTACATCATCACCTGAAGCTACATGGTCATAAAGCAAGTTTGAGATCAACCTGGATTACTGAAACGCTGCCTCAAAAAAACAAAAACAAAATACTTTGGACTTCTGACATCACACTAATCACAAGTGCCAAACTTCTACTTTTAAATCATATATAGGTAAAATTCAAAGGGCAAAGAAAGGTACCTGGTACATGAAATATCTAAAATGTTAAGTTACTCAGGAAATCTATCTAGATTTGAAGTTCCAGGAGCCCATGTGTTTTGCTCAAATCTCCATTTGGGACTGGCTCTGGCATAACATGTGATAAAAACAAACAATATTAGCTACAAAGTATCTTTGCCCCAAAGGAAAAGCCATCACCAAGGAGTCCTCTCCTCTTTGGGACTAACCAAGTCTTAGAACACTGGAGAACTCTAGAGGTTTGTCGTAGTTTTGGTGACTCCCAAAAGAACTCAATTACACTAAGACACCACAAGAATTCTCTTAAGTCCATGAAAAAATTCTACTTATGAGTCTGAGAAATGAAAAGTCCAGTTTTAACAGTGATACATAAAAGTGGATAGCCATGAACTTCATCAGCTTCTGAGCAAGCAACTGCTTTTGAAGGACAGAAGGAAGTATAGTTAAATAGCCACCCAAGGAACTATCAATAACTAGCACAGGAGATAGATTAGAATTAAACATTCTCTTCAATAAGCCTCTTGTCTAGTACCTAGATTTCAGCCAATCTCTATGTGCTATTCAAAATTCCTATATATTAAAAGTGTCAAAGGACTAAATGAAAAGATTACTACCCTAAAATGATTTGTCCATTTCTCTAGATTTTTAAAACAAATCTCATTTGCTGCAAGTAATGGTAGTTTGGCTTAGGGTGTCTTCATCCTATAGAAGTTGCTAGTTATAATACAGAAATTCTGCTTTCATTTAAAACTTATCACAAAATGCATAACTTCTTATAGGGGTAGGAAAAAGAGAGAAAACTGTAATAGAAATAGAAATTAATTAAAATGGAATAGGGAATAGAAAAATGGACTTTACATTGGGTATGGTGGCATATACCTGTAGTCTCAGCTACATGGGAGACTGAGGGAAGAAGATCAACTGAAGCCATGATGGGAGGCAGAGGCAGACAGATCTCCAGCCTGTCTAGATAGCTAGTTCCAGGTCAGCTAGAGCTACACACACCCCCACTTGAACCCAAGAGTCCAAGACAAGCCCGAACAACACAAGACCGTTCCTTGTCCCTAAAACAAACAAATGATTTCATGTGGGGGATAGAGTGGGTGGCTAGAGAGCTGGGTCAGCAGTTAAGAGCATTTATTGCTCTTGCAGAGGGCCTCGGTTCAGTTTCCACCCACACGGCGGCTCATAACTACCTATTACTCCAGTTCCAAGGTATCCTATGCCCTCTGACTTCTGTGGGCGCCTACACATGTGGGGTACATAAAGTCACACAGGCATGCATGCATATAAATAATAAACAAAAATAAATCTAAAAAAAAAAGAGCCAAGCAGACTTTCAAAAGAGGTGACAGCTTATCACATTTAAAAACGGTCAAGTAATATCAATGATATGAGCAGTAATACATACTTGTCTATATTTGAATAGAACCACTCATATATGCACCATTTATGTGCTTTGGGAAGCTTGAGTAGGTTCCGTAATCGAAAACCAATCTTCTGTGATGCTTTCTTATCTGGTGTTGACATCGTTGCTGTAAATTTCTATATTAAAAAAAAAGAAAGATTAATTTCAGATGTATTGATTAAAAATGAACATTTATAATAATGAGTGCATTTATAAAAAAAGATAGGGCATATTTAAGTACTCAAAAAATTCAGTAATATGTGATATGGAATTTGTTAATAAGCAAATCTCCTGATAACAAAATTAAAACCTCAGTCTAGCAATGTGGCTCAATAGGTAAAGACACTTGATGCTAAGCCTGATGACCTGAGTCCATGGGTCATCACACTGTTGAATTCAGGAGAGAGTTGACTCTCACAAGTTGTGTACACACACACACACACACACACACACACACACACACACGTATACATAAAAGAAGTTAAAGCTTCAAGTTTTATAACGTATTCTAAAAAGGAAGATGAAATACTTGCCTCCATTATGTTTGAACTATAACATAATTTCAGTTTAGGTATGCAGGAAAAACAGACTCATGTATCAGAAGAGACCAGTAAGAGCTCTATGAGTTTGGGGTACAGTTCAGTGTTAGAGCAGTTGTCTGGGTTCTATCCCTGCCAACAAACAAACCATCAAACCACTGTTGAAAAGATCAAGAGAGGGAACATGCACGCACATGCAAGCACACAGTAGGCCCATATAAGGCCAGTATAAAATAACAGAATCTATCAAAGTACAGTCAAAGAAAATTTTTATTATGCAGCACTACTAGGTATGGTAGTGTATGCCTTCAATTCCAGCACCCTAGGCAGAGACGGGAGGACTTCTCCAAGTTCAATGCCAACATGGCCCCCACAACCTGGGGTGTATGTGCAGGGTGCGGGGAGCAGGAACAATAGTCAAGTACCAATAGAACATTAAAAAAAAGTCAACACAACACAGTAGGATTCACACTAGGGACGCCAGAATGGGAAACTATTAATGTGATTCATGATTATTAATAAAGCAAAGCAGGGATCACCTCCACTGATGTAAAGATGTCTGAACAATAATCATTAAAAACAAAACAAAGTCAGGCGTGGGGGTGCATGGGTCAAGGCAGACCGCTCAGCGTAGTGGTTTCCAGGCCAGCCAGGGTTACATAGTGAGACCCTGTCTACCAGAAAAAAAAAACAAAACAACAACAACCCCCCACAATTCTTTATAGAACAGGAGGAGATGGCAAACGAAATGACTAGTGGTGGGGAACACTAAAAGCTAAACGAGAGCTAACGCAGCACTTCAGATAAAATTCGCAGACTTTGTATATGTATGCAAGCACCCACGTTTCTGTGCACGGAGCCCAGAGGTGGATGTCAGGTTGTTCTCCACTTTTGGGGAGGGTCTCTCACTAAACCCAGAGCTCTGATTGGCTAGAATGGCTAGCTAGGTACACAGTGCCATGCCCAGGCTTTTATGCAGGTGCTGAGGATCTGAACTTACGTCTGCATGCTTGGACAGCAAGCACTTTAACCATTAAGCCTCTCAACATCCCCCACCCCCAATTTGAGTCTTTAAAGTCTAACCTTTATTAGACAAGGACCAGCGAGATGGCTCACTGAGTAAAAGAACACAACTTGAGTTCATTCCCTAGGACCCATGGGTGGAAAAACCCATTCCTGCAAGTTGTTCTCTTATCACCACACAAGCAGTATGGCATACACACAAAATGGCAGATAAATAGATAAACGTAAGAGAATTTAAGTAGCTCTGGCTGTCCTGGCCTCTGTCTCCTGAGTGCTGAGACTAAAGGCGGGCAATACCACCACCCAACTTATAAACATATATTTAAAATTCTGTTTTGAATTGTTTCTGAGGCAGGGTCCTGCTATGTAGTCCTGGCTGGCCTAGAACTTGTGTATAGATCAGGC
This sequence comes from Cricetomys ansorgei, assembly GCA_026225945.1. Taxonomy (NCBI): domain Eukaryota; kingdom Metazoa; phylum Chordata; class Mammalia; order Rodentia; family Nesomyidae; genus Cricetomys; species Cricetomys ansorgei. The sequence continues at coordinate 9,303,597 of JAMJFZ010000094.1, forward strand.
TGGTCCTGATCTCGTGGCAATCCCTCTGCCAGTGCATCCAAAGCCCTTGGATAGCAGGCATGTAATATGGAACACGGGAGTCAGGCTTGGCAGCAGGCGCCTGACCTCCTAAGCTATCTCACTGGCACCAACATATAAAGTTTTAGAATTTTAAAGGATAATCAAATTAATCACAGTGTTTCCTAAGTGGATGAGAAAAGTAGAAGAAAAGTGAATAAAGATCAAAATAGATTTTTTCATTATAAACTTTTTTTGTGTGTGTTTGACAGGTTCTCAATATGTAATTCAATATGTAACTATGGCTAAGCTGAAACTTGTCATGTAAATAAGGCTGGCCTGGAATCCACAGATCTACTTGCCTTTCTTCCCCAGGTGCTGAGATTATAAACACAGGCCACCACACTAGTATAAACTCTTTATTTTAGAAAAACTGTGTATCTACAGACTAGTTGCAAAGATAGTAGAGAGAATTTCCAAATGCTCTTCATCCAGTTTTCCCCGATGAGATCATCTTAGGTAACCAGGATGTATTTGTCAAAATCAGTACAGTGTCAGTATTCATAGATTTACTTGGATTTTCACTAGCTTTTTTCATATAAGTCCTTTTATGTTCTAGAATTTAAGATAAAACACTGAATTTAGAAAATTAACCTTTTTATTTTTTTAATGGGGAAATAATCTACCTCTACAGCCCTGGCTGGCCCTGAATCTGAGGCAACTTTCCTACTGGGGCCTCTCTACTATTGGGATTACAGGTATATGCCAGTATGTTAACCTTAGAAAATTAATTTTTTTAATTTTTTAATGTAAAAATAAAAATATTGTAAAGGCTTTTTATTTATTGGTACTGTGCATGTGTGTATGATGTGTCTTTCATTGTGGGCACGCGTGTCACAACATGTTCGTGGAGGTCAGAGGACAATTTTCAGTAGTCAATGCTGTCCTTCCACTGTGGGATGCAGAGGCTGAACTCAGGTCACTAGGCTTGTGTGGCAGGCACTTTTATCTGCTGAGCCATCTCACCGGCCTAAAAATACTCTAATCATAAAAGTGCTGTTTCCTTCTCTTTTGTTTTGTTTCTCAAGATGGGGTTTCTCTATATAACCATGGCTGTCCTGGAACTCCCTCTGTAGACCAAGGTGACCTCGAACTCAGAGATCCACCTGCTGATGCTTCCTGAGTGCTGGGAGTAAAGGTGTGTGCCACCATGTCCAGCTAGTGCTGTTTCTTACATAGACTTTTAAACAGAATAATGATGGATTACTCTGTGTATGTATCTATAATATACATCTGATAATATATAGCACATCTAACAATATATATAAAATAAATGGAATATAAAGATCTCTGAGTGTGAGAAAATATATTCAGACTGTTAGTGGAAATATAAATTATTACAAATCTTACATACATATTAGATAGCATGTTACAAATTCTAAATGTAAATACTTTTGTTGTATCAGTTATACTTCTAAGGGTTTATTCTAAAACAGGACAACAAAAATGTTCTAAATTTGTGGTGATGAACATATAACTATGCATATATTACAAACCATTAAAGTATACACTTTTGTTTTATGTTCTTATAACGCTGGGGATCCAACTCAGGGCCTTGGGCAGACTACGCAAGAGTCTTCCCATTGAACTACGCTCTAGTCCTCTAAAATGTACACTTTAATTAGATAAATTGCATAATATGGAGATTATGCCTCAAGGAAGCTGCTTATTTAAACTAACAATTTTTTTTCAAAGAAAGACAGACACTGGAGAAGACAGGTTGCCAGCCATTTAAGTATCAGCCTTCACTTACTAGCTCTGTGACCTTAAACAAGATAATTTACTTTCCACTTATCTGTTCATCTGCAAAGTAGGTAGGAATATAATAGTAATCTATTTCATAAAGGCTGTTGAAAATTAAACCAAAGTATACACATGAAATGCTTAGAACAGCACCTGATACATACTCAACATTCAATAAATGTTGGCGTTTTCATAATTTTCAATTGTAGATTGTGTTCTTTAAGTAAACATATAAATGAGTTGGGCTTGCGTAGGATACAAGATTCTGGGTTCAGTTCTCAGCATTGGAGGGGGCAGAAAACCTATCCCAACAACAGAACAGACAAAATGAAGAGGCTCTGTGGAGAAGGAGATAATCACATTACGTAAGTTACACTAATAAACTAGGGCTGTAGGAGTAAGGAAGAGCATTTGGGCATAAAAACTGCACATATTTGAGGATGCCATGTTTGTCCTGTGTTCTTTATTCTAAATTGATCAGATGTAGAAGGGGCTCTGAGATGTGCCTGGAAAACAGGCGTGATTAGAGTTGGGTCCGGACAGCTCCAGTCATCAAGACCAAATTTTTACGCTATATTTGCGACTCATTCAGACTATTATAACATAGCTTTGCCAAAGCCTAACACCTGATATTTAACTAGTTTTTTAAGTCCATTTGACGTCCTGTCCCATACTTACCAAACCAACACACTGCATTTTATTTTTAATGAAATCTCATTTTTTATTTGCTTATCAGGCACTTACGTACATTTGCCCTTGATGCTCACGATGCATTTTGCTCGTTCTATGGAACATGGTATTTTACCATTATAGCCATCATTAAGAATTTAGTCACAGTGGTACACACCTGTAATGCCAGTACCTGGGGGTCTAAAGCAAGGAAGATGGAGTTCAAGGCCAGTCTGGGCTGAATGCTGAGTTATAAGCCAACCAAACTACATAGAGCTGTACAGTCTCAAAACTCAAGAGGCTTTTGGTAGGGTATACTGCAGGTCATGCCTTTATTTGATAAATAAATCACCCCTACTCTAATTCATTCTATTGAAAATCTTGTAACACATAGGAAAAATAATGAAAGGATAATAGGAAGTTATATCAGAAGTTATAAAGTTGGTATGGGAAAAAAAACATTACTGTTAAAGGTCGTATTTTCTTATCTAAGTTTCATTCCTTTATGACATGCCCATTTTGATTCATGCCCATTTAAGTTTTTTAAATTACATTTGTTTACTTTTTTACTTTCTATGTGTGTGTTTGCACATATGCTTGCATGAGCCCACAGCATGCATGTGGTAGTTAAAGGACAACTTGAAGCGTCAGTTCTGGTGACAGAACTCAGGTTATCTGGCTTGGTGGCAAGAGTCTTTACCTTGAGCATCTCACTTTTTTAAAGTGTCAAAAATAAAATAGGAAAAATAAAACAAAACAAAATAACTCGGTGGTAGAATACCAGCTTAGCGTATGTAAAACCCTAGTTTGATCCACAATACTCCTCCCAAAAAAATAATAATAAAAAATTCAAAAAGGAAATCCTCTTTCATACTGTATTGCTTCCTCCTCTGAATAGCCCTCAGCAACTTCACTTGATAAGGTTAAACGTTTCTCCTCACTTATTTCCATGCAAAACTCAAAACTGAAAACATTTACCAAGTCTATCTTATTTAATACACAGCTTCATGCTTACAGAGTCATGAATGGCTTCCTATCTACTTCAGGTCAACTAATAAGACACTGAATTTTCTAGGTTAGTAAAAACAGTTGCTGAGCACCAACGGTGACTCAAAGAATGCTGTTCAAAATGTTAACAGAATGAACATGAACTTTACCATATTCCACAATCGTTCACATCCTTCACATGAAACACACTTTAATACACACATACCTGTGGAATCATTGCGACTCTCTGGTTTCTTTTAGGTGACTTTGTATTTATTTGTCTGTCGTCCTCATCAGAGAAGAGTCGACTTCTTTTTGAATTTCTGAAAGGCTATGGTAGAATTTTTTTAATGTAATGAATGTTTCTCATTTTTGTTCCAAAATGCAAATTAGATTTGGAAAATACAGCTAACTCTAGACTATCAGCAGTATAGGACTATGAATGGGTAACACAAAGCACACAAAGCCAAATATAAACATCTTAAATTAGCAAAGTATTTAAATACGTATTTCTGCAATGATGATTAACATAAAACTAGAACTCACATCCCTGTAGCACACTGCCAGCCTTGCATGGTGAAGACAGGAAAATATGTTCTGGAAATTCCAGGTCAAATTATGTTAATATTAAGCGGCTATTACATGATGTCTGCTGCAGAGGGTTGGGCTCGACAAGGACATTACATCACTTGAGAAGAGTATACCTAGATGGCTTTAGTCTTACACTAGATCTGACGTTAAAAGTTGTTTAACCAAATTTATAACTATAAATAAAAATACACGACTCATATGAGATAACTGATAACTATCTTTAGAACTAAGAACCTGTAAATATCAAAAGTATATAATACTGTCCCAGCACTTGGGAGCCTGTGGTAGAGGTAGGCAGATCTCTGTGAGTTAGAGGCCAATCTGGTCTACACAGTGAGTTCTAGGTCAGTCAGGGATACATATTGAGACTGTCTAGAAAAAAAATATAATAGTAAAAAGTAAAATATATGTATGTATATATTACAAATGCTTAATAGTGACCAGACAATCTGGTTTATCTTAATTTATCTATATAAGATCAAATACTGCTCAACGGCAAGTTAAAAATGAAAATACTTAGAGTTGGGGAAAAAAACCTTGCAAAAGGTCTTTGTACTATGTGAACTTATATACCACAACCACACAAATAAGCAAGAATCCCTCTAGTGAACAGGAAAGCTCTCCTTACCATTTCTACAGCAGGGCCCGCATTCCTGCCTTTCCAAACAGGAGTTTTCTGTAAAGAACTGTACTTTTCATTCCATGTGTTAGATAAACTTCCCTCTGTAATGAATAATTAATACTAATAAAATTTAAAGTTAGCCCCAAGGATTTTATATCACAAACACTAACCCTTTAGTAGTAGTAGTAAATAAATAAAGTATATACTAATGTGAAAAAGTTACAATGTGACTGTAATAATTTTAGTTTACCAAAAAATATCTCAGGTCGGAGAGATGGCTTAAGGTAAGAAGAGCACTTGCCGAGAGAGTCTGATGACCTTCGTCTGAGTCTGATACCTAGAATCCACCATGGAAGGAGACAGCGACTCCTGAAAGTCGCTCCCAAGCTCCATTAAGCGCCCTGCAGCATGCATCCACACTCACAAACACTCATTCAATACAAGCTTTAAATGCTTTTTATTAACTTATTTTATGTCTGGGTGTTCTGCCTGTACGTCTGTATGATACCTAGAGGCCGAAGGCCATCGCATCCCTTGGCCGGAGTTACTGACAGTTGTTGAGCCATCACGTGAGTGCTGGGAATTGAACCGGGGTCCTCTGGAGCAGCCAGTGCTCTCAACCACTGAGCACCAAACAATTACATTTTTTTGTTTTTTCCAGTTAAAAAATAAAACCAAACCTCACCTGTGTTTTCTTTACATTTTTGTAATAATATAATAAAGTAGTACATCTTAAAAGTAATACATTTCTGTATGAAATATACAGGTTTCTGTTTTCGCTTTAGGTTTTTAAAAGTTCTTCTATTCTGTTAAGAATGATTTGATACTTTTTTGTAAAATTCTAACTGAAAGTAGGACAATGGAAAATAAAAAATTAAAACCTCCTAATTCTGAATTTAGAGGACATTTCTTCTGTTTGCTTTTGTTTTCTGAGACATGATCTCACTATGTTTCCCTGGGTGGCCTGGAATTCACTGTGGAGCCAAGGCTGTCCTTGAACCTGGAGTGATCCTTTTGTGTCTATGCTTCCCAAGAGCTGGGACTGCAGCACATGCTACATACCTAGCTACCTAGAGGACATTTCTAAATGGTTTTTGCTTCAAAATATGAAACACGAGACAGGAAAATTAATACAGTATTGTGTAGTAAATGGCACATGCCTACAGCTCAGACTGACCTCAAAAACACAGCAATCCTCCTGCCTTGGTTTCCAAAACAGCTAGTATTACAGCATGAGCCACCATGCTTGGCTGTTTTTTCTTAATTCAAAGAAATGTCTTTGGAGTTATGCAAAACCAGAAACAGGCCAATCAATTAAATAATTAGATATATGAAATAAAGGAGAATGAGTTTAGTTTTTGTAAAGAATCATGTTTAAATGCAGACATATGTTTAAATATAGACACGATCAAACCAAGATCATATATATATATATATATATATATATATATATATATATATATATATATATATGATAGTTCTTATTTTCCTGTAGTTGCTTACCAGCATTCTGTAATTTTTTTTCTCTAAGAAATACGTTAGTTGGAGAAGGTATGGTGTTCTGTAATCCTAGCTCTAGGAAGCCAGAGGCAGGAGGATCAGTAGTTCAAGGTCAGCCTCCCCTACACAGAGGTCTTGAGGCCAACACAGGCGACATTAGATCCTGTCTCAAAAGACAAAATAATTAAGAAGCTGTATATCGGGGTGCATTCTTGTAATCATAGCACTTGGGAGGTAAAGGTAAGAAGATTAACCAAATTTGAAGATAGCCTGGTCTACATACTGAGCAGCAGGCCAGTTAGGGCTATCTAGTGAGACCCTGTTTCAAAAAACAAACCAAGGCTACTCGTAGTGGTGCACCCTTTAATCCCAGCACTCAGAACTCTGAGTGTGAGGACAGCCTGGTCTACAGAGTGAGTTCCAGGACAAGCCAGCCAGAGTTACAACAGAGAAACCCTGTCTTCAAAATTTAAAAAAGAAAGAAAGAAAGAAAAGAAAAGAAAAATAACAAAAAACAGACAAAAAATCCCCAACAAAATAAAACAAAAACAAAACTACAGAAATGTTAAATTAGATGGAAACTGAGGCAGGATTATTTCCCTGAGGTTCAGGCTGCCACCACACCACCTCATCCTCTTTCAGAAAAAAATCCTATTCTTTTAGTTCAGAGAACTAAATATAATGTAATACAATTCTTTTAAAAAAATAAAATAAAATAAATCGATGGGTGGTGGTGGCGCACGCCTTTAACCCAGCACTGGGGAGGCAGAGGCAGGTGGATCTCTGTGAGTTCGAGGCCAGCCTGGTCTACAGAGTGAGTCCCAGGACAGCCAGAGTTACACCAGAGAAACCCTGTCTCGAAAAATCCAAAAAGAAAAGAAAGGAAAAGAAAAAACCAACATTCATGTAAGCTCAGCACAAGTTTCTTGAATATTTAAAATGTTTTTACAGTAGTGATATCAAACCTAGAGCTTAGGCAAAAACTCTACAATTGAGCTATATCCCCAGCTTTAGTTAAGATATTCTTTTAACAAGGCACAGTGACTTTAAACAGGAGGCAGAGGTAGGTGGATCTCTGTGAGTTCTAGGCCAGCCTGGTCTACAGAGCAAATTTCATAAGCCATTAAAAAAAAAAAGAGGAAGAGATTCTTCAATCAGTAGTTTTAGAAAATTAAAATTTTAGGAAATGTTTCTTAATTTCTAGCAAATAAATATTAATTCTCCTCTAAAAGCATATGAATTTAAACTTATCAGCATAAAGTCAATTCTTACAAGCTACAATGAGTCACATATAACAGAAGGAAAAGAAAAATATATTCAAGTTGTGGTACATATCTAGAAAAGCATAATTCTTACCTTTTAAGCTGACAAGTGCTTTTGCTGAAGAGCCTGAAATTAAAAATAAAACAAATCAGCTGGGCATGGTGGTGGTCGCCTTTAAGGACCTGTGAGTCCCAGGCCAGTTAAATAGCAAGATCAAAAACCACAACAAACAAACTAAACCAAATCAATAAATATTTCAGAATCAAAGTTAGAGGAAAACAATTTGGTTTAGGCATAAAAGTACTCCATTTAGTTAGAGCAATGTTGAGCTTGACATGATGGCTGGATATGCAAAGTAAGTAGCAGAGCCAGGCATGGTAGCTCATGTCTGTAATCCCAGCACACGAGAGGCAGAGAACTATCGTGTGTTCTAGGCAAGCCTGAGCTCCATGACTAGTCTCCTAGCCTGGCCCTGTCTGGGAAAGGAACCGAGTAAGTAGCTTGGTGCTCAGGGTAAGAACTGCAGAGAGACTCACAGGCCTGTTTAGGTTGTGATAACAGTTGAAAATCATTCTAAGAGAGAAAAATGTAGAAAAAGAAGAAAAAGCGAGTAAGGGCAAAAATTACAAAATTACAAGAGTAATTTTGCATTCTCATTCAAAAGTGCTTTGGCACTAGAAGAAAAGAGAAAGAAAACTCACATTATTGAAACAAAAATCAAGACGAGATAATAGAAGAAACAAACAACAACAAAAAAAACATGATCCAAAGACTGTCATAACTGAAAATAAGTCCCTTTAAAGTCTAGAATGCAGACATGTACAATACTTAAAGATCTCAGGAAAATGGAGTCCTGAATACCCAAGGAGGGCTAGCATAAACCTAGAGAAGTCACTAGACAAAATTATAAGAGAATAACCAAGGAGCTCCTGCCACCCGCAGAACCTACTATAAGAAGGCTCTTTAGGGGATCCTTGGCAGGTAACCCACTGTGAGAAACACAGAGCTATGGTCCTGTTGACAGTGAAGGGCAAGATCTATGAGTGGGAAGAAGTAGGAGACTCAACAGGGAAAAGAGTTTTTTGAAGTGTAATGTTCAAAAGACCATAAAATCATGGGTAAGAGAGTAGGGGATACAGTTTATGAAAGCCATAAAATTTTGCTAAAAGGGTTGGAGATATAGCTTAGTGGAGTACTTGCCAATATTCAATTCCTAGTAACAAAATGAACAAAAATTATACTAGCAAGCTTCAAATAAAACACAACTGGGAAACAGTAAGGTAGACAGAACATATAGCCACCAAGAACCAAGGAAAATACAGTTCATCCAGGGAAACATGGGTATGCACTAAGTGCCGTCTGCAAGGAAGTTCCTGCTCAGGCGATAGATACACCACAGCCAGGAAAATAAGCCAAAGTCCCTGCTCTTCTGGAGCTTCTGTTCTAGTTAGGGGGACAACAAACAAGTACAAGCCATGTGATAACGAGCTATGGAAAAAGTGAAGCAGGATAGAGTGGAGTGTGGAGGACAAACTATTTTTATACAAGGCACTCAAGAATTAGCTTCTCTGAAAGGGTCATTTGAACAGAAATCTGGGAAGAAGTCACAAAGGCACCATTTCTATTTCACAAAGGTGGGAATCATGCCTTGAGGATTCTGATTTACTACCTTTCTTTTACCTTTTTTTGAGAAGCTGTATAGCAACAACAGGAGAGATGGCTCCACAGCTAAGAATGTGCTTCACTCTTGCAGAAGAAACAAGTTCAGTTCCCATACCTGGGTTGGGCAGCCCATAATCATCTGAATCCAGATCCAGGGGGATCTGAAGCCTCTGGCCACTGAGAGCACCTACATTCACATGCACATACCCATACATACATACATACATATAATTAAAAAGTCTTTTTTAAAGAGAGCATAGAAGAACATTGAGGCTGGCTACTGTTTAGATCTTGGCTCTGCCATTTCTTGCTACGTTATTTTACACAAAGTATCTAAACTCTCTGTGTTGTTTCTTCATTTGTAAAATGGGGAGTAACAAGTAAATATAAGCAAAAGTGCTTAGGACAATGTATACAATACATGGCTAATTCTCAGAGGGGCTCACATAACATTAACTGACCAAATTAGCCATCAGTTTAAAAAACATGAACTTTACAGGCAGGTGAATGAGGTTAAGTTAGAATCCTGCTCTAACCAGTTCCATTTATTCAACATTCAACCGGTATTTACTGAATGCTTGCCATAAGCAGTTTTAGGGCTGAGATCACTATCAAATGCCTCCACTGTGGGAGAGTGTGTATTCTAGTGGAAAGACAATGTAACAAATAAGTACACAAAACAGTAGTTAGACATCATGACAGGTACTATAAAGAATATAAACAGGGTAAAGTTAGGGAAAGTTTCCAAGGAAATAACATTTGGAAAGAACTAGCCATAAAGGAAGAACCTCCTACCCCACCACAAAAGCAGGAGGTCACAACATGGAGTCCAGGCAGAAGAAACAAGCCAAAAAGGGGCGTGTGAAATTCGTTTGGAATATCTGACAGGGAAAATGGCCGCTGTGCTTGGGCCAGTAGGAAGACTAGAAAGATGAAAGCAGGGGCTGTGCTTGGGGGAGGTTGTGCAAGTGTATCCCTAGCTATTTCTAATTACTGTGACAGGAATAGCTGACTGAACAACCTACGTTGTGAAGATTTATTTTGCTGAAGGTTTCAGAGGGTTCGTTGGCTTCATCATGGTATGGAGAAGCACAAAACTGATGTAATGGCCAGGCAAAGAGAAAGGGAATACAGGAAGATGCCAGGGTAACTACACATAACTACCAAGGGCAGACCCCATTGATCTGCTTTCTCCAACTAGGCCCATATCCTCCTACCTTCGACCAACTCTATCGTAAGAATCCACCAAGGGATGGTTAATCCATTTACTACGTCAGAGCCTCATGATCTAATTGCTTTGAAGGTACGCTCATGGATACACACAGGTGTGCTTTACTAGTCTCCTAGGTATTTCTCAATCCAATCAAGCTATCAAAATTAGCCATCACAGCAGGAATGAAGAAAAAACAGAAGCGGCTCCACTCTGGTGGGCTGCTGACCCAAATAATCATACCAACGAATGTGTAACTGCAAGTGCGACAGCCCCTGTGAACTTACAGTGGTACAGAAACACTTAAAAGACATACTTGTCACAGAGGACAAAAAAAATAACCACAAAATCTTAAATTGGGGCAGGAGAGATGGCTCAGAAGTTAAAAGCATGTTCTGCTCTTCCAGAGGACTGGAGTTTGGTTCCCAGCATCCATGTTGGGCAGCCCATAAATGCCTGTAACTCCACCTTGGGGGCATCTAATGCCTCTGGCCTCTATATGCAACCCACACACATGCACATACCCACATGCAGACATACGGATACACATAATAAAAAAGTATTTTTAAAAATCTCAACATGGTACTGTAAAGAATAAGCAGAAGTTACCTGGAAATGAGGGGAAGGGAGAGCAGCCTAAAAAACAGCATAGGCAAAGACCCCAAGAAAAGGGAGCTTGGTAGCACAGGGAATGAAGACAGTCCAATTAACTCAGAGATAGAATGAGGAGAGGCACAAAATAAATGGGGAAGTGGGAGCATCCAGAAAACATGGGGTCTTAGAGTTAGCTACTAAAAGGTTTTAAATGGAAGGATGGCTGGGAATGATGCCACACACCTGCAATCAGGAAGCAGAAGCAAGATTGCTGCAAGTTCAAGATCAGCATGGTCTACCAAATCGAGAGTCAGGCCAGCCAGAGATACATATGGGGACTCTGCCTCAAGGATTAATACAAGATAACATGAGGAAGACATTTCTACTCTCAAAGGATCCCTCTGGCCTACATATGTGGGGAGGGAGGGAATTACTGAAACGGTGACAACCTGGGCTAGGTGATGGTAAAAAGTAAGAATTGAGACACAGAGTAGACGCTCCAGGACTTGGTAAATGCTTAAATATGGGAAGTGAGAGGAAAGTGCCAAAGATAACTAGGTTTCTGCTCAGTCTCAGAAATACACAATGCAACCATTCATTAAAACAGGAGCTACTGAAAGAACCTATGCGCTAGCATGGAATTCTGAGGTAAAATTTGAAACTCTCAAGTTTGATGAGCCCTCTGCAACAGCTAAGGGGAAATGTGAAATAGCAAGAGTTCAAAACAGGAGCTTAGAGCAAAGATCTTGCTCACATGTAAAATCATGTACTTACATCAACTGAAATAAAGATCAAATGAGCAGAAAGCAAAACACAACAAATATGAGTAGCTATATATATATGTAAATATATGAGTAAATATGCATATTTACGCACACATTTATATGTACACATATATTCACTCATATATATGTATATATACATGTGTGTATACGTATGTATGTATGTTTATATATATATATATATATATATATATATATATATATATATATGACGGGGGGGAGAAAGCTTTTCTTTTTTATACTAGGTCACAGTAAGTACTCAGAAAATGACAGCTTTTATTACTGATGTTACTGGGGCTATTAGCTAATATACTACATAGCTCCCTTAATTGAACTTGGGGGAAAAAAAAAAAAAAAACTAGTGTTTTTCATATCAAACTGAAATTACCTTCCTTTTCCAAGATCATTCTCTATTTTAATTAATATTATTCCTTATTCAGTTCCATGTTAGCCAAGTCTTTAAGTCCATTTGTGTCACTGGGTAACAAATCAAATATGCAGTTCCTGTTTTTGACAAAGTTTAGTGACAAACACACACACACACACACCTCCGAACCAAAGTACTAGAGACAGTACATGGTAATATAAACAAATTGGGTAACGTACAGTTTAATAGTGTTGCTGATATGTGAACCTCACTATAAACCCCAAGTTTGTACAAAGAACAGTAAGAAAAACTTTTTTCCTAAAGGTAGGTTCACAGACACACCTAGAGGTGTGCTTTTCCAGTCTCCCAGGAATTTCTCAATCCAATCAAGCTAGCAAAATTAGCCATCACAGCTGGCAAGAAGAAAAAACGTAAGTGGCTCTGCTCCAGCGACCAAATAATCAGACCAACGAATGTGTAACCGCACGTGCAACAGCGCCTGCGGAGTTAACACAGTGGTTCGGAAACATGCTCACAGAAGACGAAAAACCTTACACTACAGCCCAGGCTGGCCTCAAACTCGGAGCTACACGTGTCAGCCACACGTGTGAGGTCAGCGCGCATGCCGCTGTGCCCATCTTAGAACAATTTCTTCGGACAGCAGGTGATGTCCTGCTTATTAGGCTTCTCTTTATTTGCAAGCATCCTACATAAGTCACCCATATTCTCCAACAAGAACAATAAACCTCATGGATGGCCTACAGATATGCTCTCTCAATACAGTGATCACCAGCTACTTAAACATGCCAAGATTAAGTAAAAATAAAAACCCAGCACCTCAGCCATTCTAGCCACGTGACTAGAGGTAGCTCCACTGAACATCTCCATCACTAGGAAAGTTCTTTTGAGATTCAGCACTGGTCTAAACCGAATTAAAACACAAATACTTTGAATACAAGTCTTCATCAGCTTTGCAACCTGAATTTTTGACTTAATAAATTAAGGAATACATGACGTCAAAGAAAATAGAATTAGGAGTATCTTGAATCTCTCTATTAAAGGTTTATTTGCCTTGTGCACAGATACATTTAACAGAGATTGAGGTTTTTGGTTTTTTTGTTTTGTCTTCTTTTTTGAGACAGGATTTCTCTGTTCTGACTTCCTGTTGAGGGACTTCAAATGTTAAAAAAACAAAACACTTCTGTGTTATAAGAATAATGCAGTCGTTCTAAATACAGATTGCTCAGTTTTGTTTTGTTTTCACCAGACAGGGTTTCTCTGCGTAGCCCTGGCTGACCTGGAACTAGCACTGTGGTCCAGGCTGGCCTCGAACTCAGAGATCCACCTGCCTCTTCCGATAGAGAGCTGGGATTAAAAGTACATCACGGCCGCACCACGCCCTCGAACCTTTTGTTGTCTACCCGGACCAAGTGCTACAAATACGTAGTGCGTGTTGATTCGGGACCATTTTGTAATTAAAATATCTGTCTTTTAATAGTTTGTGCAATGTGAAAATTACAAAATTGTTCCCTTGTCCTTAGGTGCAGAACTGGCGCTTTCACTAACTGAGCACAGGTGACCATCCTGTCCTAGAGGGTGAGCGAGCACAGAAGGTTAAGTGAGGCAAGGCACGGGAGTGGGTGTCAGGCAGAGTAGCACACACGTACGCCGCGGTGCTCACATACATGTGTAAAGACAGCCCATATTCTAAAGACATCCACTCAGGAGGAAGTCTGGGAATGGGGCTACCTCAACCCTGGGTCCAGGCTGGATCGTCTCCGGGAAGGTCCACGGCCACCTGTGGTCCCAGGGGAAGGGGCTCACCCTGTGTGACACGGAAGGAAACACTTCCAGGATGGACACGGGGTGGGGAGGGAGGCGAGCGATCAGCAGCGCCCGCAGGAGCAGGAGCTGTCACCGGAGCAGAGCGGAGGCCCGAGCGTGAAGAGGGGCTGAGTCCCGAGCGCCCAGCCGAGCCCTCCCGGCCCCCGACCGGCGAGTTACATAACCGCGCGGGCGGCGGCGAGGCGCCCGCGCCTGGGGGCCGCTCTTCGCCCACCCCGGCCGGGGACGGCAGTCGCTCCGGGAGAGCAGCCGCCGCTCGGTCGGGACAGGCTGGACTCCCGGGCTTTCGGTTTCCGGCGCTGGCGCTCGCACAACCCCAGGAACAGACACACAGACACCATAACAAAGGCGGCGACGCGGCGGCAGCGCCGGAGTAGGAAGACCGAGGACCGCGGAGGGCTGGCAGCCATCCTACCTGCCTGGCAATGGGACCCGGCCGGTGCGACCGCGGGACAGGCAGCCGGCGGGAAGGAGGGCTGCTCTGAGACGCTACTTACTCTCGTCAGGCAACTGGTCGAGCTCCGCCATCTTGAACGAGCCGCGCCGCTTTTTCAAAGGCTGCCCGCCCCGGTGCATTGTGGGGCGGAGACTGTCTGCGAGGGAGGTTCGAATGAGGAGCTCGCGGCCCGCGGCGCCTGCTCCCGCCAGGCCGTCCGGCTCCGCCCGAGCCTGCCGGGAGGGGGCCTCCGGGGTCGCGCTTCCACCCCGGGCCCGGCCTGAAGGAGGGCAGGGGAGGCCTCGCTGAGAGGCCCGGTAAGGCCGAGGCGGGGGGCTCGGCGCCGGCCCCGATGCGCCCGCCCGCTCGCCGGCGCTCGCTCCCGGCGCGCGGCCCGCGCTGCGGCTGCGGGAACTGCAGGCTGTTTGTTTTCTGAGGGGAGCGGGAGGGAGGCCCGGGCGGGCGGCGCGGCGGGCGAGACCTGGGCTCTCGGTCGCTTTGCACGGAACGGGCCTGCCCCGAGTAGGTGTGCGCCTCACACCGCGTGTCTCAGGCGCCCCCGGCCCTGCCTGCCCCCGAAGCCCGGGCCGCGGCGTGCGCCCCGCCTGCAGGGCACCGACGCGGGGTCTCGGAGGCCCCGGGCCGGAACCTGAGCTGCGAGCTGCCGGGACGAGACCTTGAGAGGTCACCAAGTTGGTGTAGGCCGACGGCTCGCGAACTGTCCTGCGATCTGAGTGCGTTCCGCCCGAGACGGTAGCGACCGAGCCTCTCGGTGACTAAGGGTGCTTGGTGAAAATTCAAGTGACACTAGGCAAATGTAGTGAAACGGGATGAGAATTCCGCCCATACTGTAAGAAGCCCGGGGAAAGATTTCACAGTTCCCATCTGTGACGCTTTCCGGTGTTAAACCACGGTTGCTTTTCAACTAGTCCCTTAACAAGCGTGGTCGATCTCCGGGGTCTTCGAGGATTTACGAGGAAGGGGTGGTCGGAGAATCGAGCAGATAGGCGTTTAAAAGAAAAACGGGTGGATGGGTGAATTCCAAGTACTAAAAAGTTACAAGATGGTGCAGTGAGGTGAGACGATCTAGACAAAGGCTAGCCCAGGCTAAGTTGAATTTGAAAAGGGCAATGAAGTGCGGTTTTAAGCAGTAGGAATGGCAGGTTTTATTCTAGAACACGAATGAGAATCTGAGGGAATCAATACAGACTTCTGGGTCAGAAAAGGGCCAGCAGGTGGCTGCTCTACTGCTGTGGAAGTTAAGGGTGGAACTTGGTTTCTAGTTATCCCAGGTAAGCTTAATTCTTGTGCTTCAAATTCTCAGCTGTAAAATGCAGGCAAAAACAATAATGTCTTGATTAATGAGTCTAAAGACCTTATAATGGCTCCTTGCTCCCAGTGGTTAGCTACTGCAGCCTCCACTTTAGATAGTGCCAACCTCTGAATGTTAGGTGGAGGATGGAATCTACCTTCCAAGAGGTGAGGAAAAGGAAGACTTGGGAAGAGGAAGCATCATTGGTGTTGGCATCTCTGGGCCTGGGGTAAATGGGTAAAGAGTGAACAAAGTAACCTTGCCTTCTGAGTTAACCTAATCCCTCCTGAAGCTTCTGAACACAATCTGACCTGCCTGCTCACAGAAGACGACACCGGAGGCATTCACATATGTGCAATCCCTGCCAGACCTCAGCAGAAGGAACCACCATCAAGGCCAGCGCCATACTGGACAGTAACCCTGAGCGTCCCAGCTCAGGTGTTTTTATTGATTCAGAACTCCTCAGGTGCTCTACTGATAGCACATGCAGATCATGAGCAATCAAACATCCCCACAGAAATCCAACACCTGCAGACAATACAAAATCTCAGGGCCTAGGTAGTCCCTCACCCAACAGTGCACAAAACAATTATTTTAGACGTAACTAGAAATAAACTTTTGCAACACCTGTGGAATAAATTGGTCCTTCTGGGATGGGGGGGTTCGGGGGTGGCTTAGGTGTCTTCATCAATTTGAAAATGAGACCAAGCAGGGCGGCGGTGCATACCTTTAGTCCCGGTAGAGGCGGGGTGAGCAGATCTCTGAGTTCAAAGCCAGCTTGGTTTACAAAGTGAGTTCCAGGACAGCCAGGGCTGTTACATAAGGAAACCCTGTCTTGAAAAAAAGAAAAATGAGATCAAACATAAGTTAGCCCTCTGAGAATAAAACATCAGAAATGGACATGGAGGAAATCAAGAGTGGGAGAGGCAAATATTGTGAAAGTTAGACAAGGTGTCAGATCAAAGCAAGCAGATTCCATAAATTTTTCAGTACCTCAGTTTCTCTCAAATGCTGCTATGACAAAGTACCTTGAAACTTGGTCATTTATAAACAACGAATTCATTTCTCATGGTTCTGGATTCTGGAAATTTCAGGGTGGCTGTGCTAATATGGGTGAGGGCTGCTTTCTCCTTCCGTGATGGCCATCTTGCTGTTACATCTCCAGGGATGAAGATTGTGCTCTCTTCCTGAGACAGAAGAGCAAGAGTGCCCCTTCAATAGTGAGCTCTTTATAAGAGGGCTAATCCCATTCTTGGTGTCAGAGCTTAATACTCTTGCATGGGGGTTAAATTTCAATATGAGTTCTACGCATAGCAACATGAGCCAAGGGATAAGTTGCCTTCAGTTGTGTATTCCAACTTAAGATGGCATTATTTTCTAAGTCATTTTGCTTTAAAACACACACACACACACACTCTGGGCTTGGTAGTCTTCCTTTAATCAATGCATGCTATGTTGGGTAGCAATTTCCTGAGATTTAAACCTTCTGTTTTGGAAGGAAACTTCTTAAGACATTTTCAGGGAAGTAAAACAACAGGAAATTCTATGGGGAGGTGAAATGCTGAAGGGAAGCTCCTTAAGAAAGTTAACAACTCAAAATAGTTTCAGGTAGTCCCTGACACTGACTAGCTTCACTAGACCCCTGACTCCCCCAAGCATTTATAGAGTAACCAAGAATCACTTTTAGCTCACCCAGCTGCCTGAAAGAAGCAGAGATAAGAAGTCCCTTAGAAACAGACTAGCCAAACAACTTGGATGACCTGTTGAACTGCCTAGAAGAAACAGACCAGCTGAACAGCCTGGAAGAGGCTCAGACCAACTGAGCTGTTTGGAAAGGTCTCTGCAACCTGTTAAGTTGTCTGCAGCCTGCAGCCTGCTTTAGGTTTCCAACTTTTGCAAGTTGTTACCCATGCAGGGGTTGCCTCTGCAGCTGTCTTTGAGTCGGTTCAGCTCCTGTAAGTAATCCCAGTGAAACTTACTGGTTCACTTTGGTGGTGTCTTGGTTTGCTCTGTCATTGATTCCCTACTTATGGTGAGAAGAGATTTGTTCATGTCTCCCCAGGAAAAGTGTGTCACACAACACTAGGGAGGCAGAGGCAGGCAGATCTTTATGAATTTGGGGCCAACATGGACTATATACTGATTTCGAGGCCAACCATGGCTACATAGTGAGCCCCTTTCTTGAACAACAAAACCATTTAAGTTTGGATAAGAACAATAAATCATTAAAATACAAAAACATGTAGATAAAGCTGCAGTGTTATATGTGAGTCCTTGGCTTCTATCCCTGGAATCACAAAAACAGACATGAACACACACACATACGAATATAACAGAACGGACAGAATGACTCAGCGGGTAAATGTGGTTGCTGCCAGACCTAATGACTTGAATTGGATCCCTGGAACCATAATGGAAAAGAGAACTGACCCCCACAAATTGTCCTCTAGCCTTCACATAAGTATAATTCCATTTACCAAGTAAGTATACATGCATAGATTAAACCCAGAACAAAAAGATAATCATGTTAATGTTTACCTTTAAATAGAGGATCATGGGTTGTTTTTGTTTTATTTATATGTGTATATGTAGCTTTCTACAGAAAAAAAAAATTTAGTTTTAGAAAAAAAAAAAACCATGACAACATAGTCTATTTTTGTTTTGTTTGTTTTTTGAGACAGGGTTTCTCTGTTGTAACTCTGGCTGTCCTGGAACTCACTCTGTAGACCAGGCTGGCCTTGAACTCACAGAGATCCACCAGCCTCTGCCTCCCAAGTGCTGGGGTTAAAGACAAGTGCCACCACTGCCCAGTTCTAGTACTCTTATACACAACTAATGACTGCCTGTAACTCCAGTTCTGGGGCTCTGACAGTCTCTTCTGGCCTTAAGGGCAATTGTACTCATATACATACTTCCCCTGGAACATATAAATAACGAAAAACATTTTTTTAAAGCCAACAATGCTGGGCATGCTGGTACACACCTTCCCAATATGGGATTGGGGAGTGAGGCAGAGGCAGTCTATGCTCTAAATTTTAGGGTAGCCTGAGTTATATAGCAAGCTCCAGGCAAGCCAGGGCTACATAATGAGACCATGTCTCAAACAAAAAGTAGTATATCAATGAAATGGAATAGTGTTCAGCCCTAAAAGAAATGTTCTGTGGGGTGGGGACTGGAGAGATGGCTCAGTGGTTAAGAGAACTAGCTGTTCTTCCAGAGGACTGGGGATCAATTCCCAGCATCCACATGGCAGTTCACAACTGTCTGTAACTCTTGTTTCAGGGGATCCAACACCCTCTCACAGACATGCAGGCAAAACACCAATGTACATAAAGATAAATCTTTTTTAAAAGTACTGATAAATGCCACAATACAAATTAATATTAAAAACATACTAAATGAAAGAGGCCTGTCTCAAAGAACGAATTGTGTGATTCTGTCAGTGGGAAATGTCCAGAACAGGCAAGCCTATAAAAAGAGAAGAGTAGATTAAAAGAGGCCAGCAGCTGGTAGGGTTGAGTGGGAAATGAGTAACCAGTAAAAGATAGAGGATTTCTTCTGGGGGTGATGAAGAGTTCTAAAATTATAGTGATGGCTGCAGAACTGCACATCTATTAAAACAATTTATTAGGTGAGTTATGTGCTATGTGAATTATGTCGTAATAAGACAGGAAAAATCCTATTTCAGACTGTGCTAATCAGCTTTCTGTCACGCTAACAGATACCTAAAATAATCAACTTAGAAAGGGAAAAGGCTCATGGGTTTGAGGTCGCAGTCCACGATGGGTTGGCCCCTGGCTGTTATCTGTGATCAAACAGCACATCTGATGGGAGGGAATGCTACAGTAAACCACTGGCCTCATGGCAGAAGAGAGACTGAGATGGGGACTGGGATCCTACAGTCCCCTTCTAGGACACACACCTAATGATCTGAAGACCTCCCTGTGGCCCACCTCTTACATGTCCCACCACCTTTCTAGATTGCAACCTTGAGGATCAGGCTTTTAAATCATGGGCCTTTCTTTGGGAGATGCTGAAGATCCAGTGGCATAGACCTTAGGATGTGTCTCAATCTCAAATCTCTGGTAGTTAATTTGTACCAAATTTCCTCTCTGAGCAATGTAGCAAAGATAACAGGCCAAAGAGGCGATCTGCTTGGCCATGTGAAATACCAGCTGCAAACGAAAGACTGAACTGCTCCCCTTCCCACCTTGTCTCTTCCACCAATCATCTCACTTAATCGTCTGGAAATCCTGCTAGAATGAGAAACTATTTTTCTTGTTGGAACCAAGTGGCTACAGGAAGAGGCAAACTGGATTCCTAAGAGTTTTTTGTGTTTTTTTTATGATTATTATTCCAAGAGTACTGATGGATGACTCAGTGGGTAAAGACGCTGCCTCCAAACCTGATAACATAAGTTCCATCCCTAGGACTCATAAGGTGGAAGGAGAGAACCAACTCCCACAGATTGTCCTCTTATCTCCACTGGAGTGCCTTGGCACATATTAATTAATGTAGTTTTTTAAATGACTCTAGGAGGCCATCAAATATCTTTATTTTTCTTTTTTTTTTAATTCGTTTTTCAAGACAGGGTTTCTCTGTGTAGCCCTGACTGTCCTGGAACTCACTCTGTAGTCAAGGCTGGTCTCAACTCAGAGATCCATCTGCCTCTGCCTCCCGAGTGCTGGGATTAAAGGTGTGTGCCCACCACCAGCTGGCCAAATACCTCTTTCTTAAGAGAAAGAGAGAAAGGGAGGGAAGGAAAGGAAGAGGGAGGGAGAGAGAGAATTAGCCTATCTCCTAGGGCCATAGTGAGAATTAAATGAGATCGCTTATGTAAAACTCCTGGCTCACATCCCAGCTCATAAATGCCAGCTCCCTACCACTCTTTCCATGTCTTGCTTTCCTAACTTGTGTTCAGAAGGGACTCAGTACTGTTTCCTAAGACACTGCTTCTAAAAACATTTTTAGCAAAATTTACTGGTTCATTCTGGTTAACTATGGAAGTTTTCCATCTTCATAATGGAGCCAAGATAGGAAAGAATAACACTTGCTTGAAGAAATAGCAACAGTCTCTTTCTCCAGGATATCCCGTGTAACAGACTATTAAAAAAATTAGAATGGGTTATTTAACTGTGTGAGGGAATATAGAGGGACAGCCTCACCACACTGAATCAATTTCTAAGCTCACTGAAAAATATTAGTGAAGAGAACACACAGGACAGGCACCCAAGGCAGTCTTCATCCAAATGAAAGACAGTTCAACACAATGAACTTGATCCCGCAACAGTATTCCCTTGAGGATATGTATGTGTCCATGGGGTATAAGGTTTAAGCATTTCAACACGTGGCCCCTAGCTGGCTGTGACCATTTTCAGAAACTGCAGAACCTTCAGGAAGCAAAGCCAAGCTGGAGGAAGTGGGTTCCTGGAGAACGTGTCTTTGGCCTTATGTTCCTACCCCACTTCCAGCCTAGTCTCCCTTTGGTCCACCAAGATGTGAGTTCTAAGCCACACAGTCCTGCTGCCATGCCTTCCCAGCCATGATGGACTGTACCCTCAAACTCTTCCTCCCTTAAGTTGCTTCTTGCCAGACCTTTGGTCACAACAATGAGAAAAGTATCCGTTAAGGAAACATTAAGAGCTGGCTAAGTAGCTGGGTAGCTACTTTAGTAGCTACTTTTAGTAGCACCTTTAATCCCAGCACTTTGGACTCAGAGATGGGAAGATCTCTGTGAGTTTGAGACCACCTGGTCTACATAGTAAGTTCTAGCACAACCAGGACTACACAGAGAAACCCTGTCTCAAAAAGCAAAGAGAAAAAGAATTGAACAGTCATGGAGCCAGCAAGAAGGCTCATCCTGTAAAGGTACTTGCTGCCAATCCTGATGACCTGGGACCCATACAAAGGAAGAAGAGAATGGATTCCTAAAGTTGTCCTCTGACCTCCAAATGTGTGCTGTGGCAGCCACACATGTACATATTCACAGTAATAATAGAGAGTTGGATAGTCATGAACTTTATAGTCTCTCTTAACCCCAATATTCAAGACAATTACCCAGTAGTTGACTAGCAAGTGGTCATTAATCTACTATGGGGCTGGTACTAGGGTTTGTAAAATCCAGTGAAATAGTGCCTGCCCTTCATAGCCCAATTGAACAGACACACTCTATGGGCAATTGCAATACTGCCCTGGGCCAAGGACAAGATGCCACAATAGCATAAAATGAGTGATGTAAGGGAAGAAAAAATATTTTTCAGGGTCTGTGAGCATTGCTCAGTGGTAGAGCATGTGCTTGGCATGTACAAAGTGGTAGTTCAAGTCTTACCATCAGGAGGAAAAGAGATAACTTTTTCTCATACTTCTCTGTAATACAAGAATCCCTTCTATGAGAAAGACAGATTAAAAGGAAAAAGAGAAATTTATTAAAGTTTTATATAATATAGAAGTCTTCATATTGAAATGCAAGGAAAAAAACCCAAGGAAACAGCCATGTAGGTTTTAAGTGAGGTTTGATGGAGAAGAGACCAATATGAAGAAATAAAATTGGATTAAAAATTACATCCTAATTAATGGTAATCTGGGCAGAGGACCCTCATAGCCATCATGTTCAGACCCCTTTCTAGGTCCCTAGTCTTCAGAGGTGAGAATGCACCTTTCCTGTGGGAATAGGCAAAGCCTTTTTAGAATGGAAGTCCTGTCATCTGCTTCAGGATGAAGGGTTAGGAGAGAGGTGAGGTGAGAGGGTTTCTGTGACGTTCGGAATGTCATATTTGAAGGTAACACAGCCTGGCCCCCATCAGAGGTAGGGAAAGGCAAGTAAGATTTCCCAGATACGTAGTCTCAAACTGAGCCACAAATGATGAGTAGAGTGTATACCTGGAGGAAGCAGACAGATGTTACTGGCTGAGTGTCACATACAAAGGCCCAGAACTGAGAAGGACATGGCTTTCATTCCGGACACTTTTAGCACTTGAGTATGGCTGGAGAAATGAAAAAGATATGGCCAGAGGTGAGACTAGAGGGAGAAACAAGACCCACACGAGTCCATAGGATATTTTTGTGTATTTGTGTACACATATGTGCATGTTCTTGTATGCATGTGTGTGTGAAGGCCAGAGGACCACCGTAGGTGTCCTTTCTTCGTAGGTGCCATCCACGCTGATGTTGTGTCTCACCAAGAGGGACAAGGAGGCATTCTTATACATGCACACTCTTCCAGACCTCAGCAGAGGGAACGTCGTCCTGGCCAGTGCCATACTCCATCAACAGTGGAACCCTGAACATCTGAGCTCAGGTGTTTTATTGATTCAGAACTCCTTAGGAGTTCTACTGATACCAGGTGCAGATCATAACCAATTAAACAACCCCTGCATAAATCCAACACCTGCAGACAATACAAAAGGCCAGGGTCTATGCATTCCTTTTTCCAACAGTGCATAAAAACAATTATTTTAAACACAACTAAAAGTAAACTTCCACAACACCTGGTGTTTTTACTCTTTTTTTTGAAACATGGTCTCTCATTGACCTGCAGCTCAATGATTGGGCAAGTCTGGCTTTTTTTCTTTTTATAGTGGGTTCTGGGAATCAAACTTAGGTCCTTATGCTTGTGAAGCAGGCACTTCACTGATTGAGTCATCTCCCCAGCCCATTTGTTTATTTGTTTTTTGAGGCTGGGTCTCATGTAGCTCAAGTTTAGCCTCGAATGTCTAACCCTCCTACACTACTCCCCAAGAGCTGGGATTAGCAGGCATGAGCCACCACCGTGCCCAGCGCTGGAGGCGGGTCTTTTAAAAACCTTTCGCTGAAATGGATTTCCATAGCCATGGAGATTTCCAGCTATGAGGGATGCATTTAGCTGCTAGCTTCCACCTGCTGCCCACCTCCCAACCCACTACCCCAGCAAATCTGCCACAGTATTCACTCCTGTCATGTTCTTTCTGGCTGCCGGGAGCCAGTAACTGAGCAGGACAGAGCTAAGGGAGCTAGGTCTGCCTCTTCTGACAGTTGTGATAGGCAGTCTCTGCTCCAGGACTCCTGTATGTCACGGCCTGGACTGGCTGCACACTAATCTATGGCTCTCTCGGCCATCACAATGGAATCCGTCAAATGATGCTCTGCTGCCGCCACTCTATGGATCATCTGGGGTCAGCATGTATCTGCCTGTTGGCATTGTCTAACATGTTTTTCTTTAATGAAGCCCAAAGGTAGTCAACAACTAAGGCTTTCTGTAGACATGGAATATGCCCACATATCCCATACTCAGCCTAAGAGATACAAACAGGTGTCAGATGTATGCCCGTGATGGTCCAACCTGGAACTATTGTGTGGCCTGTGGAAGCCAGTTACAGGGAGACTAAGGAGCCTGTACCCGAGAAATCAGTCCCTTTATTACTGAACCCCTGCTTGTGCCATGTTGTATCCTCTGCCCGCAAAATGTGAGCTGGGAATTTAGACCATGAGCTCTTTCAGCGTAACACAAAGGGTAAGTGGGGTGTGGTTAGCAGCCTCAGCAGCCTGGCCAGGATTTCCTTGAGAGGCACCTCATAACCAGTGCTCTCTGCTCCTCTTCCTCCCTTCTCTGCAGGTGTCAGGCCTGCTCTCTAGTCTGACTTCCCTCTGCTCTGTCCCTCAGAAGTGTTCCCCCCACTTTTCTGTGTGTCTCTTTCCTCCTCCACATTCTGCATCTCAGGGAAACTGACCCAAGCACATGGTAGCAGGAGTGTTGGAAACATGGTTGATCACAGACTGATAACTCCTTACCTGACCAGCAAGGACATGGGGCACTAGGGTGATTGGTATGGAGTGCCTGAATACTCCACAGTGGTATCCTAGGAGGGAAGGCATTGCCAGATAGAGAAACTGCTTGAAAGGACAATGGTTGGCTCAGTAGTTAAGAGCACTTGCTCTTGCAGAGGACCTGGGTTTGAGTCCCAGCACCTACACAGAGGCTCACAATTGTCTGTAACTCTAGTCCCAGAGGATCTGACACTTTCTCTGACCTCCACAGGCACCAGCCATTTACATGGTACACAGACAGACATGCAGGCAGAACACTTATGTACATGAAATAATAAAATTAAGAAATTAAAAATAGCAGAGCCTCGTGTCACTAGCCTTTAATCCAGCACCAGGGCAGGGGAACTAGGGGCAGGCATATTCCTGAATTCAAGGCCAGCCTGGTCTCCAGGGTGAGTTCCAGGACTACACAGAGAAACCCTTTCTCGAAAAAAGGTAAAAATAAATGAAAGGACAGTGGAATGGGCAGGTCGTTCTGAGCAGCATCCGTGTCCTATGTAGAAACAAGGAATATACCTGAAAGCTGAGTGCAGAGCCAAGATCCCTTTGTTAGTTTATGGAGAGCCCTTACTGCTCCATGAGGAGAGGTCCCTGCTGAGCAGCAAACTCAGGACAGAGATCTAGGCCTCAGTAAGGGCTCAGTCAAGGCAAGTTCAAAATGTTGAGTCCTGCTTGAGAAGCCCTGAGAACTTGGCTCAGGGGAAGGAAGCATCTGGGGTGGGAAATCTCCCAAGAGTCAGCTCTGCAGAACTGGAAGTTGGAATAATGTCCAATCTTTTCCTATACAAGGAAGCCTACAGAGGCAGCTCTCTGACAAACAGCAGGGGTCCCCTTCAGGAGCACCCTCTTTTTCCTTTTTTGGCTTCCAGACTGATGACCAGGATTACATCACAGCACAACCTGTCTGGAAGATGTGTTGGGCCTGCTACATAAGAACTACCTTAGAGTCTGGTGCATATCTGTAATCTCAATTGAATTTGGGGTTACACAGTGAGTTCCAGGATAGCATAAGCTACAAAGCAAAACATCTCTACAGAGCAAAACAAACAAAAAGAATTGGACTTTATGTTAAGTGAAATAGGCACAAACAGATGAATACTGCATGTTCTCACTTACATGTAAGAACAAAAAGCTGGTAGAATAGAATAGAATAGGATAGGATAGTTGTTATCAAAGCCAAGGAAGAAGCAGAGGAAAGGGGGTTGGCTAGTGAGTATGGGGGTGCATAGGAGATATCTATGATGGGTAACAATTGGATAGTAGAGGGGATCCTGAATGTTCCTACGGTGGTTTGAATGAAAATGGCCCCCATAAGCTCATATGTTTATTTTATTTTAATTTTCGTGGTTGTTGTTTTATTTTATTTTTATTTATTTATTTTTTTGAGACAGGGTTTCTCTGTTGTAACTCTGTCCTGGAACTTACTTTGTAGATCAGGCTGGCCTTGAACTCACAAAGATCTGCCTGCCTCTGCCTCACAAGTGCTGGGATTAAAGGTGTGCACCGCCACTGCCCGGCAAGCTCATATGTTTAAATACTTGATCCCCATCAGTAGAACTGCTTGGAGAGGATGAGGAGGTGTGGCCTTGTTGGAGGAAATGAATTACAAGGGTGGGCTTTGAGGGTTCAAAAGCCTTCCACCATCCTCAATGCACTCTTTTGGCCTCCTGCTTGCTAATCAAGATGTGAGCTCCCAGCTGCTGTTCGAGAGCCATGCCTGCCTGTCTGCTGCCATGCTCCCGACCATGATGGTGATGGACTCCTGTACTTCTAGAATGGTGAGCCTCAGATGAGTCCTTCCTTCTATAAGCTGCTTTGGTCATGGCGTTCGGTCACAGCAATAGAAAAGTTAACAAGACAATTCCTAACATAAAGAAATGATAACATCTGAGGTAACAGCTCTGCCAGTGACCTTGAGCCAATCGTTACACATTATGTGTATGCATTGCAATCTCACAATGTACCCATAAACATGCACAGTTATTATGATGGATTTAAAACAAATACACATATAAAAGGAATTACCTAGGAGGGCTGCAGAGATCACTCAGTCGATAAGAATGTTTCCTATGCAAGCATGAAAACCTGAATTCAATCCCCAGCATCCACATGTTCTGAGCACAATGGAGGCAGAGACAGGGGAATTCCTGGGCCCCTGGCCAGCCCGCCTAGCCCAGCTGGTGAACTCCAGGCCTTTGAGAGATCCCATCTCAAAAAACAGGTGGAAAGCACCTGTGGAACAACACTCTAGGCTAACCTCTGCCCCTACACACGTGTATCCGCACACACACACACACACACACACACACACACACCCCTAGCAAGTACTGTCAAGAGAGTATACTTGGGATTGGATCTTCAGGGCTGTTGATCAAGAAGACAAGAGTATAAAACTGGATGAATTCCGTGACCTGAGATCTTTCCATGAGGTTTAGGATTCCATGCCCTGACAAGGAGCTCAAGGGAATCTTCTGCAAAGCTTGGAGGAAGCCACAGCTAATGAATAAAGTAAAAAGAAAAATGAAGACAAGGATTCACTTTGTTGCCCAGGTTGGCCTTGAACTCACAGAGATCAACCTGCCTCTGCTCTTAAGCACTGGGATTAAAGGCATGCGCCACCACGGCCATCCCATGAGACAAGGCATTCACTAGGCAGCCAGAAGATGATTTCGAGAGGGTTGCATCAAGGTGTGAGGCAGTGATGCTCCGCGGAGCAGGAGTGCTGGGAGAGGAGTGGCAGGCTGGACCCGCTCAGAGGGAGGGCGACGGCAGGGGCCACGGATACACTAGAGCCTAGTGGCAGTGCTAACACGACAAGACAGGGTCTCACTATGGAGCTCTGGCTGTCCTGGAACTCACTCTGTAGACCAGGCTGGCCTCAAACTCAAGAGACCTGCCTGCCTCTGCCTCCCAAGGGCTGGGATGAAAGGCGTGCGCCACTAAGCCTGGCCACGAGGTTGTTTTTTTGTTTTGCTTTTTTACATAAAAATCAACAGGTTTTTAGGGAAACAGTTAATAGAATAAGATGTCTCTGGGAAGCAAAACAGGAGCCGCCACAAGGCTGTTGTCACATCAAAGGGCAGCAAAAGTGGAGGAGCAGTAAGCCGAGGGCAATCACCCCAATAAAAAGTCATGATCTCTTGTCCGGCTCTGGGACCTGAGCCAACGTTCAGATCTGGAACTCACTGAAAGCTAGCCAGGGCCCGAAGGAAGACTGTGACATTGTGACAAGTGTTCGCTGGAATGATTCCTTGCTATTCCCCAGAGGGCCCCACTTAGAGCAAAGGGAAGTGTAAGCTGTGTCTAACTATGGGGCGCAGGGTCTGAGGTGACACTAATAGTCATAAACCTAGAGCCATCACATGCCCCCGCTAGAACCGGGCTGAGCGGAATGGAGGAGGAAGACAATAAATCAAATCTTGACCAAAGTCTGGTTCACTGTGGGTCTGCTGACACACTTGATGATCACTTCCTGGTTTCCAAAGGTGAAACTCAGCAGTTGGAGAAATTTCCTTGAAGGGCTGTAGGTTAGAGCTACTGGAGTAAGGAGGTTAAAAGACAAATGAAGCCACAGAAGCTTTTCCATTGTCCCCAGAAGATAAGAAGATAAGAACTGAGCATGGCGATGCGTGCCTATAATCTCACTCAGGAGGCTGAGGCAGGAGACTAGTGAGTTGGAAGTCAGCCTGGGCTAGATACCAAGACCCTGAGCCAGAAAGATAGGAAATAAAAAACAAAATCAAAACACCTTCTGTGGAGAAAGATGAGCGCTGCCACTAAAGATCCACAAGATGTTCTCCTCTTAGATTTCATTTTTTGAGATATTTATTTTAGACCAGCCAGGGATATATAGTCAGACCCTGCCCCAGAAAATTTTATATCGTTATTTCTAAAAATACATCCTTTTATTTATTTACTTACTTGTTTATTTATTTGTTTGTGTGTGTAGTTTGTGCCTGCAGAGGTCAGACACCACCTGCGGGGGTCTGTTCTCTCTTTCCACCATGTGGGGGCCGGGGATTGAACTCAGGTCCTCAGCCTTAGTGGCAAGCGCGTTTACCCACTTAGTTATCTTGGCACCCTATTTAGTTATTTATGTTTCTATGTAGCTGTACACCCACTGTGTAGGCTTACCAAGAAGACAAGGAGACATAATCATAGGTGTAAATGCTTCCAGACCTCAGCAGAGGGAACCACCATCACAGCAAGTGCCATACTGGACAGTGGGACCCCGAGCATCTCAGCTCGGGTGTTTTTATTGGTCTAGAACACCTCAGGTGTTCTACTGATAGCACATGCAGATCATTAGCAAATAACTTCCCCCACATAAATCCAGCACCTGCAAACAACACAAAATGTCAAGACCTAGGCAGACCCTCACCCAACAGTGCACAAAACAATATTTTAAATACAGCTAAAAGTAAACATCTATACCATTTACATATAGTTTTATATATATACTTTTATATAATAATATAGTTAATATATATTATTATGTTTATAACTTCTATTTATGTGCACACACCTTTTAACCCAGTGCTTTGAAGGTAAAGGAGGCAGATCTCTGAGGGTTCAAAGCCATCTTGGTCTATATGGAGAGTTCTAGGATAACCAAGGCTGTATTGTGAGACCTTGTTTCAAAACAAAACAAACAAACAAAAACAACCATCCAAGCAGGAAAAAAAAAAAGCCCCACAAAATAAATAACGACTAAATTGACCACTTTAAAAACAGAAAGAAAGAAAACGGGAAACTAGTCTTATTTGTGACACTGGGCCTCCTGAGCGCTAGGCAAGTGCTCTGTAGCAAGAGCTACAGTCCCTGTCCCGTGGAAAGTCAAGTTTTGATAGGGGTTGGGGAGATGGAAAAGGATCAGAAGGGAGGGGCAGCTGGGGTTCCCCATTTGTAGCCCCTTTCTTTAAACTCTCCAAACCATCCTAACAGTGCTTCAGGCTCCTCCCATTTGTGCCCCCAGTGAATCCTGGTGATGATTTTGGCAACTTCCAGAATAAGTGGCAATTCTCTGGGGGCAGGAGGAGTAATTGTCACCAGAGGGGGCTCAGACAGAAGGTTCTGACTTACGACAAACCACAGTCTTCTTTTTCACAACAGACTCGGTGTCCTATGAGATGAGATCATTGGAAATATTCAGGCAGTGTCCACTTCATCAACACTCGGGTACTGAGTGAAGGACTGCTTGGCTTGGCAGAAGTCTGTTCTAAATTCATTATTACTATTGGGTGTGCATTTGCGTGTGTGGGTGCGCATCGCCTGCATGTGTGTGCATGTGCCGTAGTTCATGGACGGCAAGAAGAGGATTCCTTTCAGGAACCTGCTCTCTCTTCCACTGTGGGGTCCAGGGATTGAACTCAGGTAATAAAGCACTTTAACTCCTGAGCCATCTCCCCAGTTTAGAAAGGCTGTTCCAGAATGAGAGGGTGGGTCTCTCTACATAGCCCTGGCTGTCCAGGAACTCACCAGGACAGGCCTCAAACTCGCAGAGATCTGCTTGCCTCTGCCTCTCAAGTTCTGGGATTAAAGGTGTGCACCACCACTCCAGGCTGGATCTGGGGTTCTTAATCTTCTTAGGGTCAAGGGTCCCTGAGAACCTAAAGGAAGGAAAGGACCCTTCCTCTGAAAAATCCCCATACTCGTTGAATTGATTGACACACAGCCAATCATCTAATAACTTAGCAACTCAGGATCTAAGTTTCTATGACCCAGGAGGTCAAAGTAGCTTATCTGGGTGATTCTGGCTCACAGGGTTAAGGTCAAGATGTTACCCAAAGTCACAGTCATCTAACACAGCAGCTTTTGGCTCCTCAGGGGACATCTGGCAATGTCAGATGACATCATTGATTGTCACTAAGTGGATGGGTGTGCTATTGACTTCCAGAGGGCAGAGGCAGGGAAACCATTCAGCCCCCTACTGTGCACAGCACAGCTCCCTGTAACGAAACATTATCCAGCCCACATGTCAACAGAGACACTGATACCAGGGCTTGATTATGTTACTCAGCTCTCCACAGTGTTGCGATCACGAACATGCTAGGCTCTATCCTAAATTACTCCCTATTGTGTAAAACAGTGGCTTTTCAGGCTGTGCCGTATCCTAAGAGGCTCCATTTTACAAGCAATTTTGACTCCATTTTGTGTGCAAACAGAAATAGGTTAACTCTGCACCTTGACCCAGTTCAGTTCCCAGGACCCCCAGGGTGGCTCGCAATCATCTGTAACTCCAATTCAGGGGATCTGATGCCTTCTTCTTTTTGGGGGTGGTGCTTGAAGAGGTTCGAGACAGGGCTTCTCTGCTGTAACTCTGGCTGTCCTGGAACTCACTCTGTAGACCAGGCTGGCCTCGAACACACAGAGATCCACCTGCCCCTGCCTCCCGAGTGCTGGGATTAAAGGTGTGCACCACCACTGCCCAACTGTCTTCTGACCTTCACTGTCACCAGGCACACATGTGGTCCAGATGCGTACATTCAGCAAAACATTCATATACATAAAGTAAAATAAATAATCTAAATAAAATAAAACAAAAAGAGGCTCCAGGCAGGGTGTGGTGGTGGTACATGCCTTTAAGCACAGCACTTGGGAAACAGAGACAGGTGTAGACCAGCCTGGTCTACAGAGTGAGTTCCAGGACAGCCAGAGTTACAGCAGAGAAACCCTGTCTCGGAAAACCAAAATAAACAACAGTGAACTGGGGCTGGACACGGCTCAGTACTTAAAGACTACATACTGTTCTTGCAGAGGACCTGGGTTCAGTTCCAGCACCCACATGGAGGCTTATAACCACTTGTACTCTAGTTCTCGGGGGTCTGACACGCTCTTCTGGTCTCCTTTGGCTCCTGCATGCATGTAGTACACATACACAAATACACAGTTTCACATTAAAAAACAAACAACAAAAAATAACGGAAGAAATGAAATAAAAGAGGGGTGGGGATTCACCCCAGCGACAGGAGCTTGCCTGCGAAGAGCTCCAGGAGAAACAAAAAAGAAAACAGTACGAGGTCAGGACTGGTGGTGTACGACTAGTCACAGCCTTCAGGAGGCAGAGTTAGAAGACATGTGATTGGTGGCTAGCCTGAGCTACACAGAGACATGGAAATGCTGGAAGTCCTCTGCATGTGAAACGGCTTCCAATCCAGGCTCTGCAGGGACATAGGAAAAGGAAAAGAATGTCTTTGCTTATCTGATTTCCCAGTGTTCCAAGGACCCAGCTGACCTCTTTGAGGCAAAATACCAGTGGGGCAAAGGCTTGTATTTATTTAGTTAGTTAGTTTTGGTTTTTTGAAACAAGGTTTCTCTATGTAGCCCTGGCTATCCTGGAACTTGCTCTGTAGACCAGGCTGGCTTCTGTCTCCTGCCTCCTGGGTCTGGGACTAAGGAGTGAGTCACCACATGACACATATATCTATTTTAAGGCAGGGCCCAGGTGCTTTTCATATCCCAGAGAGGCTACTTGTCCACTTCCTGGGCCCCTTGAGCACCTTGGGAACCAGCTGGGGCTGGCAAGCAACTTCAGGCTGGGCCATTGCTAGTTCTCCGAGGTGCCAGGTGGCACTTGTTGGCCAGTCCTAGGGCCTCTCTCCTGACACTGCTCAAAACCTGTGACCACAACGCTTGTGGCAGGAAGGTGCTGTGGGAGATTAGCAATGCGCCCCCACCTCCACCCCAGTCCTGAAACGCAGTGTCGGCGTCGCCCATTATCCTGCTGGAGAAAGACCAGGGCTGGGCTGGCAAGGGCCAGGTGCAGGGCCGGGTGCAGGGCCGGGTGCAGGGTCAGGTGCAGGGTCAGGTGCAGGGCCAGGTGCAGAGCAGGGTACAAGGCCAGGTGCAGGGCCAGGTGCAGGGCCATGGGCAGAGTCAGGTGCAGGATCCGGTGCAGGGCCAGGTACAAGGCCAGGAGCAGGTACAGGGCCAGATAGAAGGCCAGGTGCAGGGCCAGGTGCAGGGCCAGGTGCAGAGCTGGGTGCAAGGCCAGGAGCAGGGCCAGGCGCAGGGCCATGGGCAGAGTCAGGTGCAGGATCAGGTGCAGGGTCAGGTGCAGGGCCAGGTGCAGGGCCAGGGCAGGGCCATGTGCCATGCCGAGATAGCTGAACGGCACTTAACAACAGCCTACAGGGAAGATCATCTCAGGGCTCATGTAAGATAAAAGCTTTGTACTGGGAACAGATTAGTGTTAGGGCAGCATCCCGGACTCTTCTCTGCTGAGGCTGAATCTTTCTGTGTACTGTAGAGGGCTCGAAGCGTGGCCTCCTGTGTTGCCCCTGGAGGACTGTAATCTCAGGACTTGGAAGGAAGAAGCAGGTAGGTCTCTCTGAGTTTGAGGCCATTCTGGTCTGCATAGTGAGTTCTAGGACATCCAGAGCTACATAGTGAGATTCCCTTTAAAAAAACAAAACAAAAAAAATGGATAAACTTTTCCCAACGATCTAGAGCTTTACGTTTTGGGGCTTTTTTCTAAATCCTTTTCTTTCTGTGCATGTGTATTTATTTATTTTTCTCACAGATTTTCCCTGTGATATATATTATATATATAACACATATATAATATATATATATATTATATAGCACAGTGAATTACTCTCATTATGTAGCGTAGGATGGTTTTGAAGGCATAATCTTTCTGTCTCAGCCTCCCCGGTGCTGGGATTATGAATGAAGTGTTTTGTTGTTGTTATTCTGTTTCCTTTGTTTTTGAGACTGGAAATAAAACCAAAGTGTCACACGTGCTAGGCAAGCACTCCACCACCAAGTCGCATCCCCAGTACCAAGATAGAATTTTTACAAAGATTTTATTTTTAATTGTGTGCATATGTGGCTTGGGGTGGGAGGTAAGTGCACCTGTGAGTGCAGATGCTTGAGGAGTTCAGAAGATGGGGTCATATCCCCTGGAGCTGGAGTTCCAGGCAATTTGGAGCTGCCCAGTGTAGGTGCTGGAAATAACTTGGGTCCTCTAGAAAAGCAGTACATGCTCGTAACCACGGGTTAATCTTTCCAGCTGAAGAATTTTTTTTTAAATCTATCCATCCATCCATCCAGTGTGTGTGTGTGTGGTGTGTGTATGTGTATGTGTGTGGTGTGTATGTGTGTGTGTGTGTGTGGTGTGTGTGTGTGTGTGTGTGTGTGGTGTGTGTGTGTGTGTATGTGTGTGTGTGTGTATGTGTGTGTGTGTGTGTGTGTGTGTGTGTGTGTTATGTGTGTGTGTGTGTATGTATGTGTGTGTGTGTGTATGTGTGTGTATGTATGTGTGTGTGTGTGTATGTGTGTGTGGTATGTGTGCGTGTGTGTATGATACACATGTGCAAGTCAGAGGACATCTTGCCGGAGTCCATTCTCTCTTTCTACCATGTGGGTCCTGAGGAGCTTTCTAGTCTTGTGGGCAAGCACCTTTCCTCGTGAGCCATCTTGATGACCCCAGAATTTTTAAAATTTATTTTTGGGAGACAGGCTAGCCTGGAGCTCACAGCAGTCTTCTTGCCTGGGTCTCCCGTGTGCTAAGATCATACGCGTGATCATCCCATCTCGCCCCAGATATTTTGTGGTTTATTTTTAGCAGTTTTAAGTATGTGCAGACATGTGCCTGTGAGTACAGGTACCTTCAAAGAGCAGAGGAGTCAGAGCCGCAGGAGCTGAAGCCACAGGCAAATGTGAGCCGCCTAATGTGATGCTGGAACTCACGCTCCCATGCGTCCTGAAGATCAGCGCATGCTCCTGGCCCCTAAGCCGCCTCTCCACCTTCCCAGCCCCAAATGGGTTTAGAAGAAGCTCTATTGAATAGATTTTATTATTTTATCTTTTTTTCCTCTGAGCTGAGGACCTAACCCAGGGCCTTACGCTTGCTAGGCAAACGCTCTACCACTAAGCTAAACCCTCAACCCTTTGAATAGATTTTAAATCTTCAATTCTAGGGGCTGGAGAGATGGCTCAGTGGCTAAGAGCACATGCTGTTCTTGCATTCGATTGATCTTTAGTTTGATTCCCAACACCTACATCAGACGGCTCAGAACTGCCTGTAACTTCAGCTCCAGGTGATCTGATACCCCTTTGACCTCTTGCGCAGGTGTGTGTGTGTGTGTGTGTGTGTGTGCTCGCGCGCTCGCACGCGTTCTCTCTCTCTCTCTCACACAGAGTAATAATTAAAATTTAAAAATAGTTTAAAAAATCTTCAGTTTTAATCAAGTCAATTTATGTAACATTGTTATTAACAAGTGTGTTGGAGAAGTTTATTTTTAGTTATAAAATAATTGTTTTGTGCACTGCTGGGTGAGGGGCTGCAGGCCTTGGCATTCTGTGCTGCTTGCAGGTGTTGGGTTTCTGTGGGGGATGCGTGATTGCTAATAATGTAGATGTGCCATCAGTAGAATATCTGAGGAGTTCTAAAAGAATAAAAGCACTTGAGCTCAGACGCTGTCCAGTATGATGTTGGCCATTACAGTGGCTCTCTCTGCTGAGGTCTGGCAGAGTTTGCACCTATGAAAATGCCTCTGTGTCTTCTTCCATCCTGAGCTACCACAGCAACATGCAACTACACAGTGCAATGTTTGAAAGGTGGGGCCAACCCGAGTTATCATATTACTTCAAGGCCAGTCTGTGCAACTTAGTGAGAATCTGTCTTGAAATGAATGTGAAACAACAGCAGTGACAAAATGAATTGGGGATTTGAGGTGGGAGAGCTGGGTCAATGATTAAAAGATCCAGTTGCTCTTCCAGAAGACCTGGGCTGTTCTCAGAGCCTATGTGGTGCCTCATAACTGTCAGTAACTCCAATTCCAGGGCATCTGATGCCCTCTTCTGGCTTCCTTGTGACACTGCATGCACACATGTACACAAGCAAAACATTCATGCACATAAAATAAAAATAAAGCTAGACAGGCAGTGGAGGCACACGCCTTTAATCCTAGCATCCCGAGAGGCAGAGGCAGGCAGATCTCTGTGAGTTCGAGGCCAGCCTGGTCTACAGAGTGAGTTCCAGGACAGCCAGAGTTACAACAGAGAAACCCTGCCTTGAAAAACCAAAACAAAACAACAAAACATACCAAAAATAAACTTCTGCAACATTTTCCCCTTTCTGTATAAGACAATAAGAAATTGCTTTATCTCTACAACACAATTTAACACTACACCAGCAAAACTATTTGCAAGAGGAACTGTTACAAGGTTTGCTAATTCACCAGATCAAATGAAACCAAACATCTGTCAAGCTTTTCACAATGTCTTTGAACAGCAGAAGAACATTGTCAATGCTCAATTATCTGGAATTCACTCATGATCTTCTGGGCTCCTGAAAAGGGCTTAGATCACTTCTCTGGCTCTGCCCTCTGCAGCACACACAGTTTGTCCTCCAGGTTCTGGCTGCCTCCACTCCACCACTACTTCAGTCCTTGGTGGTCGTCCCATGGCACTGGCATCTTCAAAACTCCTGGGATCCCTTACAGCAACTGGGCTGCACTTTCACAAATAGCCTCTCCTGTGCTCTCTTTATGGTGCCAACCTTCAACTTCTCTGCATGACCCCCTCAATCTGGGCCTTCAACTGCCACTGATGCTGCACTTTTACAATGGCTTCTCCTGGCCTCTTGCACCAGCTGGGTGACTCTCACAGTACCAACTTCAGCTGCCAGCATGAGATACAACCTCACCAGTTCTGGAAAACAGCTTATGTGTGCTGACACTGAAGAAACACTTTCCAGATTTTAAGAGTCTGGTTTGCAGGGAAAATAACTGGTCAGTTTAAATAAGTAGCTTCTTAGCTTCAAGCCCTGGCTTCCACAGCAAAGAGTCCTGAGCTGGTAGGAAGATGGGAGAAATCCTTGGCTGAAATGTCCTGGCAGTTTGTCATTGTATTCCACTACTGCTAGAGGGAAACACACAGCCTTCTAAATAGATCTCAAACACAAGACCCACTCAGGCCTCTCTCTCCGTCTCTCTCCCTCCCCACCCTCCCTCCCTCCCTCCCTCCCTCCCTCCCTCCCTCTCTCCGTCTCTCTGTCTCTCTGTCTCTCTCTCTCTCTCTCTCTCTCTCTCTCTCTCTCTCTCTCTCACACACACACACACACCCTATCAGCAAACTCAGTTTGTAGAACAGTAAGTTCTGGCTTCTGTTTCCAGCACCTCCCCCAACCCCAATAGTGGAGGGAGGGAGCGTGACTAGCTTTGGGAGCATGCAGCACATAGCCACACCATTTCCTTGCACTGGGGTCAGCTCTATGATCAGGAAAAGTGGTTAGAACCTTGCTTTCTAATGCTTTGACCAACCCCACCAAGGTTCTCATGCCTTACCAGAAGGACTTCTCAATTTTTTCAGTGTCCTTTATCTTTACATAGCTCTCTTTCTCTAGAGGCCTCTCTGTGGCTCTCACTTTTGAGCCCTCTTTCTCTCTCACTTAGCTTTCACAGCCTCTTAATAGAGGCTCATTTTCTTCTTCACTCTCTTCTTCCTTTAGGAGATGTTTCCTCTTTTTTTTTCCATATATATAATCTCTGTTCCCTGGGAACTGCTCTGAGTATAAATTACACTCAGACTCTGTGAAGTCTGGAGTTTCTTTTTCTTCTTCCTTGTCTCCATGTTGGATGAGGCTGGTGTGATCTTCTGATCCGTGTTGGTGCACCATTGTAATTGTACACCTACGGTGTCACTCAGCAAGGAAGACACGGAGGCATTTCACAGACGCAAACCCTGCCAGACCTCAGCAGAGGGAACCACTGTCATGGCCAGCTCCACACTGAACAGTGGAACCCTGATGATCTCATCTCAGGGGTTTATTGATACCTACGCTCCTCAGGTGTTCTACTGATAGCATGCGCAGATCATGAGGAATCAAACATCTTTTACATAAAACCAACACCTGCAGACAATACAAAATGCCAAGATCTAGACCCAACAATGCACAAAGCAACCATTTTAAACATAACTAAAAATAAATTTCTGCAATATTGGAGTACAGCTCAGTGGTAGAATCTTATGTGTGAGACTCTTGACTCAATTCCCAGCACTGCAAAATAAATCAATATAAAAACTTAAAGGTTAAAACAGTTTGAGGCAGCTCAGGACAGAGCTTGTTGACCTACTCAGGACAGCATCAGTGCTGCTGGTCAGGGCTCCCCAGGCCACGAACCCTTGCCACTGTGGTCACATAATAACTCATCGAAATATTTGACACCTATTAAACTATACAAAACCCCACAAAGACAACCCTACCATTAAATATTCAGAGCTGCTCCATGAACTGGGCACTGTTTCTTGTTCCCATTTTACAGATGAAGTCTGTGAAGCAGAGAGGTGAGCAAGCTGCCCAAGGCTTCACAATTGGAAGAGCTATCATGCATGTCTCTGCCGCCTGGCTCCTGTTTATTTTCCCAGCCATACAGGGTCCCTTCATCTCAAACGACGAATGGGGAGGGGGGGGGAGTATTAAACATGTTTGTTGTTGTTGTTGTTGTAACAAAATACCTGAGATAGTCAACTTAAAAAAAATTGACTTGGCTCACAGTATGATCTTTCTCTGTCCTCACAGCTGCTGGAACAGAATGACAGGCACTGTCGAAGTCTGCTTTCTGTTGCATTGACAAAACATTGACCAAAACCAACTGGCAGAGGAAAGGGTTTATTTCAGCTTGAGGGAAACCAAGGTAGGAGCCTGGAGGCAGGAGCTGAGGCAGAACCGAAGAGTCATGGTGCCTAGCACAGAGCCACCTGCTTAGGACTGTTAGCAGCCACGCTGTGCCAGGCCCCTCCACATCAATCATTAACCAAGAAAACGATCCACAGACTCACCCACAGCCCAATCTGGTGGAGACATTTTGTCGATTGAGGTTCCCTCTCCCCGGTTACTCAAGCCTTTGGCCTTGGCAAAGGAGCAAGGTGCTTGGGGGATGTAGCAGAGACTGGGTTCACTTCATGGCAGCCAGGAAGAGGAGGGCGGAGTGTCTTAGTTATTTCTCTGTTGCTGTGAAGAGACACCATAATCCAGGCAACTTATAGAAGAGTTTATTGGAGGCTTGCTTACAGTTTCAGAGGGTCAGTCAATGGCAGCAGGCAGGCAGGCCTGGTGCTGAAGCAGTAGCTGAGAGATTACATCTGATCCATAAGCACAAGTCAGGGAAAGAGAAAAGATAACTGGAAATGGTAGGGTTTAGAAACCTCAAAAAACTTCCTTTCAGTAGGTTCCAATTCCTTAAGGCTCTACCCCTCCCCCCAATAATCCCACCATAGGGGATTTCACCTCAGCCCTTTGGCATTCGGGCCTTTAGGGGCCACTCTAGACCCAAACTACAGCAAGGAGTAAGAAGAGTCACTGAAATCTCAGTTTATGTCAGGCCTGTGCTTGCTTCAGTCAGAGGCATCTGGGGCTCTGCCCCACCTGTCACTGGATTCAGGGAGCAGAATCAGATGCTCGCTGCAGGCTCTTCTGTGGGGACTCCAGGCGGTAACCTATCTTCAGGGGCTGTGTCTGATCTCAGTTATCATAAATATCATCTGTCATCGTCCCTTTCCTGGAGAGGTCCTGGTGCCAGTGAGTAGGGGTTTAAGTGGAGCTTATCAGAAATCAGGGTTTCTATATACAGCCCCACCCCCTACACACACACACACACACACACACACACACACACACACCACACACACACACACACAGGAGGCCCAGCTGCACACCCATCTTCCAACCCAGCAGAAATGTGACAGGATTTCAGATCCAGAGCAAGAATGTGGGTCCCCAGCTGCACGTGCTGCGGAGAGCTCCTGATGGACTGTCAGATCAGACTGCGGCTGGGAGTTTATGGTCAAGTTATAGGCACTTTGGGAATCCAAAGACAGGAAGCAGAGTGTGCCAGGTTCTGTGAGAAGCAGAAGGCAAGTGCTGGGCCAGTGAGACGCTCAGTGTGTAAAGGCACCGGTTGCCAACCTGGAGGACTTGAGTCTGACCCCCAGCTCACCTGGTGGAGGTCAAGAACTGACTCCAGCAAGTTACCTTCTGACCGCCACTTGGGCATCACGGCGTATGTGCCCTCCTCTCTCTCACACACAGATAAATATGATTTAAACAAATTAAACAAACAAAAAGGCAGGTGTTAAGTGTCTGTTCTGTTCTTCCTTGAAAGGAGCAGGGCATGTAGTCTCCTCTTGGCTGCCCTGGAGACTTGCTGGGTTCCCTTTTTCCTTTTCATGACATATTTCCTTAACTCACTCTACAGAATCCAACTCAGTCTACCGGTCATCGTAGCTCTGGCTTGCAGCTCTGAGGGGCAAGTTCCTTCCCTCCCTTCCTCTTTCCTTCCTTCTTCCTTTGATTAGCATTTAAAATGATGCCCTTCGGAGCTGGGGTGTAGCTCAGAGACAGAGCACCTCCCTAGCATATGAAAAACTTTGCTTAGGTTCCATCCCCAGCACCACAGCACAAAATTAGCTTTACTGAGGCCAGGTTGTAGCTCGGCAGAATGTGTTTAGCATGTGTGAGGCCTTGGTTTGCACACACCCCTCCCCCCAGCTAGTTTAATCAAAGTATAATTTGTTTAATAAGCTGCATCTATCCAAAAATTCAGTTAATTTGATGCTGGAATCAAGCTATACATTTCTACCACCTCTAAAGATCCCTTGGAGGTGCAATTATTTTTCCTCTGTGCAAAGTCCTGGCATATTGGCATGTTGGTTACTAGCCTTGGGGTAGATGGAGAGGGCTGTCATTTGGTCCATACCTCAGCAGGATTTGTATGGGGTCAGGCAATGGGAGCTACCTCTAGACAGTCATCTGTTACTTGTATGTTGTATGGCCTTTGGCAAGCCAGTCAGTATTACTGTGCCTCAGTTTCCCATAGGTTGACTATGAATGATTTTATATATATATATAGCTTTTTGAGACAGGGTTTCTCTGTTGTAACTCTGGCTGTCCTGGAACTCACTCTGTAGACCAGGCTGGCCTTGAACTCACAGAGATCCACCTGCCTCTGCCTCCTGAGAGTGCTGGGATTAAAGGGGCATGCCACCATTGCCCAGCTGATAATATCTTTCTTGAAGTTAGTGTGAAGATAAAATGAATGGCTCACAAGATGTTAAATGTAAAGTTTTGGTGGCAACACCAAAATACAATGGACAGAAACAAGAAATAGTCCATGATGCTCAGAGCTGCTGTCCAGGAGCAGGGTTTAAAAATGGGTAGAAGGAGGCATTTCACAGGGAGGCTGAACCAACAATCCATCCTGCCCTTCTTGATAATGGCTGTAAACCCCACCCCCCAGTTAGTGGTCCAGCAGACAGACAAGGACACAGCAGCTACTGCTTTGTAGGCAGAGGTTAGAGTAGAGCTATGCTGGTGTTGGGAATCCCAAAGATGGCCAGGACCAGGATGTACTAACCAGCTCTCCATTACTACGCCAGGATATTTGAAATAGAGCACAAGAAGGAAAGGTTTAGGGCTGGAGAGATGGTTCAGCAGTTAAGAGTACTTGCTGCTCTTCCAGAAAACCCAAATTCAATTCCCAGCATCCACACCAGACAGCTTGTATCTGCCTTTAACTTCAGCTCCAGTGGATCCAATGCCCTCTTCTAGATTCTGCAAGTACCCACATACACACGTGCATATGCCCCCACACAGACACATACACATAAATAAAAATAAAATAAATGTTTAATAGGAGAGGTTTATTTTGGCTGCTGGTTTCAGTCATGTCTCTAGTTACCTAAATTCTCTTATCTAGACTTGTCTTAGTCACTGTTCTGTTGTTCTGAAGGGACACCATGACCATGGCAACTCTTATAAAGGAAAGCATTTAATTGGGGCTTACTTATAGTTTCAGAGGTTTAGTCTATTATCATGGAAGAGTGTTGTAGAAGTCTATTTTTATTTGTGTTTAAAATAATTGTTTTTGAGCACTGTTGGAAAAAGGGATGCATAGGCCTTGGCATTTTGTATTGTCTGCAGGTGTTGGATTTCTGTGTTTAATTGCTTATGATCTGCACGTGGTATCAGTAGAACACCTAAGGAGTTCTGAATCAATGAAACACCTGAGTTCAGATGCTTGGGGTTCCACTGTGAGTATGGCATTGGCCAGGACAGTAGTTCCCTCTGCTGAGGTCTGGCAGGGTTTGCAGTTATGAAATATGTCTCCTTGTTGTCCTTCATAAGCCACACAGCAACGTACTGCTACAAGTGGTGCATCAACGTGGGACAGAACGTCATGCCAGCTAATCCAACGTGGAGACAAGGAAGAAGAGAAAGAGACTCCAGACCTCACAGAGTCCAGTAAAGTATGCTCAGAACTGTTCCCAGAGGACAGAGTTAAGGTATTAATAAAAGGATATATATGCAAAAATAATGAGTATAAATCTCCTGAAGAAGAGGAGAGAAAGAAATAAGCCTCTATAAAGAGAAAAAGCTGTGACATAAATAAATGAGGGGGAAAAAATGCTCCTAGATGAGAGCCACAGAATGGAGGCCCTTAGAGATAAAGAATTCAGCTGGGAGCAGGAAAAAGCAAGGTTCTTACTGCTTTTCCTGATCATGGAGCCAATGTCTTCCAGAACTGGTTGAGACTGTATCTCATGCTGGTAGCCGAACTTGGTACTGTAAGTATCACCCAGGTCATGCTAGTTTTGAAGGCATGAAGGAATCATGGAGAGCAACTGAGGTTCGGCACTATGACAGGCCAGGAGAGGCCATTGATAAAAGTGCAGCCTCAGTGGTAGCTGAAGGCCCAGAATGAAGGGATCATATAAAGAAGTTAAGGATGGCACCATGAAAAGAGCCTAGGAGAGGCTATTGGTGAAAGTGCAGCCCAGTTGCAGCAAGAGACCCCGGCAGTTTCGGAGATTCCAGTGCCACGACACAACCACCAAGAAAAGTAGCAGCAGTGGAGTGGAGCCAGCCGGAGCACACACTGTGCAGCACAAGCTGTGTGTGCTGCAGAGGGCAGAGCCAGAGAAGTGATCCAAGCCCTCTGGAGGAGCCCAGAAGATTGAGTGAATTCCAGATAACTGAACATTAATAATGTTTTTTCTTCTGTCAAAAGACATTGTTAAAGCTTGATTAAATGTTTGGTTTCATTTGGTCCTGTGCATTAGCAACCTTCATGATTGTTCCTCTTGTAAATAGTTTTGCTAGTATAGTGTTAAATTGTGTTGTAAAGGTAAAGCATTTTTTTTTTATACATTAAAGGTGGAAATGTTGTAGAACTTTATT
The DNA here is from genome assembly GCA_026225945.1 of Cricetomys ansorgei. Lineage (NCBI taxonomy): Eukaryota > Metazoa > Chordata > Mammalia > Rodentia > Nesomyidae > Cricetomys > Cricetomys ansorgei. The sequence continues at coordinate 9,346,223 of JAMJFZ010000094.1, forward strand.
TTTGTTTTTAAAATAATTGTTTTTTAGAACTGTTGGAAAAAGGGATGCATAGGCCTTGGCATTTTGTATGGTCTGCAGGTGTTGGATTTCTGTGGGGGATGTTTGCTTGCTTATGATCTGCACGTGGTATCAGTAGAACACCTAAGGAGTTCTGAATCAATAAAACACCTAAGCTCAGACGCCCAGGGTTCCACTGTGAGTATGGCACTGGCCAGGACGGTGGTTCCCTCTATTGAGGTCTGAGAGGGCTTCCACCAATGAATATGTCTCCCTGCTGTCCTTGCTGAGCCACCCAGCATCCTATAGCAGGGAGGATGGCATGGTGCTGGAGAAGCCACAAGAGTTCTACATCCAGATCCTCAGGCGCAGGAAGGGAGAGACTTTGGGCTTGGAAATAGCTTCCTGAAACCTCAAAGCCCACCCCCAGTGACACCCTTCCTCCCTACAAGGCCACATCTCCTAATCCTTTCAAAAAATGCCACTCCCTGGCAACCAAGTATTCAAATCTATGAGCCTGTGGGGGCCGTTCTCATTCGCCTCAAGGCTTTATCTTACCTTTAAAGGACATGTTATCTTAGACGCCATAGGCTAGAGACCAAGCCTTGAATACAGGGCTTTTGGGGGCGCTCATCAGAACCACAGCACTCCTGTAGGCACTGAGTGACTGGGAGGAGGGTACTCGGGTCAAGTGAGAGCCCAATGGCAGGGCTTAAAGTTCTGGTTGCAGGTAGAATTTGTTCTTCCTCTAGGATCGACTGTTTCCTGTTCTCTGGGCCCCATGGCTTTCTGAGACCTGCTCTCTCCATACTCATTCAGGGAAGACCTGCTTTCAGTTGGAATCCCGAGACCTCTCCAAGCCTAGAATTCTAACGTCCTCCAGTAACCTCTCAGCTGGTAGCACTGAGCAGTTTGGACCTTTTACTTTTCCTGTTTGGGCTTGCTGTTCCTCTGTGGTGACTCCCTAGCCTGTCCTAGTCATTATCCCACAGAGTACTCTGTGTTTGCTCACCCTTTGCTGTCTGAACACTGCAGTCTTCTGTTTTTCCTTAATCTTAAAAAAAAAACTATTTTTCTTACGTGTTTGCCTGACTGTATGTCTATGTTCCACATGCGTGACTGGTGCCTGCTGAACTCAGAAGAGGGCATCAGATCCCCTGGAACTGGGGTTATGGATGGTTGTGAACTGCCAACTTGTGCTGGGAACCAAACCCAGGTCTTCTGGAGCGCAGCCGGTGCTCCTAACCATTGAGCCATCTCTCCAGCCCCGTGCTATGGTTTGAGCATGGACCATGACTCCAAAGGCTCACGAATGAAAGACCTAGTCTCCAGTTGGTGCTGTTGGGAGCTGGTGGGGCTTTTAAGAGTGGGACTCCACCAGGCATGATGACACAGTGGGAGTTCCTTAGGTCATGGCAAGGCGTGTCCTTCGTGGGGCTGTAGGGACTCTGCTCTCTTGCTCTTCCTGTTGTCTTTCTCTTGCTTTCTGCCACATGAAGTAAGCTGTGTGCTTTGCCACACACTTGAGCACGATGGCCCTCACCAGAGGTTCAGAACAACAGGTCAATCAATTTTGGGCCAGGACTCCTAAAACTGTGAAGCAAAATATTTTGGTTTTCTAAGTTATTTGCCACAAGAATCTGTCATAGAGATGGAAAGCTGAATAAGGCTGATGGGAAGAGAGACAGAGATAAGGAAGGAAGCCACCCCTTTTCCAATGCGGGGGGGGGTGCTGGGGGAGCCAGTGATTCTGGCATCCAGCCTGTGAAGGGAAAAATGCCAATGCTAGATTAAAATTAGACGCAGCTGTTGGTAGAGCCTAACACACATGAGGCCCTGGGTTTAATTCCCAGTACAGCATAAATGGACCTGAAATGCCAGCACTTGGGAGGTAGAGGCGGGAGGATTGGAAACCTCAGGTCATCATCAGCTACCTAATGAGTTTAAAGATATCCTGGAATACATTAGACCCTGTCTCTAACCAACCAAATAACTAATGAATCCTGCTCACCCCCAGCTGTAGGTTGTAGTCACAGCCTACAATATATTAGATAGATATACTCTCTGGAATGAACATTTAAATCACTGAAGAGTTGACACTGGGCTCAAGCTGAGTCTTTGAAGAGTCACCATGGGGATCTAAAGGGAAGAATTATAGGCCTACAGTTTCCTTCTGGTGGCAGGATAAAGGTTTAATTGCTCAATTCTAAAGAGCTAGTGGGAGACAGAAATGTTTTTGATCACTAGCTGTGTGCTTGCTTGTTCGATACAATGTAGACAGGACATGTTCTATCAGGTCTCTGTCTCTCTGGTAGAGACATTATATGCATTTCCTCAGAATTGCCACAAACCAGACCTGCCTGGAGGTGATCCCTGCACTGGGACAGTGGGCGATGCACAAGGACTTCTGTTCAGTTACAGAGCTTGCTTAGAGCTGAAGCTCCAAGTCACTGGAGAGATCTACCTACTCGTAGGTAGTCACAACCAGTTGTGCCAGATCCTCAGATCCTGGGTGCCACTGTGGCAGCCCACTTGAAGAGATGAGATCACTGCCAGTATCAATGAAGTAACTGCTCAGACAAATAATTTGACCCCAGAGATGCAGGGTTAGAACGGACCTTTGGACAAAGACACTAATTCACAGTGGAAACACAAGTGAAAGAGGAAGACAGGAGCTTGGCCATCCTAGGAGTGCCCAGCATGACCTCTGTAGTCACCTAGGCCCAGCCAAGCCTGCGGGCTTAGCACTAAGAGCTGCCATTTAAACTATTCTGGGCAACAGCTTCTGTTTCTGTGCTGGGGTTTACAGCTTTCTTTACAAAGTCACAGAAGAGTGAAGCAACTAAGGGAGGCTTACGATGATCTGCAGCTGTGGTCATTAAGTCCCTAAGATCATGGACACCGAGGGTGGGGATGAAAGCTAAGGGTCCCCACGGGAAGAGTTTGCATTCTTCAGCTTCTGCATTCTCCCCAGGGCATGGCACGGACTGCTGCTCTCTACTTCCTGGTTTTTGCTGAGACAGCCACCTCCTTTAATCAGGCTGAAGATGCTAGGCACTCTATACAGATGTAACTTTGTGCAGATAGGCACTCTATGTAGCTAGACAGGTACTCTATGTAGATAGAACTCTATGTAGATAGGACTCTATATAGATGGTCCCAACCTTGGCCAGATAGACAGAAGAGGTACGCGGATTAGGAGATAGCATGAGGGACATGCTACCCGTCTTGGGATGGTAGTTGGGAGTCCTGTAACCATGATGGGAACACAGAGAAACCTCATTAACGGGTCCTGGAATTGTCTCCTTGACAAGGGGACGTTATGTGTCCTATTAAAGCAGGCATTAGTTGAGCTTCCTGAGAGTAGCCAGAAAGTAGTTCAACTAATAGGTGAGTTCTCTGAAGGCACCTTCTAACGTTCACAGACTATTCAGGAAGCCTAAGTAGTCTGGTCTTACTTTACTGTGTCTTTTCTGGTCCTGAGCTTCTCTTTATAGCCTGTCACCAAAGGAAAGCCAATAGCAGGTCAAGATGAGCTATCCCTTTTCTGGGAGGGTCCATGTGAACTGCTGTCTTCTTATATTGGGGAGATGGGTGTTATGTAGCTATTTCCTCTGAAATAAAATATTCCTTCCTGGATGGAGACCCCTAAGACTCAGGAAATGAAGGAAACTCCTAGGAAATTACTGAAAGCTGTAAGATTCACAAGGCTCCTCCTCCCAAAGTAAGCAGCAACATACTACTAGCAAGCCTTTGTAGTGAGGGACAACTGCCTACAAACTGAGTGGAGCTCCTTGGTCATCACTCATGCTGGGGTGGGAGGGGGTTGGTTGATGCAGCTGCCTTTACTTCTTAGAAACCTCTTATATGACTATTAGTGGCCCAAATAAACTCCCCGGTTCACTATACAGGCTTGGGTGGAGTTTTTTGGTCTATTGATGTTACCCTATCTGGGACAATGGACATCTGTTCACATCTCCCCAGGAAAGGTTACGTATCAGAGGGTGTGATGGTTAATGCTAATTTGATGAGCTAGATCTAAAATTATCTGCAAGATGGGCCTCTGATCATGCCTGTTGGGGATTATACAGACAAATTAATTGAGGTGGGAAGACCCACCTCCCGTGGGCGGCACCATTCCCTGTCAAGGATCCTGAACTGCGTAAGGAAAGCGAGCCCAGCACAGGCATTCGTTGTTTTCCTCCTGATTGAAGCTGCAATGTGAGTAGCTGCTTCTGGCTCTTGCTGTCTTGAGAAACTACCTTAAAACAAACCCTTTCTGGGGCAAAACAAGTAGTTCAGGATTAAGAGTGCTTGTTGCTCTTGTAGAGGAACCAAGTTTAAAACACCCTTGCCCCCTTCCACACCCTCCCTTTCTTAAGTTGCTGGTATCAGGGTGTTCTGTCACAGTAAGAGAAAAGTTAACTACAATAGGGGAGGACTTAAAACAAAACATGTCACTGGGCGATGGTGGCATGTGCCTTTAATCCCAGCACACAGGAGGCAGATGGAGGCGGATCTTTGAGTTCGAGGCCAGCCTGGTCTACAGAGTGAGTTCAGGAAAGCCAGAGTTACAACAGAGAAACCCTGTCTTGAAAAACCAGGGGGTGGTGAAGCAGCACATTGGTTAACACCAGTCTCAACTAACTCCTCAGTTTCAACCTGTTACTGAGTCTCAACTCCTGGATCTGCCAACTCCATGTTAGGTTTCTACCTAATCTATACGAGCTCCAATCTTATGGGAACGCAATCCTTCAAGATATGGCTCATCAGTGGACAGTTCAGGAAGCGGTTGGTTCCCTTTGATTTTAATCAGGAGAGCAACAAGCGGTAGGTGTCCCTGGGATGCTAATGCCACCAGGAAGGCAGCACCATGTTAACTATCCCTTAGCACTCCACTGGTTTGACCATCTGACTTCATAGCTTGGGCTCTTGGTTCAGAGAAACAAAATCCATTAAATTTGTTTCTGAAATTTCTACCAAATGCTAGGCAGAGATCACAATTCAAAGCTTTGTTACTAGCTGTAAACCAGTCATACGTTGGCTTATTCAAATCTAGAATGCCTAGCCTGATTCCTGGGTGAGTAGTGGCACATGGCTAAAATTAGCCTGGCCATCTGCTGAGACAGCAGCTGGGCTATTCTAAGCCCCAGAGAGCCCGCCTAGAACTGGGGCTGGGCCTCGCAGGGAAAGAGCCAGCGGCCTGCAGCTTCATCAAGGGGGAGGACAGGGCAGCCAGCAAGACCAGCCAGGAAGCCAGTGCCATGGTGGGGTTCACGGAGACTGGGAACATAGAGCTGGATCCAAGCTCATATCCTCTAGTTTTCTTTCTCACCTGGATTCAGACACCAGGTGAGAAACACCATTCCCTGGACCTTAGCCATAATGGCCTCCACTGTTCAGAACTTGTCATAGGTGAGAAGCTGAGTATTTTACAGGGGCCAGTGTTCATTCTCAAGTTAACTCAGATGGATGCCAGATTTGGTTGACTTAGAATAGATGTCGTCACATGTATGTTAGGAACTGGTTATGGAGTTGAAGGCCATCTGCGGACCCCCATCTCCCCTTATGCCCCAGACTAAGACTAAGTCAGGCTTGGTGGCAATGCTTTTAATCCCAGCAGTCAGGAGGTGGAGGCAGGTGGATCTGAGTTTGAGGCCAGCCTGGCCTACAGAGTGAGAAACACTGTCTCCAGAAACAAAAACAAAATGACTCTGCTTAAACATGTGCTTGATTAATAGTCAACAGTTACAAGAAAGCCTCAAGTAATTTGCTCTTTGACTTAAACTGCAGCCGATGCCGCAGCCGTCTCTGTAATCGGTCGTAAAGCCTTAGCTGGTACTTCTGCTTCTCCTTGCGAAACTCAGCTCACACTTGATTTTTAAACTTCTCCCTTTTTATGTGTACTTTTGCCTGTATACATGCATGTGTCTGCATAATACATGTCTGCATAATCCCCTGGAACTGGAGTCATGTTTGCTGAGAACCAAATCGGTGTCCTCTACAAGACCAAGCGCTTCTAATCATCATCTCTTCAGCTCTGCGTCCCCTACCCGCCACCCCCTTAAAATAGATCTACTTTGTATTTACAGCCTTATCCTCTTATCTTTTCTCCAATAATGTTATTTTTTTCTTTTGGTGTGGCACATGCATGCAAGCCTGTGCACACTGTGTCAACACTAGAGGTCAATTTTGGGTGCTCCCCCACTTCCCACCACCTTAGTTTTTCAGACAGGGTCACTGAACCTCGAGTTTACCACCCCCCTTCCCACCCCCAGTGCTGGAATTGCAGGTGCACCAGCCCACCTGGCTTCTAGAGTGCTAGGACCCCAACTCAGGTCTGCAAACCTTTCTCAAGAGACAAGTATCTCACAATGTGTAGTAGTCCAGGCTGGCCTTGAGAAAGTAAACCCATCACCCGTGAACAGTGCTGGGATTACAGGCACCACCTACCTGCTGATAAAGTCACTGTTGATGTGCAGACACACAGCTTTTGAAAGATAGGAAATCACCCCGCAGAAGCTCAGCGGGACTAGTTGACTTTTTTTTTTTTTTAATTACAAAAGAAAAATTGAGACCATGTCATGTAGCCCAGGCTGGCCTCAAAAATCCAAGTGCTGGGATTACAGGCATGCACCACGTGAACATCCTTGTACACTATGCATGCATCAGGGCCTGTGCCACTCCTGAATCTCAGCTGTCTTAAACTCATTCCTGAAGCCAGGCCATGATGTCTACACCAAGGTCCAAGTGCAGCTGTACACCTACTGTGGTGGCTCAGCTAAGAAAGCATGGAGGCACACTCATAGGTGCGAACCCTGCCAGACCTCAGCAGGGGGAACCACTGTCATGGCGAGTGCCATGCTCACAGTGGAACCCTGAGAGGAGACTCTCAGGGGTTTTATTGACCCCTAAGCTCCTCAGGTGTTCTACTGACAGCACATGCAGATAGATCATGAACAACCAAACAGCCCCCACATAAATCCACACCTGCAGACAACACAAATGGAAAAGCCTAGGCAGCCCTTTTCCCAACAGTGTACTTCTGCATCAGTCAAGTTCCAGGCAGATAATCTACAGCAGCTTTCAAGTGTGCTGTGGGATGTTTGTAGAAGCAGGTTTTACCTCCCCAAGAAGGCAACACTCAAGTATAGTTAGATGCAACACAGCACCCTGCTGGCCAACACACTGGGAAACGTACAGTGTATCGGGGGAGGGGCCGTGTGCATGCCTGCCAGTGGGCATGGAGGTCATCAGACTTCTCAGTAGTTCTCTTCCCATCATATGGTCCTGGTGATCAAACTCAAGTCATTATGCAGCAAATGCCTTTGCCTGCTGTACCATCTCAGTAGCCCTAGGGCTTTCGTCAGGGCCTCCCTGGCTTCTCACTCATAAGGTAGATCATATAATGTGGAAATATCATCAACCCTGCCTTCAAAATCCTAAGAGCAAACGTCCCTTAGCTCTTTGGCTCCAAAGGCAACTGAAAAGTCTGCCTCTCCATTGGAAATCCCACTGTACTGTATATGGTCTCTGTGTAGCCCCGGCTGTCCTGGAATTCGCTTTTGTAACCCAGGCTAGCCTCGAACTCAAGAGGTTCAAATGTCTCTGCTTTCTGAGTGCTGGGATAAATGAGTGCACTACCATCACCCAGCCAATACTTGAATTCCTTAAACACTGACAACAGTAGCCAAGTGAACATTATAATGTGACGTGGAGGTTCCTTCTTAAAAATAAGTCATGAATGGGAATCCGGGCTTGTGATTACAGGGAACCCATTAAGCCGTATCTTCAAACTAAAGACCCTCAGGCACTGTGAGGGCCAACTGCTTTCCCTGCTGTTACAAGGTGACTGGTAGGCGATGAGCTTACTCAAAGGCTGGGTGAGCTGGAGACGTTCAAGTCAGAGACTGAAGAGGCGGCAAGAACTTGACTGCCACGCAACCAGTACGCTCCTGTCCCTCATCAGAAACCTAACGTGCTCACACGTCCCGCCCTTTACCTTCAGCCACACACCTGGTTTCTACAGAACACAGCCATAGCTCACAAATGACCCTAATGCTCAAGTTTGAATTTTTTTTTTGTTGTCGAGGGAGTTCTGCCTTTTGTTTACCTCACCAAAAATCAAAGCACCACCAACAAAACAGCCCCAAGCTTGGAAGTCCTTGGGTTAGGGGATGATGGGAGTCCTCTCAGCCACTGGTGGTTATGATCTTGGGCCTGTGCCTCCCGCCTTTGGCTTTCCAGTTCTAGCATCCTTGTGTAAAAGGTCAGAAGGGACTCTGACTTTCAGAGCTGAATTTAACAATCAAGTATCTTTCTCTAATTCTGGATAGCTCCACGACACCCTGTGGCTTCAGAACAGTACAGTGAGTCTTACTGCCCTAAGTACTGGTAATCTGAAAGGAGCCTTCCCTATGGGCCTGACATCCTAGGGTTCAGTACTACGGGAGTCCATATCTACAGGGCCTCGTAGACTCTTACCATGAAGACCACTACATCCATAGACAGAGGAGATGAGCCACACAACACAGGAGGAGCCATTTGCATTTTAATTGAGAAGAACTATTAGCCCTTTGGTGGCTATGCTGATTACAGACGGTTCAATTCGGAAGACAAAACTGCTCATGTATCAATCGAGAATCCCAAATGCAACTCTGAATTGACCACACTACAGATCAGTTTCCCCAGTTAAGTTCTTCAGGCAGTCCCTTCTTTTGGTCACTGCACATCTACCACTGAAAACCAAAGCAAAACAAAAGCCCAGAAGGCTAAGGGTATAATAAGTGCAAGATAAAAAGAAATCTATATAGTATGAAATTAGTTTTTATTTTTAGCTCAAAATAAATGCTTGACATTTTGCCAAAAATCAAACCCAAAGACAAACCCTTGAAAAGGGAGGAAGCACATTTTTCCTTCCCTGGGAAACCGGTAAGGCAGACACTGTGACTGTGACGTGGCTTGTTTTTTCTCTCAGGACTAGTCTAGGCAAACAAACAAAACCCTCTCCCCAACTTCTCCTCTACTGAGCTGTCTATCAGGGCTGGGCCTGGTAGGATAAAACCCCAAACAACCCTCCCGCCCCTAGCACAACATGGACACAGGCCTTGAAACCAGAGCCCTTTAACATGTCCTTATAAGACCCTTCCTAAGGAGATTCGGTGAGGGTGCTACCCTTAGGTGGCAGCGTGGCTGAGGTTTTGTGGTGCAGAGGCACCAGGGGGAGTTTACCCCCTAGGCCGTGGGTGCTGGACGCAGCCCACCCTCACACTTTACCACAGGGATGTCTTAAAATTGAACTTCAGTTTCAGCAGGTATTTCAGATGCACCTGAGCAATGTCGTAGACAATGTACCTGGGAGGGCGGTGGTCAAGGAGCCAACTGCTTGAGTCCCTGTGACCTCCCCCACATAGAATTCCCTGAAGTGCCTGGAGAGCCAGGTTTACCCACACAATGGGAGTCAGAGCTCAAGTGCACACAGCAGACCACCATGCAAGCTGCCCTGGGTGATGTGAGCATACGAACCTGCTGGAACAGTTCCAGAACAGACAGCACAGCCATGAAAGGATACTCATTATACAGAAGGCAGGTGTCATTAACACCCGATGGGATCCCTGTGCCCAGAGGAACCTCTACGCCCTCCAGGGTGATGCTGGCCGAAGGGTCAGGGGTGGTTTTGCCCAAGCCTGTGAGGTGAAGAGTCAGGTGTTAGGTGTGACGGGGATGTGCAACAGAAGGTAAAAATGTCCCGAGTGCATGACATCCTTCAGATGTAAATACAGAAGCCGCAAAGAAAGGCTCCAAGGCGCCAATCTAAACAGTTAAGTCACAGTGGCCCAGATGGGGTCATACTGTGGTAAGCACTCAAGGCCTTGATCGTCATGGGCCACCCACTCAACACCAGATGCACCAGAGGTCCCTCCCTGCCTGATGCAACCGGTCAAAATCTCAGGCCACCAAATGCCCTGGTTTGGTTCCTGGTGTTCCGGAACTCCTACGGCACTATGATATTAGCTACAGCCACAGGGAGTGAGACAGTTTTGTTTTTAAAGGAACCTCCAGCAGCCAGCTCCACGAGCCTTTGGAGGAAAGGTGCCCCCTCACCCGGACCTGCCATGTCAGGCTGGAGGGACAGTACCTTTGACACTGTGCTTGCCCTTGGGTAACTTGCTGATATGCGAAGCATGCTTGAGTTCATACCTATTCAAAAGAGGACAGTCTCAGAAGAGCCCCTGGGCACTGGGATCCCAAACCAACACATTCATCAGCATCTTTACTGTCAGGTAAACTAAATGCCCACAGAACTCTGTCCACCCTCACATGGAACCTCCCTTCTCAGCTCCTGGACTCTTCAGAAGCAGGCCATTCTTCTAAAGTACAGAGCCTGTAACAACTGCCACTGCTCTGGGCTTATTTCTAAAGGGCCTGTTTAAAGCTCTGGGCAGCTGCTTGAAGGTTCCCAGATAGTCTACCCTATGGCCTTGTTCACCATCTTGCTCTTCTGGTCACAGCTCACAGGACAAGGAAGTTGTCTGAAGCTGGAGGAGTCAGAAGAAGGACCTCCCTGCTTCCTTGCTCTGCGAAAGGACTGCCGCTGCCAGGTCCTGCCATCCTGCATTCCCTTGCATTTTCACTGTCTCTGAATCTCCCGTGACCCCTGGAGCTGCTGCCTGCTGTACTTACAAGCCAGGCTGCTGCCTGGCCAAGGAGACTCTCCTCCAACTCACTCTGCCCATCCTGGCCTCAGAGCCGGGATACTCACATGTTTCCAAGGGCAACTTCTCCCAACAGTATTAAGCCAATCGGGTCTCCCTGAGATGTGTGGCAGTAGTTCGCGCTCTTGGATACCATGTCGGCAAAATAGATCCCTTTCCCAAACATGTAGCCGGTCTGGGGAGTTGGAAGAGGAACAGCTGAAAACTCCAACAGTTAGTGAGGCTCTCCAGTGAGAACCCTCAGGAGCCACTGTCTGGCTAGGCCTTGCCACCATCATCTCCCAGAGGCTAGCTCCGTCAAAGGTCAGTGCTCACAGAGGGACTGTGGGAAGGCACTGAACAGTCCAGAAGATGCCACTTTCCCTTAACCAGGAAGTCTCATGAGGCTCACTAGGCCCGGCACACGTATACTTCAGGCAAGCGCCGGCTACTCCCAACCCCTCTGCTAAGAGGCTTCGAGGAGGCCACTGCCCAGCACACACCAGTGCTTAGCACCAGCACTAGAGCATCACTAAACCCCCTCCTTTTCTTTACTCTCCAATCAGCAAGATGCTGAAGTGGCCATCTCAGAGGACCTGCCAGTTGGTCCCTTCTGTACGGGAGCTCATGGATGCTGCCACCTGGGGAGAGAGGCACGCTCTTTGCACATCAACAAATGCATTCAGTCTTCACGGCACCCTGACACTTCTGTTCCAGAAGCTGTCTCAAACACGTACAGCTGCACTACTGACAGGGCTGGCTGCAGGGATGGAGGCTCTCACTGAAGCCAGGACTCTTTAAGGAAATTACCTCAGGAACAAGTACTTTAATACCTCCAGACCTGAGGTGAGCTACCTACCACAGGTGCTTCAGGTGGAGCTATCCGCAGACCCTGCGACAAGATGCCAGCAAAGTTGGTGGTCCTGGACCCGTGCCACAGCAGCTTCCGATTGTGGAGCTGCTTGAAGGGCTTGTAGCGCTGGCTTTCTCCCTCACGTTCTATTTTAAAGATCTGGGCAGACAGTTGGCAAAAGGGAGACAGAAATACTGTTACTTAGGTTAACTGAAGAAATGAGCAGACTCAGGAGCTCCTGATACTGACCACCTATCCCAAGAGCTGGAAAACTTGAGCCTTGTGGCACTATCCATAGGCTGGATTGATTCAACGCACAAGTTCCAAGGCTCAACTCAACAAGGACGAGCTATTAAAAACATCATCACTACGAAACTTTTTCTTTGAGACCAATCTCAATACATAGCCCAGGCTAACCCTGGACTAACTATGCAGGCAGGCCTTAGCGTTATGAGCCTCCTGCCTCAGCCTCCCAAATACTAGGACTGGAGATGTGTACCATATCTGGCCTGAGGAACTTTATCATGAACTTCTGATAACCATTTTCTGATCCTAAAAATCAAAGCTGGAGCAGTTTGTATACACACTAAAAAGCCACAGCTAACTATACAAAATCACCAATTTTCCTGTTCAACAAACAAGTCACTTCTGCTTACTTAAAGCGAAGTAGGGCCATGTGGTGGCACATACCTTTAATCCCAGCACTCAGGAGGCAGAAGGATCTCTGTTAAGTTTGAGGCCAGCCTGGTCTACATATCAAGCTTCAGAATAGCCAGGAGTACATTAAAAAAAGAAGAAAAAAAAAAAGACAGAAAGAAAGGAAGGAAGGGAGGGAGGGAAGGAGGGAAAAGAAAAGAAAAGAAAAGAAAAGAAAAGAAAAGAAAAGAAAAGAAAAGAAAAGAAAAGAAAAGAAAGCTGGCCTATTCTTTCTGAGCCAGGCCAGGATGGATGGGGAGACCTGGCATGATGGAAAGGGAAGAAAAGAGGATTCTTACATCTATCACTTCCAGGTCATAGGCATTGTGTGTGGTTGCATGAGTATTCTTAACATACTTCCTGATGACCTCAGCTTCTTCAGAATCTCTGTCAACCACCTGGAGAAAACAGGCATCTGGAATTGGGGCAGGAAACCCAGACAGCCCCGCCAGGATAAGAAGGACACTGGTAAACAAGCCTGGAGGACGTTATACACAGTTCAAGCTGCCCAAGGAGTGCCACCAGCCGCCAGGCCGGGATCCCTGCCCACTTTTCTGGGGCAGGCCTCTCACCTTAATTTCAGTTTTGAGCTTCTCATAGTTGACATCGATGGGGTCCTTACTACTGTCATCAGACCCAACCCTGAGAAGACTATATGCCACCTCAATGTCCAGGAGGTTGTCCAGCATCTCTACCTTGGCCTGGGGACAAAATGAAGACCCAGAAGCTAAGCCCATAGGGAAGGAGACAGACTAAGAGCTTTGGCATAGGAGCGGTATATAGATGACACCTACACAGTAAGGGAAGGCTTCCTTGTTGGCTAGAGTCTGCCACTGCCTCTGACTCAACAGTGGACACTCTCGGGCATTCCCTGAAAGCTAATGAAGCTTTGCCTGGTGAGGTGAGTGGCAGACGTCAGAACTCTTACACACAAACAATAGGCCACAAACTGACCTCAGCCAGGAGGAACTCATGGGGCCTTCTTCTGGGGGACAGAGAAATGGTCTTCTTGGCTAATGACAGTTTCCTAGACTTACTTGTAAGTAAGACCACAGTAAGGAGGGCTGGCCCAAGGAGTAAGACCCCACCCTGGCCCCAGCCCAGCCGCCCACTACCTGCACACTGTCTGCGTTGTTCAGGAGTGGGGGCTTCTTCATTCCAAAGTCATGGGGGATCAGGGTGTAGAAGCGATTGGAGAGATCCAGGATCTGGGAGTCACTGCTGCCTTGGGACACTGCCTGGAAGGGATGGGGACAGAAGGAGCATGGCACTGAAGTGGCTGCAGTACAGACAAGCAGAGAAAGTCATTAGAGCACCTTCTCAATTGGAATGCTGGCACTGAGCCAGGCAGGACCATGGTCCTGTATCAGCACAACTTATTCACACAAAGAACTATGTTCTCATATACTCCATACTAAGTACAAAGTGGCATTGCAAAATCTGTGTGGTGGGCTCATGGCTACTGCTATAAAATTCTTTTGATTTTTGTGTGTGAAAACTGTTGAACTGGGCATGGTGGCACATGCTTTTAATCCCAGCATTCAAAGGCAGATGGACCTCTGAGTTGGAGGCCAGCCAGGTCTATATCATTCCAGGCCAGCGTGGGTTATATAGAAACCAACGAACAAAATGTTCAGGAGCATCTATATATGCTGCCGTGGCTCTGCAAGGGAAGATGCAGTCCACTCCTGTTACCTGGGGAGATGAGCTGGAGAGCTTGAGCTGGGAAACCTGAACAATCTCTGTGGAGGTAGGGGCACCAGCTCACTGCTCAGTGGCACCTGGAGTCTACAGCTCACTACAGGCTTAGTTCTTCTCACCAACCAGTCTGCTTTGCTTCTTTTTCTTCTCACAAGAGGCTGCACCTGATCCTCAAATACAAGCTTTCTAATCTGAGGATGTCACACTCGAGGCAAGCTTGAGATGGCATAGTTTAAGGCTGGGGACACACTAAATAAAATTCTCCACCAAATTTCTATAGTTTATTACATATCTGATAACTAAAAGCATTACTATTTGTGTATTTTGTAATAATCTCTGGCCAGTGACAGGGACTGTTGATATTTACTGAACTGAAAAACAGAAACAAAAAAAACCCCAAATCCTTATAAACCATGGTTACCATAGAGTAGATGTTGCTACTCTCTCTTACTAGGAGAGAAGCTGGCCTGGCTGGAGACCTGAGGTGCTTCCTTACCTGCTGGACCTCACTGAGGATGGAGTAGGCTGCCTGGATCTGCCTTCTGCTCAGCTTCCCCAAGGGCATCTTCTGAAGGTCAATCTGAGGAAACAGGGGACAGAAGGCTGGGCACTCTGCAGTGGTGACAGGAACACTGTTCCCTTACAGGAGATCCAGTGGCTCACCTGCACAGTTGTATCCCTCTCACCCCACCCTGTGGAGACCAGTACTGTGCAGTCCTCACAAACCATTTGTGACCAGAGCCCACTGTGAATCATCAGCCCGATGCAAACAGTCCAGAACTTCTGAAGGAAGATCCAATGTAATCCTCCTGATCCCATAGGACCAAGGTGATCAATTAGGTTTCCCACAGCAGGCTGCACTGCCCAGGACTCTAGAGCAAGGCAGGGCGTCCCTGCTGCCTGCTGTCATCCACTATAGAAACAAGAACCTCAACTTCCAAGTGGCAAATTTATTTTTTAAGAACACACACCTGATTCAACACTTCCCTTTCAAATCAGCCACCCCAAAGGCTACACATTTGTTCTCAACAATACTGTAACTAACCATACTACCTCAGGATCGACTATTAATCAGGGTCTTGAGCTAAGAAGGCAGAGGTATCATCAGCTTGGGAGACAAATGTTCTCAGTCTTAGTGTGAATCTGGAGTGGACCCCAAATGCTTGGTTGCCAGCCGGTGGCACTTTTGGGAAACCTTTATTACGTGGGGTCTACTGGGACAAAGTTAGGGTACTGGTTGTACCCTTGAAGGGGACAATGTGGCTTGTTTCTACCACACACTCCTGACAGGGCATACCATCCCACCAAACCCTAAGAACAGGGTAAAATGACCATGAACTGAATGAAGCCTCTGACACAGCAAGCCAAGACAAACCTTTCCTTCTTAGAAGCTGATTCTTTCAGGCATTTGTTCCTGGGTTGACAGTTCCCCACTTGTAAGCTGGATCAACTGTTTTCAAATAGCACCTACTCCCTCCTTTGAGTGAACGGGCCTGCACTGTCCGCTGAGCCCTTGAGGTGAGACACCTGTGCACCAGGAGCTCCTACACTCTGCCCTGAGGCTGTGGCACTGGGCACATCCACCAGAGCTGCTCAATTTGCAGGGCAGCCCGTAGCTTCTGAGCTCACGGCTGGGGAGTAGGAGGCTGTGCAGCTGGCCAACTATTAAGGTCCCCTCCTGCCTCAATTGCTGGGAAGGTGAGAGGTGACAACAGGCTATGCTTGACGTAAGTCTGCTGTCCTTGCGTGCAGGCCCAGTCAGGAGCACCACTGTCCCAACTGCCGTCACCTCGCCCCCAACCTCTCTCTTTTCTGTCTCACGTATTTAAGGCGCGCAAAGCACTCTACCACAGCTACACACAGCCCCAATTTTTAAGAAAGAGCTGACTTGAGTTTGATTGACTGGAGCATGAGCCACAACAGTGGTGGCCACAGGAGTTTTCTTTATAGTTTTAAAAATATTTTCTTTATGTATACGACTGTCTTGCCTACGTGTACGCTTGTGTACCACTTGGGTACCTAGCACCTGCGGAAGCCAAAAGAGGGCACTGGATTCCCGTGGAACTGGAGTTACAGATGGTTGTGAGCCGCCACATGGGTGCTGGGAACTGAACTCAGCTCCTCTGAAGAAAAATGAGTGCTCTCATCCACCGAGCGAGCCGTCTCCCTGGCTCAGTTTTCTTGTCCTAGGGGTGAATAAAGTCTTGGATTTCCCATGGCATCAGCTAGCTGGTGTATTTGGGCCCAAAGAACCAGACCTTCCCACCTGAACACAAACAAAACGGGGAGAGGCACAAGGGAGCTCGGGTCCAGAGGCAGTCATCTGTAATACACTACATGCTCCACAGCACATGGAGACTCTTGGCAAGCAGGGCAGGGTTGAGGACGTGCAGCCGCTCCGTTTTTTTAGAGAAATAACACTGGAGATCTAGCCAGCTCAGCACTGACCACCACACTCAGCACCCACCTCATACTCCACCAAGGCCTTCTTCATGCTCTCCACGTCAAAGATCATCCTCACGAGCTCCTGCACTGGCTTCGGGAGCTTCGACTTAGTGCCAGGTTTTACCGTCAGCTTCTTTACGGCCTCTTCGTCCTTCAGAAAACCAGGAAGAGGACAGGGGCGGTGATATCAGGGGTTAGCTACTGGTAACTAGGACATAGGATAGAATACTGCCAGCGAAAACACCAAATGTTCACCAAAACTCTCCAGACAATGGTGGCCAGGAGGGCAAGACCAGGACTCTGTCGATAAGCTTTCCCTACAGTACCTATCCACACACTTGGTCTCATTTCCTGTCAGCCAGCTTCACAGAGTTACTGTACAACTTGGCAACTGCCATGTTTCCCCTGCCTCCACACAGCACTCCTCATCTGTGTTGCCTAATGAACGAAAAGCACATGAGATTTTACTCTTGCTTCTTGGAGAATTAGGCTAGGTTAAGATCGACTGCCTTGTGATTACCTCAATTCTAATTTTTGTCCCTGAGCCCTGTCATGTGTTGTGGTGTATGGTTTGGTATTTGCAGTGGTCAATGAGCTGGGCTGCAGACCTAGATTCTCCTTGGCTTAAGCTGCAGTCACTTCCCAGTGGACTTACTCCACAAGGAGATTCAGAGGTGCCTTATTGTCTGGTGGGCATGACCTCACCGCAGGGCAAACTATTTCTTATGACCCAGTAACTCCACCTCTCAGAGCTGACTCTATAAGAGGCACTCAAACATCTGTATGCCAACGTGAATCACAGCAGGTGCCTGAAAGGACTCTAAATGTCTAGCCAGAGGGAGTGAGTTGTTTTGTTTTGACCATCTGTGAATCCTGGCCCACTCCAAGATGGAGTTCTACGCAGTCTGAAGAAATGATACACTGTGTGAGGTGGTGTTCGTCAGCAGCAGAGGTAGGCAGATCTCTGTGAGGTTAAGGCCAGCTTGCTCTATATACAGCAAGATCCTGTCAAAAAGTTTTTAAAAAAGAAAAAAAGAAACTATGTATTATTAGCTGAACATAATCTAATACTCAAGAGGCTGATTCGATTTGGGAAAAAATAAAAAATAAAAAATCCCCAAACCAGGCTGTTGAGGTGACTGAGTAGTTAGTAAAGGCGCCGGTCGCCAAGCCCAATGACCCCAGTTCAGGTTCAAATTAAAAACAAGTCAAACCAACCTGAAACACAAATACATACATATCCCCAAACAGAAAACAACTCCAAAAGAAAGCAGTGCTTTTAGGCAGGCGTTATGTCAGCTGCTGACGTTCTGAAATGCAGCCACCCTAAATTAAGCTAAGTGTTATACACGCAACACACCAGGTTTCCAACAGAAAATGCTCAACAGTTCTGCTGGTATCAATCACACTATAGTGAGACCATTTTGCACAATGTTGGGTTAAACTACTAAGACTAGCTTCATAATTTTTGCTTCTAAAATGTTAAACAACTACTTCACATCATGCTCCCATGGAAAGTGGTGTCTGGAGAGAGTGTGTGGTGTGACCCTGGGCCACGAGGGAAGAGGCGGGAGAGTGCCACATGGTACACAGGGCAGGATCCCAACATTATGGTAGGAAAATAATATCAACGGTGAAACGAAGCCACAGCTTTACTGGGACCAGTCCTGGGTAGTTTTATTTTCTGTGCTTTTTCTCAAAAATTTTTCTAAAAAACAAATACTTAAAGATATTTAATTCAGTGGAGGGTATCACGAAATCAGACCAAGCTTGTCCACCTCTGAGTCCAAGGTCTCCGCTTCAGTATTATGTAAGAAATAAGTTCTTTTTTTTTTTTTTAAAACAGGGTTTCACTATGTAACCCTTGAACATACTATGAAGACCAGGGTGGTCTCAAAGAGATATGCCTGCCCCTGCTTTCTGAGGACCTGGCATCTAAATTTTACTTATAATGCAGAGCTCACAACACTCGATAATAAAATTTCCCCTCTGAAGCATGCCAGACCCCAATGATTCGAATTAAAACCTGCACCCATTTGTAAATCTCTTCCCTTTGCAAAACCAATGTGTACCTGTCCTAAGAGTACTACCATCTCAGCAGAGACTACGTGGCCCTAAGAAATGATGTTTTACGAGGGTGGAGCACACGCATGCAATCCCAGAGTCTTGGATATTGGAACCAGATGACTGCTAGTTTGAGTTGCTAGATAGCAAGCCTCTGGCTTAACCAAAAGACAAATCTAGCCACAAAAATACCACCTAAGAGGTTAACTGAATGCTACGTGGTATCACATAGGGAGACTTTCAGAGTAGACACAGATAATACTGGGATCAAATCTACACCTCGGTAGAACACATCAAGCAAGTTCAATTATCCTGACACTGGATCATTTCACTCATTTCGTGACACATGGATTCCAATAAAAATCTCCTAGAAGCTGTGCGTTAATGTTGAGACCCCAGAGTAACTTCAGAAACTACTCTTCCATGATGTCTCAGAACCTCTACTTCTGGCGGATGTGGCAAACATACCTGCAATCCCAGCACTCAGGAGGCTAAGTGGGAGGACGTGAGTTCAAAGCCAGATTGAGCCCCCCCCCGCCCCCCGCTCTGTTCTTATCTGATTTGCATTTGATGCTTTAATGGTACAGATTTTACAAAACGTTTTTCTGTAGCTACCGAGATAATCATGTGACTTCTACCCTTCATTCATAGGGCATATTGAAAAGTCAACCAATCTCCAATTCCGGGTTTGCATTGTACTTGAGCTTGGTGTACAAATCCTCACATACTGTTTGATTTGCTAGTTGAGGATTCTGTGTTACGGAGATGGTGCTCTGTAGTTTCTCTATTTTTGGGGGAGGGGAAGAAGAATTTGTTGCACTGGTATCATTAATGCTTTTCTAAACATGCGTCACGATTCACCAGTAACACCATCTGACGCACGCTGTGGAGTTAAAGAGCTCATTTCTTTAACAGGAACAGATACTGTAAGAACATTATGATTATTACCTGACCATAGTCAATCTCCAGAGGATAGAACTTTTTGGGGTACTTTGTGAAGTTTTTAGAGTGCCAGGCATTTCCAGTTTTCTCTTCATATAATCTCATGAAGTGCTCAATAGCATCCTCTTTGGATGGCATCTGCTCAAGTTTGTTACTGCCGATAACTGTGCCCACTCGGCCCCAGGACCGGAAGATCCAGTACCTGTAAGGGGCAGGAAGGAGGCAGAGACCAGGATGAGTTTCTGCTCTAGTCTGGGTTCTCTGAAGCAAGGAACAGTAACAGCATCTCTCTCCCTCATCTGTTGACTGGGTGGTGCTATAGATGGAACTCAGGGCCTTGAACACATAGGCAAGCATGCTACAACTAACTTTTAAACACGCCAAAACAATCACCTTCATTCTAGTAACCGGTGAGTGTGGAATAGATCTAAAAAATAAATTTAAAGCCATGGGGTGGTGCATGCCTTTAATCCCAGCACTTGGGAGGCAGAGGCAGGTGGGTCTCAGAGGTCAAGGCCAGTATGATGTACGAAGTGAGTTCCAGAACAGCCAGGGCTACACAGAGAAACCTTGTGTAGAAAACAAACAGAAAGAATAAATTTAATTTTAATACGTGCACAACAATACATCATGAATCGTGTTTCCTTTTTAAAATGCTCGTGTTGGGAGATGTAAAGCTACCCTGTGATGGCTGAGCCAAGTGCAGCAACGTAACTGAAGGCCAATAGCTGCCATCTTTTATGAGACCTCAGCACCATGGTTTCTGGTGACAGGGTCTCCCATGCCAGGCCCTGCAGCAGCCTGACTCCCCGGGTGGGCAGCACACACTAAGCCTTGAGGCAATCTGGCCCAGCTCACCTGCTCTCCTTGTCATCCTCCAGAAGTTGCAGCTTGTAATAGGAGTTGGTCCCTTTCACAATGTCCACCAGGCCAAGTGTGGCACTGAACACCTTCCCGCCTTTCTCCAGGACATGTGCAGAGTGTTCCAGACCTGCCCCAGAGGCAAAGCTCCTATAGTTTTCTCCTTTGAAGGGCTAGGGTACAACAGAGGGGTCTGTGTGCCCATCAGTCCACAGTGAGTTGCGTGTTACATCGCCGTTAGAGTTCCCGCTGACCCACATGCTTCCAGGACTGGCTGGCAAGCAAAGGGTGCCTACTCCCCTCAGGTAACTGCAGACAACTCCTAATCACCCAGGGCTCATGGGTGGCTCCTGCACACTTACCAGAGTCAGGATCAACAGCCGCTCCTCCCTTCAGAGTTAATTTCATCCTCTTTTCGGACTTGTTGACACCTTGGGAAGGGACAAAGAAACAAAGATCCAGCTAAGCCAGCAAAGGCAGACAGCTTCCCTTGCTGGCATCCGCACCTGCACACCACCTGCCGGCCCAGAGGGCTGCTCTTTTGTGCCCACTAAACACTGAAATAAGGATGCTTTAGGGACACAGAAGTGAGGTCAGAGGCAGGGCAGCTAGGCCTCACCTTCCTCCTTGACAGGGCCCTTGCTCTTCTTGGAGGGTGCAGCTGACTTCCCCTTGGGGGCCACCACTTCAACAGGCTCTACTTTCACCTCGGCCCCCCAGGAGGACAAGCTGTGGGCTGACAGCAGCTCTTGGAGGCTCTTTGTGGAGGCAGACACGTCCTGGAGGAAGTCCTCACACACAACTCGAACGCTGGCTGCTTTCACTTCCTCCATCTTCTTGCTCATCTTTTCTACCTCCTCTGTTTAAAACCAGAAAGAAAAAAAGAAAAAAACAAAAACTGTCAGCTGAAAAGTAAAAGGAACCCTCGACCTGCAGCTACTGCAGCCTGAGAATACTAACGCCCTCATCACCAACACTTTCTCCCTTCCAACCTGTACACGCTGCACAGTTGCATGGCTGCCCCTTGAGTATGGAGTGCCAAGGGAAACCACCGTCTCCAACCCCTCAACATGGTGTCAGCAGGTACTCAACAGAATCAGACTCTTAGGCCCAGGCCTGTAACACATACCAGCTCAGTCTAAAAATATGAAGTCTAGGTTCCATCACCAGACTGTGAAGCAGCAACTTCCCCTTACCTACAAAGGAACCAACTTCTATTTTCAAATAATTTGTTCAGCAGTGAACCTGAGCCACTGTGAACAAATACAATACACAGTTCAAATAGAGTTTTACCTACAAGCAATGGTGATGAGAGTCTGAACACCAGCTGAGCCACACATGTCCTACTGACCCCTCAAGCCTGTTAAACTCACTTTTGGTGCTGATACACAAGGAGGCCTTGTTGGCTGATCCCGTCAACTTGCCCCCGAGCTTTTCAATCGTGGCCTTCACTTCATCTTTGTTCTGGGAGAGTTTACCCAGAGTCAGGATCTTCATGCTGGACAGTGGCTTATCTGGGACAGGAGAGCAGAAGCATCAGGCTAGGTTCACTCTATTCTGGTCCCCAGGAAAAGGGCAAAGAAGTTAAGCAAGACAAAACAGCGGGCTGCTTGGGAGAAACCATGGTAGCCACTGAGCCTGGCCAGCCTTGGCCTTCATTCCTTTCTCCTTGAGACAACCCTATAAGACAGACGTCAATGGCCAGTGGGAGAACACAGGGCAGGACAGCAAACCTGAAGACCTGTGAGTTTTGAAAGGGAGAAATCTGGGTAGGGACTAAGCCATGGGACAGAGTGACCCAGGCTGGCTACCCTGTGATGGCTAGGGAGGGGAAGGTGGGGCAGACTAGAAGGCTTCATCTGGAGGAGAGACCAGAATGCTGGAAAGAGGGTAGATGGAGAGAGCTTCCGAGTCCTCTCTTCCTCCCAACTCCTGAGTGAGAAAGCACAGTTCTTGTTTGCAAATCAGACTTGTTGGTGACAAAGCTGAAAGCTCCAGGTGGCAGAGGGTGGCAAGCTGGCACTAATCACCCAGCACTGTCAGGCTGGCATGGACGGGGCCTTCTGGGAGCTGAAGGCAGGAACGCAGTACTGGTCACAGCCAGGCCACAGGCCATAGCTTCATTCTCCCAACTGGGGGAGATCTAGCCTGTCCTCTTTAGGGAGTGGACACTGAGGACACCAGCTGAATCTCACAGAATTCTGAAAAGAATAAAATCACTGATTCAGGTGTGAACTGCAAGCAAGGAGACGCAGAGGAAGGACCTGTCAAGGGACCAGAAAGCAGAACCTAAATGACCACCACGTGTGCATGTGGACCCCAAGTTCCAAGCAGCAGAGACAGCGTGGGGTAACCATTGCTCACCACCAAGGGTGGGACAGTTCAGCTGGGCTCATGCTCAGCAGAACCTTGTCCTCTACCCATCCCATTCTGGCCTCTACCACATGCCGGAAGGAGCAAGCAGCATTTCCCCTTGCCAACACAGCACACAGACCACTGGTGTGGACGGCCTAGAACATGTCTACTCCTGACTGGGATCTCCCCAGGCTCTTGATGGTCAGCAAAGCAGGGAGGGCAGTGAGCCTGGAGACTAGGGATGTGCTTCACGGTACACTGGGTGGTATATTCTGAAAACATCTCAAGGAACACTGTCCACACGGCCAACAGACCACAGTACAGCCACTTCGTTACTTGTTACTCAATGTGCTCAACATGGTTCACTAGGTCAAACCCAGCCCACAGTCTTTCCCGGAGTCATACCTGCTGGGGCAGAGGCGTTCACAGCTGTCGGTGCCGAGGTGACGGAGAGTGGTGGGACCAGCGGCGCTGGGGCGCTGGTCTCTGGAGGGAAAATCCGGTCCTGTTTTTTGACCTTTAACTTCTTGAAGTAGGATATTTCTCGGAATTCCTAAACAATGTTAAGTCTTATTTTTAAAGAAATCAGAGGTCTCTTGAAATAAACTTACAATAGACTAAGCGGTATTTGGCCTGAGTAAATTAAAATTTTTTAAAATCCCTACAATGAAATAGTAAAGCGTTGAAGTTTTCACGGTGAAAGCTTAGCGTTGTTAGTTTTTGAAGTTTTCACGGTGAAAGCTTAGCGTTGTTAGTTTTTACAGGACTCACTTCCTACATCTACGATAGACCAGGTGCTCCGAGAGAAAAACCATATCCTTTAGGAAACACATGGCTCAGTGGGTGCTGCCAAGCCCAGGATCTGAGGGACCTCCAGAACCCATAGGTGGCAGGAGAGAAGCACGCCTTCTGCCCATGGCACATGTGCCCTTCCCAACTAAAGTAATGTTCTAAAACACAGTAAAAACAGTCAACAGCTTAGCGAAGGAAGACTCATTAGGCCTAGACGTATGCTGGGACCTCCTTGTCCTCCAGCCAGTCACATCTCTCTAGTGTCCACAGGTGCCTATCTCATGGCTCAAAGTCCCTGACAGACTCACCAGGGGTAACAGTGCACATCTTTAATCCCAGTCCTTGGGAGGCAGATGCAGGCAGATCTCTGTGGGTTAGAGGCCAGCCTGGTCTACAGAGTGAGTTCAAGGACAGCCAGGGCTTCATAGAGAAAATGAGCTATTATCCAGTATCAGAATCCAATGAACGACCCACCCAGCTAAAGGGGAACCTTGACTGCACATTCCCAAGTGAAGGAAGCTAACACAAGGTTGCACAGCACCCACAAGGAGTTCCACAAAAGGAAAAATACAGAGTTGATAAAAAAGACCAGTGGTTTCCAGCGACTGGGAGGAGGAGAAGACAAACGGAACGTAGAAAGTCTTAGGGCAATAAATCCTGTAGATCAGTGGTTCTCAATCCATGGGTGCAACCCCTTTGGGGGTCAAATGACCCTTTCATAGGGGTTGCTAATATATTCTGCATATCAGGTATTTACATAACAGTGGTAAAATCAGAGTTATAAAATAGCAATAAAAATAGTTTTATGGTTTGGGATCACTACAACATGAAAAACTGTATTGAAGGGTTGCAGTAATAGGAAGGTTGAGAACCACTGTTCTAGATGATACTTTCCTGATGGGTACATTTCATTCTACATTTATCAGAACCTAGACTGTGTAACACCAGAGTGGGCCCTACTGTAAACTACGGACTCTGGTGTGTAGAGTAGGCGCATCGGCACTAAAGGATGCGCTACTGTGGTGCAGGGTACGGAGAGCGGGGAGGCTGTGAAGGATCCAAAAGTAAAAGAAGGACTCACGCCCCCAGTGACAGGCTTAAGTTTCCCAAAGGAGAGCAGACTAAGTCGCTTCGCTTTTTAGGGAACACATGCAGTCTTGCAGTCACTGCTAATTCTTCAACTGGCACTGTTCTTTCTGTATCCCAGGCAACTGACAGGAGGCCTTGCACTAGGGAGGCTGGTTACTTGAAGATGTTACATACAGGGAGCTCTGGTGAAAAGCACAGTCTCTGTGCTCCTGAGTCTCTCTAATCAGAAAGGAACTTCCCAGCTGTGCCCATGTTCAGTGAACAGCAAATAAGGTTTAGATGCCTTAGAGGTTAGAGTGTGAGATTCATTCACACTCAATGGCACACAGCTTAGGGATGTGAAATAGAGGGCTCCTGTCCTCAAGAAAGCAGTTCTGTATGGACAAATTTAGCATACACATGCCAAGAGGCAGGGTATTCAGGAACATGTGCAGGCAGGACCCTGGCAAGTCTGTCAGGAGCCAAAACAGCAGAGTTGCCTGGGCACAGCCCCTTGGTAACACACAGCAACCTGCAGGAACCCTGGAAGTTTCCTGTTGTGGGGAGTGTGAGAGACTCAAGACAGGAAGGGCCATGCGGGTTGAGGGATGCTAAGGAGCTGATTTTAGTCTGAGATAAGCACCAGGGGCTACTGTAGTCACGAACTCCACCATCTACTTGGACAGCAAGCATCACCAGATTGGAACACATCTTGCGCATGTCGTCTCCCTGCTCCCCCAAAGACACGAGCACACACTCTGCAACTAATGGCTAATCCTGCTCGTTGACATCTTACAATTGTCCCCATCAAAGGCAGTAAAAGGCACACAAATGCTGTATGAGGGAGTATAGAGTCTGTCTATCAGAAAGCTGGGCACGTTGAGATTTTAAAGGTGAAGAAAAGATAAAGTCAGATGGGCTATAGAGGGGCTACTCAGCCATGGCAGAGGAAGACTGGGAGGGGGAAGAGTAATTACACAGTGAGCAGAGGAAGAGGAAGGCAGGGAGGGGGAAGGAGGGCGCGAGAGCTCGATCTCTATCTAGCACTGATTATGAGGAAGGGTAAGGAACTGAACTGTCATCTTATGAGTTGTGTGGAAGTCCAGAAGGCAGAAGAAATCATGTTTTCCTGCCGACCGATTCCAGGATGCTCCCCAACACTTACCTTTGGAGTTACCCATTCCTTTCGGCTGGGAGTCTGTGTCTTGACCATGCACTTGGTCCAGGCAGTGACATCCCCAGTACAGTAATAAGCATCACTCTTAAAGACCAGCTGGCCCGAACACTCCTTGCAAGGCAGGAGAGCCCCAAACGCCATGCCATCTGCAACTCGGTCCAAGATCTGAAGAAACATGTCAGAGACCACGGGCTCAGGAAAGGACAGTTACCAACGCAGATCCTATTCCCTGCAGAGAGGCTGTCTCTAGGTTCTACCATAGCTCAGGTGTCAGCTTACAATAGAGCCCAGGCTTGTACCTTTGGAGTCCGTATCTCCTAGTAAAGGGGTCCTGCAGCAACCCCGCCCCAGGAAATCAGAAAGCAAGGGAGGCCCCCAGCATTCACCCTACTACACAAGGAGTGACCTAAGCAGGTGCAGGGTGGGCTTAGCAGCCCTGGGCATGTGGCAGCAGACCAGAGGTCCTCAGGCCAGTGTGATACGAACACACAAGGCAAAAGTAGCTGCCCACCTTGGGACCTCACCAAGTTCTAAACCAGAATAAACATGGGGCAATGTATGGTATGGCTGGGAAGTCTCCTTACTGACAGAGATAGTGATCACGGTAACAGTGATTGCTATGCAGCAGCGCCACGGAGCCTTGATTTCTTAGAGGGTCTCCTGTGCGTTCCCCCAACACAAAGGCAACTCACCGCGGACTCCCCAGATGGTACTTGCTGCTGGTTGAAGATAAGCAATTCCTTCAGGTCATTGGTGGAACATGCTTTCTTCAGTTCGTCTTTGATGTTCCAGATCAGATCATTTTGGGCCTGAGGATGAGACCCCAAAGCTGAGATCAGTTCTTTTTTTCTTTTCCTCCAACTTAAAGATCTGCCTGCCCTGCCTTCCGAGCGCTGGGATTAAAGATGTGCACCACCACTAGCTGGCTAAATTCTTTTTTAAAATCTTAACACTTTTTTCTTACTTTAAATTAAAAATCACATTAGTTTACTAATGTGTAGCCCACATGCTTCATAGTGCATGTAATGGAGGTCAGAGAATAATTTGTGGGAGTTTGTTCTCCCCTTCCATAATAAGTTTTTTTGAGAAAGGGTCTCTGTACTATATAACCCTGGCTGTCATGGAATGTAGACAATGCTGGCCTCAAACTCAAGAGATCTGCCTGTTTCTGCCCACCAAGTGTTGGGATTAAATATATGTGTTACCTTACCTATCCCCCATAATATAGTTTTATAGACCAAACACAGGTCGCTAGGAGCCAGCGAAGGGCTGGTGGATGCTGTCTTGGTCTTCGGGCTGGCCATCCGTCACCTGGGATGCTATCCAAAGAGGTGTGGTTGGTTGCCACTGAGCAGGGGGTATGGGCCTCCTTTTTGAAAGGGCAAGGTTGTATAGTTCAAAAGTTCAAGTGGTAACTTTTAGGGGAGAGACTTGGGTGAGACAAAGTCTCCTTCTAGAACCTACGCTGGACCGATACTCACTATATAGTCCAGGCTGGTCTCAAACTCATGGCACTTCTCCTGCCTTGACCTTTGCAGAACTTTAAATGAGTTAATCAAGGGTTAGCAAAATGGCTCAGTGGGTAAAGCCACTTGCTACTAACCTGATGGGCTGAATTTGATCTCTGGGAGCTACACATCTCTACTACCCTGGAAGGAGAGAACTGACTCCTGCAAGTCACCCTCTGACCTCCATGTGCACACCATGTAGTATACACATGCACACACAAAATGATGATTATAAAAACAACAAAAATAAAGCAGGTTGCAAGAGCTGGAGATAGCTCTGGGGTTGACAGCATATACTGCTCTTACAAAGGACCTAGGTTAGGTTCTCATCACTCACGTGGTGGCTCACAACCATCCATATCTCATTCCAGGGTATCTGATGCCCTTTTCTGACCTTCTCAGGCATCAGGCAAGCATGTGCTACACAAAATACACATGCAGGTAGGCGAAATAAAAATTGACTAAAAACCCCAATTCAGGTTACTAGACTATGAGGCAAGTGTCTTTACTGGCTGAGCTCTATCACTGGAGCAGCAGGCCCCCCTCAGTAAGCCTTCCACTGCACAGCCTCGATGGAGCTGGGCTGTTCCTCCAAAGCCAGCGTGACCAGCTCCACTCTCTGCCAAACCCGTGCACATCAAATCAACCCAGGTAATGCTCTCAAAAAACATTCTGGAAAACTGTAGAGGAGACCACTTGCAAGACAGACTGAATCCCTTACTGTGCGGGGTCCTTGTGTCACCCCTCCGATACCTGTTTCGAGAGACACAGAGAAGAGACCACAAGTTCTGGGTAGGGCTTAAGGCCGCCATTTATCTTTCCCAACACCCACCTAAGATTCCTTAGAGTCTCCTACACACTCAGGCTCAGGCAGGAATGTATGTGATCCCTTCTGGAACTGGAACTTTAAATCTTGATTTAACATCTACTAAGTACCTACTCTTCGCTGGTGCTTTTATGTGCCATCTCATTTATTCTCACAAAACTACCTGCCAAAGAGGTAGGCCAGGCTGAGCCTCCATCCTCCATGGGATAGCAGTCAAGGTGCATACTGCACACCAGGCCGCACCTCTAAGCTGGACAGGAGAATGCTGGACCTACCATGCCACTTAGGCTGCTATCAATTTCTAACTCCACACTCATTCCCTGCTTCCCCGTTCCAGTGTTCTCTCTAAAACATCCTTTTCATTTCTCCCTGCAGTGGGACACACACTGGGATGCAGAAGCAACAGTCCATGAACACAGGTTTCATGGAGATGGAAGATCTATTTCTCTTTGATAGCAGAGGATAGAGATCTATGGAAACAGGGAGCTGAGAGGGTAATTCAATCTTGAGTTGCTTTGCACTGCTGACAACACTGGGGGAGAACATCAGGACACCTACTGACGGGCAAAAGCAAATAAATAAATGTAAAAGTAATAAAACTCCAACGTGGGGATGCCTGAAGAGATGACTTAGGAAGTTAAGAGCACTGAGCGCTGGCTGTTCTGGCGGAGGACTAGGTCTAACTCCCAGCATCCATACAGCAGCTCACAACTCTCTCCAACTCTAGTTCCAGCGAATCAGCACCTCTTCTGGGCTCCGACAGTAGTAGGCACACAAGTGATGCAGACACAGGCAGGTTAAAAAAAAAAAAGCAAGCAAGCTGAACATCATACATACTCAAGCAGAGGGCTCCACCAGTCAAAACCAGATCACATATTGCTTCCATTATGAGCCACTAGCAAAAGCTGAAATCACAAACTCAAGCAGATGGCTCCCAAAAAATCATGTTCCCAAGAAGAGACCAACTGTTCTAAACGTCCAACTCCTAGCATTCTATGGCTACTAATTGTTTCTCTGCTCCAACACAGCATGACCGACAGTGATGAGCCCTTCTGATCGATGACCACTGATTTAGTGGGGAGATTCCTTTTTTTGAGATATCTGGCTGTCCTGGAACTCACTCTGTAGACCAGGCTGGCCTCGAACTCAAGAGATCCTCCTGCCTCTGCCTCCTGAGTGCTGGGATTAAAGGTGTGTGCTCGGCATGTTTTTTCATTTTTTTTGTTTCCAGTTCTTTGCTAAAAAGGACTTTTTAAAAACTGGGAGAACTCTCCCCTTAAGCCACTGAGGCATCTACGCTAAGAACCACTGGCACCTGTGGGCTTAGCCTCAGCCTCCAACTCTGAGTGAGCCTGCAGGTGTAGGATGGACAGGAAGCCTCCGTTACGTTGCTCTGGTGAGTCTGGTGAGGCACGGAACATTCACTGCTTGGTCCTGGCATCTGAGGCCTAATGCCATCACCCAAATAAAAATGATTTCTGTGAGGGGGGAGGGGGAGAAAAGCCACGTGGCTCAAGAGCAGCCATCCAATGAGAATTTACACTGATCTTGGTAAGTAGGGACAGCTGATGTCCGGCACAAGAAGCGACAGAAAGGAGACAGCACGGACTCACCTTGAGGGCCTTTTCCAGCTTACTGTCCTTATCTTTTCCTTTCTTAGATTTCTTTTTGACCACCTCATCTGCTCCATCCACCTCGTCACATTTTCTCTTTCTGAAAGAGACACAGGACTTAATAAGAACAGGATCCCTGAGGCCGACACCCAATACGACCAGGTGACATGCCTTAAAGTCATTTTAATCCGTTAGTTGTCTCCTCCAGCTACCCTCTGCCTCACTCTGCTCTCAGGGACCTGCCATGACAGGTGCTACCTGTGACCAGGTGGACAGGAGATGCTATTTCTTTCAGAACAGCCTCTGCCAATGAGGGGCCTAGAGCTCACCTTAGTGTCCAGAACAACCAGGAACGATCATGCGCTCAGGTCACATCTGATGCTAAACCTCATGTTTCTGGCACACAAAGTGAGCTGAGAGGGGATTGTAGAAAAGCCCAACACAGCTACAAGAACTGAGCCTGGAGTGAGACACAAAGCTGCTTCCCAGTTCCCTGCAGCACTATGGTGATGAGACCAAACAGCCCTGCTCAGGTGCAGGGCTGATCGGAGGACCTGGCACAGCAATCATGCTCGAAACACTCCAGTTCTCCTGGCCTAAAGGTAGTTGGGAGAACCCCAACACGCTGTAATAGTCCAAGGACATCCTTGCCCACTGGCCTGACTTGCTAGTTCCACATTCCAGAGCCACCTGTTCTGCTTTACAGGCCTGTGTCAGGGTCTGGAATCATGCAAGCTGCTTGGTGACAGTGCTAATTACTGCTTATGAGCACAGTACATGACCCCCAGCATGCTCACTAACAAGCCACCCTGGGATGGCGGCCTTCCCACCATAGATGGTAACTCCAAGTGTGGGCCCATCTATTCTGATTCCAGACCCTTCCCACTGTCCACTTATTTGTGAATGATTGTGAACCTCTCTGAGATCCAGACACAGGACACCTCTGCTGCATGACTGCAGCGATGTAAAAAGAACACAAATGTGGCCATTCACCCGCACAAAGGAACTACTTCAGTGGTCCAGGAAGCTGTTTGAGAAAGTGGGCATAGTCTCCAAGGGCACGGGCTGGAGAGGTTGCGAGTGCCCGGCGGCAGATCTCATGGATGGTAAGCTGGTGGGTGGAGGGTTGGGGTGCTGGAGCAGTAGGAGATATCTCTGGTGTCCTCCTCTGTCCTCTGCTCCTAGCTTTGTCTGCCCACAGTTCTGGGCTTTCTGATCACAAGCAGAGGAAGGAATCTACAGGCTCTGTAGCTCCCCCAGAACTCCTCATTCTAATGCACCCTGCGTACCCGTCACTCCTGACTCCTGGGAGCTGTGTCTTCAGGGCTTCTTTGTCCTCTGCAGAGAGGAGGCTGAAACCCTTAAGCTGGCTGGCACTGTACTCAGGCCGGAAGCCCAGCTCCTCCCGGTTCCTGACGAAGCAAGCTGGATGGTACCAGCGGTCGATCATACCCAGTTGCGGCTTCTCTGGGTCCAGCATCTTCTTGGACAGGCGCATCTGGCCCTGAAGGGAAAACCACATGCTTTCTAGGAACTGACAAGGCAGGACAAGAGCAGCTAGTCTAGGGCCTTGAGTCCAAACCAAGGCACTTGAAACTCTTATAAAGTTTGGTTCTTATGCGATCAAGGGTTGTGGGGTACCCTTAGGCCCCTGCACTCACATCCTATGAGTCTGGCATGCGTTAGTAAGTCACCTTGCATTTACATTTAAAATGACTACATATCCACCTGCTTAATAATGAAGTACTAACACTTTCCCAGCAGTGGCACTGCGCTGTCCTGTGATGGCTTCAGTGTGGAAACTTTTCCCAACAGGGACTTTTTGCCCATTCTCACTCTCCCATGGACTGTTGTAGAAGCTTATTTTTAGTTGTTTAAAATGTTTTTGTGCACTGTTGGGTGAGGGGTTCCCTAGATCTTTGCATTTTGTATTGTCTAGAGGGTTAGATTTATGTGGGGGCGGGGGGGGGGGGAGGGTGTGTGGGGGAAATGTGTGATTGCTAATGATCTGCACGTGCTATCAGCAGAACACCTGAGGAGTTCTGTATCAATAAAAACACCTGAGGGTTTCACTGTCCAGTATGGTGCTGGCCAGGGCAGTGGTTCCCTCTGCTGAGGTCTGGTAGAGCTTACACACAGATTATGCCACCGTGTCTTCCTTGATGAGCCGCCACAGCAGCATACAACTACAATGGTCGCTGTACTTAAGGATCTGGTGAAGCTGCAGCAATCAACAAGAGCTGGGTCCTGCCAATCTGCCATTCCCAGAAGTTTCCCACTTCTGAGGCAGATGAAAGAACTCAGACACCAGGGCTCTTGACAATACAGAAAGCTCTGGTCAAGTAATGCCCAAGAGAACAGAGCAGGCTGGTGTTCCCTTGGAAGCAAGAGGACCAAACTTTTTGCCTCCAATTTTGAACAGTGAAAGGTGAAGACACTCAGCAATTGCATTTTCCTGTTTTGTGCCTGCTACATTTGGCTCTTGGACTATTCTCAAGGCCCTCGTAGCACTAGACGGTGGTACTCTTGGGAACTGGTGGACTTTAGAGTAGGGCCTACCAGAAAGAAGTTAAAGCTTTGGGCTTTCCTGGATATTAAGACGCTGGTGTTCTTCTCCTCTGCATCCCACCAGCTAGACAGGCCTCCCTTGCAACGTGCTCCTGCCATATGTGATTCCATCACAGGCCCAAAGCAACAGGGCCAAGGGGCCATGACTGAAACATCTGACACTGTGAGCCAACACAAACCCCTCTCTGTTCAGGTGAACTATCTCTGGCATTGTTACCATGCAGAAAGTTGACTCACATACTTCACAACACTTTCAACTAATGCTAAATGAATCATGGCACCAGAGAAGAGAATGCTGGCCAGCACAGGCATACCTTCTGCCCTAACCCCAGCAATGTAGCCAGCCATCTCCTCTATTGGACTGGCTGCTAGCCTTTAGGGACAAGAACTGGAGGAGGGTAGGCTGGTCTGTGATGTTTCTGTGATTAAACAGGAGTGCTGAAGGCCCACACAGGGATAATTCTCCTAACCTCAAAGCTGCCAAAAGAACTCCCCTGCACATGCCAACTTTGGGGAGACCTGAGCTGGTGCTTTCCAAGATCTGTCTTCCAGGGTCCCAAGCTGTGGAGGCAGCTGCAAAAGAGCACAGGACTAGGCCTGCCCAGAAGAACTGCAAGGATCTCCACTGTATTGTTAACCACGAGTGCTGAGCCAGAACCTAAAGGCTGTTTGTTCTGACACAGCCTGGCCCCACCTGAAGTAGCCCCCCAGGAAGTGCGGACTCCGGACCCCGAGCGTACCTTTTCTATCTTCTCCATGCAGCCCTTGCACGTGCTCCTGTTGGACTTGGCATACTCTGCTGCAAAGTCACCCAGCGTCTTCTCCGCCTTGCCGCCACTTCCATCCTGGCCTTTGCCTGAAGAACCAAACACATGTCACTGCTCAACTCGGCAGCCTCATGGTGCAGCTCCCAAATGCCCACCTTCTGTCTTCTTCCTCCCACCAGGACACTGTGTTGTGGGTGCCCCCAACCAGCTCACCTCATCTCTACCAACAAGAAAAGTGGTTAATTTTTACTGTAATTTCCAACTCACAATTTTTCACTACTATTGTGCATTTATGCATCAAAGTCAAGCACTGAATTGAAAGGAGTATTTAAATACAGATCAAACACAAGCCTATATAAGAACTGAACACTGGTGGTGGCTCACACCTTTAATCCCAGTACTCAGGATGCAGGGGGAGATGGATCTCTGAGTTCGAGGCAGCCTGGTCTACACAGTGAGTTCCAGGACAGCCAGGGCTACACAGAGAAACCCTGTCTGGGGTGGGCGGGGGCGGGGGGACGGCTATGTGTATGTTTGGAGGGAGAATTTAACATATGTCAAGGGCTTGAGGGAGAGACAAAAAGCTAGATTTAAAAAAACTTACTTTATGTGTACAGGGATTTTGCTTACATGTCTGTGTACCAGGTACATGCCTGGTCCTGTGGGAGCCAGAAGAGGGAGCCGAATCCTCTGGAACTATGGACAGTGTGAGCTACCACGTGGTTGCTGGGAATCGAACCCAGGTCTCTAGAAGACCTCCCAATGCTCTTAACCACAGAGCCATCTCAGTAGTCCCTAGATTATTCTTTTTAAACATAAAAATAAGTTATGCTGCGTGTGGTGGCAAATGCCTTTAATTCCAGAGCGCAGGAGGCAGAGGCCAGCCTGGTCTATATAGAGTTCCAGGATAGCCAGGGCTAAACAGAGACCCCATCTAAAAAGTAATATGATGGCGAGATGGTTCTGAGGGTAAAACACCTGACAACTTGAATTATAACACCACGACTCGTGTGTTGGAAGGAGAAAACTGCCTCTCACAAACTGTCCTCTGGCCTGCTCAGGTGACCCTTTGGCACATATATGGACTCAATAAATAACCCAGAATATGGTAATATTCACAGGATAGCCTCAGGAATACACAGAAAAACTGTGTATACACATAGAAAAACTACTAGTAAGTATACACTGAAAATTTGTAGGACACCAGACCAGTATGTGAATACAAAAGCCATTTCTACATGTTAGAAATAGAAACCAGAGAAAGGAATTAAGGCACACAGCTATTTAAATACATAAAGCACTTCAGAGAAAACTTGATGGAAGATAGGTAGGATCTGTGCCCTGAAGCTATCATTGCTGAAACTAAATAAACAGGGAAACACACCGCATTCAGCAACTGCAGGATCAATGTGTGAGAATGCCAACCATCATAAATTTGATTCATAGATCCAATACAATGCTGACCAAGCTCCTAGCAGGCTTCCTGGAAGATGGTGAAATAAATTCTGTGCATGTACCTATAGTGCATAGCTGTATACAGGAGTGCATGGAGGCCGAAAGGGACCATCAGGTGTCTTCTCCATTAGCTCTCCACCCAATTTTTAAATATTTACTTTAGTCTTTAAATTACGTGTGCCTCTGTCTCTTGGTGTAGGGTGTGTGCATATGAATGCAGGTACCAGAAGAGGGTACCAGAGAGTTCGAGCTGACAGTTTGAGTTGGCTGGTGTGGGAGCCGGGAGCAGCTCAGGTCTGCCTTAACCAGCTGAGCCATCTCTCCAGCTCCTATCTTACTTTTTGGGACAGGGTCTCTTACTGAACCTGGAGATCACCACCATATTAGCTAGGCTGGCTGTCTAGTGAGCCCAGGGATCTGCTGTCTCCACTGCCTCACCCCCACCCTGCAGCCACACCAGTTAACATGGGCACTGGGGACATAACTCAAGTCCTCATGCTTGTGTGGGCACTTTACCAACTGAGTTATCACCCCAGCCCACAAAGGAAAAGTAGGGGAGTTATATGTGTGGTTTCCCCAACTTTCTATGAAGCTACGAAGCAATGAAAGTGTCGAATTGAAAGACAAATTGAACCAAACAGAATCCAAACACAGACCCATGTTATGGTATCAATACAACTGGTTCTGACAAAGAATCCAAAGCAGTTCAGGAGCAAAACTGTGGTGGTTTGCTTGAATGATAAATTCTCCCATCATCTTGGGCATATGAATACTTGGTCCCCTGTTGGTGGTACTCTGGAGAGGTTTAGGAGTTATGGCCTTGTTGGAGGAAGTGTACCACTGGGAGTGGGCTTTTTCAGAGCCCAGTGCATTTCCAGTCCATGCTCCCCCCGCCCCCCAAGACAGACGGTTTCTCTGTTGTAACTCAGGCTGTCCTGAACTCACTCTGTAGACCAGGCTGGCCTCTGCCTGACGAGTGCTGGGATTAAAGGTGCGCACCACCACTGCTTAGCTCAGTCCGTGCTCTTGACTCCTGCTCTGTGCCTCCTGTCAAGATGGACTCTTAGCCCTCTGGAACTGTAAGCCCAAATAAATTCTTTCTTCTATACGTTGCTTTGGTCATGCAGAAGTAACTAATACAGAGCCTTTAGACAAACGCCATTATAAACAGGAAAACCTCTCACTGTCTTTCTCACAGCTAACACAAACGTTAACTTAAACAGAATCAACATAGCATGCACGCAACTCCCTCCCCACAAACAAATAGATGAATGTAATAAAAATTGTAATTAAACTGGAAGGTGAGCCACAGACTAGGAGATAGTAGTAGTCACAATACGTGCGTTAGCCAGTGACCTGCATCTAGAGCTAAGCACTCCTAAGAGTTCAGAAATAAAGTGTACAGTGAAATTACGACAAGCAGGCTGGTGAGATGGCTCAGTGGTTGAGAGTGCTTGCTGCTCTTAAGAGGATCTAGGTTCAAGTCCCAGGACCCATACATGGTTCGCAGCTGTCCATAATGACTCTAGTTCCAGGGGATCTGAAGTCCTTTTCTGACTTCCATGAGAACCAGGCACAAATGTGGTATGCATATATTCATGCGGGCAAAACACTAACACACATAATTTTTAAAAATGAAGAAAGAGAAACGAAACCATGACAAGCTACAAGCTGAATAACCCTATCTAAAAAGCTTGGTATTAGAACTGTTCTGGAGTTCAGATTTTTGTTCTGACTTTTGGAATAACTGCATATACACAAAACGCTCATCCTGTCTGCAGGTCCACACATGAAATGTCTCACAGACACGTTATACACAGCCTGAAGGGAAGCGCACAAAGTGCTTGTAGACTGTCTACAATTTTGACTCTAATTTCATGAAATCAGGTGTGGAATTTTCCACCCTGTGGTGGTGTACTGCTGCTCACAGTTTCACATTTTGGAGCACTTCAGATTTTTGGATGAAGGACACTTAAACTTTATCAATATCAGAAAGCCTGCTGGAATAGTCACACAAAAAAACAAAAAACAAAAACAAAAACAACAAAAAAAACCACCAACAACAACAACAAAAAAACCAACAACAACCCATAGTCACCAATGGAGAAATGGATAAGCAAAGTGTGGTGTTCAAACAAAAGAATATAGTTCAGCAAAAGAAAAGAACGGAGACACTTCATGCTGAATCTTGAAGAAACATAGAAAAAAGTACACACATTTCTTTTTCTCCCTGAAACTAAACCTAAGACAAAGCTAATCCTTGAGGCTAGAAATCAGGACAGAAGCCAGGTGTGGGAGTACACCCAGCACCCAGGAAGCTAAGGATTGCTGACTCTGAGGTCTGTCTGTAAATTACAGACAGGGTCTTCCTATATAGCCCTTGCTGTCCTGGAACTCAATATGTAGACCAGGCTAGCTATGACCTTACAGAGATCTGCCTGAGGCCTTCCTTCTTTAAAAGAAGGAGGAGCAGGGTGGTGGTGCACGCATTTAATCCCAGCACTCGGGCGGGCGGCAGGGTTCCAACAGGGAAACCCTATCTTGAAAAACCAAACCAAACCAAACAAACAAACAAAACAAAGAAAGAAGAATTAATAGAGGTTTCTTCAGTGTGAGAGGAGGAGGATGAGAAAAGGGAGCAGAAGTTTCCTCCTGGGGAAGGCTAGCAGAACCTGAGGCAGTTGACCTCTGCCTCTCAGTGGTTGGCACATGATATATCCGTCCAAGCCCACAGGATGCACACCAGCAGAGGATAACGTGTGAATCAAGTTTCATCGCTGATGTAAATGCATGGATGGTGAAGAGAGGGGTCTATGGGAGCACTTACTCTCAGTTTTCCTAAAACTGATCTAAAAAACAAAGCCAGCTTGGCTGTGAAGGCACATGCTATGCAGGCCTGGCTTCCTGGAGCCCATGTGAACAAAGGAGACCTAACTCAGTAACCTCGTCCTCTGATTTCTTCCATGCATGTTGTATGCACAGGCACCTGTACACGCTGTGTACACACACACATACACACACATACACGATACATATTGTACTAATAATAAAAATTAAAAACCTATTAAAAATAAGAACCATGTAAATTTAAAGGTTACATTTCCAGCACCTAGAATAAGACCCCAAACCTCACGCAACAGACAATGTGGCCTGATGAGCTGCTGAAGCAATGTCAGCAGTGTGTTATTGAATCCTACATGTACAAGACAGAGAGGGGCAAACTGGGAAATAGAGCTGAACACCCCTGTCCCAGCTATACACACCTGCCACTCCTCCAGCCTCTGCGGTCTTCTTGACCTTCTGCTGGTCATCCCATCGCAGCTCGGAGAACCCATCCACCTCGACGTCAGGCTGCCGGATGGAGTGGCCCACCTTCCAGAAGCAGGGGAAATGGTACCAGTGTGGGACCTTTCCGTCGAACATGGGTGACTGGAAGTCATAAAGCATTGGTGAGGACGCTGTGAATCTCCATGCAGGCCACAAGCCCTGTCCCCAGCCCAGGAGCAATAGGAGCCCTGTTTCTCTCCCTGAGGCCTGGCTGGTGTTTTCTCATATCACACAATGACTTGCAAATGAATGAAAAACAGCTTCCTGTTTCTTACCTAAAGTATTTTCCCAAAAGCTAAAAATTATGGCTGGTCACTTTAAAGCCCAATGTTTCAGGACTCGAGCGTGGCCCCTGCTCCATTTAGGGTGTGTGCCCCACTTCCAACTTGCTGCACAGCCTAGTGAATCACACATCATCTACTGGGTGTCTCAGCATCCCTTGAGCCTGGTAAAGAGCCAGGCAGCAGCACTTGAGCTCAAGGGTCTGGGTGGCCCAGAAATGGCTCCTAGTGCCTCTGCAGTTAAAAATAATGAGGAACAGAACCCAGATAATGAGCAAGGCAGAGAAAATGTGTCAGGAGAAAGTGTCAGGCTAGCAGCAAGGTATGCAGATGTGAATAATAGAATGGACAGCTCTGTGAGGGGGTGAAGAAGAGCCCTAGGCAGGGCACTGGCTTCAGGGCGGCACCCCATCCCACAGTGGCCTGAGGTACAGGCACCGTGCTACTTCAAGTGTTTTCTTTCCCTAGGATGCTGTGTCAGTGCTAACCTAGGTTCCTGGTGCCCTTCCTCCAAAAGCCATGCCTCTGGGAAGGAAGCGGCAACCCTATCTCACAGATGGAGGCACGGTGAGACACAGTGAGGCAGCAGGGACAAAAATCTGACACCAAGGCCCTTCCACCATCCTGACTGCCGAAGAAGCTACAACAAACTGCTCTCTGACCACAGCAAGATGGTCCATGGTAACTACCTTCAAGAAACACCGAGGGAAAGGCCAGTGAGATAAAAATATTAAAGCAACATTGAAAATAAACACCACACTGAGGCTTTAGGTTGGAGTTGTGGGGACAAGTGCGATACCTGGAAAAGCATAGCAAGCCAGGCGCTTCATTAACCATTCCCACTCCGTGAGTGGTCTCTTTTTAGAGGCATTCAAATATAAGGCTGGGTGGATGGCTCAGTGGTTAAGCTGCACTTCCAGAGGACCTGGGTTCGAGTCCTTGCACCCATGTGATAGTTAACAACCATCTGTAACCTCAGTTCCAGGGGATATGACATTTACTTCCAGCCTCTTTGGGTACCAGGCACGTGGTGCACAGATATACATGAATGCAAAACACTCAACACATAAAAATTAAGTAAAATAAAAATTTAAAAACGTTAAGGCCAAGACTTGCCTAGGTGACCTGAGAGCGGTAGTATTACCTGTTCCTGGGCCTGCAAAAAGCTCTCTGTCCCTTTCAGAGCTGTGAAATAGACAAGGTACTGAACCTAGGACTTGGACCTACCAAGAACAGAGCATCAGCAGTGGACCAAGTGCCTCACCCAGCCCTCAGCAACCATTCCAGGTAAGGCAGGCCAAGAACCCTGCCGTAGTGGAAGGGAGATAGCCTTGCTATGGGCATAGAATGCTCAAATCCTCCCAGGGTCATCCCTCTGCCTCCCAAGTCAGGGTGGGTGGAGGGTGCAGCTCCTCCTTCCATCCAGAAATATCAGGTTATCAGCTACTCAGGGAACAATCCTCCCATACAAATGCAAAAGAAGGTAATTAAATTCAAGCACCAAAAGAAAGGTTTCTTACTTTCAGGCTTAGCCTATAGGACCAACTTTAAATTCAGAACTGAACTCCCAACTACAACCAAGGAAGACCCACCCTTACTTTGAATAATAAACAGTTTCCTTCATAATCACGAAAACCAGGAGGAGAGCCTTGAATGCTAAGTTACCAACGGCAACTCCAGCTTCCCCAATTCGCCCTTTTCTTCCTTCTCTCCCTAGACAGTACTGGGAGTCATGCTTTCACAGGATGGCCATTCTCTGGCTAGCAATGTAAATCCTAAAATGTCAAATAAAAAATGTAAGGTCTGGAAGGAAACTGATCATTTGAAAGGCTGAGTGTGGTGGAGCACCCCTTTAACCTCAGCCCTGGGGAGGCAGAGGCAGGTGGATCTCTGTGAGTTTGAGGACAGTGGGATGATATAATGATTCCATGTCTCAAAATAAAGCACAGCAAAACAAACAAAAAAGCATTTGAAAGGCTAGGTGTGTGGTGATGCAGGCAGGCCTGCAATTCCCAGCACTCCAGAGATAGAGGCCTGAGGACCAGGAAGACCACCTTTGTCTCAAAACCAACCGACCAACCGATCAACCACCAACCTACTTCTGTAGACATCGTCACACCAAACTACTAACACTCCTCTAATAGCAGCTTAATTAGGATGAGGAGCCGTCAATCATAAAGTGGTATAAAAATGCAAGCCTAAGACACCTTAGCTTTTCTGCTTACACTCAAGATTGGAGCAAATAATAGATTTAATTTAAAAGCCGGCAAGGATGTGGATGCCAGTTTCCTCTTAAACCCGGGGGAATCTTGAGCTCTATTTACCACTTCTCAGACTCCGGGTTAAGAACCCTTACACTAGCAGTGGGGGCTGACCAAATATTCAGGGTAAAGTTCAAAGACCTCAGTGAGAAATAGGTGAGAAAATAGTGAAAAAAAAAATTGAACCGTTCTTCAAATATCAGGCCCTTCCCTCTTAGCTGTCTCCATCTTCCTGTCCCACTTCTGTGAATAAAGACTCTTAATCAAGCTCCCACACATGCCTGGGACATCTTGGGCTTCTCTTCTCCTGGGCACACTGCCTAGGGCCCAGCTCCGTCAGATGCAAGGCTTATCAATCTTTCCCTTATTAATCCTCCCCATACTCCCTTAGCCAAGCAGAAAGCACCCTGTCCAATCATGAATACAAGCAACAAAGAAGTACCTAGCAGTACTTGCGATTTTTGTGAACAATGGTAATTATAGACAATCCTGCAGTGTCTGGAACCTAGCTGCTAGTTAATAAATGTGTCCAGAATGAATAAGAACTATGTGCAGGACTTGCTGAGCTAGGCAGTCTCTGCGAGGGCACCAAGATGACAGCTTCGATTCTTGTCATAATGTGAAATGACTGAAGCAAAGCGGGTCCATGGTACCCAATGGGAGAATGTCTACGCCGTTTAGGGCTATCAGGCTTTTCCTTAAGCACATTACAGTGGCTGGACAGCAAGGGAAATCAATTACCTTGACCATCAGCAGTAAGCTTGGGTAACTGAGTGAGTGTATGGGGGAGGTAGGAATAGGGCAGATGAGAATCACACTTGCAAAGACAGGCATCAGCAAAACCAGAAGCCCAGGAGGCAGGAGCCTCTGAAACTGCAAGGACCCTTGATCCCACCTCACAGGGCATCCCAACTCCTCTCTGACCATCTCCGGAGCGTCAGTGAACAGACTGATAGTTACAGAAAGTGGTTATCTCGGGAAGTTTGGAGAAAATGTTATTTCCAACCAGAAACCAGGTCGAAAAGCGAACTAACTGTAAAGAAACGGCACTGCTTTGCATAATTAAAATAGAAATACCGACAGTGAGCAGATGTTGAATGGATAACCAAAAATAGGCTTAAGGAGGAAAAAAAAAAAACCCAACAGCAACAACCAAACCCTCACGTGCCAGTCAAGACACAGAAGGCCCAAATCAGAGCAGCTTCAAAGACTGAGCGCACATCCTCCACCCCCACCCCGAGGGCAGTGAAATAAACAAGAACTCCGCCAGCATCCAGACCGAGTGAAGAGGCCCACTTTCTACAAAGCCAGAGACACCGCCAGATGCTCTAACTTCCCGGGCTTTTCCTGCAGGGTCAGAGTAATCTCCCGGAAGGGGTCGGCCCAGCTGGCCTCCAGGACCGGGGCTGCAACACCGCGGGCCCCGCAGGTTCCCGGGCGGGCCTTTCCCGCTCTCCTCTCCCTGACGCGGAGCCTCAGGGGAGCGTGGCGACCCGAGCGCACACAGCTGCCGTGGCCGCGCCGCCCTGCGCCCCTGGCCCGGCCCCGCCGCGCCGCCCTGAGCCCCTGGCCCGGCCCCGCCGCACCTGCACCATGATGGCCATGCGGAGCGAGTCCTTGGGGATACTCTCGCTGCATTTCTTGCAAGAGGCTCGGCCGCTCTTAGCGTACTCCACTCGGTAAAGCCTCTCCGAGGCGTCCGCCATCCTCCCGTTCGTGCCCCTGCAGCAGCCAGACGCCGCCACCAGTCCGCTCCGCTAACGTGTCGGTTCCCAGCTAGCGTGAGGAGCCGCGCTCCGCTCCGGATAGATTGCTGATGCCTGGCAGCCGGACCGCCCCCAGGCGTGTGCTCGGGGGGCGGGGCCTCCTGCTCGTGGGGCGGGGCTTCGGCACTCGTCTGGGGTCTGCGTTCTAGCGCGAATGCGCCTGTGCGTGCTGGTCTAGCCGCCTCGGGGAAAGAGCACGAGGAAGCCGCTAGGCACCACCCCTTTTGGCGGTTTGTCCCAGAAAGGCTTTCTTGCTCTCTCAACTAATTCCGCCTCACCCCCTCCCATGTGTTTTAGATCTGAGAGCGCACCCTGCTGACGCTAGGTAGGCCATTCTGGTCTGCAGCCTCCAGACTGCTGGCACAGAAAACCAACTAAAGCCTAACTTTTCATTCTTAGTAAATTTAAATGCATAAATATAAATTCCAAGTGTTTTCAAGTCACACATTTGGGGAGGTCTAAAAATATTTAAGGTCATCACCAATTGATCTTACGGTAATTGTTAAACTTGCTGCTGTTAGATCTTGTTTCTTGATGTAGCACTATGTTTTAAACACGATTTTTTTTCTCAATAATTGTATGTATGTGACACAGGGTCTCACTATATATCCCTGGCTGGCCTGGGACCTGCCCTGAAGATGAAGTTGGCTTCAAATTCACAGAGATCCACCTGCCTCTGCCCTGAAGTGTGGGTAAACTATGTTTCTGCCAGCAAGCTGGTTGGTGAGCTGTGGCCTACTTGCCCATGAGTCTTTCTGATTCAGCAAGTATAAATTGGCTCCAGGTGCCTTCTTTGAGCTGGCTGTGCTCTGATCTGTTGCGGCAGAGACAGGACGCATGGCAGTTCCCTAACCTAGGCCAGGTGGTGGAGTTCTTCCCCTTTGCCTTGGACTAGTCCTATCTGGATCCACTCCAGCAAACGCTGCCTTCACTGCAGGTGGTATAAATCTTGCAGGTTAGCTATCCCAGATTTAAAAACAGAAAGTTTCAGCAACCAAATTACAGTGTGTGAATCGCAGGGGATGTTTTGCCTGTAGGAATATTTACTATCATGTGTGTACAGTGTTTGCCGAGGCCAAAAGAAGTTTCATATCTCCTGGAACTGGAGTTGTTAGGGCAAGGTTTCTAAGGAACCACGAGACACGGACCGCTGTAACAT
This sequence comes from Cricetomys ansorgei, assembly GCA_026225945.1. NCBI lineage: Eukaryota > Metazoa > Chordata > Mammalia > Rodentia > Nesomyidae > Cricetomys > Cricetomys ansorgei. The sequence continues at coordinate 9,389,399 of JAMJFZ010000094.1, forward strand.
ACATGAGGCATTTATTTGATACCGGCGCGCTCTGGGTCCCGCCTATCCCACGCAGGAGATGAGCATGGCGGGCCCCGATCCCCTCCCCACCAGCCCTTTTATCCGGTTCAGGGGTTAGGGGTCTGGGGATGGGGGCTCGTGCAGCTGATTGGCTCCAAGCTCTCGGGAGTTTCCCGCGCGCGCGGGATCCAGGGGCGGTGTGGTCAACCTGTGCCCTTGGAAGCCACCTTTGAGACTGGGTGGCGCCCATGGAGCCCGGGAAGGAAGAATCCCTGCTGATATGCAGGAGGGAGGAGGCTGGGGAAGAAGGAATCCTGTTGACAGGTGTTAAGCTCAATGGTCATCTTCCCTGTGGGTGGGGAGGAGACTAAAGAGTACTGTTAATGGCCGTACTTGGGAAGGCATTTCCCCCTATATGTGATTGCATTTCTATGTTTCATATTTCTTAAACCCTTTCAGAGTTACAGATGGTTAATGTTAGGTCTCAAACTCCGGGCCAGCTACTGGCTGAAATACCTATTTAATATATCAAAGCAGATCTGGCTGTCAGGTTTTCCCAGCGTCCCTCTGCCCCTGCCTGTTACAGGGTCTTCCTGGCTTACATACCCTGCCCCCTCTGAACTCTCCAGCCCAGAGGACTGGGTTGCTCTTCCCTATATAATCCAGCCAGTTTGGTTACCCTCCTCTTTTGGTCTCTGGCCTCCTGGTCTCCAGGTTCCCCTCTTTCTCTTCTCTCCCCTCCCTCCTTCCTCTCCTCACATGGCCCAGCTCAGGGTCATGATCGGTCTAGACCCTTCCTGATGCCTTTGGCTAATCTCTCCCTCATATCTACTGTGTTCTCTCTTTTATCTACAATAAACTTTCTCCTTCACCATACCTCCTAAGAGCAGTCGTATTCTTTTTCTTTTTTCATTCTGTTATTAGTTGCTGTTGGAGTACTGGAAGAGCAGCCAGTGCTTTTACCCGCTGAGCCGTCTCTCCATGTCCTCCCGCTTGTAATAGGTTTTTAAAGTTGTGAACAATTGCTGCTTAGAAGTATTCAGAAAGTTTACAAAACGGCTGCGACTTTCCTATTAGAAAGAAACACTCAGTGAGCAGCACAAGTAGTTCGTTTGTACACCTGTTATGGATGATGCTTTGTTCATCCTCAGCTGTCTGCAGAAATCAGGATTTAAACACAAGTGCTTCAAGCCCCCTGGCACCTTGACTCCCCCATGATGAACTAACAGTGAGTAAAATAAGCCTTTTCTCCATAATTTGTTTCTGTAACATAGCAATGAAGAAGGAAACCAAGACAGTTAATTTAAAATGTTTTTTCCTTATTTATTTATTTATTTATTGTTTTTTCAAGACAGGGTTTCTCTGTTGTGACTCTGGTTGTCCTGGAACTCTGCAGATCTCTGTAGATCAGGCTGGCCTTGAGCTCACAGAGATCTTCCTCCCTCTGCCTCCCGAGTGCTGGGATTATAGTTGTATGTCACCATGCTTAGCTCTTAATGCTATTCGAAGTTGTTTAGGTTTATTTTTATTTATGTATATGTGTGTGTGATGGTGTGGATTTATACCATGTATATGCAGGTGTCAGAACCCTTGGAACTGGAGTTACAGGTGGTTGTGAGTTGCCTGACGTGGGTATTGGGAACCACACTTAGGTCCTCTGTGAGAGCAGTATTGCTGCCTGGCAGTGGCGCACGCCTTTAATCCCAGCACTCAGGAGGCAGAGGCAGGTGGAGCTCTGTGAGTTCAAGGCCAGTCTACAGAGTGAGTTCCAGAACAGCCAGAGTTACAACAGGGAAACCCTGTGTTGAAACACATGAACAAAACAAACAAAAAAGAGCAGTACTGCTCTCATCTGCTAAGCCATCACTCCAGGCCCCTATTATTAATTTTACATACTTTTAGATTGCTAATAAGATTGAACATATATGTGTGCGTGTGTGTATATATATACATATGTATACATGTACATAATGTACATGTATATATATACATATATGTACATATATATACATGTATACACACACACACACACACACACACACACATTCTTTTCCTTCCTTTTTACGGTCTCACTGTGCTCCCCAGACTGCCAGACTGGCCTTAACTCCTGGTTGAATGCATCTCTTGCCTCACTACTAGCTAGGGCCACAGGTGGATACCAGCAAGACTGAACATCTTTTCTACCTCACTGGTCTTTTCAACTTCCTCTATGGATTTCCTGTACTACTTTTGCCCATTAAAAAAAAATCTCCCCGTGCTATTTATGTTAAATTTTGTAGTTTTAAAAAGATTTTATTTTTTGTGTTTGAGTGTTTCGCCTGCAAGTGTATGTCTATACATAAGCCATGTGCACCACAGAGGCCAGAAGAGGGCGTCGGATCTCCTGAAACTAGAGTTACAGCACGAGCCTCTGTGTGGGTACTGGTACGGGATCTGGGTTCTCTGGACGCATCTGCAGCCTCCAGGTTTGTGTTTTGTTTTTTTAAATGATGTAGACTTGCCCTACTCGTTCCCCTTGTTTGCTCTTTACCATGGGTTATGTTGTCTGCTGTATTAAAAGGCTGATGCTAGAGACGAAAAGCTCTGTGATGAAGGAAGAAAACAAGGATCCAAGGAGCCAGGGCGAGTAGATCGGAGCGGCCCTGTGGCGTGGGAGGAGGCGCAGGGCTGTTTCCCTGGCAGCCTCCACCACACATCGCCGTCTCTACTCCTCTTTCCCTCCCCTGATGTCAGACGAGAAATGTGTTTGTTGTTGTTGTTTGCAGTGTCGGGGACGGAGCCCGGAACTCCACGCGGACACCGCAGATCTTACTGCTGAGCTATATTCCCGAGCCTGACAGCCTTGTCTTTTTAAAAGATTCCCATTTATTTATTTATTATGGAGTGTGTGTGTGTGTGTGTGTGTGTGTGTGTGTGTACATGCCCTGGTGTGCATAGTGGTTAGAAGACAATCGGTGGGAGTCGGTTCGTGCCTTCTGTCACGTGGGTCCTGGGAATTGAACTTGGATCAGGCTTGGCTATAAGTGCCTTAACTTGCTGAGCTGTGTCACTGTGTCATACAGGTACATTTTAATATGTGAACTATCTTGTATTCTTAGCCCTAAGCCTAGTACCTGGCATGTGGTAGATACTCAATAAAAATTTACTGAATGAACAAATGACGCATATATAAATATGTACAAAGAGGGTGGAGTTTTTTTCTTTGGAAAAAAAAAAAAAAATCAGGACAGATTCCCCAAGGGCATGCTAAAGAGTCGGGAGCTATGTACGGTGCTGTTATCTGCTAGTTAATTCCTGAACCCCGGGCAGGCGGGGCCCAGCCTGTTCCAAGAGTTCTACCCACGTGGACCAGGATCTACTGAGCACATTTCTCACAGCGCAAAGAAACCCAGTTATTTTAAAACACAAGGCCAACATCATGAAACTCCACAGTTGCCTCTGAAAATTATGTTCCCTTCCAAGCCTACGCAGTCGTCCTGGCTGCTGATTTTCTATCAAGAATGGAGCTTGGTTGTGTGGGCACAGCCATCGCAGGGAGAAGTAACGGGGCCCACAGCCCATCTGAAGGCTGGATGTGGGAACCTACTGGTCACAGTGAGTCCTTCTTTTGTCCCTCCAGTCCCTCTGGTGATAGCAAAGCTTGGGGAGGTGCTCATCCCCAAGCTAGTTTGAGAACCTTCGTTCTCATTTGCTCAGCACTGGCATGGATCTTATAAAATTAAGACCCTCTTGGTCTTTGAAAAAACACACATACAGAAGGATAGGAAAGAAAACTGCAGGTAGTGCCCCCATCCAAGAGGGAAATAGTTTCACCGAACCAAAGTTAGATTACAGCTCAGCTGGAAACCCTGGCATTTATGAAACCAAGTTCCTTTAATGGTTATGTAAGTCTAATCAGAGTGTAGATTTCTTAACTGTATTCATACACAGGCACTTTTCCATCGCAGTGATTTATTTTCCAATAACACTTCCTTTAAAAAAATAGTTTCAAAATTCTGTCATTTCCCCTCTATATAATTTCCAAGGGCAGAAGATTTCAACTAGAACTAAGTAAACACATGCAATTTCACGTTTTAAGATTTGATGTTTTGAATTACAGTTGAACCTTATTGCAACATGATTTATTTGACATATTGAAAAATAGGTGAGTCAGAGCTTGTTCCCTGGAAGACAATTACATACAGCAAAATCTCTGGGGTTTTAAAACAGGGAGGGATTGTGGAGACACTCTGTGTGTGTGTGTGTGTGTGTGTGTGTGTGTGTGTGTGTGTGAGGGGGGCGGGGCTCTAGAAACTAGAGGTTGCTGGTTTTCTGAAGATCACATAGCTAGTGCAGCCTGGGATGAGCGCAGAGTGGCCTGGGCTGTCCTCAGTGCCCACCAGCTGCCATCAGGGTTCTGAAAGGTTTAGTCTACAGCACTTAGGTGAGGAGGAAGCAGGATGTAAGACAGGGTATAAGGGGTGACCAGCAAGCTCTGAAATTACTCATACTTGGGTCAACTCAAGACAGGCTTGGTCATCTGGACTGTCCAATTGATGGTGCCTGGAGCACCAGCCCCCTTTCCAGGGTCAAGAGGGGTTAGTGTTTGGGGAGCTTGACCCATGAGGACCTTCATATAACTCTGACTGGCCAACTGTAGTAAAAACTCTAGGCAGGAGCTTGACACCTGCCACAGCCCGGTCTAAACTGCATGGATTTTCTTCCACTGTGTGTTAGATCCTGTTTTATAACCTCCTCATGTATCTGGCTTTTCCATTTGTCTTAGTCTGTTCAGGCTGCTATAACAAAATTCCACAAACTGGATGGCTGAGATGTCTAAGACCAGAATGCTTGGAGAGGTGGCATCTACTATCTATCTATCTATCTATCTATCTATCTATCTATCTATCTATATATAGTCTCTGGGGCCTCTGTGAATGTTGTACTTATCTGCGTGTATCTGTGTTTGCATATACGTGGTATACACATGTATTTGGAGGCTAGAAGAGGACATCAAGTATCCTGCTTTATCACTCACCACCTTGATCCTTTGAGACATGCTTTTTCATTGAGCCTGGAACTAGGCTGGCAGCTCCAGCTTTTCTCTGCCCCCATGGTGATGGGATTACAGGTTCATGTGATTGAGCCCTGTTTTTTACATAGGTGCTGGGGATTTGAACTCAGGTCCTTGTGCTTGCACAGCAAACTCTTCTACTAACAGCCCCTGGGGTCTCTTCTCTAAGGGCACCACTCATCTCTTAAAGGCCTCACTCACCTTGAGAGTTAAAAATTCAGTAAGTGGAGCTGGAGAGATGGCTCAGTGGTCAAGGGCTCTTACTGTTCTTCCACACGTCCCTAATTTGGTTCCTACTGACATGACTAAGTGGCTCACAACAGCCTGTAACTCCAGTTCCAGGGGATCCAAAACCTGGTATCTGCATATCTACATGCATGTGAGTGCACGCGCGCGCGCGCGCGCACACACACACACACACACACACACACACACGCAACTAATGGTAAAGAATTGAATAAATAAATTTGGAGGGAGCATAAACAGCCCATTGAGCCATCTGACCTGACCCATGATGTCCTTGAGGATAAAGGCCATGTCTTATTCATCCTTCAGCACTAGGACTCAGCACAATGTTTAAACTCAGTATAAAGGTTTGCAAAATACATGAGCAATGGCCTTGACCCTGTATAGGGCCATCTCCAGAGGAGTACAGCATGGCTAGCCATTGCCTAATAAGTCAAAACTTATCATCTCCTTTGATCTATGATTATGTTTGTAGGTATGCTCTAGGAAAACTTGTGATTGAGCAATGGGAAGACAAGAAGATTACAAAGACATTTGTAAAAGATTTTTATAATAACTCTAATATGTTATTATGGAACTAATATGAATATTAATAAGGAAGTAATATGGATAGCCACAAAAGGTAAAATAAATATGTGTAGGACGCCATTCCAAGATGGCGCCGGTTTTCAGCCAGCTTGGTAGTAAACAATAGCTTTGCACATGCGCTACAGTTGAGAACAGCTTGGCCCTTTAAGACACACCCATAACTGCCCAAAAACGGTTATGCAAATGAGGTGCTGCAGAGGTGACCTATCAGCATGAACCACAGGGTATATAAGCGGCTTGCTCCTGGGGCTCGGGGCCATTCCTTGCAATTCTCTCTTGTAATAAACTTCCTGATTAAACTGCCTTGAGAAGGAACCAGTCGTGTCGCGTTTTCCTTGCTGGACGAGGTCGGCGCGGCGCAGTTGGTGGCCCGTACGGGGACAGTGAAGTCCCGGGGTTCCAGAACTCTTGGCGGTCAGGGCGATCGATCGGTAAGTGCCTAGGTAAGTAGGCTTAAGTTAAAGTCCTCGGAAAGAGGTTAAGCTAAAGTCCTCGAAAAAGAGGTTAAGTTAAAGTCCTCGAAAGGAGGTTAAGCTAAAGTTCTCGGTAAGAGATTTAATTAGAGGGCCGCGAAAAGGCGGTAATAGTGAATCTGTGTGCCTGTTGCGGTTATACAATTTTAAAAGACAAAACTATGGGTGCTTCACCTTCCTGTCCAATGAAATTGGCTTTACAAGAACTTCTCCGCATTCGCGGAATTAAAATAAAAGATAAAATTATAGCTCAGTTTTTACAGGAAGTGGATACCGTGGCTCCATGGTTTGCAGCTATAGGCGAAGTAACTATTCCAAGTTGGGATAAATTGGGAAAAGATTTAGATTTTGCTTGGGAACAAAAAACATTAAAGGGAGGAGTAAGGAGAGTTTGGAAAATGATACGTAGTTGTTTGGAAGATGAAGATTGCCGAGAGGCTGTACAAGCCTCTGCTGAGGCATTAGAGGCAGTAAAAGAAGCACGTTCTGAAAGGTCATCCATGAGCGGAAATAAGGGAAAAAGGAGAGGACAGCTTTATCCAGACTTAAAAAAGGAGTTACAGAAGGTCGAAAGTGGTAGTGAGAGTAATACAGGAGAAAGTCGCTCTAGTGATTCCGAAAGGAGCTGTTTTAGTGATTCTGAACAAGAACTAGAAGAAATGAGAAAGGGAGTTAAGACACTGTTAAATGAGATGGAGGCTTCATTGTTAAACAAAATGAAAGCCCTTTCTAAGACAAAGAAAAAAGATGGCGGCGAAAAAGGAAAAGGTTTAAGAGAAAAACAGGAAGGAGACAAGGGAGCTCCGCCCAAATGGGAGGAGCCTTCTTTGCCCGGAAAAGGAAACGGACCAGAGGAAAAACAGGAAGGAGACAAGAGGACTCCGCCCAAATGGGAGGAGCCTTCTTTGCCTTGCCCTACGGCACCGTCCGCGGTGCCCCCTCCCTATGTGGAGGCGGTGTCTAAATGTTCCTTTTGTCCTCAGACATGGAAGGAAGCGTCATCTACCTCTTTGGCCTTTCCGGTGTATGCTCACCCTCAAGGTCAAGGTCAGAGAATTTATGAGCCATTGGATTTTAAACAATTAAAAAATTTAGCAGAGTCAGTAAAAACTTATGGTGTAAATGCTGCTTTTACACAAGCACAAGTGGAGCGTCTGACGATGGCTGCCATGACTCCTAATGATTGGATGAGTACTGTAAAAGCTTGTCTGACAATGGGACAATATTTAGATTGGAAATCAATTTATGCTGATTTGGTGCAAACACAGGCTCGTCTTAATGCTGCGCCCCCTATCAATCAACCAGCCTGGAGTTTTGATATGCTCATGGGACAAGGACAGTGGGCAAATGATCAGACCGTGTTCCCTGCACAAGTGTATGACCAGATTAATGCCGCAGCTATAAGAGCATGGAAAGCATTACCTAATAAGGGAGAAGTGTCAGGTAATCTTACTAAGATAATTCAGGGACCAACAGAGCCCTTTTCAGATTTTGTAGCCAGAATAATGGAATCTGCAGGAAGAATTTTTGGGGATCCTGATTCTGCCATGCCTTTGATTGAACAGCTAGTTTATGAACAGTGTACAAAAGAATGTAGAACAGCTATTACCCCATGGAAATCTAAGGGGTTAACAGCGTGGATGAAAGCTTGTAGGGAAGTTGGAGGTCCGTTATCCAATGCTGGCTTAGCTGCCGCAGTTCTACAGATTCATAAGGGAAAAGGAAACAAGTCAGGGACATGTTATGGATGTGGACGTCGAGAACATTTTAAACAGAATTGCCCTGACAGGGAGGCATCTAGAGGCAGGCCTAGGCCAGGAATATGTGCAAGGTGCAGAAAGGGAAATCATTGGGTTGGTGAATGCAGATCCGTTAAGGATATTGATGGAAACCTACTAACTCCAGGATATGGTGGAGCTCGTTCAAAAAACGGTCAGCAGGGCCCTCGACCCCAGGGCCCAACACAAATATATGGGGCAATGGAGAATCCAGAAGGACAACTTTCCAATATTCCAAGTCAAAAGGCCCAAAAAGGGCCACGCCCGGTTCTGCCGGGTTGGACCTCTGTTGCACCACCAGACTCGTATTAACTCCTCAAATGGGAGTGCAACCCGTGGAAACTGATTTTAAGGGACCTTTGCCTCCAGATTCTGTGGGCTTAATAATTGGCCGTGCATCTGCCACTTTTGGAGGACTAGTAATTCATCCCGGTATAATTGATTCGGATTTTGAAGGTACAGTCAAAATTTTACTTTCATCCCCCCGAGGCATTACTGCAATTTCTCCTGGGGATAAAATTGCTCAGTTGGTGTTGCTTCCCAGTTTGCATTCTACATTTTCAGCAAAACACGTAAGGAGAGGAAATAAAAATTTTGATTCTTCACAACATGATGGTGTATTTCTTTCTCTTGATTTGGATCAACGTCCATTAATACAATTGACTATTAATGGAAAGCCTATTTTGGGATTGCTGGATACAGGAGCTGATCGTAGCATAATTGCTAGTAGAGATTGGCCTCCTGATTGGCCTATTCAGGCTTCATCACGAACATTACAAGGTCTTGGATATGCCAAATCACCTGACATGAGTGCCAGGGAACTTCCTTGGATAGATTCAGAAGGCCACAAAGGAAATATTAAGCCATTTGTATTGGATTTACCTGTTAGTTTATGGGGAAGAGATCTTTTGAAAGAAATGAATTTTAAATTGACTAATGAAAAAGGTTATTCTTCCACCTCTAAAGCTATGATGAAAAACATGGGATGGCATCCTTCTCATGGTCTTGGTAAATTTCTACAGGGTCGTACAAGTCCACTTCAAGTTTCTCCCAGACCACATCAACAAGGTTTGGGTTTTTCCTAGGGGCCACTGAGGAGAGCGTACCTATTACCTGGAAAACTGAGGATCCGGTTTGGGTTCCTCAGTGGCCATTATCCTCAGAAAAATTAATAGCTGCACAGTCTTTAATAAAAGAACAATTACAATTGGGACATATTAGATCTTCAGTCTCACCATGGAATACTCCCATATTTGTAATTAAAAAGAAGTCAGGAAAATGGAGATTATTGCATGATTTACGTGTTATTAATGCCCAAATGCAGATTATGGGGCCTATTCAACGTGGACTTCCACTATTGACTACATTACCCCAATCATGGCCCATTATAGTAATTGATATAAAAGATTGTTTTTTCTCCATTCCCTTATGTGATAAAGATTGTAAACGATTTGCTTTTACATTGCCTTCTACAAACCATGAACAGCCAGACACCCGTTATGAATGGGTTGTACTTCCTCAAGGGATGGCTAATAGTCCGACTATGTGTCAGTTGTTTGTTGCTACGGCTATTGAACCTATAAGATTGCAATTTCCTATGCTAAAATGTTTACATTATATGGATGATATTTTATTATCAACAAAAGATGAGTGTATTTTACAGGAGGCCTATGCCTTAGTAGTAAAACTTTTACGTAAACAAGGATTGTTTATAGCCCCTGAAAAGGTTCAACAAGATTCTATAGTATCTTATTTGGGAGCTAAAATTGAGCCTCTTGAAGTCAAGCCTCAAAAGGTTGAAATTCGCTTGGATTGTTTGAATACCTTAAATGATTTTCAAAAATTATTAGGAGATATTAATTGGATTCGACCATATTTGAAAATTCCTAATTATCAACTTCAACCCTTATATGATATTTTATGTGGAGATTCCGCTTTAGATTCACCTAGACATTTGACCATTGAGGGCCGAACAGCTTTACAATTGGTAGAAATGGAATTAACAAAAGCATCCTTACGACGGTATCAACCCTCAGAGGATATATTATTATTAATTTTTAAAACAAAGGTTCAACCCACTGCTGTTTTATGGCAATGTGGGCCATTAAAATGGATTCATCCGAAAATTTCAGTAGCCCGAACTCTTGAATATTATCCTACTACTGTTGCTGTATTGGCCTTAGAGGGTATACAACAGTGTTTACAGTTTTTTGGTGTAGAACCTTCCAAGATTATTATACCCTTTACTAGTAATCAATTACAGATTTTGTGTACTACTGTGGATGATTGGGCTATATTGAAATGTGCATGTAATGCACAGTTTGATAATCATTATCCTCAGCATCCCTTAATACAATTTTTTGAATCCCATCCTATTGTTTTTCCTAAGATAACTAAGAGTAGCCCTTTAACTGGTGCTGCTATTATTTATACTGATGGTTCCAAAAATGGATGTGGATCATATAAGTATAATACTGATGACCCTATAGTGGTTCAATTTACTCCTGCCTCTTCTCAAATTATAGAATTGAAAATTGTTATAGAGGTTTTTGATAAATTTAAAGAACCTTTTAATTTAATATCAGATTCGTTATATGTGGTAAATGTTTTAAAAGTTTTAGAAGCTACTGGTAAAATAAAGTCGAGCAGTCCTATTTTTACATTATTATGGTTATTACAACATTTGATTTGGGATCGTAAATTTCCTTTTTTTGTACAACATGTACGAGCCCATACAGGATTGCCTGGACCCATTAGTTCTGCTAATGATGAGGTTGACATGGCCACGCGCAGAGAGTTTGTTTTTATTAATCTTCTAGATTCTCCGCTAACGTTGGCTACTCAATTTCATAAAAACTTTCATGTTAATGCGAGAACTTTACAAGTTAAATTTAAACTTCCTAGAGAATTAGCTAGACAAATTGTGGTTCATTGCCCAGATTGTAGCATTTATACTCACCCCCCTACCGTTGGGGTAAATCCAAAGGGTTTGTTACCTTTACGCTTATGGCAAATGGACGTGACACATTTTTCTGAATTTGGAAAATTAAAATATATTCATGTAAGCCAGAGATGTTATACGCCATTGCTTAGATGCATGGGCAGCCTGGGGTAAACCTCAAGAATTGAAGACTGATAATGGTCCTGGCTACACAGCTACATCTTTTAAGTCGTTTTGCACTCAAATGCAAGTTTCCCTTAAACATGGATTGCCTTATAACCCACAGGGACAAGGCATCGTTGAAAGGGCACATCGTACTCTTAAAGAATGCCTATTAAAACAAACAGGGGGAATTGGTCGTGGACGTACCCCGAGGGAACGTGTTTCCCTTGCTCTTTTTACTTTAAATTTTTTACAACTAGATGTGAATGGATGCTCTTCTGCAGAACGTCATGCTAATTGGCATGATAATAAGAAGGGTTATGTTAAATGGAAAGATGTTTTGACTGGACAATGGAATGGACCAGATCCTGCTCTGGCCTGGACAAGGGGATCTGTTTGTGTTTTTCCTCAGAATCAAGAAAATCCAATTTGGGTACCGGAGAGACTGACACGGATTGTAAAGACAGTTCCTGATCATCAGGATGAAGATGCACTCCCTGATTCGAATGCTGATACTCGTATTGATGGTAATTCAATTGAGCCATAATTTGGAGCTTTGGGCAGTGGCCAGAACATGGCCAGTGCCAATGCCGGTTCATAGTAAATCAACTACGATGCCGGCTTTCTTTTCTACTAACTGCCTTGGAGATGTTCCTTGTATTATACCTTCGTTAGAGGAGAAATCTTATTCTTCTACAAATTTTTCTTTAATTGGTACTCTTTGTTTTCACATAAAACATGATAAGTCAAAATTGCCATGTATTCAGCTTACAAGAGGAGTTTTAGCACATTGGTTGGATCCTCTTGGTAAGAATAAGAATGATTTTGCTACGATTATTGATACGATGAAAAGAGAGAATTTGGGACAGTTTACAGGAAAAGGTGATATGAGTACGTATGATAAGGTTACGGCAAAAACTACTACATTGATTTTACTTCATAATGGAACGATGCCTGTTAGATCTAGTGCTTTCCTTCCAAATTCCACTAATAGGCGTATACTTCCTTATTGTGCTCCTTATTTAGAGTTTCCTCCTGTGTTTTCTCCTTGTCAGACCAAAGCACATAGACTTAGGCAGATTTCTAAAGGATTTGAATTTTCTCCACCTGTACATAGATATATGCTCAGAGATAATGATAATTCTGGCAGAGAAAATTTATGGCCTTGGTATCAATGGATATTATCTAATGAAGCAGGAGCGTTTACTAGTTTATCAGCTTTTGCTGGTTTACAAGGACAAAGTTTTGAATTAAAAAATATATCTGCTGTAAGACTTTATGATGCTTCTGGGCCAGTTCTTACACAAATTCGTCCTAAAGGGATGTTGTTTAATATTTCATATGCTCCTCAGGGTGTATGTGTTAGACCACCATTTTTCTTCATTTTAACCAATAATGATACTACAGACCAGATTAATTGTAATCAAACTGGAATTATTTGTTATTTGGCTGAATGTTGGAATGGATCTTTTGATCTTGCTTTTGTGGTGAAGCTTCCCACTTTTGTTCCTATACCTGTGAATGCCGATCCAAGAAATTTTCCAATTACTAATTTGTTGAGAGATAAAAGGGATTTCGGAATTACAGCTGCCATTATTTCTGCTATAGTTATTTCTGCGACAGCTGCTACTACTGCTGCTGTTGCTATGGCTAGTCAAGTTCAAGCAGCTGAAACTATTAATTCGGTAGTGTTACAGACAGCCACTGCCTTGACTACACAGGAAAAAATTAATACCCACCTTGCTTCAGGCGTTTTATTGGTTAACCAGAGAGTTGATATTTTACAAGAACAATTGGATGAATTTTATAATATTGTGCAAATGTCATGTGTCTCCTCCCTTAAAGGATTGTGCATTACTCCTTTGCATGTTAACCATTCTCAGTTTATTAATCAGAGTCATCAACTGTCGGAATACCTTAGAGGAAATTGGTCACAACAGGCGGAACAGATGACCAGAGATTTGCTCTCTCAGATTGCCACCCTGAATGGAACTCGAGTGGATCCCATCACCCTTGGAGACTTCACCTCCCGAATTGCTAATGCTTTCTCCTTTTTTAAAGAGTGGGTGGGGATGTTTTTATTTGGGGCTGTATTTCTTGCTGGTAGTTTCCTCTGTATTTGGCTGCTGTGTAAGCTCAAGAAAAGCCATGACAGACATAAGACTGTTGTCTACCAAGCACTGGCTGCCCTAGACAAGGGAGAATCTCCCCAATGTTGGCTGGCAGCCTTACAAGACAATCAAGATGTTTAATTGCAGCCAGGGAGTCAAGTGGGTACTTGACTAGGAGGATACATGACACATGGTCTTCCTGGAAATATACCTGATTGCATGGAGGTTTGATGACACAAAATGCCTCCCCCTGAAAAAAAGTCATCGAGACGGGTATAGGAGGTATGGCCTCTGGTGCACCGACAGGGCAAACATCCTATTACAATGTCTCATTCTTTCCATATGGGAGCACAAGGGATCAGGTCACTGTTTCCCCCTCTGCTTGGAACAATCCCTTGATCGAGACTGACTCCAACAAGAGGTTTGTCTTTTGATCGGGAATACATTCTTCTTTGTCTTTTATACAAAATAGGGGGAGATGTAGGACGCCATTCCAAGATGGCGCCGGTTTTCAGCCAGCTTGGTAGTAAACAATAGCTTTGCACATGCGCTACAGTTGAGAACAGCTTGGCCCTTTAAGACACACCCATAACTGCCCAAAAACGGTTATGCAAATGAGGTGCTGCAGAGGTGACCTATCAGCATGAACCACAGGGTATATAAGCGGCTTGCTCCTGGGGCTCGGGGCCATTCCTTGCAATTCTCTCTTGTAATAAACTTCCTGATTAAACTGCCTTGAGAAGGAACCAGTCGTGTCGCGTTTTCCTTGCTGGACAAGGTCGGCGCGGCGCAAATATGTGCATTATGGTGTACTCACTTGGTAGAATTAGAACGAATCAGTGTAAACGAAAGACTTACAGCTCATATATCAAAACATGTGAATCTCAAAAACAGTGCCAAGTGAAAAAACTAAATCAGAGTTACTAAACTCTTTCAGTGTGGGTAGGTCCATTTGTACGAAATTCAAAGCCAAAGAAAAAGTAAAAGAACACCATTTAAGTTGCTCACATACACTACATTCCTTAAAGAAAGACAAAAGTGGCAATGCAATATTGTGGAAATAGCTCTGACATTCTAAGGGACTGGAACTTTTGCTGAATCTCACAGCCAGAGTTAAAATAAACCTTGAAATCACTGCTGTCCTACTGCGCACTCAACCTATTCCTTTAACCTGCCTTTAAATTAAGAACAATGTAACAGCCAATCTTACTGCCTTGGGTTTCCTCCAAGCAATCAACTTTTACAACCTAACTTAATGTATGGCTGAGATGGTAGGTCATGTGCTCTTCCAGGCCCCTGACCCATACAATGCTCAGGTGTCATCTGCTGAAGGCCGCAAATACAGATGTTGAAAACATCTAAAATCCACCATATAGGTTCAAAGCATCCACCGTTTATGGATATTGGTTGATAAACAATCATGTCTGGAATATTATTGGTTGTCTTGGGAGTACTGTTGTTGTTGGTCAGTTAGGACCAGTTGGAGCCTGTGACAATCCCTTATAAAACTCTGATTATAAAGATTTTTGTAAAATATTCCATTCCTTCCCCATGTGATGCTTTTTATGCTGTTCAATACATACAGAGAGAAGCCCTTTGTTAGAGACAGACATACACAGCTCATACAACAGACCAACACAGAGATACACGCAATCATAGAAACAGAGACACACACAAAGACAGACTCACACCGTAGATAGAGGACAGAAGACACGGGCAACATGAAGTAGAGAATGCGGAATTTGGACTTACTCTTGGTTAAACAATTCCAAGGGCAAGTGCTTTTATTTCTTTCACGTGGTATTACCTATGTATTGGTGACTCAGAGTTAATCACTGATGTGTATAATCTCTGCAAAACTGTTGACATTTCAAATAGTTATTTTAGGAGGATAGGTGAAATAAAACAGAAGCAGAAAACACAAGAAGTTTCAAAGTCATTTTTTTTTTTTTAGCAAGAAGATGAATGCATGATTATTTTGATTGTTTTGAAGCGTTATATATAATATACATGCCTGTATTTCACAACAAAAATTAAAAATAGTATCAACAACATGGAGGAGCCCAGGCAATGCTATTCTGGGCACTTCTAACAGGCATCTGGCCTTGGAGGTGGAAAGCAACCTACTAAGAGCCCGTAGCTGACTATACAGGGAATGAGAAGGTCTGATGGGAGTTTTTGACAGTGACCCATCTCACTGTGCCTGTTTGTGAAGTGCTGTCCTAACTGAAGGAGTCTGTCTGCAGAACAAACAAGGGCCAGCCCAGGCATGCCCCTGGTCTCCTGACAGCCCCATTCTTTCTGAGCATCATGAAAGGGAGGATGATTGAAAATCCTCTTCCATCTCAAAATTAAATTCACCAATGGACTGAGCTTGGTGAACACAACATACTTGTTAGCAGATGGGTACCACAGGTCCTACTTAAACATCAACAGCAGTGCTTCTACCTCTGGGGAACATAGAGCTGGCTCCTTAGCAAGTCCAGAAAATAGTTTTCTCAGAAAGGACCAGTGAGATGAGTCAGCTGGTGAAAGTACTAGCTATATAAACCTGACCACCTGAGTGGTCTGGAACCCATGTTAAAAGGCCAGATGTGGCAGCATCTGCACTCCTAACACTCCTACTGTGAATGAGATGGAAGGAGGAGACAGAATCACTTGGAAGTTCAGTGGGGCAGGTAGCCTGGAGAACAGAGCAAAGGAAAGAGAGATCCTGGCTCAACAAGGTGCAAGGAGAGAATGGACTCCTGAAAGCTGCTCGAGGCATGCAAGTACCTGTACTCACGATGCACACAACAATACACGCATGTATACACATAATAATAAATGGATTAAAGAAAAGCAAAGGAGAAGGAAGAAAAATTTTGCTTGGATCCTCACAGATAGTCTATGTCCCTTTTCTAGAGTCATGCAAAACTCTGTCGTTAAATCACCTAGATTGGGGTGGAAAGATGGCTTAGTGGTTAAGAACACTTGTTGCTCTTGCAGAGGATCCAGGTTTGGTTCCCAGCACCCATGCAGTGGCTCACAACCATCTCTAACTCCCGTTTCAGGGGATCCAGTGCCCTCTTTTGACCTCCATGGGCATCAGGCACACACATATAATGTACATATATGCATGCAGGTAGAATACTCATGAAATAAGTCAGTCTGAAAAAAAAATCCTCATTTAAATCATCTAGGTTGTGAAGTCCCAGAAAAACTTGAACTTGCTTTTTGGAAGCTTTGTGCTGTGAGCAAGGCAGATATCTGGCTTCCCTTGAGCTATCTGTTGATGGTAGTAATGGATACTTACGAGGTTGGTGTGAAAACTAAGAAACTATGATGCATGTTAAGCCCCTCATCTTTTCCATAATTTTTGTTGAGTGTGAGTGCCCACTGTCCAGCCCTTGCTAGTCTTCTGTAAAGGCTCTTTAGGATTTGATTGTGGTGGTGACAATGGCCATTCCACAGGGAGGCCAACTGGCAGGTTCTGGGAAAGAATGTACAAGGTGGCTGCACCTTGATGGGCTGTGTTCCAAGCTCTGGTCCTTGGCTTAGTCTTAACAATTAAGCTTTGTCCAAATATTCAGAGAGAACCAGTTGGGGAACTGATTGGGACTGTGAGGTTTGAGACCCTTGACACTAGGCCCAAGTTGCAGGCAGAAGCTTAAAAACAACTTGTGTAAGAAAACATTTTCTAAGACAAACAAGATGGCCTTGGGCGAGAGAGCTCCCCCTCCCCCGTAGACGGCCCAGGGCCTTGGGCTAAAGAGTTTCCTCCACCCAGTTGACCGGAACCTTGAGCTTGTATTCTTTTTAGGAGCCCACGACCTTGCTATATGCTAACACCAATCAGTTTAAAGGTTAACTGGCCCCGACCTATCAGGATAAAGAACAGTTCGGGGACCAATCAACTTGTACCAACTTGGTTTGTGCCTAGCAACCATTTGGACTGTAAATAAAATGGCTTGCTTTTTGCTCCTCGGGGCCGCTTCTATCCTGGGTGTTAGAACGGTCCCAGTGCACTGGAATAAATCCTCTTGCTATTTGCATCCATATCCCGCCTGTGAGTCTCTGTGGGGGTGCGGCGTCCTGATTTGGGCCTTTGGGGATCCGACAGGACATTGATATGAAAATCATGCAGGGTGGTAGTGGCACGCCCCTTTAATCCCAGCACTCAGGAGGCAGAGGCAGGCAGATCTCTGTGAGTTCAAGGCCAGTTCAAGGTCTACAGAGTGAGTCCCAGACAGCCAGAGTTACAACAGAGAAACCCTGTCTCGACACAAAAAAGGAAAATAAAAGAAAATCATGACACAAGTTACTTAACTTACTATGGGATAGGAATGTTTGGTAGACTTGAATTTACAATCTCTAGGCCCAGAGGTATTGCCCCTTTAGGAAAGTGATGGAAGTCACTTGAGAATCTGAAGGGGCAGGGATGCCAGATGTTATACCTTAGACTCTGAATGACCTCAGGGTGTCGAAGGCTCAGGTTCCTGTTTGGTGCTACTGGGAAGTTGTATGATAAAACATCTTCTGGGGAGATGGAACACATGGTCTACTCATTCCAGATAGGGGGACCACGACAGAACAAAGTCCAGCTTGGTGCACCAATGAGTTTTATTGGAGTTACTTAGAGGAGTATGGGTGAGAGGTTACTTACAGAAACAGAAAAGACTCACAGACAGCTACATCATCAATGCATGGATGATAACCCACAAAAGCTGGGAAGCCTAGACATACAACTGTGCAGCCTACAGGTGGCTCAACAGGTTGGAGAGTGTCCTTTCCAAGTGACTCTGGGCCAAATCTCTTTGAGGAGGCTCTGCTGGTCTCTGTTTCTTCCATACAACAGGTCTGTTCTCAAGAGTCTTCTTTGCTCGGTTATTCTGAGAGGGACTCTCAGCTTTCATTGCTTACTCTGGCAGGGAGAGTCCTAGGAGATCTGGTCAGTTTCAGGAACTTCCTGAAGCTGTTTTGAGTTTTACCTGTTTACCTTCCTGCTTAAAGAGCTTCCCTGCGGGGCAGAATGTTTCAGTCTCTGAGGAAACAGCTACACAACAGAGGTGGTGAGTCCATCAAGAAGCACTGCCTAGGAGGTGGTCTTAGGTCATGCGGACATGCTTTTGAAGGGATAGCAGGGCACCTGCCCTTTCTTCTTCTTTTTCAGGTCCTGGTGGTGATCTGAATGGTTCTGCTCAGCCATGTGAGCTCTACCATGAAGTTCCTGCCTCACCACAGGCCTCACCACAAGTAGCAGGGCTAACTGACACCGGTCTGAAACCTCCCAAACCATGGAAAAAAAACCTTTTTTCCCCCTCTGTAAGTTGGTTATCTCAAGTATTTGTCATAGTGCTAGAAAGCTGACTAGCACCCTGGAACCAGCATCTGGGGCACAGAGGTGCTGTTAGAGGCGAGGCAACCCTCAGTATCATACTATCTGCCCTTCCCTGTATCTGGCTTCTGAAGAAGGCTGTATTTAACCTTTGATACACTGACCTTGTAATGAAATCAAGTCAAAATGCTCCTAAAATATGGCTTGTTAGTAAATCTTTGGCAGAGATCATTCCATAGCCTGGAAATAAATTGCCCTACTGTCCACTAGATGGTGTCCAATATACACCCACAGTCTTGCCTCACGCAGCTCTGGAAAGGCACAGGGGACTGACTGTGAAGCTGATGAAGGAAACCTGGGTGATATGACGCCTCTGTTTTGGTTGCTATGCTTTGTGTTCTGGTAGCTGACAGGGAGGTGCCTTCCCGACTGGAGAAGGAAGGAGAGCAGCTGGGCCGCAGGCAGAGAAGCTCGGGGCTGGTGGAGGCATCCTCGGGAGAGGTGATGGATCTGGGCCAGGACCGGGCAGTGAGAGCTGAGGGTAGACTGGGGTCAGAGGGACAGGTCCTGAGGGGCAGGTTGGTCACGGCACTCTTTGAACTTGGTTTTTTCACTCTTTCTTTTTCCTTTACAGGTTGTAAGCCTCAGGAGCGAAGGGATGGGGTTTTGTGTGCGTACAGATGCTTTCCAGGACCACACAGAATAGATATGCTATATATTTACGATGATAATGAATAAAATTGTTAAATGGTTAATGTTCATTAATTTGTCTGGATCTTTTGTCTGGAGGTGTTTGGAATCTTCTAGGAAACACACTCTGGGTGTCTCTAGTTGAGGAGGGAAGATCTACTGTGAATGTGAATGACACCATCCCATGAGCTGGGTTCTCAGACTGAATAAAGTGGAGAAGGCTGAGCACCAGCTTTAATCTCCCTCTACTTTCTGGCTGTAGATGCTATGTGACCAGCCACCTCACCCTCCCGCCACCATTTCTTCCTTGTTGTGATGGACTATGTCCCCTTAACTCATAGCTCCCTTCCTTAAGTTGCTCTTGTCAGATATGTTGGCACTGCAATGAGAAAGATGACAAACACAAACCCATATGTATTGAGTGCTTCTGTGAGACTTGAAGTCTGTGGATTTGCTTCTCTCAGTTTCTTCAGTTACTCCCAAGTGCTTACATTGTGGTTTTGTGCAGGTCAATACTCCTGGGACAGATGTATTTCACTCAGAGTACTTTGAAAGCTCCTCGCAGGCAATCCTGATACAGAGCTGAGATCAGGAAGTACCCTCCTCTAAGCTCTGCCGTGTCGTGTACAACTGGCTTTCCAGGCCCTGCTTTACTCTGGGAGACTCGATTGTACAAACAGTATTTTGTTGAATTTTGAGGACAGAGGATGACCGTGCACCCAGGTGGACACATGGATGGCGCCATCTGCCCTACATCACCCATGTGGCTCAGACTGGCACCTCACCTATAAAAGAAGAGAGGATACCACACTATACATTTGCCAACATAAACTGGGGGGATTGAGCGTATGGTCATATTAAAACCATATTAGGAAGACCAGGCTTGAGAACTTAGTGAAGACACTAGACTGAGGAAAGGCACAACTCCCTCACTTGGATCCCATGAAGATGAAGACACCTAACTCTGTGGTGGTACAGTCTCTAATGACTTGTCATCTGACTAATCACTGTGTGTGTCAAGGGATCAGCAGGTGGAGAACTCCCGTCTAGAGGGTTCAGGTTCAGTTCAGTCCTCACTATTGATGAGGCCTGAATTCCCATCCATCCATCCATCCATCTATCCATCTATTGATCCACCCATCCATCCACCCACCCATCCATCATTCCATCCATCATTCCATCCATCCATCCATCATTCCATCCATCCATCTATCCATCCATCATTCCATCTATCCATTATTCCATCCATCCATCTATCCATCCATCATTCCATCTATCCATTATTCCATCCATCCATCTATCCATCATTCCATCCATCATTCCATCCATCCATCCATCCATCCATCCATCCATCCATCCATCATTCTATCCATCCATCCATCTATCCATCATTCCATCCATCCATCCATCCATCCATCCATCCATCCATCCATCCATCATTCCATCCGTCTTTTAATCCCACCCATCTGCTCATTCATTCCTTTGTTTGTCTGAATCTGGTCCAGGCCTTTACCCTATAGCTTCCAGCTAAGCTTAAACCTTGACTCTACAGCAGCATCTCTACAGAACTCCAACGGGGTTAGTTACCTGACCTCCTATGGACCTCTTTTCACATCTCTAGCAGCTTTCCATTGCTGCCTCTCAGTCTGGCCTCTCTGAGACCCCTTTAACTCACTGTAGCCATTCTTTAACTTAACATCTGTCTATCTGTCTGTCTATTGTTTGTATGAGGTATCAGGTGTGATCCGAGAGTTAATATAGTGGCTAAGATTGGAACAAAAGAACCTGTACTTTCCTTTGCTAGATAGCAAGGAAACAAGAGCTACTTGGCAAATTGCTGCCAACAGAAGTGCCATAGCTTGTGGGTTTATTATGACATTGTGGGAAGACACAAATGTATTCATCTATGTTCCTGACACAGTGAAATCATGACATATGGCTTCAGGATTGAAGTGTGCTTCTCATCCTCTCTTCTTTGCAGAATACCTCCAGCCTTGTTTATGTACTCTCTGCAGCCATCATGTCTCCAGGGATGTTTATCTATGTGCATGTGTGTGGTGCTGGTCCCTCATGCATGGACTCCTGACCTTTGCCTTCCAGGGTGTCCTAGGTGTTCTGGCTCCTAGCTCTCCTCGCAAAGTTTGCACCTACATTTTGTCTCACATCACACAAAGTCTGGACTCATGGGTGTGCATTGCAGCAATCGTCAGTCCCCTCAACAATCAATCCCTTTCACTAGGGCTCATAGTAGCCTGATGTATGGCATTTCAGCTCCCTGTGTTCTGTATGTCTGCCTGGGAACATGTGCAGATGTGGAGCCCAGGTCACAATGGCAGGTGTAAGAGGCTCTGGGCAAGCCTTTTGCTTCTTCTGTTTCTTTCCCTCCGAAAAGCACAAATACAATAAAATTGTATTTTATTCAGTTCAACAGCTGCTTACAGGGGAATCTATGTTTGCAGGTCACTGTCCTAGGCCCTGGCTTGCCACAAGGGGTAAGACATCCTTCCAGAATGAGAACCTTGCCGTCATTTGAAGTGATGCACAGTTCCCTGTAGAGAGGAGCTGGGGGCTCAGAGACTCTGGAGAGATGAAGGGAGGCCAAGAAAGTCTGAGAGCTCCAGGGAACCTCAGCTCAGAGGCCACTTCTTCTGGACAACCTCTGGGCTCCTCTTACGTAGATTCTGGCTGATTAACAGCACAGTCACAGGGCTTTTAGTTCCCCTATGTCACCTAACACACTAAATAAAGAGAATGATTCCAGGTTCGCCCTCTGCGAGCAGTGAGGAGTTGGCACCCTGAAGGTCTTCATCTCCTATTCTTCAAGGACACAGTAGGCACTCTGCCTTTGCCTGTGGCATGACTAAGAGGTGTCACTCATGCAGGGTCTTTGTGATCAGTGAGGACTTGGAGTGCTAGGATCATGGAGGTGACTCCAGGAAAGCAGGCGGTGAAGGCACCAGCCTGTGGAGGTGTCCCTCTCTCTGGGCACTCTGCCAGGCATATAAGCAGCAGCCTACCCCCCTCCAAAATCCTAGTTTTGCATGAAGACTCATCTCCTTTAGAAACAAGTGCCCTCACCCAGGGCTTACACCGCAGTCTTCTTGTTCCCCAGCACTGAGTATTTGCATGGCCTTGAAGGGAGATGTGTGGTCACCTCAAAGCCCTTTGCCCAGGGACTTCCTGTCCGTTCTTTCCCCATAGCTCTGCAGCTGAGCCTGTTGTTCGCAGTCCTAAGTGAGTTCTAGAATTATCAGGGGAGCTGTTTAGAAATACCAGGCTTTATGTAATTGGCCAGAATGCAGTGGTTGGGGGCAGCCTTGTCCCTCCAGCTTTTCTGCTGACAGTCACAGCCCTGTCTGGAACAGGGCTTCCTGCCCCCACAGCCACGGTAGGCTTGCTTTGATCTGCTCCCAGCAGCAGCCTCAGCCCTTTTCTCTCAAGCAGTGTCCCTGGGCTCCTAGCTGTCCCCTGTTCTTTGGTGTCTGCACACATCTCTGAGCCTTCTCAGCACTGATTTTATACACGTTCCAGTAGACTGCTGGTGTACGAATCACAGAGAGAAGAGCCATAAAGACAGCTCCTGGGAAATAAATTAAAACACTCAATCATTTAGGCCAAGACAGAGAACAGAGGTAGAGAGACTCCCGGCCCCCAAGAAGGGCCAGGGAGGGAGCTGGAAGATCCGCTAAGACAGAGGGAGGGAGGAACTCTAGGAGGTACTTGCCAAAAGGGTCCCAGTCATGGTTAATATTGATTGTCAACCTGACAGGATCTGGAATCACCCTGGAGACAAATCTCTTGGCATGCTTATGAGGGAGTTTTTAAATTAGGTTGATTAAGTTAACTACCAGACGGAATGGAAAGAGAAAGCAGGCTGAGCTATTTACCCCTCTCTGAGTATATACCCCTCTCTCTTCCTGACCGTGAACACAATGTGACCAGCTGCCTTCTGCATCTGCTACCAAACCTTCCCTGCCAGGATGGACTTCAATCCCTTGGAATTTAGCCAAAGTAAATTTCCTGCTGCCCCCAGATGGGGTCTCACTGTAAACCAGGCTAATCTCAAACTCAGAGATCCACCTGCTTCTGCCTCTCAAGTTCTGGGATTAAAGACATTTGTTGTCATGTGTTGTAGACCTTCCTTTCCTTATGTAGTCACTGTCAGGTATTTGATTGAAGCAATGAGGCAGAAAATAATACCTCTCTGAAGACCATCTTTGAGGCAGGGTGGTACAGAAGACACCTGTTAAGGAGGGTCTAGTATGCCCACTGTTTGGAACTTGTCCAACTGGGCACATGTGGTGTTAGCCAGATAAAAGTGGAGTGTCAGGGGGCTATGGGGGTGGCTCATCAGTTAAAGTGCTATACAAACATGAAGCTTGGAGTTCAGATTCCTAGAACCCAAGCAAATGCCGAGTGGGTGAGACAGCTTCACGTAATTCCAGACTCAGAAGGTTGAGACAGGATTCTCCCGAGCCAATAGACTAGTGAGACTAGTCATATTGGTGAGCTCTGGATTTAACTGTTGGGAATATTACTTCCCGGCTATAGCCCTTTGGGGCCTAAGCCCAGCTTTCCTTTCCTGAGGAACTAGACTCTTGCCTCACACTCCTGGACTAGGCATTTAGGACATCTAATAGGCAAGGACTCCTTAGAACTCACCAATCAACTTTGCTTTTATACAGTGTTAGGTGGCACCCCATCAGCACCACTGGTCCTGGGCAGAGGACTGGGCTCTGAGCAGAAAGATTCAGCATATTATCCGGTAAGTCATATGTACGTGCTGGGGGATCAATACATATACTCGATGTCTTAGTTACTTACCTATTTCAGTGATAAAACACTATGACCAAAGACAACTTATAAAAGAAAGTGTTTAATTGGGCCTACGGGTTTGGAGGGTTAGAGTCCTTAATGGTGGCAGGAATAGCTGAAAGCTCATATCTTGATCCATGAGCAGGATACAAAGACAGCTAATGTTGAGAGAGGGAATACTGAGAATGGCCAGAGTCTTTTGAAGCCTCAAAGCCAGCCAGCCCCCAGTGACATACTTCCTCCAGCAAGACCACACTTCTTAGAACTCCCCACCCCCACCCCCAATAGCCACCAGGACTAGAGCCTAGTATTCAAACATATGAGCCTATGGGGACCATTCTCACTCAAGCCACCATTCCTGACCTGGTTGAGTCGCAGGCATCCTCCTGACTGAATTATCACCCCAGCCTCCTGGTTAAGGATTTGGTGTCGGGCTGACAAGATGGCTCAGTGGGTAAAGGCTCTTGCCACTGAGACTGGGGTTTGATCCCTGGGACCTACATAATGGAAGGGAAGAAATGACTCTCACAAGTTGTCCTCTGACAGGGGTGAATGCATGCCCCTCCCCCAAAAATAAAACATTAAAAAACAAACAATGTTGCCCTTAACTTTCTAGACTTTCACAGGGTGGCCCATCGGCTACAGGTGGATTGCCTCCTGTTATGTTTTGAACACCTCCCACAGGCTCATATGTTGGGCAGGGGCTTGGCTGCTGGCTGATAGGTTTTGGGGAAGCCATTGAATAGTGATGATTGTGACCTAATCAACCAATCCCTTGATGGATTCTTAATATGGAGGCATAATTAGGAGGTGTTGAAAAGTAGGAGGCTCGAACTAGTTGGAGGAAGTGGATCACTGAGGACATGCCTTGGAAAGGCATATCTTGTCTCTTGTCCCTTTTCTTGTCTCTTTCTGCTTCTTCTCCACTAGGAGCTAAGCTGCTCTGCTCAATTACAAATCCTTCTGCTAGGATGTTCTGCCATGCTCAGAGCCCGGAAACCACAGAGCTCAGCGATTCTGGACCAAAACCCCAAAACCGTGAGCTGCAATAATCTTTCCTTCCGTTTGTTTTCTCAGGTATCTGTCATAGTAACAGAATGCCTGACTAAAACACTCCTCGTTTGTGCAACTGGGTCCAGCTTGTGTGGGGTCTGAGGCCCAGAAGACAGGGCAAAGTCTGTCTTCCTTCAGGCAGAGACTGTTAATTTCAATTAGCTGGAGGCTTGGCAGGCAGCTCCAGGCTCTAGACTACACATATTAATGAAGGCACAGTCCCTGCTGGAGACAGCATTGAATGGGGAGAGAAGTCAAATTAGGTTCTCCTCGCAGAGGGACATTAGTCTTTAGTTGGGAGGTATTGGCTCATGTCTGGTGAGGATGGACATTTTTTCTGGTTTGTAGAGTATTTCAACATCCTCCCCTGGGGTTTTGGCGCTTGGATAGGGAGTTTTACCCTTGGAGATGGGTCCTTGACTTTGGTGTTTTCTTCTAACAGAGGCAAGCAGGAGCTAAGACAGAGATGGGGGCTTTGTTATACCTTGGCCTTGGAGCAGGAAGCAGGGTCCAGAGAGTCCTTAGGGGGTGGGACTGGGGCTGCACCATCTGCTCAAGTAGACTTCTGTGGGATGAGAAGTGCCACCCAAACTTCATGATGGGGAAGTGACCAGCTTCAGACAGATTTGAGTTTTGCAGTAACTCAGGTCGAAGGAGTAGCCAGAGACGTCCAGCTGTCCAGATCTGATTAGAAAGCAGAAAGGTATTGACATATCCTAGAGCAGTCTCCAGGAAGTCCCCAGGGAGCATCAGAGGCAAAGCCCCAGGGAGTAAGAGCTTCCCTTGGCCTGCCCTGGGCTGTCAGGTGCACACAGGTTTTCATAAAACCCAAGGAAACATCTGCTGAAAAAAACTGAAGAGTTTCTCTGGGGAGCCACATGCTTGTTCTTTCCTTCACCTGCCGTCTCCTTGGGCTGCTCAGAGGCTCTCAGGCACCTGCAGCTCAGGCTGGGAGCCCTTCAGGGAAATGCCCTGGAGAGAGCCATCTTGGCCCCTCGTTTTTAAAAGTCAAACATTTTAACAAAATGTAATCCAGAAAAATACTAAAATGATCCTTTGATATTTACACGGTAGATTGTAACCTCAAAGTATGAGCCGGAATCAACCAACCGCTTCTCCTTAAGCTTGCTTTGGTCAGAGTATTTATCAGGGCAACAGGAATGTAATGAATAGTACAACTGGGCCTGTAGGCTGTTGCCAAAATTTTGCTGTATTGCAATGGCAAACTTTGTACATAAATTATTTTGCACGTGAGCACTATTCCTGTAGCATAAGTTCCAGAAATGTAATTGCTAAGTCAGAGGAATGCACAATTTCCAATTTGATTGATTTGGGGAATTTTCCTCTATGACTGTCATGCTTTTTTGCACTACCACTGCGAGTTTCCATCACCTTACCACAGGCTGCCACCAAGTAGATAGATAACTGGTATTTCAGTGTAGTTTAACATTTTCTTTATGGAACTAGTGTGTGTGTGTGTGTGTCTGTCTGTCTGTCTGCACACTGTGTATACAGTTGTACACAGCACATCAAGGCGAGAGGAGGACATAAGGTGTCTTGCTCTATGGCTTGCTGCCTTTTACCATTTGAATGGAAAAAAAAAAAAAAAAAAGAAGAAACAAAAAGGAGCCCATGACTGCCCCTAAGAATGGTGGATATGAGGGAGAGTACAGAAGGGCAGAGACAGAGTCCAGAACGAACATGGCCAGACTGAGCCAGGCCATGAGAGGAGAGCGGGATAGGGAGAGCAAGAGAGGAGCCGCCAACCAAGAGGAGCAGCCTGGGCCAAAAGACTAGAGAGAGCAGAAGGGGTAAAAAGGGCTGGTATACCCAAAATGGCTGGATTATACAGGGAAGAGCTGCTTGGGGAAGGGCAGCCCAGCCTCTGGCCTGGAGAGTTTAGGGTGGGGGTGGGGTATGACATCCAGGACAGCCCTGTAGGGACTGAGGGATGCTGGAAGAACCTGGCAGTCAGCATCAGCTTTGATATGTTAATAGGCACCTCGGTTAGCTTTTTGTTACAGGGTGTCTCCCGGAACCTCAAGCTCACTGTTTTGGCTAGGTTGACTGGCGAGTGAACTCCTGGGATCTGTCTGTCTCTGCCCTCAACACTGGCATTATATGCACTTATGATCATGCCTGGATATTTATAAAAAGGTTTATTTTTATTTATTTATGTGTGTTTGTGTAGATACATGTTACATGTGTACCTTGACCTGCAGAGGTCAAAAGAGGGCATTAGAGACCCTGGATCTGGAGTTACATAGTTATGGTCCACCTGACGTGGATATTGGGGACCAGCCATCTCTGTAATTCTCCATGTCCGGCTTTTTAAATAGGACACATGGTGTCCTATTTAGCTTCAGTTGTCAGCTTGACACATCTGGAAAGAGGGAATCTCAGTTGAGGAATTGCCCCATCAGACTGGCCTTTGAGCATCTCCAAAAGGGCATTTTCTTAATTATTAATTGACATAAGAGGGCCCAGTCCATGTGGGCACTGTCGCCCTGGGCAGGTGGTCCTGAGCTATGTAAGAAGGCAGCTGGACAAGCCAGTAGGCAGCCCTCCTCCATGGTCCCTGCTTCAGCTCCTGCCTCCACTTTCCTCAATGATGGTGTTTTATTTTGTGTTATTTTTATGTGCATTGGTGTGAGGCTGTTGGATCCCCTGGACCTGGAGTTACAGATAGTTGTGAGCTGCCATGTGGGTGCTGGGAATCAAACCCTGGGTCCTGTGGAAGAGCAGTCAGTGCTCTTGACTGCTGAGTCATCTCTCCAATCCCTCAGTGATGTGGAAGTATAAGCTAAATAAACCTTTTCTTCCTCTAATCCTTTTATCAAAGCAACAGAAAACAAATCAGGACACTAGTTTTTGGGATTCGAACTCGAGTCCTCACGCTCTTACCTACAAGCTGTGTCCCCAGCCCTGAACTAGCATTTCCACACAACAACAAAATGTACAATCTAATTGTGCAGATTTAAGAAATGATAAATGTGGGTTCCCATGTGACCGGTACCCCGATCAAGATGGAACATTTCCACCTCCCATGCTATGGTTTGAATGCTGTTTGTCTGCTCTGAAACTTGTGATGGAGTGCACCCTCCATTGTTCCCTGAGAAGTTTTATGCTGTTTAGAGCTAAAGTCTTTGTGAAGAGATTAAGATTAGCAGAGGTCACAAGGTTGGGACCCCTGTCATGGAATATAGGTGGTTTATGAGAAGTGGAGAGACCAGAAAGCAGGCTCTCTCCACCCCCCTCTCCCTCTCTACCCTCCATCTCTCTCCCTCTCTCCTCCCCCCCTCCCCTGTGTGCACACACAAATGAAATTTGAAAAAAAAAAATCATTTGCTTGAGTTTGGAGAATAGGAGTTGAATGTTATATAACTTCCGAGGAAGACACACACGGACCTACTCATCCCAAATAGGGAACCAAGAGTCAGACCAAAGTAAACATTCCAGCAAAGTCCACCTTGGAGAACCGGTAAGTGTGCTGGGCTTACCTACAGGACTCTGGGGGAGGATTCCTATAAGAGCATGGTTGATTCAAAGGTGTCTGCATCACCAGAAAGCCCACCCCAGCGTGGGTGACACTCCCTGAAGCTGCATCCCTAGAGCTCTGCATGACTAGCAGGCAGCTGGGCTCTTGGAGCGTGTCCCCTCCCTAGCGATTGGTCCCTACTCTGATAGACTCCAGGAGGGGCCTTGTGAATCTTATAATTAGTTTGAGCTTTGTGCAGTTTCTTGACTTTCTGGGACTTTTGAGCTTTCCTCTTTCCTCCAGGAAGGAATGCTTCAATTAGGAGAAAAATTTATTCAAGTATTTATACTTTTTAGTTAAAGCAAGAAATTGCAAACCTTAAAAAAAAAAAAAATGAGGGAAGGCCCTTAAAATCCAAAACTAAAGTTTGTTCCCCTTTGACCCAGACAGGCTGAATTCTGGAGGCCTCAGAATGAGTACAAGGCCATTGGTGGATCTGGCTGGGCCCTGAAGAGGGGCAGACTTGCTGGCTGTCAGCTGCTCTGGGTATCTACACTAGCCTGAGGCTATTTCCAGGACAACTTCATCCATGAAGTTTACCTGTGGCAAAGACCTTTGCCTGCGGGCACAAGAGTGAGCACACTTTCTCCCTCTCCCACTCTTGAGGGGCACCTGCCCCCCTTGCTCAGTCAAACCCTTCAGGGGGTCATGGGCAGGGGCTACATCCGACTTTGCTCTGGAATCCACTTGTACTGCCTATGTATTCCTGTGATTTAAGGTGAAATGGCCTCCACAGGCTTACATGTGTGGGCAGAGGTTCCCAGCCGTTGACGCTGTTTTGGGAGGTTACAGAATATTTAGGAGAGGAGGAAGTGGGTCTCTGAGGGCCTGGCCTAGGGAGCTACAGCCTGGCCCTGTGTCCAGTCCTGGCTCTCTGTTCCCTGACGGCTTGAGTGATACTAAACACAGCCAGCCCCTCTTGCGTCTCAGGCCACAGCTGGGAGCCACTCCTGTCGCCTTGCCTTCTCAGTGCTGACGGACTGGGTTGCCTGAGCCCCGTGTGAACCAATAGCATCGCCCGTTGAGTGTCGACCATCACAAAACTTTTTCTAGGAGATAGGGAGCAGAGGGGAGACAACGTGGGGAAGAATCCTAACCTGGGCGCCTGCTGCTGTCCCGCGGAGCTCATAGCCACGTCGCTTCAAAGACAGGAAAGTGTGTCTTCTCATCACTAGGCGAAACAGAGGTTAGAGTCTGGGGACACCTCTGGCTGGATGCAAAGTCTTTCGTTTAATGTGTCTAGGAGATGAAATGTAAGTTTCCTTCTAAAATTAGCTTCTCTACATTGTTGCATCAGCTGTTTTACCCAATCTGTCCCCCGTTCTTATTCCAGTTTTGGTTATTGATGTATTTTAAAGATATTTTTGGGGGGCACACTAGCGCCTAATTGCTTTTAATATAGAAGAAAGGTTGTAAAAAGGTTTTTAAAATTTATTATTTTATTTCATGTGCATGGTATTTTGCCTGCATGTATGTCTGTACACCATGTGCCTTTCTGGTATATGCGGAGGCCCAAAGAGGGTGTCAGATCCCCTGGGAATTTAGTTACAGATGGTTGTGAGTCAACATGTGGATGCTGGAAATTGAACCTACATCCCCTCCTGAGCCATCTCTCTAGCCCCAGTTGTGGCAGTTTTAACTGGAAAAGATTCAATGGAGGAGGGAGAGTCTGGGTGTTCTTGGGACTGGCTTTTGGAATAATGACATTATAATCTTTTCTTTTACATCTATTTGTTTATTTGTGGGGTGTGTGTGTGTGTGTTGCGTGTACACGTACCTGTATGTATGTGGGTACAATTTGAGGAACCCATTATCCACTATGTGGGTCCCAGGAATCAAATTCAGCTGTGGCAGGAAGTGCCTTTGCTAAGCCACCTTGTCATCCCCAGAACAGTATCATTCTTGCTGTCTTTAGCAGCCTAATGCTACCCTACCTTCTCATGCGCTGGAGTGTGCTGTCTTCTGTGAAGCTCTTAGCCACTTCCACCCCCACTTACCATCTCATCTTCTTCCTCTGTCCTCTCACCTGGCTTTGGAGAGGCTTTTTGAATGGGAAGAAATGAGCTTACAAGCTAGCACTCATTCATGGCTTCATTGCCAGGGTCCCTGTTCCCTCCCTACAATTAGCTGAAACTGTTAAAGAAGACGAGCCTCTTATGCTCTGCCCTGGGACAGCAAACCAAGCGTGCCTGTCTCTTCCAATGTCCCCAGGTGCAGGATGGTCAGTCAGGTGGCTGGTGGTTACAAGGAACAAAAACAGAGTTCAAGTCACTTCATCAGTAAAGGTGGCTCCTGTTCTGTGCACTGACGCTCTGAGACAATGGAGCCCTCTGATGGCAGACGGGTGTGTCCAGAGCCTGGGGGTGTTTCTCAGCTAGCTCTTCCCTTGGCGATTGCTTTAGCGCCAGGTTCTAGCAAGATGGCCGTCCAAGTCCAGCCATATGTGGCATCGTAGTTGATGATTCACAGGAAGAAAGCGAGGCCGATGTCTCAGAAGACACACTGGCTTTGGGAAACATGACACTCGGACTGAATCAGAGTTCTGTCAAGAAGGAAAGAAGAAGATTGGCCTTTGAGTACGTAACCAGCAGCATCCACCGGAGGCGTGTCTGTTGGTGTACAGTAACAAGTCTGCTTTAAGGGAAAGAGCTTATTCTGCATCAAATACGGGTGACTATGGGAACATGGTTTCAAACTATCTCCGAATGACATCTTCTACTGCAGAGAGGTCACTTGAACTTTCCTAGGCACAGAATAAAGTCATAAATCAACAGGCTAGCCAATGACATCTGTGGGAGCTCCAGGCAGGTGGGCTCTAGGAAGGCAGATTTCAGGTACTTCCATTCTGGGCTTTAGGATGGGTGGAGGCTGGAGGTCTGTGATGCTCAGTGATTCGTTCTCTGAGCTCCATCTAGTCATGCCAAACGTGCTGTCGGGGACAGAAGTTGAGTAAATGACTATTAAGAGACCAAAGATACCCGACTGATCTGCAAACTCCATCTCTCTACAGCCACGTTCTCTTCATGCAGTGGGAGCTTCTCCAGAGGAGTTTGGTTCGCAAGTTCTACATTCTTCTCATTCTTGGTGGCTGTCTTCTGAGTCTTTTGTTGAAAGCAGCCGGAATGATGAAAGCAATTTCAATACACCCTCGGAAGTGGGCAGTACCAGTTGTGCAAATATGTAAGGATTTCTTTCTATATTCTTTTCTGTTTTGGAACAAAGTCTCTTGTAGTCCAGGCTGGTCTCAAGCTCAGAATGTAGCTGAGGATGACCTAGAGCTCATGATTCCCTTGCTGTCGCCTGCTCAGTGCTGGATTACAGGCATGCATTTACTTATTCAGAGTCTAACTACGCAGCACAAGCTGGCCTCAAGCTCTCAATCCTCTGGACCATGCTTTCTTGGTTTTTTGAATGCTGGAATCACCGGCTTGGGCCACTATGCCCAGTTGATGAGGATTTCTGAAGCCTGTGGCTGTCTGTTGGAGAGGGTGTTGTGACCTGCAGAACCTACCATTTCACTTCTGAACACGAGTCATCTGGCCATTCGAGTCCCATGATCACAAGGCACGTGACGATCCAGGACCATTTGTTTCATTTTCTATTTACCCAATTTACCTTAATTAAGCTTCTTCAGTAGACTTTCCTATGAAGATGATACTGTTCCGAATGTCTAAAGTCTAATCTTCATGTTAATTAAATATTAAATACCATCTTTCTTGTGCTAAATGAATAACTAGTGATTCAGTTTCCTCAAGCAACTTCAGAATTTTGGTGAAATCAGTTTGCCAAAGCATGGTCAGTCCTCATGAGCTGAGAACATTTGGATTCCTCAAGTTGAGAAACTAGACCAAGAAGATAAAATACATTGGCGGCGTACCTAGATCAGTAAAAAAGGCATGCCATTATCCTGACTGCCATTGTGGCCAGTGATGTGAGGCTCCAAACCACAGCAGAGTGAACCGCTAAGAGGAACGTCCTGGAAGTCACTCTTCTTCAACTTAACTATACAGCCTGGTTAACAGCCTGGTGTTGGTCAGTGGGTTGAGAGATAATAAGAGACATTTGGATATTGTTCAGGTATACGTTTGTGGGTACTACTTTTTGTTGTGGTGATAGAATGTGGGACACAAACAACTTAAAGGGAGAAAGGATTTATTCTGGCTCATGGTTTCTGAGGGCTCGCTTTGTGACTGGTCGCTTGGCTCTGCAGCTGTGATCCTGGAGTGAGGCAGCACATCGGGGCAGTGAGACTATGTATCAGAAACTGTTCATATCATGGCAGAAAGGAAGGAGAGAGGGAAGAGGGGAGGGATGAAGGGAGGAAGAGGGGTAGAGTGAGTGAAGAAGGGAGGGAAGGAGAGAGAGCAAGCCCCCAAGAACCCATCCCCAGTGGCTTAGCCTCCAATTAGGGCCCATCTCAGTTCTTTGGGGTCTTTCAAAACAGCGCCACTAGCTGGGGACCAATCCTCAAACCATGAATCAGTGGAGAACGTTTCAGGTTCAAACTGTAACAAGGTTTCAAACGGGTGGGACAAGAGCTGCAGTAACCTGCTGTGGGTGGGGTCTGTTCTGAGACCTGGCCCTATTGCAAGTAGCTTGACTGCCTGGGAGGGCAACTGAGGGTGCAGTGGCATGCCACCTTCACTCAGTAAACCAAAGAGTGTTGATTCGTCCCGGCCTGTGTGGACACTGTGAAGAAACAAGAAACCAATATCATGAATACATGCTATCATATTATTAGAACTTCTGGGTTTGACAGAAAAAAAAACTATTTTGTAAATAGAAATTCAATTTGCTTATGTAACAGAGTTGCTGTCACTTTAGGTTCAGCTAGATCCAGCTGCTCAAATAGGTCCTCGGGTGTCCCTCTTTCATGTGGCCCAGCTCACTCCTGCTTATGGGTATATAGGCCTATCTCCCCCCACTCTCACCCTCCACCCCCTGGAGAGCTCCAGGGGAAGGAGAACAAGTCTGCTTTAGTATTTAAAAATCAATCCCAGAAACAGCTATGATTGGCAGTACTTAGTTTCATGCCCTTGCCTAGATCACTTGGGTAGTAAGATAAGAGACACTGATGGGTTCGTTCTTTTTGCCCAGGCATATGAGCATATTCTGCCATTACTACCCAAGTAGTTTTGCACCCCTGCACAGTTGCTTGTAAGAGATGCGATTCTAGGTATGCAGGGAGCCAGGCAGACATGGTTCTTGTGCTCTGAGTGTATACAAGCTCTGTCTCTGACTTGGGGAAAGCTGGTTAGGTTCCAATTTCATTGCTCAGTCTCAAAGGGGCTTGTTGGAAATTGGAATATTTGAGAACAGAGACGTGGGCTTGACACTTCCAATTTCGGTTGTTCTAAGAGAGACCACAGTGTGTGTGTATAGCAGATGTATGGATTATGACTCCGCACCAGCCAAGAGCTTGGTCTGCCTCATTTTATTGGCATCAGTGTATTAAGGTGGCCTAATTTGTGTATCTACCAAAACCATGACCAGGTGGGTAGGGATGACAGAACCAGCAGGTACAATGATCTAATGTAGGATCTACATTTTCCATATAACCCATCACAGCAATACCCCAATGGACACTGAAGTCAGAAAAGGAGTTCCCACTATGGCCAATAACAGCACCTGCAACTTTGCAAGCTCCCTGGTTTTGCTCCCACTGCAAAATCACGGCATTTTTGTGCTATGTTGGCTAAACTAACCCTGAAGCTTCTGGGTTAGTTCTGGTCAAAACGTTCTTATTGAATCCAGCCCACAAGTGAGCCTGCTGCTTTTGGGGAGAGCATCAGCTTGCTTACAGATGACTAAGTGCATCCCAGGTGCCTACAGGTGAAGGTTCTGTTGGCTTTTTACCCAGATCCCAAGGAGATACATATGACTGTGTCTTATTTACTTATTTTAAAATTTTATTTATATATGTTATTACTGTTTTGTGTATGTATACGCACACAGGTGTGGATGATGATGATGATGATGATGTGTGTGTGTGTGCATGTGTGGATGTCAGAGACCAACTTTTGGAAGTTGATTCTCTCCTTGATCCCCTCCTTCCATAGTAGGTTGCAGGGACTGAATCCATATTGTTAGGCTTGCATGGCAAGCACTTTCATCCACTGAGCTGTCTTGCTGGTCCATGCAAGTAGTCATTTTATTTTATTGTTTTATGTGTATGTTTTGTCTGTATGCGTGTATGTGCACCACATGCATGCCAGGAGCCTACACACTTCACAAAAGACTTCAGATTTCTTGGGACTGGGCTTATAGATGATCGTGAGCCTCCATATGGGTGCTGGAAACCAAACCTCAGCAAGAGCAATAATTGCTCATAACCACTGAGCCCTGTTTATTTATTGTGACTGTTTATTATTGTGACTATTATTATCATTATTATTATTACTATTATTATTAATGTTTAAGTCAGAGTATATATGTATGTGTGTTCACAGAGCCCAAAAAAAAAGGTGTTGGATCCCCTGAAGCTAGAGTTATAGGTGGTTGTGAGGTGTCTCAAGCAGATGATGGGAACTGACCTGGAGGCCCTTTGGAAGAGCAGCAAGTACTCCTGCCTTCTGCGCCGTCTCTCAGGCCCTGAGAGTACATTGTAAATAAACTGATCACTGAGATAATTTGTGCTAGATAATCTTTGTTATGTTGGACAATCTAATAATAGATAAGTCATTTGCCTTTTCTAACCTAGTGACTGTGGTGGGGTCCCTGGAAGTTGGCCTACACCAGAACCCCCGGCTTTGACAACTTTTCTTTTTCAGTTGGGGCTCCATGCTGCATGCCTGTGAGAGGAGCCTCTTTGAACGTGATAAGCATGCCGTGGAGAGAACAAACGTCCACTCAGTAGGGGCCAGATGGTTCATCCTGAGTGCTATCATGGAGCCCATGCTGCCCGCCCAGGGAGGCAGCAACACAAAGGCCAGGGGCTGAGGACAGAGTTCTTACTCCCACAAGCTCCTGTGAAAGTGGCTAATGTAGGCTTGCAACTCCCACGGTTTTGTTTTAAAAATTCGCTTTAGATTTATTTTATGTGTATGAGTGTTTTTCCTGCATGCGTGCATTTGCACCATGTGCCTGTCTCACGGGGCACTGCATTCCCTGGAACTGGAGTTATGGATAGTCCTGAGCTACTGTTTGGGTTCTAGGAACTGAACCCCGATTCTTTGCAATAGCAGCCAGTGCTCCCAACTCTAAGCCACCTCTCTAGGCCATATTCCCACTGATTTTGTTATTTTCTGTGGAGGTTGTTTATCCAGACAGATGCATTTAGAATGCCTGCCCTGTTTGTCTTCAAGTCAAGCTTTAGAACAGGAGAAGGTTGTCATTTCAGATCCCAGGGCACAGGAACACTCAGAGTAAGGTGCCATGTCATAGTCATGCAGCCTCTTGAGGCTGAATTACATCCACAAGCCACCCAAAGCTCATCACTGTCTAACTGGGGAGGGAAGGATCGAGAAAGGGAGGGAGGGAGAAATAGAATTTGTATCAGGCCTTTTGCAGAAATGTCTTAGTAGCTGGGGGTTTCTAGCGAGCAGAAAACAGCCCTTGACCTTGGTCGTGCTCTCTCCCTGGGGTCTTGGGTGGTACTTCAATGCCTTGAGTGTCAGCTACACATTAGGAGGGAAGAGGGCTGAGGTTCTAGCCTGCAGCACTCCTTTCCCCTTTCTGTTTTTCACAGATTAGCATCTTCTGAAGAGACCAGCACTCTTTGGGACTTGATAGCTGGGCTGTTTCTGTTTCCCTCATTAGTGAGTTCTCAGAGTGTGTGCCTTTATAGCTGCAGCAGTGCGAGTGCCCACAGCGGCCTGAGTGGTTGGACTTCCTCCCAGAGCAGCCTGAGCTATTCATTTTAAGAGTCCCAGCAGTTCTCTTGGAAGCCTCCCTAAAGGTCCAGTGTCAGCCTTTTGACAGCTCTTTGAGGTCTGGAGGATAGAGGAGACCACCCAGAAGAATGCGCAATCTGACAAGGGCAGATTCTTTTCTAGAACTCTCCAGCTCAGCCCAGGGCCTCTGGCTCAGTGGTGGCATCTTGACAAAACAGGTAGATACTTTTTCTAGAGCCATG
This sequence comes from Cricetomys ansorgei, assembly GCA_026225945.1. Taxonomy (NCBI): domain Eukaryota; kingdom Metazoa; phylum Chordata; class Mammalia; order Rodentia; family Nesomyidae; genus Cricetomys; species Cricetomys ansorgei. The sequence continues at coordinate 9,426,238 of JAMJFZ010000094.1, forward strand.
AAGTGGCTCTGATGAACCCTCAGATGGGGGATTGGGGCTCACTCCACATTTGACCCAGACCTACTCTAGGGAGGGAACAAGGCATTGCTTCCCATCTGTATCTGCCTGTCCATCCATCTGTCCACCCACTCATCCATCCACCCACCCATCCATCCATTCATCCATCCATCCATCCATCCATCCATCCATCCGTCCATCCATCCGTCCACCCACCCGTCCACCCACCCGTCCATCCATCCACCCATCCACCCACCCACACATCCCGGTATCCCCAGTGTTGGAACACTGAGGAGCCTAGTCACACTCCAGTTAAAGTGTTCAGGAAACGTCAAGCAGGTTCAGTAAGTAGGTGTGAGGAAAATCCACGGAGGAGTGCTGCATGTGCATCTTGGAAGCGGTATGTGCAGTTGGAAGGGAGATAGTGATAGTAAATGAGGCTGCATTTGCCTGGTGCAAGTGAGATTTGTGCTCAGCAATTATCAAAAGATCTTTCAGGTGTCATCAAGCACTGGAGACAAAACCTGCTTTCCCTGGAATACGAGGAGAATGAGGGTTTGAAGACAAGTAAGGACTAAATAGAAAGGACTGTCTCAAAGTCTGTGCATGAGTATGCTAATTGTATTAAACTAAATGTAAATGAACCCAGGACCTTGCTTTACTCTTGCCCTATGGCCCTGGGTATGATATTATGATATCTAGTTTTTGATTTTCGTCCACAGTTTCTGGCTCATAATTCTGATAGACCTTGTCTGGCGACGATTTGGTGGCTCCTTCTAATTCTGGAAGGGTCCTGCCCCACACGATGGAGGGAGGGATGAGATGGAGAGGCTGTGCTAGACTTTCCTGCTCAGGCAGTTAGCAGTCATGTGTTTATGTTGAAAACTCCACATAATTGTAAAAAGACCAGGTTTGGAAAGCTTCGATAGCTCGACAAGGACTAGTCCTGTGAAGCGGCGTGCCTGGAGAGCCGTGGAAGGGCTGGGTTTCCATCCTTACCCCTTACCTCACCTTGTTGCTCTGTTCACTGGTCTCCTTTGAAAAGTGCTCTATGATGAACTGCACGCATTCTGCGAGCCTCTCAAGCACATTGTTTGGACTTGGAGGGTGAGTTGTAGGAATCCCGATGTGTTACTCAGCTTTCTGTTACTGTAACAACTACCTGAGATAAATCAGCCTATCTAGAAAGAGGGTTTACTTTGGTTCATAGCTTTGGAAGTGTCTGTCCATGGACAGTTGATTGGTCTTGATGCTTTGGGCCTCTGGCCACATTGTGGTGAGGGCAAAAACCAAGAAAAAGAGGAAAGCAGGGTGCAGAGATCTCCTTCGGGGGTGTGTCCTCAATGACCTTAAATCTCCAGGAGGTCCCATCTCTTAAAGCTCTGTCACCTTCCCATAGAACAAGAGGACCAAGCCTTTGAGGGATATTTCAGACCCAAAGTATAGCTCTCAACTTGAAGCTTGGAAGCACAAATAGACTGACCCAGGGAGTGGGGCGGGAAAGGTGGCTCAGCAGTGAAGGACACTTGCTGCTCTTACAGGGGACCTGGGCTTGATTCCTGGCACCCATATGGTAGCTCACAACCATCCAGGCACAATGATACACTCTTCTGGTCTTCGTGGGTATCAGGCACACACATGGTACACATATATACATGCAGGCAAAACACATGTATAAATAAAAAATACACATATATGTGTAAAAACGAAATGCAAAAAGAGGCCATGAATTTGAAGGAGAGCAAGGAGGAGTATATGGGAGGGTTTGGAGGGAGGAAAGGAAAGGGAGAAATGATGTGATTATACCATAATCTCGAAAAATGAAAGAAGCAATAAAAGGTTTCTAAAAATCCTTAAAAATATGACTGGGAACACTGGTATCTGAAGTAGGGAAGTGGGTGGTTTGGGCAACCAAGCCCTCAACTTATGGTATCTGACACTGTCTCCAAGCAGACAGTGTCAGAGCTAGACTGGGTTAGAGAACGCCCACGTAGAGCCTGCTGCAGAGATGATGGCTTGCCTGCTGGTGGGCATTTCTATGCCTGAACCTTCTGAGGTCACAGAAGGGATCTGGGTGGGATGTGTGTGGTAGGCGGACGGAGGCTGAGTTCAGGTTGGGTTTTCCATCCCTATAACCACACCAGGGGATGTCAAAGTTAGGTCCAGAATGCCCGAGTGTCCGGCAGGGCTGGGGAGGGCAACCGAAGGATCAGGCAACTCTGTGATTTGCCACCCACAGCCACATCATCTGAGCTGTGGTGGCTTCCGAGAAAACACTATCCTCGAAGCAATGAGGCCTATCAGCTCTATTCTGCTGCCCCATTGGCCAGAGCAGCCCTTGCAGATGGTGGGCCAGGGCGTGGCTCTAAGGCTTACTTTCACTGTTCATCGTTCTATCCTGTTCTCAGCAGCTTTGGCGTTCTGCCTGTCTGAGGCTGCCACCCTGGTCCTGATACAGTCAGCTAGTCTGGGCTACCCTCCTCTCTAAGCCTCCACCCCTAGAAAGAGATTGGTGAGTCACTCCTTTCTCTGTTACTGTCTCCAAGGGACGAAGACCGAAGCTGCCCCCTTCCTGCCCCCTCCCACCTCTCTTTCTGCAGCCATTAGAGTATCAAGTTGGGCCTAAGAACCCTAGACGTTCCTGGACAAGCTGTTATTACATTGCTTTTGTCAACTCCATGTCTGCAAAGCACATGGAGGTAATAATAAAGACGGGGTAATTAATAACTTGTACTCCGAGAGCGATTGCTTCCGGGGCTCTTCTACCTCTATCAGCTCATTTAAACAGTCCCGTGATTTGACGGACAGAGGCGAACATTCATGGGGAAGGGAGCAGGGAGCTCTGAAGTTTGTATTGTCACTGCTGTGGTGCTGGAACTCTACACTGCTTCCTTCTGGACCTACACGGCTCTCTCTCTGGACCCCTGGACATGTCATAACTGATGTCAGGAGCTTTATTTGTCAAATGTTAAAAATGTAAGTGAAGGGGCTGGCCCGGTGGCTCGGCGGGTAAGGCACCTGCCTTGCCTGATGACCCGAGTCGGATCCCTGCAACCCATGTAAAGGTGGAAGGAGAGAACTGACTCCACAAAGTTGTCCTCTGCCCGCCACATGAGCGCCATGACACGAACATGTGTTGTAGAAGTTTATTTTTAGTTACGTATAAAATAATTGTTTTGTGCACTGTTGGGTGAGGGGCTGCCCAGGCCTTGGCATTTTGTATTGTCTGCAGGTGTTGGATTTATGTGGGGGAAGTTTGATTGCTCAGGATCTGCATATGCTATCAATAGAATATTGAGGAGTTCTGAATCAATAAAAACCCCTGAGATGAGATGCTCAGGGTTCCAGTGTTCAGTACAGCGCCTGCCATGATAGTGGTTGGTTCCCTCTGCTGAGGTCTGGCGGGGTTTGCACCTATGACAATGCCTCCGCGTCTCCTTGCTGAGCGACACAGAAGGTGAACAGATACACACATGCACACACACATACTCATAAATTTTTTTTAAAAAGGAAGAAAATGTGAGTCAGAGCATGAAATGTTTTTGATTCACCTCCTCCTTCCCTGCCTCCTTCCCCCCCCCCCCGCCCCCCTTCCTTCTTACCTTTTTTCCTTCCTTGGCAAAGAGGCAGGTATAAACAAATGGTAAAAGTCACGTGATCCCACCCATGCCATCTAGCCTGGGGTGTCTGAGGAAGACAGACAGAAACAGGGGTAAATAATCGAAGGCTGTTTTTGTCCTTAACTCTTTGCAGGGCCTTTGTTGGCTCCGATCTAGAATTCCCCACGGGATCACCAGTCACTGCTTCTTTAGCTTTCCATTCTGTCAGCTTTCTGTGGAACATTTATCACCTTCCCACAGAAGGCCTCCCTCAAGGGTCCAGGCCCATCTCCTCTTCTCTCTTTTTTTCTTCCCAACACATGGAATCCTGTACTTACCAGAAGGAGCTTCTCAGCCTAGATTTATGCCACACATCTCTCCTGCAAGAGCCCAAAGGAAGGCGTGAGTTCGAAAGTATGCTTCAGGCATTTCTCAGGCAAAGACAGCCACAGCCTAATGGCTGCCCAGCCAACAGCAATTTCAAGAGCTTTCTTTGTGTATTGGGGGTGAACCCAGAGGCTCACCCTTGGCAGGTGTACCCCCAGCTCTGTGAGGCCATTTTGATGTTAGTATCAACCCTCCTCTCTGCTTAAGGAATAGGACAATTCCAGCTGAGCCTGGAGACATAGGTCTATAATTTCAGATACTCCAGAGGACAGAAGTTCAAAGCCTGCCTGGACTTCAAAGAGAGTTCAAGGACAGCTTGAAGAACATACTGAGAACTTTGTCTTAAGAGAACTGAGGGTACAGTTCAATGGTGGTGGAACATTTGCCTAAAGAGAAACAGAGCCACCCCAATTGTACTGAAGGCGTGTGTGCTCTAACTCGGTGGCCATATTTTTGTCCTTTCTGCCTTATAGGCAGTTGCTCTGTTGAGAACTGTGTTTATCTCCCTGTTTTCTCCCCTGATTACCAAATATACATCTTGTGTGATAATTGTTTTGTCTTATTTTTAAGCTGTTCCAGAAATGGAATGCTAACATATATATTCTTTTGCAACTTTTAGAATGCTATTTTGATAGCTTTGTTGAGCTATAACTCAGATACTGTACAAGTCCTTTTTTTGAAGTGGACATTGTACTGGCATTTAGTGCATGCACATATTTGTACATCCACCACTGAGGCATGGTGGCACTCACCTGTAATTCCAGGACACAGGAAGCTGAGGCAGGGGAATTGAGAGTTCTAGGCCAGCTTGGGCTATATACTGAAATGATGAAGGAAGGAGGAAGAGAGAGAGGAAAGGAAGGAAGCAAAAAAGAAAGGGAGAAAAAAGGGAGAAAGGATTAAGGCCAGCCAGAGGTCTCAGAAGGTAAAAGCAGCTATTACTAGCCCCGCTGACCTGAGTCCAGCCTCTGGAACGCATCTGGTAGGAGAGAACCAACAACCAGAAAGCTGCCCTCCGTTCTCCCCACATGTGTCTGGCATGAGTGTGCACACGTACACACACACAATACAAAATAAATATAAAAATAGAATAAACGAAAAATTATAAAGGAAGAAAGACAGGTCTGTCTAGCTCTCATTCTTTGGACTCTATTGGTGGCAGGAGCTGGAAGCTGCTGGCCATACTGCATCTACAGTCAGGAAGCAGAGAGCGGACGGGAACTGGGGTGGGTGGCTATGAATGGCCAAGGCCACCCCCAGTGACCCTGTTTCTCTAGCAAGGCTCTAGTTCTAAAAGTTCTACAGCCTCTTTCAGATAGTGTCAACAGCTGAGGACCAAGTCTTCAAACGCTTGAGCCATTGACAAACCACCATTGGCATCATGTGGTACACAGGCACACATATGTGTGTGTGTGCGCGCGCGTGTGTGTGTGCGTGTGCGTGCGTGTGTGCGCGTGCGTGTGCGTGCGCGTGTGTGTGTGCGTGTGCGTGTGCGTGTGTGTGTGTGTGTGTGTGTGTGTGCGCGCGCATATGGAGGGCATAGGTCAATATCCAATATTTTCTTCTATCACTTTCCACCTTATATTCTGAGTCAGAGTCTCTCATAGACCCAGGAGCTCAAGGATGGAGCACAACTTTCCCAGCCCCAGGATTATAGGTGTGTCTAACCATGGCCAGCTTTTTAAACAGGTGCTGCAGATCCAACCTCAGATCCTCATATGTGTACAGCAAACACTTTAATGACTGAGCCATCACCCCAGCTCTATGACATACCTGTGGCTAATATGACTAAGGAATGAATTATAAATTTTATCTAATTTCAGTTAATTAAAATTTCTATTTAGATAGCTATTTGCAGCTAGTGCCGCCCTGTTGGACATTGTACAGCAATGTGGTGATACTCTCTTGTCCAGTCACCAGCAAATGCTGCTCAGCTTTCTTCCTACCCTGAGCATCCTTAGGGAACAGGAGTCTGTGCTTTTTCCACAGATTGTACTGAAGGTCTAGCTTAGAATTTTCAGGGAGGGAGAGAAAGAAGATAAGACTGGGCAGTGGTTGGTGCACCTTCCACCTGGGTTGTGACTTTCAGCCATGACCTACAGACCTAAAGCCAGAAAGGAGCAGAGGTCAGGGTGTAGAGGAATATTTAATCTTTTAATCCATTAACATGGTTGCTCTAAGGTAGAAAGAATGTTGGTATATGCCTTTAATCACAGTATTCAGAAAGCAGTAGTATTATACAACTTTAATCCCAGTATTCAGAAGGCAGTGGTAGCACATGCTTTTAATCCACAAGAAAGGATTTCTCAGAAGCAGAGCTTCTGAAGGAAGCAGAGCTCAGGAGTCAGTGTCAGACAGGAAGTGACTTCTGAGATGAATCAGAATAAGGGCAGGCAAAGTGACAAATCAGAGGAAGAGTTAGCAGAGTGAGTCAGAGTGAGGACACACCCAACTCTTAGGATAGAAAAACAGGCTCTCAGCTCAGAGAGAGAGGACAAGACACTGTCTTCTACTTAAGAAGTAGCAAGTAAATCTACTTGCTATTTCATAACTATAATTTTGCTACTATATGAATTGTAATGTAAATATCTGATACATAGTTGGTCTTAGGCAACCCCTGTAAAAGGGTCATTTGACTACCAATAGGTTCATGACCCACAGATTGAGAACCACTGTTCCAATCCTAACTATACCTACATTCCTGACACCAAGCCTAATTTGACTTTCCTTTCCTTTCCTTTCCTTTCCTTTCCTTTCCTTTCCTTTCCTTTCCTTTCCTTTCCTTTCCTTTCCTTTCCTTTCCTTTCCTTTCCTTTCCTTTTCCTTCCTTTCTTCCTTCCTTCTTTTCTTTTTTTTTAAAACAGGGTTTCTCTGCTGTAACTCTGGTTGTCCTGGAACTCTGTCTGTAGACCAGGCTGCCTTCAAACTCACAGAGATCTGCCTGCCTCTGCCTCCCGAGTGCTGGGATTAAAGGTGTGTGCCACCACTGCCCAGCTCTTTTTCTTTTCTTTTAGTATTTTTTTTTTTTTGAGACAGGGTCTCACTCTATAGCTCAGGATGGCCTGAAATCACTGCAATCCTTCTGCAGAAGACTCTTGAAGGTTGGACTTACAGGCAAAAACACTTTTAAACCCCAATTTAAATCCTCAATTCTTTGACGACTCCAGTATCGATTCAGATTCCAACCTAGCTCAGTCTTCTTTTTCCACTCTCTCTACTAAGCCAAGTTCACCCTGCTAGGTAGGCTGGTCTAACAGGACTTGGTGGCGTCCACACCTCTGCTTGACACAGGCTGAGTTAACAGCATGTGGGTGGGGGCAGTTAGCAAGAATATCATTTTCACAGACCCAAGTCCACCAGCCCATGAGAGTACTGTTGGCACCGCATGATAAGTGGGAAACAGAGAATGCCACTTCATGGATTTGGCCTTCATGTTGAGTTGAAATACAATTGTAGCAAATTGTGCTTATTTCTTTTTCACTGGCTTGGATTTAGTAGTTTTGAATTAATCCTCTATATGTATGTAAATTATCCATGCCAGCCCAGAATCCAGCAGTTTGTGTAAGGACCGTGATTTTTCCTAAAAGGACTGTAATTTTTGTGGGAGGGCTCTGTGCCACCTCCTACGGGCAGTGACTCTCTGGGCTGAGGCCCAACTGAAGATTCAAACGAGGCATAAAAGAGCATTAGCTAAATCCACAGGAACATCGAGCGTTCTTTAGCAAGCACAAGAAAAGCAGTTGATGGTCTCTTTTCCACACTATTCAACAAATGTGTTTTGGATAGATGCAAGGTTCTGGGAGCCACACTGTCCCAGAAGGAACATCACAGAACATGGAAGGGAGGTATAGGGGTAAGGACATAAGGCCAGCACAGGACTTGCTGAGATCCCCATCCCATGCTGCAGATCAGAAAGGTCTTCTTGCCCTGCATCCTGTGGAAGTGAACCCCACCTTGTGTGAGGCAGCACCCCATGGAGAAACAAGTATGCAGTCTACAGGAATCCTGGGGGAGCATCAGTGAAATGTGGGAGTGGGAGAGGCAACTAACTAAGGATGTTTGGGCATCCAGGGAGTGGAGTTCTTGAGAAGCTCCAGACAGTTCTGGCTGAGGTGTGAGAGGGGAAGGCATCCTTTGAGCATGAGGTTGGAGGCAGGTAAAGGAGGAACTTCTGGGTTGGGCTGCAGTCTCGGAAGGATGTGACTCTCCAGGGCAGAGCATGAGAGGAAGCCGGAGAGGGGTGTGGGGGGGCAGTAGAGGTGAAGATTCCCAGACTTCTTTCCTTTCATGCCAGTGGTGGTTGGAACTGGCTCATTCTGGTTCATGAGGGCATGCTGTGTGTAGTTCCTTCCAGCTCCAGTGTTAAGTTGGTCCTCTGAAAGCTCTCCTGGTAGTATACCAGAGAAATGGGCCAATGCTGCAGAGCAGGGTGCTGTGTTTGTTTTGCTAGGGAGCCAGCCCCAACAGTGCTTATTCTTCTTCCTGCTTTCCATTGACTGAAGAGAAGAGGTCAGAGGGCAAAGGAACTTGGGTAATAGACTCTATCGAGGGAAGAGAATGGTAAGGAGAGAAGAGCCACTAGTCCACCCACTCCCACTAGAGCAGCGCCTAGTACCCTTCGCCCATCTCTCTCCGGCTCTGTACTGCATCTTCATCATGGTGGCCACCGTCCCCTCTGTGTTGTGTGTGTGTTATGTGGAACACATGCGTGACATGACACTCACCCTTTCAGACACCTTCAAGTATACAGCCTGGCGGCGTCTGCATTTACATTGCTGTGCAGCCACAGCCTCTGCCCACCTCCAGAGTTCCTTCTTCCTTCTTCCTTCCTTCTTCCTTCCTTCTTTCTTCTTCCTTCTTCCTTCTCCCTTCTTCCTTCTTCCTTCCTTCTTCCTTCTTTCTTCTTCCTTCTTCCTTCCTTCTTCCTTCTTCCTTCCTTCTTTTCTTCTTCCTTCTTCCTTCTTCCTTCTTCCTTTCCTCTTCCTTCTTCCTTCTTCCTTCCTTCTTTCTTCTTCCTTCTTCCTTCCTTCTTCCTTCTCCCTTCTTCCTTCTCCCTTCCTTCCTTCTTCCTTCCTTTCTTTTTTCTTTTTTTTCTTTTTTTTGGGCAGGGAGGTGGGAGTTCAAAATAGGGTATCCCTCTGGAGTCCTGGCTGCTCTGGAACTTGCTCTGTAAGCCACACTGGCCTTGAACTGACAGAGATGCCTCTGCCTCCTAAGTCCTGGGATTAAAGGTATGAGCCACTACTGTCTGGCTAGCTTTCTTTTCTCTTTCTCTTTCTTCCTTCCTTCTCTTTCTTTCTTTCTTCCTTCCTTCCTTCCTTCCTTCTTTCTTTCTTTCTTTCTTTCTTTCTTTCTTTCTTTCTTTCTTTCTTTCTTTCTTTCTCTCTCTCTCTCTCTCCCTCCCTCCTCCCTCCCTCTCCCCCTCCCTCCCTCCCTCCCTCCCTCCCTCCCTCTTCTCTCTCTCTTTCTTTCTTTCTTTCTTTCTTTCTTTCTTTCTTTCTTTCTTTCTTTCTTTCTTTCTTTCTTTCTTTCCTTTAGATAGCCCAGGCTGGCCTTGAACACACTATTATGGCCAAGAAGGACCTTGAACTTCTGCTTTTCTTGCCTCTTGTGCTCTATCTCTGACTGCTGGGGTTGCAGGAGTGTGCTACCACACCCAGTTCATGCAGTCCTAGGGATGAACCCAGGGCATCCAGTATGCACTACTAATCTGAGGTAAATCCCAGCCTCTTCAGAGCTCTTCATGTAAAACCAAAACTCTTAGGCAGGGTGGCACATTCCTGTAATCCCAGTACTCAGAAGGCTGACTTAGGAGGAGGGTCTGAGGCCAGAATGAACTACAGAGTGAAACTGTCTCAAAAAAAAAAAAAAAAAAAACCCTGCCAGGCTTGGTAGTGTACACCTTTAATCCTAGCACTTGGGAGGCAGAGGCAAGCAGATCTCTGAGTTCAAGGTCAGCCTGATCTACATAGCAAGTTTCAGGCCAGCCAGGCCTGTGCCAGGTCACACACATCCAAAAAGCACCCTGAACCAACCACTCAAATAATCAAACAACAACCTCAAACCCCTCTACTCATTATAGAGCAGCTCAACTCCTATTTCTCCCTTCCTTAGCCTTGGCAATCCTTGTCTCTGTAAGTCTGATGACTCTAGGAGTCTCATACATAGGTGTTCGGTTTGACATGTCTATCACCATGTTAGGCTGTAGCCACCGAGACCACCCCAGGAGAGCCACAGCCCAGTTGGCTTTTCCTGCGTGCTTTCCCAGCAAACTATAAATAGATAAAAAACATTCAAGCAGTTTGTGAGATTTGTAGTAGCTAGACCCTGGTGCCAGGAATGTGCCTAACTCTGACTTTAGCTTGAGATAAACCAGATACATCCATCTTGGCTGGAGTCACTTTCGTCCTGCCCAGGTTATATGCCTCTCCTCCTGACCCAAATTGCAGGGATCCACTCAGCCCTGCTTCTCTCCAGAGCTGTGCTTCTGAGTCTGTACAGGTACAGCCCAGAGGCTGGCTGCCTCTCTTGGTCCTTCAGTGTTGTGGGGCGCGGGGTCCCATGCCGGAACGGAGCTGTTCAGACCTTGTTTAAACAAATTCACGTGGCAATAGTCCTTTGGCTCTTTCTTATTTCACTTAGCGTTTTTTGTCTGTTTCATTTTTTGGAGAGTGATTTAAGAAGCCTAGCTAGCCTTGAACTAGGTATTAGTTACTTTTCCTTACTAATCTCGTAGGCATTTGTTAGTTCAGTCAAGTTCACAGGCTTAAGTATCTCAGGCTCCCAGTTTGGCTTTTCTGTGGGGAGTGTCTTAATTTGACACATGGGGAACTTTCCCAGACTCCCTCCCCTGGGGATTGCAGTCCTGCCCTGACTGTGCTCCCTGTTCTTGGTGGCACTGGGGCCACTCGAGAAAGCAGCAGCAAGTCTCCATAAAACATCCAGGAGAACTAAGTCCACGTTAGGCCTTAACTATCAGAAAGGATAGATGAAGTATTCTATCTGAGAAGTGCCATTTTTCCCTGGGGGCCCTACCTCCAACTGTCTGGCTCACTGTAAGTGCACAATGGGTGTTGAATAGTTGAAGAGAATGCATCCAGGATGGAAATAGGGACTAGAGTCTCCAGGGGGACTTGGAAATATGTTCTAATGGGGTCAAAGACAAGAGGAGTCCCCCAGGTAGCCATCAGTATCCTAGAGGAAGCAGAAATCTCCCTTTTACAGTTATCAAAGTAATGTGGGCATGCTTTCTCTTCATTAAGTGACATTAGAAAGCTTGTCCAGAGAACAGTGGCTCTTTGCTCTTTTGTGCCCCCCCCCCATTTCCCGCTGCCCCATCACAGTTTGCAGAGTGTGATCTCCCCTTGCAGATGGTTTTGCAATCTAAAAGGGGAAATTAGCTAAATGTCCACCCCAAGGTGCATGAATGCTCTGCAGTAAGAGAAACAGTGAAGCATCTCATGGCACGTACAGTGAGCCCAAGACACATGCAGTGCAGAAAGAAAGCAAGGTGAGTTTTCCTAGTGTGTTACCAGACCTACTGAAAGCGTGTGTGTGTGTGTGTGTGTGTGTGTGTGTGTGTGTGTGTGTGTGTATGTGTGTGTTGCGTTCATGATACGAGTGTTAGGCTAGATTCTGAGGGAATACCCAGATGATAAATGTCACATCTGAGCAAAAACCACCACAGGAGAGTTCCCCATGTGTATGGGCACATGTGGTCTATTTATGGAATCATGTGATTAATCATCAAAGAAACCATCCCATTCATTTGTTGCCTCTCAGGGAAGAGAAACTGGATAGGAGAAAAGGATGAGAGGGACTCATTGGACATTCTTAATGATGGAGACAGTCTAACAAATGTGTAAGAATATTTTGTTAGGTGATTTTTGCCATTGTACGAAAGTCACAGTGTCTGACATCATCCTTAATTGATCTAAATTTCCTTCTGTTTGTTGTTTTCAAAGAGATTTTATTATCATTCTATTTATTATTGTTCCATATTGCACAGTGTATACACATAGGTGCATGTGTGCCATAGCGTGTATGTGGAGGCCAGAGGACAACTTTGTGGAATTGCTTCTCTCCTTCCAAGCTCTGGGGATCGGACTCAGGTTGCCAGGCCTGTGTGACAAGTGCTTTACCCACTGAGCCATCCTATCGACCCCGTGACTTGATTTTTTAATATCCAAGGCCACAGTAAGCACAGGCTAGAGGCTGCAGCCAGCAGAAACTGCACACAGTTTCATGTTGTTGGCTTTTTAGAGTTGAAGATTGAGCCAGGGTGGTGGTGTACACCTTTAATACCAGCACTGGGGAGGCAGAGGCAGGTGGATCTCTGTGAGTTCGAGGCCAGGCTGGTCTATAGAGTGAGTTCCAGGACAGCCAGAGTGACAACAGGGAAACTTTGCCTCGGAAAAACCAAAAGAGAAGACTGAGTGGACAAGAAGTCTGTCTAGAAGAGCGTTCTGAGGCTAGAAAGACAGACGGCCTCGTGGCTAAGGGCACGTGCTGCTCTTACAGAGGCCTGGAGTTTGGTTTCCAGAACGCACACTGGGTGTCTCACACTTGCTTGTAACTCTAGCTCCAGGGATCCAAAGTCCTCTTCTGGCCTCTACAGGCACCCCACAGCTGTGCACGCTTTCCTCCACTCCCTATATATACACAAATAAAAAACACGGTTTTTAAAAAGCTTCACTGTGTGCACATAAACAGTGCAGTATGGCTCACCTTACAATGACTATGGTGTTGCTAGGCTGCAGGAAGTCTTCTGCTCTGGTATAATCCTATCAGGTCATCGTGAGCGCTGTCTGCCCTTGATGGAAACATCTTTGTGCAGTGGGTGACTGTATTTTGCACACTTACCGTTTATGGCAGAGTAAGTCCTGTGCAGCCATTCTGCCTCCCCCCTTCCTCGGTTCATCCTAGAGCCAGCAATGGCCTCATTTAAACACTTGCCTGGTATCCTGTGAGCCTTGACTGGTTTCTCCTCCAGTTGTTCCTGCAGCTCTGGCAAATGCCTGAGGGTCTTCTTTCTTAGCAGTGTTAGCTGATGTGTGTCCCATGTATCCCTGCCCCTCTCCCTGGCTGCGGACCGTCTGTTCCCACAGGCCGTGGGCTGCTGCTGTCTGGAGGCTTGCTCTGCTGAATCCCACTCTCTCAACCCCATCGCAGCTTTCTGATTTGCAGTCTAGTTTTGTTGGAGCACCTCCTCCAGTATTTCTTTCTTTCTTTTAAAAACAATTCTATTATCACTACTTTTTTTATTAAGTCTTTGAGACTTTCTTACATTGTGTTTTGATCATACTCAGTCCCCTCCCACCGGTCTCCTGCATTTCTTAGGACAATGAGTATCAGAGAACATTTTGCTGAACATTTCTGTGTATCTGAAAAACAGTGTACATCTCCTGAATAAGCACAGACTTCCTCTTCATTATTATTCCCCGAGTGACAGAGTATAGCAATTACTTACACATTATTCTCACCACATCACATGTTAAAGACTAAGTCTACAAGAAGATATGGATAGCATATATAGGTTCTAAACCATTTAATAAATGTGTTAGGCTTTTTGTCTTTGAAAAGAATCCTGGAACCAACCCGATGTATCAGATAACTTTCTGTCACTGCTACGAAATGCCTGACATAAGCAACTTGTAAAGAGGAAAGGTTTATTTTTAGCTTATGGTTTCAGAGATTTTTGTCCACAACCGTATTGCTGTAGGCCTGTGATGAGGCAGCACATCATGGAGGGGTACAGGGTGGAGGACCATTCACTTCAGTATTTCACAGTCTTTCTCAAGGGCGTAGCCCACAGACATAACTTCCTCCCAATAAGCCCCACCCCTTGAAGGTTCCATATCCCTCTTTCCAATAGTTCCATGGACTAGAGATTGCACTTTCAACACAGGGGCCTTTGGGGAACATTCCAGATCAAAACTACAGCAGTTGCCTGGAGAAAGATGGCGTATAGACTTCTACAAAAATTCTCTGCTCAGTTTCACACTTGGCCTTAACTCTTCCTGCTGCCCCACGTTCTGGGTTCTCCTGGGCTCTCTGTAGGGCGGATCAGCTTCTGCCTGTATCTCATCTGCTTGCTGTCTCCCAGACTCGGTTGAAACCTGTCTTTAATTATTTCTTCATATATTCTCCTAGTTTTTGAGTTTATATTGTCTAAAAGTGCATCTGCTTTCCTGTTAGTGGGGTTTTAGTTGAAAGGCTAAACACAGGTAGCTGTGTCTGGTGGAAATCGGCGTTGCCCCCGAGGGCTGCTGACACCCTCCTGCTGTTCTCAGCAGAGGCTGAGCACTGGTACCGCTCCCTTCCAGCATGTGTGGTAGTGTCTGGTCCTTGGAGTCTCATGTTGGGAAGTCAGAACCAGTGAGAAATAAGTGATACCTCTGGCTCCACCCGGGGCCACTGTGGTACTGGGAACCTTTGCTTGTGAGGATGACTCTAGGGTGTCATTTGTTTTATGTGCTAGCCTGTTCAGTCCTGGCTTGGACTTGGTAAGGCCCAGGGAAGCCGATAGCAGAAGCTATCCTGGATGGAGGAATTCTGGCAGCAGGTATCAGTGGTGGCTGGGGAATGGGGACAAGTGAGCTTATTCCTTATGAGGACTTTCCTAGGATGGAGACTGACCAGGACTTCTTGCCAGTTTGGTGCATAAAGGACAGGAGGGTGATGCATTGTCCTGTCCTGGGAAGAGGACAGGCTGCAGAAACTCTGAGCTGAACCAAGAGGGAGCTAAAGTGCATCGAGAGGAATTATCCCATTTAGTCCTCCCATCAACACCCTGACACGGTCACACCCTCCATGAGCAGATGGGGAATCAAATCCCAGAGGTTGAACAGGTTGGCAGGACATATGCAGCTAGTACCCAGCAGACCCAGGATTCAAACTGTCCTGACCAGAGGTCAAAGGTCATCTTTCCCCCATCTATCTCTCTGCCTCCAAGGTGGAAGTCGTGTTCCTCCAAGGGCTGAGTGGTTTGCCGCCCTGATTTCAGTGCTACCTTTTGTGTCAGAGGCAGTGAAGTACCAGTGCTAGGGCTGGGGTCATGTGTGAATGTCCTAGGCCCGAGGAGTCAGGACAGGTTTGGCTTTTCAATCCTTTCTTGAACCTCACAGGCCCAGTGAATTGGATTGGAGGTATCTGCAAGGTAAGATAAAAAGTTCACGCCATCCAGAGAGGGCTGGCGCAGACTGTCCTGTTCTTCTGTGTCCAAAGTTCCAAACCCAAATCCAGCTGCTGCTCAGGCTCCGAGAGAGCTTCAGATAGAGGGAAAAGCCGTAGGTGCAGAGAGGTCATAATGTAAATGCAGAACCAGAAATAGCCACAGTCTTGAGGGAGATGTGGGAATGGCTGGAGAAGAGATCTGGATAGGGACATAGGCACTGATATCTAGACAGCAGCCGAGTATCTGTGGGCAAAGACACCCTGAAAATAGCTGCCACCCAGGCAGGCTGCTTTGCAGGTCCCTCAGCAGCCATGCAAGTGAGACACGTGCAGGCGAGATGCTCCCCATCCTGGCGTATTTCCCAAAGCGACAGAGCACCGCCGAGATACCATACACCCCAGGCTTCCTCCATCCCTTGTGCCCCATCTGTGAGTTGCCAAACTGTCTCATTCAATGGGCTCTGTGGTCTGTCTCATGGGACCTGAGCAGGCAGTAGAAATAGCTCAAGATGCAGTGGGCCGATGTGGAAAGTGGTACCGGTGGACATGCTTCTTGCTACGAGCGCTTCATCAAGGAACCCAAGAAGGTCTGAGAGGATGGGGAAGAAGTCCCTTGAGGAAGTGGTGCTGAGGCTGAATGAAGGACAGCAGAAGGAGGTCAGGGGGAGAGAGTTCTTAGCGGAGAAGGTAGGGAAGGTGGCAGAGAACCTGTGGTTGGGAGTGCTGTGAACTGAGAGGGTGGTGACAGGAGCACAAGTAGGCGGAAGGGAGGACAGTTGCTGCTTGCTGGACCGCTGAGCACCCCAGCTCAGTCCTGAGCATGTGGACTTGCACCCTGTTCCTCCCTATTGCATCCCCAGGGCTACTGCCACCCTCCATACCCCAATCAAGTTATTGGGGGCAATGCCTGGTCCCAAGATTATACTAATTACCTCCCTTCATCACATAACTTTCCCTGATGTCACACAAGTCTTGACCACAAGACCTTGGGACCCAAACTATAATCCAGAAGCCCTTTCAACAGAGTAATGGAGGGCAGCTGGAAACTCGTGTTACAGCCCTCTTAGTGCTGCTTTTTGCAGTGGGATGGAATTCCAGCTTGACCTCCCTGAGCTCCAGGGTGGCCCCCAGAACCTGGCCCTGACCCAGCCCACTCCCACCTAACCTCCCTTGGGTGGATTTCCTGGAGCTAACCCTCACTGGAACACCCTGGTGGGCACATGATGGGGAGAAAGCTCAAAGGGAATGCAAGAAAGGGATTTCTCCATTCCACTGGGGCCCTGCTGGGAGCCTCAGTACATCCTGCTGTTCTAGAACCAGGCCTGCTTTGTGATTTCCTTTGATTAAGGTTCTGTTTTCCCTCAGCCCACTGGATCCATCTTCAGTTATTTAATTTTAACTGTAATTAAAAAAAATCCATTGAACTGCACAGGAATGCAATATGAGGCTGTCAAACAAATGGCAGGTTTGGGAGGGTGGGCTGGAGCAGAGGGGAGCCCGCAGGGCTTTGTCGCTTCCGTGTGCTTCTGCATGAGCACGCCTGACTCAGGATGAGGACTGGGAGGTGCACTGGGGGACAGGAGGAGAAACTCGGCCTTGATAGCAGGGGTTTGCCTCCCTTAGTCATAGTTACTTTAATTCTGGGGGTGTGCTAGGTCCTGAGTCTCCCCCTACCTGTGTTGTAGAGGCTCCTGGCCATATTCCAGTCCCATGAGAGACAGCTTAGGGTATCTTTGTCCTAGATTGAAACCACGTGCTCTGATCACCCATCCACCCCGACCCCCACCCGTACAGTCCAAACTATTCTTGTTTGCTTTGGAGGGGCGGTGTAGACAGGCTCTGACTATGTTGCCTGAGCTGTCTGGAACTTTCTGCCCCAGCCTCCTGAGGTTTGGTCCACAGGTTCACACTACTGCTCCCTGCTCCAACTTCTATCTTTGAGCCTCATTTCCTTTTCACAGGTCTCACCTCAGCCCCAGTCAACTCTGACCACCTAAGGTTTCGATTCCCTCTGGCCTCCCTAGAACTCTCCTCTGGATCAACCAGCTCATTCTGGTTCCAGAGGTCACTGCAGGAGAGACAGCTGTCCAGCTCTAGAACGACCCCTACTTTGGAGTTTTTAAATACTTTTACAGAAACCTACACAGTCAACACAAATGCATATGTACCCCATGTGAGCGTGCACACATCTTTCTCTGTGTCTCCCACTCTCAGGCCTAACACCTTGATAGCGCCATCGTGTGCTGTAAAACCCACGCATAGGGATGAGGCTCAGTCGGTAGAGAGCTTGCCTAGTGTGCTGGCTAGTTTATGTCAACTTGACACAAGACTTTTAGGAGCAGGAAGCTCAACCGAGAAAAGGCCTCCACCAGATTGGCCTGTGTGCCAACTGATTGACGATTGGAAGGGCCCAGCTCACTGTGGGCAGAGCCACCCGTGGGTGGTGGGTGCTATAAGAAATCGGTCAGGGCAAGCCAGTAAGCAGCACTCCCCCATGGCTTCTGCTTCAGTTCCTGCCTCCAGGTTCCCGGTTTCCTCTGATGATGGACTATGACGAGGAACTATGACTCAATGCAGCCTTTCCTTCCCAAGCTGCTTTTGGTCGTGGTGTTTTATCACAATAGGAGAAACCCTAACCAAGACACCCAACATGTCCGAGGCCCTGGTGCAATCCCCAGCACGACATAAACTGGGTGTGGTGGTGCAGACTTGTGATTCCAGCACTTGGTTGGTGGAGGCAGGAGGATCAGAAGTTCAAGGTCATCCTTGGTTACACAATGAGTTCGGGGTCGGTGAGGGCTACGTGAGACTACGTCTCAAACATAATTGAATAGGGTTGGAGAGATGCTGAGTGCTTAAGAGTGTTGGCTGCTCGTTCAGAGGACCTGGGCTCCGTTCCCAGCACCAGCTTCGGGCAGCTCACAGCTGTGCCTGACTCGGAGCTGAGGCCGAGCATAATTTCCTACGGAGGTCAGGGGTCAAGGAGGCTGGCCTCAGCTGGGCCACAGTGGCTTCTTTTGGACCAGAAATCTCAAGAGGGTTAGATCCAAAGAATTTCAAGGAGTAAAGACCATGATGGCCTGCCCAGGGATGGAGCAAGCCCCGGTCAAGCAATCTGTAGCCGTGACAGCAAGCATCCATAGTGCCCCGCAGGGCTAGCTTTGTCCCTGACATTGTAGTGGAGCCCCTGAGTTCTGGTTGACTCCCTGGGTGGCCGGATGGGGCATGTCTGAGCGGTGTTTCAGCACTTCACCTGCAGGTTCTCCTGTGCAACAGCTCAGCAGCCGCCACAGCTGAATCTGCCAATCAGCTACTGGATGGAAATCAGATTTAGAGTTCAGATTAGAAATCAGATGGGTTTGGGTTAAGAGTGCACCCTGTTCTTGCAGAGGACCCAAGTTTGGTCCCCAGCACCATGCCAGGTGGCTCACAGCTATCTATAATTCCAACTCCAGGGGCCATGATGCCCTCTCTGGCCTTCACCTCTGACCTCTGTGAGCACCTATACTCTCAGGCATGTTTACCCCCTCCACCTTTTAAAAACAATAAAAGAAAGAAAATCAGGTCTGAACTCTAGAGCTGCCTGACTTGAGGGCCTCTCTGGAAGCCCACCTTTAGGGGCTGGTCTAGGTATTGATCTCAGGCTCGGGTCCCGTCCTTTGGAGGGACAGGGGAGGAAGGGAGAATTCTATGCTGGCCAAGAACTCAGGTTCTGAGTCTGACCTATACTGAGTTCGACACCTGGCTATGTCACAAGCTGTATGACTTTGGGAATGTTGCTTAATCTCTCTAAGTCTGGTTTCTTTCTCTGGAGGGCCCCATGGATTCAAGTGTAAAAAGCTTAGTAGATAAGAGGTGCTGGATTAATGACAGCTGATACTGCTGTCGCTAGATTCACTCTTACGGTCATTAGATCCACTCAAGGTGTCCATTGCCACGGCACAACCTGGGACTGTGCTGTATTCAGCTTCAGTATGTTCTTGAGCTTCACCATAGTTCCTCCTTGACTGGACCACATGCCATGTACTGCTAGGCAGGGGACATCAGAGAGGAACTCCCAAGCTATGTAGCATGCTTAAAGGTCCACGTGTAAAGCACTTGATAACTGATACCTCCTCCTTCCCAGACACCATATCTTTGCTTGTCTCACTCAGAGCATCCCTAGATGTAAGAGTCCATTTCCCTTTGTTCCCACAGGGAGGTCAGATGGGAGGCAGGCTTGAACCACACCATGGTCCATGTCCACGGGAAGATTAGGGCCTGGGCTGAGGATATAATTCCATGTTCTAGCCCTTGCCCAGCACACATGAGACCATGGGTTCAAATCCCAGAAGGGTGGGGCCACAGGGCCCCCTGATGCAGTGGCCTGAACCTCTCTGATCCCAAGCCAGAGGCAGGCCTCTCAGGGATAGGGCATGGCAGGTTCCAGTGTGGATAGGGAGGATGGATGGCCCTTCTCTCTAGGACCGTTCACACTAAGCAGGGTTTGTTTCAAAGGGCCTATAACAGAGGCTGTTTGCAGAATCTTTCAACTGCAAGGGCTCTCACAGGCTGCCAGCTAGCCCATCTTTCCACTCATCCTCCTATCTCATGTGATTCGTGGATCACATCTCAGATTGCCTCTCCATTCAAAAGCTGGAAGAATGAAGGATGGAGACCCAGTACCCGCAGTGTTGCTTGCTCTTGGGGACTGCCCTAATTAATATATTGCTTTGAAGAAACACCATGACCAAAGGAACATATAAAAGAAAGCATTTAATTGGGGGCTTGCTGACTGTTTTAGAAAGTTACTCCACGAACATCGTGGCAGGCAGCATGGTGCTGGAGCAGTACTCACATCTGATCATCAAGTTGCAGGCAGGAAGAGAGAGACTGGGCCTGGTAGGGGCTTTTGAAACCTCAAAGTCTGCCCCCTGTGACACACCTCCTTCAACAAAGCCATGCCTTCTAATCCTTCCTAAGCAGTTCTGCTAACTGGGGACCAAGCATTCAGACATATGAGTCTATATGGGCCATTCTTACTCAAGCCACCACAGGGACCTAGAGCTGTGGGCAAAAATAGCAAGAGTCCTCACACCTCAACTGGGATCATTTTGATTTTCTGAAATGAAGATTTACGAAAGGATTGGGGGATGTATTGCGAAGGACTGATGCTGCAGGTTAACAGGAGGCTCGGCCACATGCTACAGCTGCTTCTTCCTTGTGTCCTCTACCTGTTACCCCCTCACATGCAATGCCCTCAGCGTGGCGCACCAGCTGGAAGGTACGGACGGAAGACGGCCCAGCGCTCACGAGGCCATCTGTTTCTCACATTAAGAACGCAAAGAGGTGAGGCTGCAATGTCTACTTGTCAAACACTGAAGCTTAATTGGGCCAGAAATACTCTCCGGTTCCTGCTTCTGCAAGACAGATCTCAGCTGTCACCAAGCATCTGTGGTACCCGGAAGGGACGAGCAGAGTTCTGTGGGCTGGAAGCTCGGAGAACAGATGTCTTTTCTCTGTGCCAGTTATGTACACAGCGTTGTTTTCTTTTGCCTGGACACTGCATGACTGTCATGTCCGAGGGCTCACCTCGCCTGCCTCTGGAAGCATCCCTGAACAGCACCTCCTCCCCTGCTCAGAGTGCTCTTTGGATTTCTCCGCTGTCCAGGTATAAAGCAACGGTCAGAATGAGCAGGAAGGAGGGTGGGCAGG
Organism: Cricetomys ansorgei; assembly: GCA_026225945.1. NCBI lineage: Eukaryota > Metazoa > Chordata > Mammalia > Rodentia > Nesomyidae > Cricetomys > Cricetomys ansorgei. The sequence goes on from JAMJFZ010000094.1 coordinate 9,447,090, forward strand.
TGGGTGGGGAGGCAGCACACGCATACATTCCTTGTTTGGCAAGAATTTATTGAGCACTTACTTATCGATCCACTGGTGATCAGGGCAGATCTTGCATTTGTTGCTGGAGAGAGACACACAGACAACAAGCCAACTTATATAATTGATGATATCTGACAGTGAAACAGGCCTTGAAGAAAAACGAAGCAAAGCCAGGAGAGAGGGAGGGAAAGAGTTTGATTTGGATAGCGCAGTTTAGAAGGGAACAGGAAGATTGACAGATGTGAAGGTCCCTTTGGGACCATCAGAGCTCAGCAGGACCAGCATTGGGGAGGAACAGAGAGGTGTGTAGCACTGGGGACATCATGGAGAGCTGAGATGGCACCCACAGACAGGGAGTGGATGGCTGGACTTGTGGGTTATGTCCTGGATCTCGTAAAGGAATGGATTTCCTTTTCCACTTAAACCCGTTAGCTAGCACGGAGTTTGTGCATGACACAGCCACCATTTAACAGAGGAGGGGACGGAGCTCAGATAGAGAGGGATGTGACTTCCAAGTCCACTCACCCAGGAAAGAGGGAGGAAGCCAGGCTTCTGACAGAGCTATCTATGGCAGAGACACACGGTCATACCACAGGGAAGCCACCCTGAACCCCCTCTGTTTCCTGTTCACCTGCCTCAATTCTTGTCCCATTTCCCTTTTCTGTGCATTCCTTTCCTGTATTGTTCACCTAGGACTCATGGCACACAGCTGTGGGGCTGGCGGGGGAGCGCGTTGTTCTCTAGACATCCCGCAAGGAAAGTGCCGCTCTGGTTCTATGATTCCCGGAGAATAGGTCTGCCAGGTGGTAACCTCAGCTGAGTCCATGGAGGAGCCTGAGCCCCAGCCAGCAAGCCTGTAGGCTCTGTACACAGAGGTTCAGGACTCAGTGCAAGGGGTCTCCATCTTACAGCATGTGAACTGCTTTCCTTGTGAAGTACATGCTCACAGAGAGCAATGACACTAAGGGAGGTTCTGATAGGAACTGCCCATGTCTCCAAGGGTCTCTGTAAGTGGTAACAGACCACAGACAGGTCAACTCTGCAGTCCAACTGCTGGCTGCAGTGATCCTCAATTCAACCAGTGCCCCAAAGCCTGTCCTTACAGAGGCTTTAAAAATAGCCCACTTACTACTAAACTGAGACTCCCCCTAGAATCAGGGCAGGTTGAGCCCCAGACCTGTAAATCACCCAGTGGATGATGATACTTATGCTTCTGTCCTTAATCAAAGCAACCAAAAGGTTAGCCATGGACATGGAAGGGTGTTGGAGGTTCACTGATTTTCCTGATACCACCGAAGGCTCTCTCTTCTCCCTCTTCTCCCCATGCCCAATCTTAGCATTCCAGAAGCCCAGTGGAAAGGCCAATGGAGGCACCAAAGTCTTCCTAAGCATTATCCGTAGTGAGTTTCTCTGGTGCTTCTGAGGTATGTGGTACTGTCACAGTGACCCTTCTGTCTCCTCAAAGAGGATGCCGCTGAGCAGATATATGATGTGTGTGTGTGTGTGTGTGTGTGTGTGTGTGTGTGTGTGTGTGTGTGTGTGCTGTAAACAGAGGCTAGATAGAAGAAACCAGATAGTGGGTTGTCTTCACCCATAGGCAGCTGCCCTAGTGCTTGTGGGTGAAGCAATGAATAGCCCCTGAGCTCAGCCCATAGACTTGCTGACAGGGTGGCCAGCCCAGCTCAGAGAAGCAGGTGCCATGTGAAGCCTCAAGTCATATGTGCTCATGGAGGACAGAGTGAAACTGGACAGTGCACACAGCTTTCCCATATCTCAGCCTCATGGTGGGCTCACAGACACAGGGTATGCTGGGAAGCAAGGGCTGGGGCCTGAGGCAGCCTTCCCCCTTGTGCATAGACTGATGTTCTGTCCCCTTTGCTCCAAACCATGGTCAGGCTAGGAAGAGAGTGCAGAGAGGGCAGAGTGTTGTTTAATGTATTTTAAAGGGAGACATGTTGGAATGGAAAGAAGGGAAAGTCAGGGAAGGGAAAGAACAGGATGCGTAGGAATGGACATCCCTCTTCTTCTGAACCCCACCCTACACATGGACTTGTAGACACAGAAGGGAATGAGACTGAGAGAGGAACCAGGAGGGGGAAGGTCGAATGATCAGATAAAAACTCATTTTATGATCACGTATGTTTGGACAGCAAAGCAAATAGGGGATTATGGTTGGCAAGCATGGGGAGTTCTTGTGTTGGTCAGATTTCTGATGCAGCAACGAAATATCCTTAGCTAACCAATTTAAGAAGAGAAATGGTCAATTTTATGGCTGACTGGCCCTGCCGCTTTCAGTCTATGGCAAGGCAATGCATCATTGTATGGAGTTCTTGGTGGTTTAAGCTGCTCACCTTATGGCCTCCAAGGAGAGAAGAAAGGAAGGGGGGGGGGGAGGAAGCAAGTAAAAAAAAATTGGAAGAGAAGCTGTTCCACAATCCCCTTCAAGAATATGCCCCAATGACCTGAAGATCTCCCAGTAGGCTCCACCTCTTAAAGGTACCAATACCTCTTAATACAGAACTACTCTGGAGATGAAGCCCCTAATGTACATGTGTTCAGGAACATTCCAGATCCAAACTATAGCAGTCCTCCATGTGCTGGTGATTCTGATAAGTGCTGGGGGAGGGAAGGTGGCCGTGGGCATCTGTGAAGTCTCCTGGCAGAGATCTGTGTTCAAGCTGTCTACAGTGAGTCAGACAAGCGACAAACACCCGACTTGAAATATGAGTTTCACCTTGAGAAATAGTGCGCCCGTGTCTATTTTAGTATTTTGGGATTTCTTTTTTAAAACATGGATCTATTTTCCAACTAACACCTGAAGAAAGGTTGAAGCTTGGGTTTTCTTTTGGCTAGAAGAAATTGGCTTGTACCAACTCCCTAGCTAGGTGGTCCATAACCGTGACCTGTAGGGACTGGGAGAATCATTTCTGTTACTACCTTTAGGGTGAGTCATTAGTGGCCCTGGATTTGAATGGAGAAAGGGAATTGTCTTCTTTAGAATTACTGGGACTGTCATCTTGTAGCAAATTCTCCAAATTACTTCATCTTATAATATTGTCAGAACATGAAACAAGTCCAAACCGGTGTCCCATCCTTTCCAGATGAGGGCATTGAGCCATCCTACCCTCTGGAGATGGTTCGAGGGGTATTCCATTTAAAAAATGTGAGCTAGAGTGTGGTGCATGTGTCCAAAGCCACGGAACAGATTGCAAGGGAGCACAGGCTGCGATTGCAGTAAAGCATACAGCAAGTCCCTCCGGCATATTCAGCGCTACAATTAAAAAAACTGTGATAGAAAGTTCACATTACTAATTTTCTATATTTTAATCTTTCCTCTGGGTTTGTTGTGAAATTTGAGATTGGTTGACCCTGCCCCAGGTTGGGAGATATGCAGAGTGTCTGGCCCTGTAGCACCAGAGCTCCGGCGTGCTCTTTAGGTCCTAAGAAGACAGACTTTGATTGTGATTATGATTGCTGAGCTCAAGGCCTGGCTTCCTGGATTAAGAATGGAGTCTTTGTTGTGACCTGTGGCATATAAGTCCTGCTAGATCAGCAATTCTTAACCTGTGGGCCATGACCCCTTTGGGGGTTGAAGGACCCTTTCACAGGGGTCACCGAAGACCATCTCCATATCAGATATGTACATTATGATTCATAACAATAGCAAAATTACAGTTATGAAGTAGCAACAAAAATAATTTTATGGTTGGGAGTCACCACAGTATAAAAAAGCTGTATGAAAGGGTCGCAGCATTAGGAAGGTCGAGAATCACTGTGCTAGATAGACGACTTTCCTCTTTAGTGTAGTTCTCATTATGTCCCTAATCACCCTCCCCACTTAAGACAGCTGTCTTTGCCTGGTAGAGCACAGGATTCTTCCTCCAGGGACGTCTAAATGGTGCTTGGTACTGGGGGTTCATTCTACCTATTCCCAGAAATTCCCGCACCTCCTGCCACTAACCCCATACCTGGACCACTTACCTGTTAGAAGAGATATCACCTTCAGTTTTGGGGATTTACCCACTTAGCTGGACTTTCAGTTGAGCACAGACTGAGATGATCCTTCTCTGTCTGCGTTCTGGTACTGAGCCCTGGAGCTGGTCCTCTTGGCTGCCACCTGACATGACCTTTGCTGATCTCTCCTTCTTGGAACATTGGATGTCACCTGCCTCACTCTGAGCCTAACTATGGTCTTGCAGTGATGGTGGTGATGATGGTGATGGTGGGGATGCTGATAATGGTGATGATGGTGATGATGATGATGATGGTGATGATGATGATGGTGATGATGGTGATGATGATGATGATGATGGTGATGATGGTGATGATGGTGATGGTGATGATGGTGATGGTGATGATGATGATGGTGATGATGATGGCGATGATGATGGCGATGATGATGATGATGATGATGGTGATGATGATGGTGATGATGATGATGGTGATGATGATGGTGATGGTGATGATGGTGGTGATGATGATGATGATGGTGATGATGGTGATGATGGTGATGGTGGTGATGATGATGGTGATGATGGTGATGATGGTGATGATGGTGATGATGGTGATGATGATGATGATGATGATGATGGTGATGATGATGATGATGGTGATGATGATGATGATGATGGTGATGATGATGATGGTGATGATGGTGATGATGATGATGATGGTGATGGTGATGATGGTGATGATGGTGATGGTGATGATGATGATGATGGTAATAATGAAGATGGTGATGGTGATGATGGTGATGATGATGGTGATGGTGATGATGGTAAGAATGAAGATGATGATAGTGGTGGTGATGGAGATGATGGCAGGGATGATGATGGTGGCGATGGTGGGGATGGTGGGGATGGTGGGGATGGTAAGGATGGTGATGGTGGTGATGGAGGAGTGAGTGACAGTCATCTCTGTACCTGTACTGCTTCTCTTTTCCTTTTTTTCCAAGAAAATTTCCAGACATTATGAGAAAGGGAGAACAGTAAGGAACCCATATGTCAGCCAACTTCAGCATTTTCAACTCCTATTGTCCTTATTCTCTGTTCTGTGGCCACTCATGCAGTTGTCTGTTGGAGCATTTCAAAGCAAATCTCAGATATTATTCAGTCACAAATATACAAGGCCGTCAGTCCTTTTAAATTTATTTTATCTTCTTAAATATTTATTTATTTTTAACTCTGTGTGCATGGGTGTTTTGTCTGCATACATCTCTATGTACTTCTTGAGTGTCTGGTGCTCATGGAAGTCCGCTGAAGTTGTCAGATCCCTGGAACTAGAATTACAGATGGTTATGAGCCGCCATGTATGTGCTGGGAATCCAGCCTGGGTCCTCTGGAAGAGCAGCCAGTGCTCTTAACCCCTAAGCCATCTTTTCAGCCCTCATTTTGAATTTATAATGAATGTCATGTATATATAAGCCATTATCATCACACTTACATAAATCTACTTAATTGTCTCTATGTAATTATCTTTATATAATTATCTTTTACCAGTTGGTTTTTCTAAATCAGGAACCAGATAAAGTTTGCACATTCATTTGTTGAAGTTTCTCAAGATTTCTTTACTTTAGGCTGTAGGAGTTCCTCCCCTTTGTCAGTCGTCTCTGAAACAGCCCCTCCCCTCTGTCGGTCATCTCTGAAACAGCCCCTCCCCTCTGTCAGTCATCTCTGAAACAGCCCCTCCCCTCTGTCAGTCATCTCTGAAACAGCCCCTCCCCTCTGTCAGTCATCTCTGAAACAGCCCCTCCCCTCTGTCAGTCATCTCTGAAACAGCCCCTCCCCTCTGTCAGTCATCTCTGAAACAGCCCCTCCCCTCTGTCAGTCATCTCTGAAACAGCCCCTCCCCTCTGTCAGTCATCTCTGAAACAGCCCCTCCCCTCTGTCAGTCATCTCTGAAACAGCCCCTCCCCTCTGTCAGTCGTCTCTGAAACAGCCCCTCCCCTCTGTTAGTCATCTCTGAAACAGCCCCTCCCCTCTGTCAGTCGTCTCTGAAACAGCCCCTCCCCTCTGTCAGTCGTCTCTGTAGCAGTCCCTGTCTTCTGTCATGCCTGAGATTTGTTAGGGAGTCTGAGCGATTTGTTGAAGAGGGCACACAGCATTCTGGACTAGGAAGCATTAGCTCCCTTACATGTTAACTGTATTTGCTATGAGCTCTCATTTAGGCCTAGGAGCTTAACTAGACTCAGGGGTGGGGTGGTGTATCAGGGATGGGCTCCCACCTTCTGGGGACAGAGGGTGACTTTTCATTGACACAGGCGTGTGCTGACCGATCTACAGTCACTTTCATTACTGTTCAGCCATTTCTACAAATCACCTAGGTTTGGGTCCATCCTAGGCAGGACAGGGATATTTCTGAGTGCTTGCCCTTGCAGTGGCCTTCCTGCTAGGAGCACAGACTGTCTGGTCTGGCTTGCTTTCTTGTTTTATCAAATGGGCTTAGGGGCTGCCAGCCTGGTGGTCTTGGAAGCCCAGATCTGTCCTGTCACTAGGGGTATGTGACTTTTCAACTCCACCCTTTCTTCTGATTTATTGTCCAGTTATCTTCCATAGAGATGTGTCTCCCCTCCTTTTCTTTGTCCATTTTCAGAGGAATTGGCACCTGGGCAGTCTTGAATATTGGCCCTAAGAGTTTTCCTTTTGGCACAACTTGAGTACCCTGACTTTTTGTTTTTTCTATTTAGGTGTGCAGGCTACACTCTCCTAGCTTTTAAAGAGGAGGAAAAAATTATAAACTTGTGCAGAGATTTTGAATTCAAATTTAATATCACAGCATTTCTGCTTAACTTGGTTGAGTTTATACTTTCTCTTTTTTCCTTGCTGGAAGGATTGGTCTTTTAAATGACTTTGACACGATTTGCCAGTTTTACCACGCAGTTGTAATGGTTTCACAATAGCCGTGAACGTGGCTCCTAATGACGTGCTTATTGAAGGTAGCACAAGATCTCCACTTTACACGATCCAAGAAGAGCTCCGTGTGAGGGTCATCTGGAGCAATTATCTTCTTCGTGTTGTTACATGCTGTTAGGCACATTTCTTTCCATTTATTCTTAATGTTTCAGATTTGCATACTGCCTTGTTAGTTTAAAGTCCACATTCAAAGTTAAAAGTGATAAACCACGAGGCACTTAGAGTTGCCTAGCTCTTCTCTCTCCCTCCTTCATCTATTCTTTCACCTATAGAGATGATTTTTATTAGTACTTGATTTCCATGCATTAATCTTTAGAACCACATCAAATATGTATACATTCGTATTCTCCCCTCCTGTATTGTAATTGATGATGGCAGTCTTTTGTTGTTGGTAGTGCTCTTCCCAGTGAGACATTAAGTTTCTTTCTCCTCTCCTAGAACTGGATTGGTTCTATGATTTGTTTCCACGGTAATAGTGTAGCAGAAGTGACACCATCTAGTTTCCTCTCCCTTGGGCTTCAGGTGACAGCTGCCAAGTGACAAACCTCAAGCTAGCCAGTGGAGGTAGAAGGCCAGCCCTACCAGGCACCAAGGCAGCCGGCATCTGAGTGACTCACATTCCAGCCTGACCCCAGTGGAAGCTATGGGAACTGCACAGCCAATCACACAATCACTAGGGACAATGGATTCTTGTTGCTGCTGTAAGCCACTGACTTTTGGGATGGCTTCTTCTGTAGTCGTATAGAATGGAACCAGCATCGTACACAGAGAGGAACGTCTACTAACATCGCTGCATCTTGTTCGCTTAACGCAAGATATCTTGAGATACAGCAGTTCTTAACTTCATGATGACCCAGGTGTATCAGTGGAGACCTGAGGGACAAAAGCTGAAGCGGCTTTCCCAGTTAGAGCGTAGATTCCTAGGGCTGCTGCAGTGGGATACCACACACCATGGTGGCAGTGACGGGATCGCATTCCCTTGAAGTGCTGAAAGCTAGAAGTTCAAGGCTACAGTGTGTTGAGTTCTCTGAGGCCTCTTCTTTGCTTGCACATGGTCATCTTCTTGAATGACCATCCCCTTGTGCACATATAACTGTGGAGTCTCTTTGTGGAGCCTAGTTTCCCTATAAGCATGCCAGTTGGATTGGATTAGGGCCTTCCCTAGGAGCCAAATTTTAGCTTAATCATCTCATTAAAATCTGTCTCTCTAAATTCAGCTACATTCTGAAATACTGGTGGTTGTAGATTCTACATATAAGCTTTGAGGTTCATGTACATTTGTGGCTACCTCCAGTTTGCATGACTGTGTGTAGGATGTGTGCCCACACATAAGGTCTGTTGGTGATGCTGGAGCATACGTTTTTAATCTCATAAAATGGGTTCTACAGTAATAAGAATGAGATTGGTAAGAATTCAAATATCAAAACAGGGTTTAAAAAGCATAAGAAGAGAAAACAAGATGGGCCAGAGAGATGGATGGGTCCACAGCAAAATGCTTGCTGTCAGGCCTGACAGCCTGAATTTGATCCCTGTACATACAAGGTGGAAGGAGAGAACGAGTCTTGTAATTTGTCCTTTGATCTTCACATATACACTATGATGAGCACCTCTCCCCATATCAATAAAAAATCAAAACAAGGGAGCATAGCCCTTCGCTCCACTATATCAGTTCAAGCGAATGATTTTTAGAGAGCATTTCAATCACCTCTAGGCTGTGATGACTATTTTGCTCAATTGGCTTTTACCTATATCTTCTTAAAATGGGAGAAGTTACAGGGCATTGACCAGGACATGAGTGTTGGCCAGACTCCTAACACTGGCTCTAGCTACTGCAAACTATGAGTAACTTGTCTCTTTTAAACTTCAGTACTTGTCCACATTCTTGCTTCCTGAGTGTATATTTCTTTCACAATGAAAGGACGAATCACACAGACTGTTTAGGAACAGACTGGGTTCTTCTCTTCTCCTCTTCATTTTGGGCCTGATGGAGTCTGGTGAAGGAGGCTAACACTTTGCTTCTGGGCAGGAAATAGAGACTATAGGAGGTGCAACACACTGAATGTGGGGGTGGTTGGTGAGATGAGCATCCTGATAGGAAGCCAAGCTCATGAGAGAAACTTCTATCAAAGGAACAAGTCTGGCTATCAAGCTTGAGACATAATGGAACTTCATATATGGCCACAGACAAGTGCACAAGGCTCCCTGCTTTGTGATGGCGCGGGGCAGTCCCAGTCCAGCCAGAGGAGGGTTTCCACTTCACTACTGAATGGTACTGACTTCCAGCCACTGCAGTCCTCTTGTGTCCTGCCCTTGTGGCTGCCTGGAGTTCTCATGTTCCCAACTAGTGAATCCATGTGAAACCGATGTGTGAACAGATGGAGGGACTTAGCTCATGTGGTTACAGAAACTGAGAAATGATGTGCAGGAGACTCAGAAGTCTGAACCCAAGGCAAGACCAAAAGCAGAAGGCTGACATCAAAACTTGAAGACAGAGTAAGTTCTCCCTCATTCAGCCTTTGCATCCCACCTGGTTTTAACTGCAATGGATGGGCCCATTCCTTTTAACATGCCAAAAATACTGTTTAGCCACATACATGGGCATCCCATGGCCCAGTCTTGTTGACGTATATAATTGCCATCACTGTAGGGATAAGAAGCGTCAGGAGAAAGAAAATCCCTAACTCTTGCTCCTTTGTGTAACTAACTACCTTATCTTGTGATCCTTGGACCAGCTCTCAGAAGCTCTTTGGGTCCAGTAGACAGTCACCATATTTTTTTCAAAGGGGAAGACTGACTTGGCTTTGTCAGTAGAAGGGGCCTTGCTGGTTAGTTGCTTAGGAGGAAGCGGGGAGTCCTAGCTGGTGATTAGGCAGCCTGCTTGGTTCAAACCCCAGCATCCAGAAGATGAAAGGAAGGAGGCCAGCGGTGCCGTGCTGAGAGGTGCCAGGCACAGGTGCCTTCCTGCTTTTGAACACCGCAGCTGGACACCGCTCTGAGGGTTCCAGGAGCCAGCACCCAGCACAGGACTGAGGGAGGGTGAACAGGGTACTGATGGCAGCAAGGCTCTGCTAGATGGGGAAATCCTTCCACAAGACACTCCACACAGTGTCCACAGTGCTTGTTCCTGAGTTAACTGAGCAGCCGCCCAAAGCAGTCATTCTGGTTAACCACCTAGAAGCAAATATGAAAAGTTTGTGTTTGTGGGAGGGGGGATGGGGGGACTATGAGCCTTTCTTTATTTTTCATGATGTACATGAATTTTATGTCTCACCCCCCCCCCATATATACATATATGCTGGTCTTGAACTTGTCGTGTATAGCTGAGGAAAATCTTGAACTTAAAATAAAATATTTATTTTATGTGTACGTGTGTATCCCTGCGTGTTTGTGTGTGCCACATGAGTGAGGAAGCCTGTGGCAGTCAGAAGAGGGAGTCAGATGCCCTGGAATGGGAGTCACCACCTGGGTGCTGGGACCTTTGCAAGAACAGCAAGTGTTCCAAACCACCGAGCCTACTCTCCAGTCCCAACTCTGAACTGTAATCCTCCTGTCTCCACCTCCCCAGTGCTGGGATTGCGGTCTGTGCCACCACATCCGGTTTATGCAGTTTTCTCAGAGGCCAGAAGAGGACATCAGAACCTCTGGGACTGGAGTAACTGTGGTGAGCTAATATGTGGGTGCTGGGAACTGAACCCAGGTCCTCTGGAAGGGCAGCTGGTGCTCTTAACTGCTGAGCCACCTCTCCAGGTCATTGTGTAAACTTTTCTTCTAAGACACTAGAATCACACATGCTATATGCGGACATTTCTTGGATTTCTTAGGAGCTTCTGCCCAGGTAGTGAAGGGCTGGCAAAAAGTGTCCTGGTGTGTAAACGCTTGTGGAAGTTTTAAGAAATTATAGCAAACAAAACAGGTGTGGGAAGATTGGAGAGCAGTAAACTTACCCAGCTCTGAAGAAGAAGAAGAAGAAGAAGAAGAAGAAGAAGAAGAAGAAGAGGAAGAAGAAGAGGAAGAAGAAGAGGAAGAAGAAGAGGAAGAAGAAGAGGAAGAAGAAGAGGAAGAAGAAAGAGGAAGAAGAAGAGGAAGAAGAAGAAGAAGAAGAAGAAGAAAGAAGAAGAAGAAGAAGAAGAAAAAGAAGAAGAAGAAAAAGAAGAAGAAGAAAAAGAAGAAGAAGAAGAGAAAGAGGAGGTGGAGGAGGAGGAGGAGGAAGAGGAGGAGGAGGAGAAGGAAGAGGAGGAAGAAGAGGAAGAAAGACAGATTTTATCATCTACCCTCTGAGCACATAATGTCAACTTAAACATAAAGGTTATAAGAATTATTAAATTTTAAATACTTAAGTAAAAGGCAGCCCTCAGGAGGTGCCATTGATTGCTTATTTAAAATGAGCCCCCAGGGATTTCTGTGCAAAACAACATACTTGAGCTGCATCATAGCATCTTCCTTCCTCAAAATTGATATCAAAAGAGGGACTTTGTGAAAGAGGGAAAATGTAAGTCTGTTTCACTTACAGATGCAGATACAAAAAACATTAAAATGTCAGCAAATAAAATACCAAGATGATTCTAAAATAATTTCATACACTTAAGTTAGATTTACCCTGGGTATTTGGAAAGTCTAATACTAGAAAATTGTAAACGCACCATATTAGGAGTGTAAAACAGAAAAACCACCTCATTTTCTCGATAGATATAATAGCTGTGACTTTGATGAGTTTGAATACAGTTACATTAACATAACTTTTAACATCAGGCACAAAGACAATTTTCTTGACAATAAAAGCCAAACAAAAATCTAATAGGCTAGGTCCCCTATACAGGCAGCTCCTCTCTCCAGGCATACAGCGGCCAGCTGATCTAAGATTGGCCCACAGTGGCCATGGAGTTCACAAGATTTGTAGGTAGACTGTAAGGGTGGTGGGCTTTGTAACGGTAGGGATACACTAAGAAGTGGCACCCCAGAATTGGTTATTAACCACAGTTCTAGTTTGACGTCTTGTCTTAGTGTGCTATTGCTGTGAAGAGACATCATGACCAAACCAGCTGTTATACAAGAAAGCATTTAACTGGGGGCTTGTTTACAGTTTCAAGGATTTAATCCATTATCATCACGATGGGAACATGGTCATACACAGGCAGGCATGGTGCTGGAGAAGTAGCTGAGAAGAGAGCTACATCCTGTTCTGTAGGCAGAGAGCAAGAGAGAGAGAGAGAGAGAGAGAGAGAGAGACTGACTGACTGACTGACTGACTAACTGACTTATTTTTCATGTACAAGATTTGGTAAAGAAAAAGACTACTCTAAGATGCAAGCCTGAATAACTACAGTAGAGAGTGACCACCTTGAAGGACTGAGTGCCCAGCCTGCTCATGCAGGTATTTTACTGAAGAAAGGCACCCTCCCCACTGACACAAAGGTCTTATTTGCATAATGAACTGAACTATATACCTCAGCAACCCTAACCTCCAGCCAGCCAACTTGACACCGGCATAGCTGCATAAGTCAAGGCCCAAAGTGTGGTGCTTTTACCACCCCATTGCTAGAAACTGTGGGAGAGAGTCACAAAAGTCCCTTCACTATGATAGCATAAAGAAATGCTTTTAGCATGTAGATTCTAGGGGGCAGGGTGATTTAAACATCAATTGCTTTATCCAAGAGTTGCTAACAGGCAGGCTAGATCTCAAGAAGCAGATATTAACAGTTGTTGGAATTACAGGTTTTAAAGCTAAGCACTGGCAAAGAAGGCAGCTGTCTTTCATGGACTATAGGAAGTAACCCAACCCCCTGGCAGCACATGCTGCAGCGTAGAAATTGTTTCAAAGTTACAGGAGCACACATCCAACAATTACTCATCTCATTGCACAGAGAGTACATGCAACTTTACAGTTTCTGAGTAAAAATTCAGCATCACAATTCTAGTTTGACCTCTTAGTGTTCTATTGTTGTGAAGAAACATCATGACTAAGGTAACGGTTATACAAGAAAGCATTTAACTGAGGGCTTGCTTACAGTTTCAGGGGTTTAGTCCATTATCATCATGATGGGAACATGGTAACACACAGACAGGCATGGGAGAGAGAGAGGAAAGAAAGCGAGAGAGTGAGAGTAAGAGCAAGAGAGAGAAAGAGAGAGAGAGAGAGAGAGAGAGAGAGAGAGAGAGAGAGGGAGAGAATTGGACCTAACATGGGCTTTTGAAACTATAAGCCCATGCCATGGGCTTGACACACTTCCTCCAACAAGGCCACACCTCCTACTCCTTCTAATCCTTCTCTAACAGTTCACCAACTAGGGACTGAGCATGCAAACAGATGAGCCTATAGGGGCTATTCTTATTCAAACCACCACACACTTCCCTTACAAAAGAGGCTTAGAGAAGCCGGCAAGTCACTCAAGGTACACAGCAGAAGTTGTTAGGATTGGGATTCAATCTAGGTCTTCTGGTTGGGGAGGACATGAAATCAAGCTAGTGCTGCACCCCAATTTTAGGAGTTTGACCCCACAGAGGTAAAGGGGAGAGAGAGAGCCAACCAGGCTATCAGCTAGGGCATGGATTGGGGAGGAGACAAGCGACTGCATCTTAGCCTGGCTCTCCCTAAAGAGGAGCTTCGGAGCATCCCTCAGTTTTCCTTTTGGGTGTCTGTCATTCATCACACCAGGAAGGGGCCTAATGTCCCCCACCCCCGGCTCTGCATCTCTGCTGCAGGGTTTTTTTTGTCATTTGGCTCCTGTGATCTCAGTAGGTTATGATAATACAGTCTGAGCATATGCTCATCCGTGTCCTATTGGGAGTCAGTGTCTAGCTCACCAGGGGTTGGTCTGATACAGAGCTAAGGGTTCTGAGATCCGTGAGATACTCATCTCTCCCAATGGGCCAGAGAGATCACCCAGCCATAGCAGGGCAGGAGTACATACTGTGCTTCATTGCAAGGGAAGCTGGGTGGATACAAAGTCACCTTTCTTAGTGTCTCATGGAGCCTTGCCAGTTCAAGGTGCTGAGAGCCCAACATGCTGGGACCCTGGTGTGCTGGGATGTTCCTTACCTTCTCTTCCATTGCTGACCTAAGCCCTTCAGTCCTAAGGATGACATTGGCTGTCCTTGTTATGTCTCATCTTGATTCTTGAGTTCCCCAAAGAAGAGCATTCAGGTAGGACACAGTAATAAGTCAAACATCCAAGAGTTTAACTAGAGCAAGCAGGGAAGCAAGAACTCCTTTAGAAATAGAGCCTAGGTATGGGGTCTTGTACTTTGGTCCCCCCAGCCCCACCCCAGATTGGGCATTTCCAAAAAACGGTCAGGCTTTTCTTAGAAGCTGATTGTACCTAAAGTTTACTCTAAGTAGATAAATAAGATGCAAAAACTGATATAGGGGTTTAAGTACCCCTCAAACTGAATAGCACACTAGGAAAGTTTGGATAATAGCACACTGGGCACACTCCCCTTGTGAGGTCATCTTGAAACTGCTTTGATTTGACCTAGCTAGAGTAGAGTAGATGACACCATGCCATCTACTGTTCTTTACATTCTATTTTGGGGGTCCTGAGCTGGCTCCTCTAGAGTCAACCACTATCACGATCGTCACATGCATTTAAAGCTATTTACTATTACTATTATCGTGTGTGTGTGTAAATGTGGGGGTGTGTAAGGGTCGCAGCACGTGTGTAGAGATCAGAGGGCAGCTCATGGAGTCTTTACGTGAGTCCCAGGGATCAAACTCAGGTTACCAGACTTGCACAAGTGCCCTCACCCGCTGAGCCATCTTGCTGACCCATATCTGTATGTCCTGAGCACAGCTGACCACCATTGTTACATCTACGTCCTGTTTCAGGGCTGGTTGTGGTAGCCATCAGCATCTATTGTTTTTATGTCCTATTTTGGAGCCTTGCAGAGCTAGCCTCTTCCCTAACATCCCCATAGGGTGCCATCTCTGCCCCTTTCTACCTCCTAGGACTCTTGCCTCCCTGCCTGCCAGCTGCCCTGTCCCCAGCATGCCCTTCACCTCTCTATTCCCAGCTCTGCTTCTCTTCTAGAATCTTCCTTAATGCCTCCCTGTTTGACCCCAGGCTCCACAAGTGCCTTCCTGGCTGAGCTCTGCTGGGACAAAGTCACAGGTGCCGGAGGTCGGTCTGCGGAGCAGGTCCAGGGTCGCTCAGTGCCCCCAGCAGCCACCTGGCCTGGTTCTCTGAATCCCCTGGGTAGCTAAACCTGTACCACTGTCATCAAACAACCTCACCATAACTTTATCAAGAAGTCACATGGGCACAGGTACCCTGGGCTGGAACAGTAGTTGTTCCTCGTGCTGGGATGCTCCAACGCTCTATGGACCCCGAAGTTAGGTGCTGAACTCTGTGCGTGCGCTGTGTGTTTTTTCCCTGTACATAACGATGAAGAAGTTTAATATACGAATTAGACACAGTAAAGCATTAACATTTAATAATAAGCTAAAACACTTATAACAATGTATTGTAACAAGAGATTGTAATTTGGGATCATTATTAAGTAAAATAGAAGTTGTTTGAACCCCGAGGTGGCTAGTGAAGGACTGTAGGTCGGTAGCGTATACAGCCTGCGCATGCTAGACAAAGGCTGGCCTGTGTCTTGGGTGGGACAGAGTAGGATGGACAATGTCTCATTTGCTGCTCACAATGGTGCACAGTTTAAACTTCAGGAATTGTTTAGTTCTCGGCTTTTTCATTTAATATTTTCAGACAGGTAACCACTGGTGACTGAAGCCGAGGAAGGTAAAGCCATTGGTGGGGGTCCACCACTATGATTGATGTACTTCCCTGACTCATCTGTGTTCTGCTTGAGTCAGACTCCCTTTGTATCCCTGGTGGAGTGCCTGCTCTCGGGCTCTCTTCCACTGCTGAACTGCTGCTGAGGTATTAAGATCAGGTCAGCATAGATCGGTAGGGCTTGTGAGCCAACCAGGATGCCCTGACATGTGTTCGGGTGAGCCTGTGGCACTCCGGCGCGGTCCCCAGGCCCGCGTGTTGCTTGGCTGCCACTGAAATAGAGTCCAGCAGCCACTCTGTGTTTCAAAACCCATTCCGGGAGATGAAAGGCAAAATCTGAGGCCATTTGGTCCTTTACAGTAAGGTCTCCATGGTGACTGTGGCCAAGGCCTGGGTGGGGGCAGCCTGCCTCTCAGGGTCAGGTCCAACTTGCCCCACAGCTCTCCGGCAGAGGCTACTTGTCTCCTCCTTCCGTAGCCCATGTGCCAGCTGAGCCATGTTTTTCTGTAGAGGGGAGAGGTTGGGAGAAGGGCAGGAGAGTCCTAGAGCTGCAGGCCTGTCCCATCATACCAAGACCCCAACCCACTCTTGAAGTCCCGTGAGCATCTAGGACGGGTGTTCTAGTCCCTTTCTTCGCAGGGTTTGGTTGAGAGGTGTTTAGATGTTTCTTCCCTCCTGTACTCCTCTGGGATAGAACTCAGCTTTGAGTCAAGAACTGGCTGTCAGTGCTCTCATCTAAATTGGGTTAAACCCAACAGGAGGAAGTTGTTCTAAACAGGGTGCTCTTTGTATCCCCATCCCACCTTAACCCTCCCCCATGACTCTCCCTTCCCCTCCCTCCTCTCTATCCTCTCATTTTCTCCTCAGTGTCCTGTCCTGTACCTACCGGCTTCTGCTGGCAGAGCCCAGACCATACTCTGCCTTCATGCCTCCAGTTTCTCTGCAATGCCTCCTGGGAGTCTCTCTCTTTCTTCTTGGGCCTCTGGATGCTGTAAAAGGCCATCCTTAGATAAAGACCCAGCTAGGACAAAAAGGCAGTGGTCCAGCCTAGTACATGGCAGAGGCTGTCCACCATTGGAGAGCAGGTTTTCTGGGGTCAAGGCAGTTTTGCTATTCGGGATCTGTCCCCCAGGCCTTCCCTATAATTTCCTGTCACAGATGTCCCTTCCCCTCCCAGCTGGGTGGCACTCATGCTAGCTGTTAACTCCAGAGGCAAGATGGGTAGGCTGGGAGCCTTTCAGGTGCTGCCACACATAGAGGAGGAGGGTGAAGGTTAATGAGGTCAAGCCTGTCACAGCCACCAGCTCAGAGCTAATAGATGGAGCCTCACACTGAAAAGTCAGTAGGGCTCACTATTTGGTGTTCTCTGTATGGAAGGTTTGAACTTAAGGGAAGGAGCTACTCCCCTACCCTCCACCCCCATCTTCAGATTACCCTGCCCCTCAGATTGGTTTACAAGGTAATTAGGAGCTTATCCTGGGAGACTACTTTGCCTGGGGGGCCACAAGAGGTGAGAGGCCCTGGGGCCCTCTGGGCCAGGGTAAATGAGTGCTTAGAGGCTAAAACTTCAAACATTAGCCTATATTACCTTAATCTGCTGGCTCTTGCTCTGTGTAACCCATGACAAATAATAACCTATTTCATGGGTTGTTCAGATGACAGAGGGAGAACCTAGCATAAAGCCCGTCTGAGGACCAGTGATTGGATTTACTCTTCAGGAGAGAAGAGTCCAGATGTGATATGAGGTTGGGACACTTTCAGGAGTTCAGTAGTTTCTACTGCTTTGGAGTTCCCCAGCCAGAGTAGACCCCATGCAGGACAAGGGGAGCTGCCAACTCGAAACTTTATGGTCTGCCTTTCCTTCTGTTTACAGTTGTTATTCCCATGATGCTCAGCTGCCGAAACCTCCCCCTCTCTGTACTGTTTTACAGACAAGAGGCAGGGCTGGGATCCAGACAGATGTGGCCTGACTCTGGAATCAACGTCGTTGAGCACTGCAGGATTTCATCTGCACAGGTTCAGCATTTCTATTCTAAATGTGAAGATGTTATAGATTTGGGGGGTTTGGATTTTGGAATATTTGGACATACATAATGAGACAGTTTGGGACCCATGTTTAACCGTAGAAGCCACATCTGTCTGCCTTATGTACACTTTCCACACACACACACACACACACACACACACACACACGCACGCACACCCCTTGCAGTTAATTCTTAGTGCACCTGTTTTGAGCGGCTCATCATGTGAAGCCAGGCATGGAATTTTCCACATGTGGTGTCATGATGGTGTTCAAAATGTTTTAGATTTTGAGGTATTTGGAATTTTTAGATCAGGAGTATTCACCCGTAAAAAACAGTGTTAGGGTCAAAATCTGTCTTCCCTGCTTCCTCTTCCTGTTTTCTTTCATCGTCCTTGTCCTGGAGGCAGAGCCCAGGGCTCCCTTCAGATGCTGAATTCTTAGTGAAAGTCCACAACTGTCTGTGATGGACTCTCCTGAAGGCCATGCAGGCCCTGCAGTGACTGAAGTGCACTCCTGTTCCTAATCTCCTCACCTAGCAGGGTGTGAGGTGAACTCTGAGGAAACGCCTCAAAGGCTTTCTGGAACACTCTGCTATCCTGTCCCAAAACACTCCGTGTTTTTCTGCTTGTGTTTTATAGCAGGATGTCTCATCAGGAAGACCTGACCCTGGGAGCATGTTTTATCAGGAGGACCTGACCCGGGACCCTCCTGTTGTCCTCTTGCTCAGGGTGAGGTTGCCCTCCCCACCCACAACCCCATGGAGAGCTTGTCTTTCCACAGTTTGGATTCACTCCAGGCCAAACTCTTCTGGGGCTTGCTGTTTGCTTTTATTCTTGACCAAAGTGGTTTCTTTCTGTTTTTATGGCTTGCTTAATTTTCTCTTTTATATGCTAGTTGTCAAAACAATGAATTAGTTCTTAGCATGCTCAGTCGGTTCAGCGAGCTACTTTTAGCCATCACAGGCTCCCTGTTTCCATCTCTCACTTAGGACACTCACATTGTCACACCTCTAGCTCATGGAGGGCTCTTTGCCCCAGCTCCTGACTTCTTTGGACTGGACTGACCCTGGTCACCTCTTGTTGCCTCCTCAGAGTCTGGTGTGATGCCAGGCCACATGGTTCCAGGGTCATCTCTTCTCCCATGGTGGGTGGGAGAGGGTCTAGCAGGAGTAGTGAAGAGTTGTTCCCCTCCTCAGCATCTCTGGCAGGGAAGAGTGAGAAGGTGGCTGGGAAATCTCTTTTGTATGTCTGGTTTATTCTGTGAGTATGAACTCAGTTCCCTTGGATTGAGGTGTGCTGGGCAGTACCCACCTAGGATGGAGTTGGAGGAGTCCCCCCTCAAAGAAGACCAAGGTTGGGGAAGGCAGAGTGGGGGTTGGGGTTCATGCTCCCTGAGGATCCTGGGAAAACTACCAAACCTCTGCAGGGGCTATGATTGCAAGAGGTCCCTCATGGACAGTCATAGACTCGGCTTCTCAAGGGACATCCTTGTTCCAGGCTTATCTGGGCAGAAGTAAGGCTACCCACAGGCCACAACACCTGGGCAACAGGCACCTCAGAGATTACCCCCCCCAAATGATGCTGGGAGACCCTCCCAGTTCCCACAAGTTCTGCTTCTCTCTGGCTTGGCCTTTATACAGTCAGCGTAGACTGTGCTCATTGGCACCTCAGAGATTTCACAGAGTTTAGGGATAGTTTCAGGGTTGTTCCCAGGGCTCCATTCACTTGGTATGTACCCAGGAGGCTGATGGCAGGTGACAAAATAAAGAGCAATGGATCCATGGCAAAGATCAGAAGTGAAACATACTTATACTGGTGCAGAAGGAAAAGCTGACCCTCTTATCCTGTCACCCAGCCATGGCTCTGTCTTGCTTCTCCCTCCCTTGTCTAACGGTGTTCTGAGTAGCAAGCTCCGAGGGTGCCTAAGGTGTTGTTGGTTCGCCGCTACTGAGTCGGCTGCACTCTGAAAAATGCCTGCCCCAGGGTGAAAAATATCAAGTTACCCGCTACTATAGGCCATCCCATTCCAACCTGCAGTGTTTACAAGAATGGTTTATTATTTATGGCAGTTGTGTGGTCTGGTTGGGGTCGGAAGGTAGGTCGTCTGCTCCATGAGCATCTTCAAGGCATGTGAATGGCTGCCTTCAGCTGGGAGTTCATCAGAGGTTGGGATACCCAACCTGTCCTCTCCAGGGCCTCTTTCCTCGTTGTCTTAAATCATGCAATCTATGCAAAGATTCTTGGACATAGTGACTGAACATTGGAGGGGGTTCTGAGCAGACAAACTCTAATTTCCAAGTGTGTCTAAAACTCAATACTTGGGCTGGCTGTGGTGGCACATGCCTTTAATCCCACTAATCAGAAGGTGTAGGCAGATAGAACTCCATGAGTTTGAGGCCAGCTTGGCCTACATAATAAGTTTCAGGGCAGTTAGAGATACACAATAAGACGTCTGAACAAACAAACAAACAAAAACCTCAGACTCAAACAAAACTCAAGAAACCACTCCAAAACAAACTACCTAACCAAACAAACAAAGCAAAAAACAGTGCTTACTAGTATTCTGTTGGTCAAAGTAAGTCACAGAACCAACGTGAGAATCCAGGAGATGGGCATGGATAGCAAAAGATCTGGTCCCTTGGGCAACCAGTTTAACTACGTATACAGTATCTTCCACTTCTGAGCCGAGCAACGGAGGAGCAGGCCTGCCTGGGTCAGCTGCATAGCTTCCTAGCCTTTAAGCCCCAGAGGCTGAGCTGGTGGATGAGGGCAACAGGGAGGTGGGTGAGGATTACGATGAGAGCTGCCCACTATTGAAATATCTGCTTTGTGAGGTGGTGAGTTCCCCATCATGGGGAGTGTTCAAAGACTACCTCTTTCCAGGCATGGTGGCAATCCCAGCACTCAGGAAGTTGAGGCAGGAGGATTTTGAGTTCAAGATCAGCTTGAGCTGCTCCATAGCAAGACTCTGTCTCAAGAAATAAAATGAAATATGAATAGATCATCTGACTTCTTGGAAAGACTTTTGTCTTTTTATTTGTTTTACAGACCACCTCTTGAAGGTGCAGAGGATTCTCGCCTGCAAAGGGAGCTGGACTAAATAATGGATAAGCTTCCTTTCAACTCTCAGTCTATTTAAAGCCTCTCTGGCAAGCTGAGGATATTTGTCTTGCAGATAGCAAACTCACATGTTAGACCACTTGCCAAGGACTGGGCAGAGGAACTGTAGCCTTCCAGGTGGGAAATATCTCAAAGGGGAGGATTTAGGAAGCTTAGCTTCCTCAGGTTGGGAGCCAATTTTATGCTTTTATTGATTGACAGCTGCATTAAGGTGAGAAGGTGGGACTTCCTGTTTTGCCAGAAGGCAATCAGGAAGGCCTCTTTGGCCTCGAACAGGAATGTTCAAACTTGTAAGAGACAAGTAGGCTCACTGAGTTCCTCCAGGGCTGTCACTGGATAGAAGCAGGGGTAAGGCTAGTCCCACCTCCTCTAGGGACCTGGTCCGTCAGAGCTGCTGTACTCCTGTGTTCCTAAGATAAAGTGAGTTTCTGTGTGCGCTGCTGTTTTAAGAGAGGGCTAAATATCAGTGACTTAGAAGCCACCTGGGGAGTCCACCCAGAAAAATACTGTCAGTTCCTGTGCCTACTGCTATGCGTGAGGACACAGGGGTTAGGGACACATATGCCTTTGGTATTTGGGGAAGGCAGGTGGGGATGGTTGTGCTATAGCTTGGCATAGGCCTCAGTTTGCACTTTCGTGTGGTATGGTTAAGTGTGGTCCTTCTGCCCAGGATGGCACTGGTCTACCTAGGTAGCGAGAGAAGATGGGGCATGAGTGGGGTAGAAAGTAACGTGTGTTACTGCCCTGGGTTCCAGCCAGATAAAGGCAGCGAGAGGCCTGGAGACCCATGCTGTGGCGGCCCTTCCTTAGACTCTGAGTGACAATGCCAGCCCTAGGCCAGATCTGACTAGAGAATCTGTAGCTTCACCACGTGTCAGCAGCCCCTGCCTCGATGAGCAAACTGTCCCTCTGCTCTAGAGCCCTGCTGGTCCTTGGCAGTGGGATTCGGGAAGAACACTGCACATGCTCCCAGGGCAGCAGATCCAGTCCTTCCCATTTTGAGTTGAAACAGAAGGATGAGCATGCCGGTGCACAGGAGTAGCACTTCCCAGTGAGAAGGCGCAAGTTAAGGCCCACTTCTATCTTCTGTACCCTACTGTGTACCAGGATACCATCTCAGTTCTTATTGCAATAGATTCAGCCACTAGAAATGGCTGGTTTTGTAGGCCCAGAGCCTGAACTGGGCCATCTGGGACTGTTTTAGGTTCTGACTCGATCCCTCGCAGTGTCTCCGGGGTCGCTACTGAGTGTTGGCTGCCACTGCATTCCTGTTTGGGAAGAAGCGACTTCCAAATCCCCTCAGCTGTGACTGGGCTCATAGCCCAGCAGCGGGACCACTGGGTCCTTGCTTTTGCTGCTCTGACTGGAGGCTGCACCCAGATCTGAGGCCACCAGCTGCCTTCCTCAACACGGCTGTGCTGTGTTCTGTGATGACCTAAGACTCAGTTTTCCGTCTTGCCCTAACACAGGTTCTTTCTGACTGTTAGACAAGGTAGAAGTAACTGGAGTAAGATGTGAATTACCCAGAGGGGTCAGCGTGTGAGGACCATGTGGGGCTTCCGCCTCATCCTGAAGAAGTGACTGTGATAGGCAGAGACAGCGATGCCTAGTTAGTCAAATAAATGGTGTGTTTGGGTGTTGGAAAGACCACTCTTTTTTTTTTTACTTACTTGTTTGTTTTTGTTTTGGAAACAGGGTTTCTCTGATGTTAACTCTGGCTGTCCTGGAACTCACTCTGCAGACCAGGCTGGCCTTGAACTCACAGAGATCTGCCTGCTTCTGCCTCCCTAGTGCTGGGATTAAAAGTGTGAGCCACCACTGCTCTTGCTGGAAAGACCACTCCTAATCACTCTGTTTACAACATGTACTTTGTCCCACAGGACCATCTCTTGTAGAGTCTTAGGGTCATCCCTTCCGCCTCCTGCCACCCTGGAGGGTGACGGGCCTGACACTTGTATGGTAGTGTTTTGCAGACGTTTGGTACTAGGGGAATTGTCCTGTCTCCTCTATAGGGTCCGTGCTGATGGTGGCTATGGTAGTAGGTCCGTTGGCTGAGCACTTCCTAGGGGCCAGCATGGTGTTCAGCTTCTAAGTCCTCTGTTAGCTTTAAGGGGCGGGCACTACTATTGACCCGTTTTGGAAATATAGAAACTAAATCTCTGAGAGTCTAAGCTTGGGCCCAAGCTTATAAAGTTGGTGGCTGGTGGAAGTGGGTTCTCATCCCTGGAATGTCAGACACCAAGCATGGGTGCTGACCTACCGTCTCACAGGCGGAGCCTGTCCTGTCTTCAGTGCTAGGTCACATGCGCCCCGTACAAGTCCAGGACATAGCCGTGGCTGGGATTCTGAGGCTGTCCCAAGGGTCTTGATGGGAGTTAAGGTTGCGGGGGACAATGCAGAAAGAGCTGCCCCGGGCATTCTGGCTCCCTTTACGCATAGCAGCACCCCTCCCCCACCTTGCCAAGCCTCTGAGGTACTGACATACTTGCCGGGTGGTTAAGAGAGAAACAAATCAACCTACGCCAGGAACTAGATGCTGAGAGAGACCAGTCTGTGGTGCCTGCCAGAATAACAGAGCTTTGTGTCCCCATGTGTCATCACAGGAAGCAGGGGACCACACAACCCGTGCCAAAGCAGCTGGGGCCAGTGTGCTGCCTCGTGAGGCAAGAGAAGGGCTGGGCGCTGAGCTGGGCAGCTCGAGCTGCTGGTCAGGGATACTGGTTAGGGGCTGAGGGGACAGAAGGGCTGCAGGGACAGACTTGAAGGTAGCTCACTAAGAAGACACTAGTCTCTGCTAACTGACCCATCCTTGGTGACTTATGGGTGCCGAAGAGCACAACACCTGTTGTCTCAGTTGGGTGAGCTTTATAGTTGCTTTTCTTTTTTAATTTTTCTTTTTCAGACAGGGTCTAATGTATCCCAGGCAGACCTCGAACTCCCTACATAGGAAAAGATAATCTTGGACTCCCATCTTCTTCCCTCAAACCCCCCCTCCCACCCAGGGCTGGCATTATGGCTATGTGTCTACCAAGCTGGGTTTATGTGGTGCTGGGGTCGAATCCTAGGCTTTCTGCCTGCTAGGCAAGCACCTTGCAGGCTGAGCTACGAACTCAGCTCTTCCTTGCTTTGTTGTGTAGGATAGTGCTTGCTCAGTTACGTGCCATGGTGGTGAGTATGATGGCGCATGCTCCACTGTCTATTGGATCTAGTCTTCCCTAAATGCCCGTGTGCCAAAGGCCTGGTGCCTAGCTTGGCACTATGGGGAGGCATGGAACCTTTAGGAGGAAGACCCTAGTAGGACTTGTTAGGCTATTGGAGATATGTTCTCAAAGAGGATTGTGGGACTCCACCCTCTCTGTTCTCTTTAGCCAGTCTTCCCACTGCATGCTTCCACCGTGAGGTGATACGTCAGGGCCAACCCATTAAAGACTGGACCCTCTGAAACTGGGCCAAAATAAACCTGTTTACAGACCAAGTATCTCAGATGTGTTGTTACAGTGATGAAAAACTGACTAATACACACCCTTGGGGTGTGGAGATAACCTTCAAGGTCAAAGGCAAGCATCAGTCCACATTGATGATTGCCTAGGATGTGCCAGCCTCTGCCAGCCAAGGGTTGGGGAGGGGAGGCCCTGGATGGTACCACTATCCTAAGGATGCTCAGAGGAGGAGGAGCTGAGTGGTTGGTGTCTCTGTCTCCACAAAGTGTCCCTGTTCCATCTCTATTTGCTGCTTTGTTTGTGGGGGGGGGTTGAGAGTCAGCCTTCAGTTTCTGGGGTATACTCGTCATCTGTGCTTCCTAGCAACCCCTCTCCACACATGCTCCCCTCTGGTCAGGCAATTGCAGCCTGCAGTCCCCTTCTGCTACTGTCAGAAATAGCCCCACATCACAGGGAATTGCCAGACCAGTTAGGAGACTGAACATCTCCCTGAAAGCCCTGCCCTAGTTATGTGTAAGTGGCAGGGAAGAGATCTGGGGAGTAGACAGAGAGAAGCTGATTATGTAACATCTGGAAGAGGGGCATTCTCACCAGTGGTAAGGTTAGAAGTCTGCAGGCTGCTTGCCCATATCAAAGACTGTTTCCTCTGAGGCTATTGGGAACTTAGCCCTCAGCCTTGGTGGGGGCAGGGTGTGTGTGAGGCAGTTACATGGTCAGGGCCTGGCTACATTAACTGCTTTTTTTTTTTTTTCCTGCTGATCAAATTGATTTATTGTTCAGGTTTCCAGTGGTAATTACAGAGACCCTCAGACTTAATCACCTCAAGGTTTAATCAAGAGAATTATCTTAAGGTGCTCAGAGGGTTGATTACAGCTTAATAGATTTATTAGGAGCTAAGTGGGCCAGCAAGTAATTGGCTAAGTGAGACTGACTTGTTATCAAAAGGAGTGAGAGCTAAAAGATAGGGAGAAACTGGGTGAGGGGGTGCAGGGGAGAGACTCCAAGGAGAGTGGGAGGACTGGGAATGCAGAGTGCGGTGAGCAAGGGGAGCTGTGTGACCCTAGGAAAAAAGCTTTGGGGGAATCATTTACCAGCAAGTCTTAGAAGCCGAGCAGGGCAACAAGCCGATTCACGATCCTCCCGCTACGCCTTCCCTTTGCCACGATGGATTGCGGGTTGTTTTCCTTCAAACTATAAGTCAAAACATGCCCTTCCTCCCTGAAGTCATTTTTTTGTTGGATATTTGATCACAGCGATGAGAAGAGTGACTAACTCGTCCCTCAAACACAGGAGCTCTTTTCTGGCTGCTCTTCCTGCCTAGTTATCTTTTGGGAATAGTCTCTCCCATTCTCTGTCCTTATAGGTCAGCAAGAGTCTGGGTGGGCACGTGACCCAGCCTCATCCTCTGCAGTCCCATCCCCCCACTGTTGGCTGAGTGATCTTCCCATTCGACATAGTCATAATGTCAGTGTTCAAGCCGGGGCCTCCTTCTGCCGTTAGAGGTGGGCTGCCCTGTGTTTAAGTCTGGGTGGGTGGCTGAGCACCTCGCAGAGTGCTGTAGAACGATGCTGTGTGACTTCAGAGGAGAGGGTATTGTTCTTCTTTTCTCCCAGCAGCCCCCGTTCTCTGGAGCCCTCCTCTCAGCATGTTCCTCTTTAGAAACTGGCCACCACATTTTACTGTAAAAAGCCCAGGTCATATGGACACGGAATGGAGGCGACCGGAAGGACCACCCCAGAGGATCCAGCTTCCAAGCTCTCTCACTGAAGCCACTGACCTGGGGAATATTTTTAGAAGTAGATCTTGTGTTCCCAGAAGTTCCAGTCACTGGCCATTTGGGTTTCCCAGCTGCAGAGCTGCCTCTGCCATGTTCTCATTATAGGGAATGATCACTTAAAAAGGGGCCATGTCAAGATGTGCAGTTGGAGGGTCACTTGTTGTTTAGCAGAAATACACAGGAAATGTCAGTGATCCCTAGTCAACAGCACGAAGTCCCAGTTCCTCTGCCCTTCAGCTCTAGCCGGCTTCCTGCCCACTTAGCAGCTCTAGGCCCTGCTGTACTGCATGTCCCGATGCTTCCCACTTCCCTAGGCTCCCATGCGTTGGCACCCACAATGGCTCTGCCTGAGTGTGAGGAAGACAGCCAGAAGAAACTGGGAAAATGGAAATCTCCCTCTCTGGATAGAAGGACCCCAAAACAGGCCCAGGTATTCTGTGAAGGAGTATTCGTAGAATGGAGGTTAGTTTCTGGCTCTTTAGATGAAATAACATTTATGCACATGGGGTCTGGATTGAGATCACCTGCATTCATATTATCATGGAAGACTTCATGCAGTTACCTAACCTCTCTGTGCTTCAGTTGCTTCACCTATAAATCAGGGTAATATGTAATGCTTCGTAGAGTTAAGGCAAGCATTAAATGTGGCTAAGAGTTTAGGATAATGCCCAGCAGAGGATGCTGTAATAAGTGTTT
The DNA here is from genome assembly GCA_026225945.1 of Cricetomys ansorgei. Classification (NCBI taxonomy): domain Eukaryota; kingdom Metazoa; phylum Chordata; class Mammalia; order Rodentia; family Nesomyidae; genus Cricetomys; species Cricetomys ansorgei. Next base: position 9,473,809 of record JAMJFZ010000094.1, read on the forward strand.
AAAATACAACACATCTGCAAGTAGTTTCCTTTAGTTATTAAATCTTGACCCGTGTCACTTTCTGGGCGAGGCTTTACCCATAGCTCCCCCACAGCTGGTAGGAAGGTCCCAGTCCAGCACATCCCAGCTGTCACATTTGCCACTGCCTCTGTGGCTTTATCATTGTGATTACTACAGTCCCGCAGTTTACCTAGCAGAGTTCAAAAATATTTATCTATTTAGAAGCGTGATCTTGCTCAGGCTGGTCTTGCACGTGATACGAAGAGAGCCTCCTGCTTCCACCTCTCAAAGGCTGGATGGGATTGAAGGCGCTGGGCACCATGCCGGGTTAGGCGAGGTTTTCATCGATTCACGTATTCAAGGTGTAGCTGAACGGTTTTATTGAGAAAACCGAATTCTACGCAGTCTCTGGTGAGGTTGGCTGGGATCCTTTCCACTGGTGCACTGTCAACACCAGGAGGCGCTGTGGGCGCACTGGTTTTTAACCACCAGGTAGTCATAATGGCCCAGATGCCTGGCAGCGTTGGTCAGGGCTTGGTTCCTCAAGCGGGAGCATTCCTTTCCATTTTTCGCGTCTCTGTGTGTGACCTTGTACGTGAGACAGCGTGTGAGTGTGTGTGTGTGTGTGTGTGTGTGTGTGTGTGTGCGCGCGCGCGCGCGTGAAGTGAACATCTCTTGCAGACATGCATGGGTTTAAAAAGCTGCAAGCTACATTTCTCGCTTCCAGTCCTGTCCTCATCTGTCACTGGAAACACGTTGCTTTTTCTCCGTGACTCAAAACCCAAAGTGAGCTGAAGACTTCCTAGGTTTCAGGCTCCACGCGTCCCTAGCCCCCATCTCGCTAACGTTAAATGCACACTCCAGAAAAGAGACTCATCCTTGAGGTTTTCCCAACTGCATCAGATTAGCGCGCGCCCAGCTCTCCTTGGGTGAGGTTCTCATTCACCTGTGCTGGTAGGGGAAGGCGCGGGCACTCCTCCCGGTGCCTGGACCAGCAGCATCCTTGTGCTCTCCTCGCACTTTCTTCCCTCGTCCGGGTCTCCATTGCTGATGAACGATGGGCTCTGCGGAGGGAGAGGTGTGGAGGGGGCGGGGAAGGGGCCCGAAAGGGAGGGGCGAGGGAGCGCTGTCACTGAGTGTCATGCTGCCCCTCCCGCCCTCCGCCCGGGGTGGGGGCGTGGAGCGCGGGAGGGCGGGCTCCTCCGCCAGCCTCCCGGCACCCGGAGCGCGCTGGCCTCCCGAGCTGGGCGCAGAGCGTGCCACCCGGAGCCCGCAGCCGGCCGTCGCCTGCCCTCCTGCTCTGGGCGGCTGCCGGGTTCCTGGAGAGCGGGTCCAGCCATGGAGCCTTCTCACAAAGACCCCGAGACCGCGGCGGCGGCGGCAGCGGTTGTGGCAGCTGCAGATCCCCGGGGGGCGTCGTCGTCCAGCGGGGTGGTCGTGCAGGTTCGCGAGAAGAAGGGCCCCCTGCGCGCCGCCATCCCCTACATGCCCTTCCCGGTGGCTGTCATCTGTCTCTTCCTCAACACGTTCGTGCCGGGACTGGGTAAGAAGTGAGGGGCCGCGACCTTTGTGACCCCTGCAGTCCCTGCGGCCCCCGCGACCTGGACTGCTTGCCGGAGGGGTGGGGCACTGGCTGAGACCCGTGGTTGTGCCCACCCACCTCAGGCTATGCTTCCACAGTTGGTCCTCTAGCAGGTGTCTGAAGCCTGTGGAGTGGGCATCCTGGAGGAGAGGTGCCATGTTGGGGGTCTCTGATCTGCCAGCGAGGTGGTCAGGTAGAGAAGAGCTATAAACTTGGCAGAGAATCTTGGAGCCCCAGGCAGGGACCCGGGATCTCCTTGGCTCCGGGCTAGGCTACATCCAGGCTAGTGGAATTTTGGACCTTCTTCCCCATCTAGCGCAATTTTGTGATCCCTTTACTTCGGGAAGAAAGGAGGCAAAGCACCACTCGAGGCTGTGGTGGGGGTGACCAAGCTCCAGGGAATCTGAAGTCAGTTGAGCTGGGGGAAAGGGGACACACAGGTTCAGGAGACATACTGCATCAGGTCGTGTTTTCACGAGATGTGGAGCCAGAGTCCCTTTCCTGGTGCCCACATTTCTGCCAGAACCCCCTCTGTACACCGAGGGAAGAGGGAGGAGGTAATTTTATTATTTAGTTTGCATGCCTGTGGATTTGGACTGCATGTGGCCAGAAGTGAGCCTGCAAGAAAGTGGAGAGCGCGCCGCAGTAAGTCCAGGTCAGGCTTGGCTGCCTGGACACACCCTAGTGGCTTCGGTGTCCCAAAATAGTGCCCAAGGGTGAGTAGAGGTGGAGAATAAGGGCTTTCCTGACCTCCTCTCTCCAGCCCTCAATCTCTGCCTGCACTTCCCTCCCCCACTGCCAACTTGATTGCTTGCCACCGGTGGAACCTGCACACCAAGGAAGCGTCCTTTGCATTCCCAGAGAGGCTGCCACTGTCAGCCAGCTAGTTGCCTGCGCGTGGCTGCAAGTTTCTAAAAGCAGAGGTCAGCTAGAAGTGGCCGTCTGTGTCACTCTGGCCTTTCTCACGGCCTTGCTCCTAGCTGGCTCAGCAGGACCCTATTCCGTGGTAATTTTGAAGGCCACACCCACTAAACCGGACCTGTTGGTTTTGTCTTGCCGCTTAAGTTTTTCTGTCCTTGAGGGATGCTGTGGCTAGGAGTCCTGTCTGAGTAGAAAGTCAGAGCCTTTATTTGGGCTTCCCCCTTGAGAGATGCCTCTAGTAGCCTGCCCCGTGTTTGATGTCATCAGACCATCTCTAAATGTTAGCTACTGTGGAGAGGCAAGCTGGTGTTAATTTCCGTGTGTCAGAAATGTCCATCTACTGGAGTAAAGAGAGACCACCTGTCTGTCTCCCTGAAGGACACCAAGATCACAAGGCAAGGTTCATCTCGACAGGATTTTTTTTCTAAGTGTTGAAATGAACAACAATCCTAGGCGTTTGAGACAGCAAATGCTCTGGAATCAGGTGGGCAGGCTGTGCTAAGAGGCTGCTGGAGAGGGAACCAGGCTGTGGGAAACCAGCCCTAGGAGGTAGCTGGGGCCACCTGCTCAGGATGCACCAGTGCATGTCCTTCTAGGTGTGAAGCACTAGATCTTTCTACCCTAAGCCCTGCTACCATAGCGCCTATTTCACTAGCCTCTAAAACTTTTCTCTCCTTCATAGTTCCCTTTGTATGATCAGACTCTTGTGGGATTTTTACTTACACACACACACACACACACACACAGCTTTTAAAGAAACTTGGATAAAAAGGAATAAGCAAACTACACAAGAAATAACAGGCGAAATGTGTGTATAGGTTTTCAGCAGGCAAACCCATGGATTGCTTTTTCATATTTGTCTTAGTTGCTGCTATATAGTTTTATGGGTGTACAGGCCTTGGCATCTAGCCACAATGAATGGAAGGGCTCAGGCCTTTGGTAGGGAGGGTGTCTCATCTGTAAGTCTGGGATGCTTGCTTTTCTAGGAGACCAGGTTGATGAAATTTGAGAGGTTAAAATCCAAGGCTTACCACAGAAAACACTAGAAATGGTGGGTCCATGTGTTCTACTCTCCCTCTCTCTCTTTTTTCTCTCTCTCCTCTCTACTTTTTTTCTTCTTCAGATAAAGCCTTGCCATATATCCCTGGCTGTCCTGGTACTTGCTAAGCAGCCCAGGCTGGCCGCAAACTCAAAGGAATCCTCCTGCCTTAGATTTCCATGAGCTGGGGTTATGCAGGCTTGCACACTGCTATTCTCTGCTTTGGCCCTCTGTCTGTCATACCTCTGGGTGGGGTAGCTGGTATGGTGGCAGTGTTGATTCCTCATCTTTCTGCTTCCTTTACACCTACAGTGCTGTCCTGAGCAGACCACAGAACTTGAAGGCATTCCACCACCCCCCTCCTATTCCCTCAACTGCCCTGGCTAGAGAGTGGTTTGGACTTTCCAGCTCTTGGAATCCTCCTCTTGGCTCAGGTCTACTTCTGCTAATCCTCCTGGCTTGCTCAAAGCTCCAGAGACAACTGAATATTCAAACTGCATCTTCTACTCTTTGATGAAATGCAGCTCCTTCTAATCCATCTACCCATTCATTGGGCCAACACAGGCATCCCCATATGCCAGGCACTGGGCTGTGAGGATGGATAAAGCAGCCAAGACCAGTGCCTGTGCAGAAGGACTAATATAAACTTTGAACTTCTCAGCGTTAGGAGGGCAGCAAGAACACAGAGTTTCGCAGTAGTTAATTCTTCCTAGGGCTGGGCTGGGGTTGTGTGGGGATGCTTTTGAGAGAGGCAGTTGTAAGAAAACTCATCCTGTGGCCTCATAGACTCTACAGCATCTACTCTTGAGAAACTGCTCAGACCACTGACACAAAGATCCTTTCTTCTGGAAATTTCCTTTCTTACAAGTTTTTTCCTTTCTTTTTTCCAACAAAGAGGGGAGCTGGCATTTAATGAAAACTACCCACATCCCCAGGTTGCTGGTGTCTCAGTCCCATCAGTCTCTGAGACCTGCCTTGGAGAGGCCATATACTTTAAATTCCCCAGGTTTCTCTTCATCCTGCCAGAGGTATGCATGGGAAGGAGAGGTGATTCATGATCATTTTTCTTTGTCACAATGAAAATCTTCATTTTTGTGGTTTTGGGGATCAAACCCAGAGACCTGCACATGCTAGACAAGTGCTCTACCACTGAGCTACAGAAACAGACTGAAAAATAATTTCATCAAATGGTTACGTAATGGTGAGGAGAGACATCTTCATCCCAATCCAGATACACTACTGATGAAGATTATTGCCAGGTCCTTAATGTTTCAAGAAGGAAGATACACACACACACACACACACACACACACACACACACACACACACATATAAAATGAAAGTTAACTGATGAAGGGTATCATTATGCTGCCATATTTAAAAATTACTACCTGCTGTAATTTAGTGAGATATAAATGCTGATGCCTCAGAGAGACAGAGCAGGTGAGAGGGAGGCCTTGTCCACTGACCATTAACTACGCCATCAGACCTAGTATTGGCCATCAATTTTCTGCTGACTGTTACATAAACATTTATCCCTCCCTAACTCACTGTTTGTACTCTGACACTATAGGGTCTTGTTTCCAGCAGGAATGCCTCAGACAGGCTGAGCTTCTAGCTCTTTCCCTTTAGCTCAGTTCAAATTGGTGCCTAATCAGCCCCTACCTTGCAGTGTCTTTTATATTGATGCCTTTCTGATTGGCTGGTTTGAGAACTTTTCTGTGTTCATCTAAAGAAACTTCAAATCCCTCGAGAGCAGCAACTATTTAAAATTTTCTCCTTGAATTCAGATGTTATAAATGAACACATATTGATAAGAAGATACTCTTGGATTAGGCATATGAGAGTACCTGGTCCAGCACCTGTATTTAATCCATGAGAGAAATAGGCCTGAGGATGCAAGAACCAGAGGAGTCTATCCCCTGCTCAGGTTCCTCAAGAGAGTGACTTGGAGATGCTTCTTCAGCAGAGTAAGGGAGTATATGAAAGAAGACCGTATGAGCTGCCGAAATAACGGGTCCTACTGAGACAGAGACGGTGCTCTCTCGGGCACCGAACTAGTGTTAAGCACTGATAAAAATCTGTTAAGATCACTGTTGGTTTTAATGGTGAGGAAGCTGGCTGCTTGACAGCTGAAGAAGAAACTGAAGGATGTGAGAGCATCTGGCGAGGGCTTTAGGAGAAGGCAGCCAAGGCGAGAGACGGCGAGGGAAAGCAGGGAGCTGAGACTAAAGAAGAGTAAAAGACTACAAAGGACCAGAGAGGAGAACTTGCAGACTGGCTGCAGAAGAGTTTCGGAGAGGTATAAAGTCTTTAGGGCTGAAGGTCTACAGCCCTGAGCCAAGAGCTCTGTCACCGGCTGGTATTCGGCACTAAATAATTCCAACTTCCTAGGCTAAACAGCAGCAGCAGCAGCAACAAAACTACAACAGTGTAGAGAGCTAAGGAGTTCCAGATCCCTAAGCTGCAAGGCTAGGGGTTTGCAGGGCTAAGGGTCCTGGTACTGGAGGCCAGAATGAAAGCCGATGGGAAGACGCTATCTGCTGCCGCTGGCTGCCAAACACTGAGGGGAATAAAAGCTGCCAGTGGCTAGGGCTGAAGAAGCTCTTGTCTGCTCACAGCTTCTACCTGGGCAGAGCAGAAAGGACCCCATCCAGCTGACTGGTAGCACTAAATAGGTCAGGCAGGAAAAGCAACCATGGGATGAAAGTATCCAGTCTGGAAGTCTTCCTTAGCGTAGGAGGGGTCGAGGGCCCCATTCAAGAGGTCTCTGAGGGTGACTCGAAACCAGGACATTCCACGAAGTAGAGAGTATTACTGGGAAAGCACAAGAAATTAAGATTTTAATGGAAAAAAAAAGGAATGCAAACAAGAAAAACAGAACATAACTAGTGGTCTTGGCGCAATGGTTTACACCTGCAATCCTTGCCCCCAGGAGGTGGGGCAGGAGAATTCCGAATTTAAGGCTGAGCCACATTAGCAATCAAAACTCTGTATAAAAACAGAAAGGATGGAAGGAAGGAAGGGAAAAAGAAAAAGCAGTTAGTAACAATGTATAAATAAAAAGGCCACGCAAAAGCATTAAGATCCAAGTGAGAAGCAACCTGCCCAGCTAGAGCAGAGGTCATCAGGCTTCAGATGGAAGAAGAACAGTCCGAACAATATCTGGGAAAGAAATTTGAAGCCATTATCAGGGGGATATGTCATATAAGGCATGTTTCTTCTATCAACAAGAAAAAAGAACCTCATGGAACTTCATGAAAGCAAACCAAACATGGTCTCTTGAGTGTCACAGCCCAAATATGAGGCCATCTAGAGTGTGGCCCAATTGTGATAGAGTGTAAGAAAAAAAAAAATCTAAACCTAGTGTCTTTGGTGCAGTGGGACAGGGTATAGACTCCATGGCTCCGTAGTGGGAGTATTTGCTTAGTTGTAATGATGTAAAGGCTGCTTTGTGTGTTTCGCCTTCTAAAATCAACAAACACTGCAGACCCCTTGAGAACAGCCACAGAGGAACACGTAAAGACTTCCACCTTTACAACATAAAACAAACACCGCCTAGAGAAGCCGGACAGCACGAGAGGAAAGGAACGGAGCCGTGAGACTAAATCATTGTTCCCAGTTCCTTATCCTTCAGGAGAACAGGTTGCGCACTCTCACGTGACACAGTACGTAAGGCGTATCTGCCTTTCGTGGAGGAGGGTGCTTCCTGCTCTGCCTGCCTGTTGACATCAGGCCTGGCATGTGACTTGTTTTGTCCAACTGCATATGAGCAGAAGTGGTGATCTGTTCTGAGCAGATCCCCTAAGAGGTGCTGGGAGGTTCTGCCCTCTCCCAGTAGCAGATCCTGAATCCAGGCAGATCGGAAGCAGGGTATGACACGCCGTGAGTCCTAAGTTTGAGATGCTAAGATTTTTGTTATTAGTTTCTATTGTTACTGTCCTGGAATATGCACCAAGCTGACTCGCAGGTATAGGATAGGGCAGAGGTGTTCATACCCTGACCACATAAGGTGGGGAGCGAAGAGACGCTTTGTAGCCGGTAAGTTAATACCAGGGTGACCGCTGGATAAACTGCGTAAGTAGCGTATTGAGACAAAAGGACAATGACGGCAGCTGGAATGCAGTCAGAACAAAAGCGAGGGGAGATGAGGGCTGATGTGCCGGTTGGTTTTGATGTTTCACAGAAGGTGGACGAATGACATCTAAGGTGATGGAAACGGACCAGCACTACACGCGTGCTCTTTGGAGATTAGGAAAACGCGCACTGGTATCATCAGCGTTTCCTGTCTGCTGCTGCAGCCCAGCAGTGTATACACAAGTAGAAATCGTGTCTCATCTCTCAAATTCAGCCTCTCTTGATCTCACATCTGCCTTTGACCACTTTACAGTTCTGTTCTCTCTTTTATAGCAAAACTCTCTGAAAGCGTCCTTGTCTGGATGTGAGGTCTCATCCTCTCTCTCTCTCTCTCTGCCTTTACCTCTGCCGCTCACCTAGCTTGCATTTGTCAGGGTGACCTTTCTCTTCCTGGTTGCTAAGTCCAGGGCAGTCCTCTGGCCCTTGTTCCTGGACGGACCAGCATTGGCCTCGGGGCCTATTGCCTTCTCCATGAGATATTTTCTTCATCTGGCTTCGTGTTCCTTATCCCCCATCGTTCCTTCATCTCTTTTGCTCCTCTTTGCAACCTCTAGGCGTGGGAGTTCCCAGGGGCCTCCATCTTGACTTTGACCTTCTCTTCTCCTACACTGGCTGTCTTGGCTCTAAATTGCAGCCTCGTGATGATGACTCTTAAGCCGGGATCCCTAGATCAGTCTCTGCCTCAAACTCCAGATCTGTGGCTCTCAGTCTGTGGATCCTCATTTGGGAGTCCAGTGACCTTTTCACAGGGTCCCCTAAGGCCGTCTGCAGATCAGATATTTACATTATGATTCTTAACAGTAGCAAAATTAGTTATGAAGTAGCAACAAAAGTAATTTTATGGTTGGGGTCACCACAACATGAGGAACTTTATTAAAGGGTTAGGAAGGCTGAGAACCACTGATATGAGTCTCATATCCAACCCAGCACTTCCCTCATGAACCGCAGGGCGTCTGGACTTGGCCTTTCCAGACACAAACTCCTGCTTTCCCCCCAAAACCCACCTTTCTCTTGCATTCTCCATCCCAGCAAGTGTCTCAGGCTGGAAACTGGGACTCACCCTTGACCCCTCTTCTCTAACACCCCATACTGGGAAATACTCCTGTCTCTGCTTTCAAACTCTTTTTAATACCTGACAACTTCTGACCACTCTCTAGTCTAAAAAAACTGTATCTTTCTCTAAATTATTGTGATAACTTCATTGTTGTGTGTATACAATCTGTGTGCACATGTGTGTGTATGATGTGTATGTGTATACAGTCTGTGTGTGCACACGTGTGTGTATGATGTGGGGTGCTGTGTGTGTGTACATACAGTCTCTGTGAGCACACGTGTATATGATGTGGGGGTGCACATACTACAGCATGCACGTGGAAATTAGAGAACCACTCAGGCACCAGTCCTCACCTTCCACTTTGTTTGAAGCAAGGCCTCTATTGTCTTTTCTGTTGCATATGCCAGGCAAAGTGGACCATGGGCTTCTGGGAATTCTCCTGTTTCTAGATCTCATTTCCCCTAGGACTCCTGGGTTACAGGTGGTCGGGCATACTCCCTTGGGCTCTTGGCTGTTACATGAGTTTGGGGATTCACACTCAGGTTCTCATACTTGTACAGCAAGTATTTTTACCCATGGAACCATCTCTCTGCCTATTGGGTACTGAGATAGGGTCCTCACTCTGTAGTCCAGGCAGGCTTCCTGAGCTACAATGCTCGTTTTTGAGAAGCTTCTTTAAAAAAAGTTTCCTTCAGTTTATGTGTATGGGTGTTTTCCCTGCATGTATGCCTGCGTACCATACATGTAGTGCCTGTAGAAGCCAGAAGAGGGGTTGGATCACCTGGGACTGGGGTTACAGATGATTTTGAGACACTAAATGGATGCTTGGAATGGAACCTGGGTCCTCTGGAAGAGCAACCAGTGCTCTTAACCACTGAGCCATCTCTCCAGATTTGTGATAGGTTTTTAAATGGCCTTTTCCCCTTCATTGTATGCCCCTTACTGGCGTCTCATATCGTATGTTCTTAACATATCAGTGTTATAAATCTTTTGAAAACATGACTAACAGGTCATTTCACTTGTTTTCAAACTCTCAAAAAAAATTTTCTAAACCAAACCAAACCCCCCCAAATAGCTCCTACAACACTCAGTAAAATTACAAGTCTTGTTATGACTTATACAGCCTAGGTCAGAATTTTTCAGTGGAACATTATTAGGGTCATATAGGAATTTTGTGGGACTTCAACAATTTCTGATACTTAAATTATACAAAAAAAAAGATACAGGGAAAATTAATCTTAACAGCATATTTCCCTTAATGTGAAGTGAAATATTCCAAGGTATCATTTCAGTATATAACCAACACTAAATTATCAATGAGACTTTGGTGTCTTTTGGTGTGTAATAAGTTTTCAAAACCTGACAAAATGTGTTTTGCACCTTCAGAATTTCAAGTGGTTGTGTAAGCTGCGCTCAGGTTTCTTCTGAGAGAAGACTTGGGAACTAACTGCAGCCACAAGCAGACACCGTTGGGTGGGGTGTATTTCAGTGACGAGTAGGCGGCTTGCCAAGCAAAAGAGATGATTTCTGACTGCCTTTGGACAAACCTGTGCTGTACACCTACTGTGTGATAGCTCTGCTTTGGAGCCAGAATACAAAGACACAGTAGATGGGTCCCAGTACTGAGGAGCTAATGGTCTCCCCAAGAAGGAAGGCCAATAGATGCAGAACGAGGAGTGTGTGCTCTTGAGGATGGCTGCAGCCTGTTTGAAGCAGTCAGATGACAGGGAGGGGACACTTTTCCTGGGAAACTTGGGGACTTGGAAAATGAGCAACAGAGAGCCTGGTGTGGTGGCCTGTGCCTGCGATACCAGTACTTGGGACACAGAGACAGGAGGATCATGAGTTTGAGGCCTGGGCTGCATAGTGAAACTTCATCTCAAGGAAACTAAGAACAAAACAAACAAAAACAAAGAAGGAAAGAGAAAAGGAAGGAAAGGGGAAAATTCGACAAGTTCAGTCAAATGACAGGGAGGACGCTGGACAAGATGTTTCCTATTCTCAGACTCACACTGCTGCAAAGCATCATGGGGAGGTTGTAAACCAGGAGGTTTCAGGACAGATTGTGGTTCCCTCATGTGGTTCCTGGGTGGCAGGGAGTTGTGAGCAGCTCACTTAGCGTCTCTGAGCTAGTATCCCTGCCTGGCCTCCCCACAAGGTCATTATGCTTTGTTAACCCCAGAATACTCAATGGTTAGAAGCGTCATTATCCATTAACGGTCCCAAGGTCACTGAAGGGATCTCTCTCACACTGACATCAGAGCTGGGCATAGTGTGTAACTGGCAATTGCACCTGCTCAGCGTCTTCTTCCCATGAGTCTTATGGAACCAAGACCCGGGGATTTCTTCTGGATATTTGTGCTAGTCAGCTTTCTGCCACTATAACACATACTTGAGAAGATCAGCTTACTAAAAGGTTCATTTTGGCTCACAGTCTTGGGGTTTCCAGGGCTTGCTTTGGTATTGTGGTGAAGCCAGACATCCTGGTAGGAACATGTGGTGGAGCCAAACTCTCGTCCAGAGAGAAACACTGAGAGAGAGAGAGAGAGAGAGAGAGAGAGAGAGAGAGAGAGGGTGACTGTCCCCTCCAAGGGCGTGCTTCAGTAATGTAAGATCCTCTCACTAGGCACCGTCTCCTAAAGGCTCACAGTACCTTGTAATAGTGTCATGGTGAAGGCCAGAGTTTCAACACTTGAGTCTTCAAAGCGAGATCCAACTACAGCAGTACCTGAACAGGCGGCCCACATTCAATATGCCAGGCAAGAGGAAGAGCCTAGAGTTTTTAAGATTTAGTTGAATACACCAAGAAGAAAGCATCTATGAGATTCTCCCCATATTCAGGGAGTGTGTCCTGAGGCTAATATTACAATTTGCCAAAAGGCCATGCAAGCAGTAAAGTGGTGAATGAGGGTGAGTATGTGTGTGTGTGTTGGGGGGGGCACACACACACACACACACGCATACGCACACACACAGGTACGCACACGCACACACACACATACACACATACATACACACACACATACATACACATACACACACACACATACACGCACACATACACACACATACATACACACACACATACACACACACGCACACGCGTGCACACATACACACACATACATACACACACACATACACACACACACATGCACACGCGTGCACACACGCACACACACACGCACGCATGCACACATACGCACACACACGCATGCACACATACGCACACGCACGCGCACACACACAAGCACACACACTCGCACGCATGCACACATACGCACACACACACGCATGCACACACACGCATGCACACACATGCACACACATACGCACACACATACGCACACACAATGCACACGCACGTGCACACACACGTGCACACACATGCACACGCACATACGCACACGCACACACACATACGCACACGCACACACACATACGCACACACACTCACGCGCACACACACCTACCTCTGAGGCTTTGCCTATGGTTACTAATACTCTCAGCCTCCTAAGTCCAGTTTGTTGGCACACCCTTGAGGCATGCGTGGTGGTGACTCGGCGTCTTGAAGCTATCAGTTGGGGTTAGGTGGGGTGGTAGCCGTATCTTCAGCATGGGGACATCCCTGTGAGAACTGAATGCTGGTGTCACTGGCCTAGAAAGAAAATATTTTCTTAATTTGAGGCTGAACATAAGGATCGATTATACATTTGTTTTATGAAAAATTGCACAGAAGAAGCGACTGTTCTCGAAAAGACTAAAAAGACACAAGACCCGATGGTCCTTGAACGTCAGTGGGTGGGGGCCATGGCCAGGGTCTTCTCTTGAGCTGAGTGCTCCGTCAGTCTTTTGGACTGAGAAGTCTGACCTTGAAGCAAAGATGAGTTTGGTGAATGGAGAACATTCCTGAAGCCCCGACAAACAAAACAGCCCAATTTCTCTAGAGGTGGAACTAGAGGGCCTTCCAGCCTCCCCCTTACAGACAAGGAAAGGGGCCTCCTTTCTCCTCAGCACTCACCCCATTTCATCATCCATTGCCCCAGCCTGGTAGTTTTCCTGCTTGGGTTGCCCTGGAGGGTCACTAGAGCTATGCTAAGGGAATGTACGCGCACTGCGGACAGTGCACAGGCTGAGCTCAGCCTCCCGTCATGCCTCCAGATCTCAATTCACCACCCTCTAGTATAGTTGCTATAGTTATCGTATCAACGTAAATGCTTAAATACATCACTGCACAATGCCATACAAGTCCCTTGTTGAAAAAATTTGGAAGCTTCGTGTGCCAAGTTCTTGGACCAAGCGCCCTTGTGTCAGAGCAGCGGGAAAGGGCCCTGTGTCTTGCTGTCTTAGAGACAGACAAGACACAAGGCCCCAGCTCAGAGAGTGAAGCTACCTCACCACCACAACCTAGAGGCTAAGGGCCATTTTCTGGAAGGCGTATTTTCTTTCTAAAAGAAGCATGTTCCCAAGTGGAACCCTTCCTCAGTGGGGGCGGGATGCCAGTGCCACTGGTGCACCCTGAACACACTGAACATGACCCCGCCCTTGGCTCTGGTCAGATGTATGGCCTTGTCATGCAGAATGACACCCATGAGGCCAAGCTGTGGGAGGGAGACCCAACAGCAGTTCAGGACTTCCCAGGTCTCATCTCAGTGCGTCTGTGGTTTCACCCTACTATTTCGGTAGAATTTCCGTGTTGCCGGGTAAGCACACGTCTGCCCATGTCCCAGCTCCTCAGGAGCTCGCCGTCATCCACTGAACTAAGTTCACAATCCTCGTTGGATCTCAAGGGCCTAGTGAGCCTCATCTGTGTCTAGCCCTAGTACAGCCTCCAAGTCCCATCTCAAACAGGCCCCTCTGAGAGATGACGTCACCACTCCAGTCACGTGAGCGCCTCTTCCTTGGATGGGCCAATCTCTGCTTCAGACTCTGGTTCTTTCCTGACCATCTCAATCCTTTCCTGTGAAATCCCATCCTGAGGGTGGGAACGGGCTCAACTCACCTCCTCCTCCTGCGCCACTTTCTGCTCTTCTCCTGGTGTTTACTGAAGTGGACATACATTTGCATTCGGGCTGCGTGGTGGGTAGAGTAGGCTGCTACAGTTCCGGATAAGTGTCCCTCAGAGGTCAGAGCTGGGTGCCCACCTCCTCAGAGGTGGTGGGACCTTTAAGAGGTGGGACTTAGCGGGAGGAAGTTAAGTCAGTGGAGGCATGCCCTTGAAGGAGATGTTGGGATCCCAACCACTTCCTGTCTCCGGCTTCCTGGCTGCCAAGAGCTGAGCAGCTTTGACTCAGGCCCCCACCGCTACGTACTGCCTCACCTGCCTCAGGCCGAAGAGTAACAGAGCCAGGCAGCCATAAGCGGAGCCTCCAAAGCCACGGGCCAAAATAAACCTTCCCTCCTTTAAGTTCATTTTCTCGGCTATTCTGTCGCAGTAGTGGAAAGCTGACCAAAACAGGGTCCTCCCTCTTTGATCCTAGTGCGACCTTATTCAGGAGACACGAGTTTCCTCTCACTTCTCCGTCTCCCTGAGTCAGAGGGAGGTCGTTGGTATTCTCAAGGCTCTGAAGGTAGCAGAGTAGTGTGAGGCAGCGTGTGTATCTCTGAGAAACCTCTGGGAGTCTTGACTATTAGTAGAGGAATGTAGAGCTAAGGTCACTGGGACACGTGACTTGATCTGAGGGGGACTCACTGGAAGGCCACTACCCATCACCCCATCTTTTGAGGTTGTATTTGTAACCGCTGATAAATATTTAGGAAGTGGAGGAGTTGACCAATATTTTAAAAAGTTGCCGTTGTTGTTAGTAGTAGTAGTAGTAGTATTTCACCTGCATGTATGTCTGTGTACCGTGTGAGTGCCTGGTGCCTGCAGAGGCCAGAAGAGGGCACAGGGTCCCCTTGGACGTGGAGTTACAAATTCTCGTGAGCTGCCATGTAGGTGTTAGGAATAACACCCAGGTCCCTCTAGAAGAGTAACCAGTGTTCCTACCCGCTGAGCCATCTTTTCAGCCCTGAGCTGACCAGTCTTAATGAACACTGGAGAAACAGATGGCAGGTGATGGTGCAGAGCCTGCGGAAATGAGCATGGGGGCAACGGGGCGTGCTGGTATCCTAAAATGACAGTGGCGACGGCTTCTCAACCCTGTGCGTATACTCAAAGCTGCCAACTTATTGAAGATGTCGGTTTTATAGTGTGTGGACCATCACCAAAGCTGCTTAACGGTTAATGTCACCAAGTCAAGGGCATGCAGACATCCTGTGCTTCCTGACGTGACCTAAGGAGCAGCAGTTTTGAGTAGCCTAACGTACTCATGAGAAAACATCGGACAGACTTAAACTGAATCATGAAAACTGTCATGAAGGTACCAAGGAGATCTAAAGACATGACGAGTAGCCAGGTGAGGCGGCACGCACGCGTCATCCTAGCGCTCAGGAGGCAGGTGCATGAGGATTGCTGCAGTTTGAGGCTAGTCTGGTCTCACAGTGATCTGCAAGAGTGGCCTTGGACCAGATCCTGTGCTGGAGAAGCAAAGGATACCAGCATGGACTCTGAGACAGCCGCAAGACGGGCCCAGGGGCTGTAGACAGTCTGTTCATATTAAGCATCCTGAGATCGATAATTGGGCTATAAATATTTAAGAGAATATCTCTGTTCTCTGGAAGCACATACCGATGTATGAAGGCACACAGGGCCATGAAGTCAGCAGCCTATTCACAAGAGCTTAGAAAAAAAGATGGACTGGGAATGTGGCTTAGTTGGTAGAGCATTTGTCTAACCTGTTCCAATCCCTGGGTTTCATCCTCATCACCACTAAAACCATTGTGGTGGCATGTGCGTGTAATGGTGGCGCTCAGAGAGTGGAGGCAGGAGGGTCAGGGGTTCAGTAGTGTCCTCAGCTCTGGAGGCTGTCGAAGAAGAAGGAGGAGGGGAACGGGGAGGACGAAGAGGAGGAAGAAGAGGAGGAGGAGGACGATGAGAAGGAGGAAGACAATGAGGAGGAGAAAGAAGGAGGCGGAGGAAGAGGAGGAGGAGAAAGGAGAAAGAGGAGGAAGAAGAGGAGGAGGCAGAAACAAAGAAAGAAGAGAGAAAGATGAGAATACAGAGAAATGTTAGATATTGATAATCTGACAGAGTAGACTGGGGTTCTTTGGAAAATTCTTGATTTTTTTTTTTTTCTGCAAGTTTGTAAGTATTTTAAAACAAAAAGTTGAAAAAGTTACATAGGTAAAGGCCAGATATAGCCATGTGATTCAGACAGAGAAATTGCACCTAAATCTCAGATATGGCCCCTAAGTCAGTCACACCTTCTTAGCATGCTCCTGGCATGCCACAGGTGGTGGACTTGCCCATGTCCCCAAAGAAGATTTCCCTGGGGTGCTTACCATTAAAACTCTAAGGACACAAGAAGTTCATTGCCACTGCTTGGGAATCTGAAGAGTCCCTCAGCACATCAGCAAGGGCTTGTCACTCTGGCAAGTTTCCTGTCATGCAAAAGCAATGCACAAGGCCAGATTCTCCTTGATGGCCTGGCAAGTCCTTTGGAACCAATCAGAACTCTGAATGCTTTAGCCAGAACTACACTGGATGTAAGTGGCATAGCATTGTTGGGATGTCTTTCTTTTCTTGGTTATTCTCTATCTCATTTGGAGTCTAGGAACTATTCATGGGTCTCAGAGAAATCAGCTTAAACCAGCAGTCAATGTGCCAGGCCACGCCTGGACATCGTGAGCCTTGGCCTTGGTAATGTGGGTTGGACACATAAGTGGAATTAGTCCACGAATCACCCTGTGGCCTGACTCAGAAGAGAAAGAGTAAACATGACCATCTTAGGACCAAACTGCTAGGTTTCTGGACTCTTCTACAGAAAGGGTGATGGCCTCGTGCCCAGAGCGCAGAGGTTTGGCCCCGCCAGAGGCCTTTGAGAGGTCCTGGGTCTGACAGGTCCTAAGGGGCTGTAGAGCTTGAAGACTGACTTGGACTGGAGGGTAAGGAGACACAGAAGAGTCATGGGTTTGTCATGTGTGGATACTGAATTGCTTAGGCCTAT
Organism: Cricetomys ansorgei; assembly: GCA_026225945.1. NCBI lineage: Eukaryota > Metazoa > Chordata > Mammalia > Rodentia > Nesomyidae > Cricetomys > Cricetomys ansorgei. The sequence continues at coordinate 9,490,590 of JAMJFZ010000094.1, forward strand.
GGTTGGCTGGGCCACCGTGTGCTTTATTTTTCCTAAGGTTCGTGCGCAGGATGTTCTAGAACTCTGTGGTGGGTTCTGCTCAGGCCCGAGAGCCAAGTCCACCCTGGGTCAGGATGGAGGTCTCCTGGGGAGGGAGACCCAGGGAAGGAAGGGATAGATAGTCCATCTCTCCAGGGTTGCTTCTAGTTCCTCATGTCAGCTCTTATGGGACTTCTGGGGACTGACACCAACTGTGCAGAGTGATGCTCTGAAGATGTGGTAGCATTAGAACCAGGTGTATGTTGAAACCAGGAGCCCACTCTTCCAAGTTATCTGGTCTGCTTGCCACTCTGACTTGGGGTATTCTGATATATCATGTCAGCTATTCTGGCCTTTTTGCAACTTCTGTATGTCTCCTCGAGTATGTGATGTGGCTCAGGGCAAAGCCCCAGATAGAATTCCAGCCATTCCTGCCGACGTGTTGAGCTGGGCTATGTGCCTGTGGGGCTGAGGACTGGATTCCTGGCTTCCTGCCCCAACTCTGTAATGACTGTACTCTTGCTGTGATGGTGCCCACTGCTTCTCCTGGGCCCCACTTTGTACCCATCTGAAGTAGGGATGGCTATTAGTTTTGCTTTGCCATTTGCGATAAGATTATTAAGGAAATAAAATCAGAGCCAGGGGTGCCTAGCTCTGTGCCAGCCTTGTGGGTGTCCAGACCCCACCTCAGCCTTTTTCATGCTTTCAGATTCCTGAATGCATGGGAAGTTCTCCTCTCGCAGAGGCAGGGAGAAGACTGGGGAACTGCTTCTCTCTCCCTCCTCTATTTCTACCCTCTTATAACCTGCTCTGCACCTGAAGGCTGTCTTCTGAGGCCTGCATCACCACTCCTTGGTCCCATGTCTTCCAAGGAAGGTTCTGGCAGGATGGAGAAGAGGAGAGAGGCTGGAGCTTGGACTTCTGTATCCACTCTGGCTGGCTGGCTGGCTGGCTGGCTACAGCCATGGCTTCTAGCCTGCAGCTCCATTTTCCAGCCCAGTCTTCTGGCCAGCCCTTTGGGCTTGGGTATGTAGGCTTTTACTTTCTGTTCCAAGCTCCTCTAGTTTAGAGTTTGCTTTTCACGTGCCCCAACTGGACCACAGAACCTATGGCAGCCAGCCCTGGCTCACACTGCACTCTCCACCCGCCTCTGCTTTTCATGAAGGGATTGGTTTCTCCTTTCTCCCTCCTGGAAGCTGTGGGAACAGCCAGCTCTGGAGCCCAAGCATCCTGCTGTCTGAGAAACGTGGGTGTCCAGCTTCCAGATGGCTCTTGGTGCTCAGGAGATGCCATGGTCCCAGGTGGGCTGGGAAGAGACTGAGTCTGGGAGGGAGGGCAGCTTTAGAAGGTGCAGAATAGGACTCTCCAGCCAAGTTCCTCCCTGGGCAGTCCTGGATCCCGGCTGCTTGGCTCTGAGAGCTCCTCCGTGCCACCTGCTCCTGACTTGCGTGCGCATCTCCAGCAACAGGATTCTCTAGATCTCCCTGGGAATGTCAATCCTTTCCTTCGCTGGAGCCCTCAGTTTGGAAGGTGCCCTGTCTGCCCAGCCTGTGACACTGCTCATGCTGCACAGCTGTTGCTTTCCACTTTTCCCATGGCAGGCAAGGCTGAGGGAAGCAAGCCCTCACTGAGCCCAGTGTACTTGCCACTCGAGGACCCACCATTTTGCTCACTTGCCCTGCTTCTGGTTCCCCTCCTGTGGAGACCCAGTGTGGAAGGAAACCATCAGTGGCAAGGTTTGATTTTCCTCTCTGTACTCACAGAAAAAGCCTCCAGTGTTTCCATTGTTCTAGCTCGCAGGGATCCCTTGTTATGAGCCAAGTCATCACAACACGCCTATTGGGCTTTCAATCTTACAAAAGACGCCAAAAATTAGTGCATCTTCTGTTTAAAAGCAGCCCCCTTTGCTAGCCACATCAATTGCATACTTAAAAAGCAAAGAGGCCTGACTGGGTTCTTGTGAATCTAGCTTTTTTTTAACCCCCTTCCCGTGTGATGTGTGTGCAGACTTCTGAGATGAACAGGTTTTATAATAGAGATTCAGGCAGGCTAAATCACAGTGGCGGAGGCTTATGCAACTGCTAAAAACCTATGAGTTAAAAATGGAATAGTCTTGCAGAGTGGGGAAGGTAATAATATCAGTGATGTGAAAATAGAAAGTTAGAAATGAGTATTTCAGCAATTTGAGTCTCTCAGCCACATCTCTTCTGCACAGGAAGAGTTTGGTGTCATTTTCCAGAATAAATCCAAAGTGAGACCTCTTATTAGAAAAGCCAAACTTTGCTTTCATGCAGCGGGCCCTCTGCTCCCAGTTAATCCAGAGTCAAGAGCTCTTTTTTCTGACTTTTTGCCATCGAACACATTTTGTGTTTTGTTCGAAGCCCTGTGTTCGTTAATGCCCATAAAGGAACAGATTTTAGATTTTTTTTTATAAGTGGGTTTTTTGTTAATTTGCTATTTTAAAAATACTTGTGAGACCTTTACAGTTGCCATGGTGATATAATTTCCATAAACATGATTTTTGTGGGGAGTTTTGCACATTGAAGGATGAGGTTGATATGCAGTGTTGGGGGGAAGTAGGTGGTGAATTTGGCAGCCACTCCGTGACTGTTTCCCTCAAATGCCGCAGATACATTCCAAGAATCCATGCCACAGCAGGGTCCCGGGTCTCCACAAACACCATTGACACTTGCTGGGGCTGGTCAGGTTAGAAAGACAGGATGAAAGACCACAGGCTTTTTGCTGGCTATTTGACCCATCCAGGTCAGAAAGACTTGAGGCCCCTTCCCAAACTGCTAGGTTTCAAAAAGCTTCTGGGGACTGGACAGCCTGGAGATACCCGAGACGTGTGGGCTCTTTTTCTCTTTAGCTATGCGTGTCCAGAGTTTTCCATAGAGTGCATCAGACTGCCAAAGTAGGGAAGACTTGGAAATGGAGGCGAGGGAAACCCGAGCTGTTGAACAAAGAAAGCACTGACTAAGAAATAGCTTCTCACCGGGAATGCCAAGGTTAAAGAGAAGCAAGTTTGTGGGAAGAGGTAGATGACAGTGAAACAGGCAATCAGAAGTTGCTTGTGCCAAAAACCACTGAGTCCTCCCAACTTGCACTCCAGAGTAACTGAAAGCAGATGGGGGCCGGGCATGGCTGCCGGCGTTTGTTATGACTTTTTTGCTTGACCTTCGTAGACATGGTGATCATAGTCACTCAGCGAGCTCCTGGCTCCCTACCTGGTTTCATTATTCTCCAAGGTGAAAGGCTGAGAGGTCATGTCTTAAACTCCACAGTGACTTTGGATTCTAGGAAGAGCAAAGCCTCATGGGACAGGGCCCGAGCGCATGCCAGGCTGTTACCTGCCATGGTGAGGTTGTACCCAGATCAGCAGCATCTGTCTCCTGAGAACCAGTGTAACAAGGACTTCTTTGGACCCTGGAGGACCTGTGCTGAGACAGTGATGGCAGGACCACACCTTGGCCAGGACTCCTTAACTATGCGCCTTCTTGCCTCTTGACCCGGTTCTTCCTCTATTTAAACCTCAAAGATAGACTTGGGGTCACTGGACCCCTTTATCTGTCCCTCTTCTCAGTGTGGCCACATGGAGTAACTCTCCTCTCTCTGCCTACCCCTGCACTGTTCATGCCTTTAGTTGGCATACCGAGACTGGTATGGTAGCCAGTCCAGCCTGCTGGTGATGCCGGGACTGAGGCTCTGGGAACTTAAGCTATGCCAGTGCCACTAAGTGGCATCATCTTTTATCAATGGTGCCAGCTGTGTGTGCTGGCTCACAGAGGAACTGTGTCCCCAGGAGTGGACTGTACAAGGGAAGGAGGGAGGAGCAGAGCAAGTAAGAAAGGATTTGAAAGGCCATCGGAACCGAAGGTGGCTGCATGGTAGCACAGTCCCACAAGGGCTCTCAAGAGAGCAGGTCAGGATTTGGCTCAATGCTGCCTAATTGAGCACCTGGGCATAGCCAAGGGGTTTGAATCATCCAGGACTATGACTCATAAGGAATTATGAATTACTAGAAAGCCATTGTGTTGACTGTCATTATTTATGTAGTGCCAGAAACACAAAGAGGACCATCTAGAAGAGGAGGTGTGAGATAATGTGTCTGGTCAAGCGTGAGGTAGTGTGTGTGTGTGAGCGCATGAACGTGCCAGATGTTTGCAACTGTGAGCATGTGTGCCGTTGTTCTATGTATGCTTAGGACAAGTGCGTGCTGGGAGGTTTGTACACTTTAGAAAGATTCATCACACCAGTCCTGTGACACACGATCTCGCCCTCAGACCCGTGGGAAAGGCCCGCAACTCCCCTGTGCAGACGGCCCAGGCAGGTGGCAGCTGCTGTGATGTATGGTTCACTGAGGGTTTCTTTTTCTTTCTTTCCTTTTTTAAAAATAAAAATGAAAAGTAGTGAACAAGAGGTGTCAGGTAGGACTTTGTGCTTCCACAGCAGTGCGTGAGGTCTGGACATGGCTTATTTCTGGGGCGCTCCAGATTGTGGGCCACACTGTAAGCTCAGGAAGCGGTGGCTTCCTCTCCTGCTTACCCACCTGTCCAGGGCCTGCCAGGGCTGTTGAGGGGACTTCCCAGGCATTCTGTGTTTGCTCTAAAATAGCCCAGAGGAGCTTGGCCGGGACAGCGACAGGAACGTGGCTCCCCAAGCTGTCCGGGGGGAGTGGGAACTGGTACGTCGCCTGCCGCACAGTTCCAGCCTTTCCTCGCAACACATTTAATTGAAAGTGTTTTAAAGCACCCATAGCTGTCAGCTTGGCTGGGACTGGTGGGCGGCCAGGAGAGAGAGGAGCCTGCTGAATGAGAAAAGCGTCCCCCCTGCACAGGGCCCTGCGGCCTGTTGTCCCCTCTCATGTCTATTGTTTTGGGAGGAACCCGGAATGTAAGGTATGAGAAGGTATGTAAGGTATGAGAAGGTATGTAAGGTATGTAAGGTATGGGAAGAAAGCCAGCTGGTTTCTCCGAGAAGCAAGAAGCAGAAACAGAACCACCAACTGCTACCCAGAGGGGCGTCCCACTAGGGTGCGTCCTTACCTGGCTCCCCAGGGAAGGCGTACTGATGGTCATCAGTCGGAACCCAGCGCACTGAGGTGGGGTGCGCTGTGTGCAGACACTTGCGTGCGCCCTTCCGGCTCCTCCCCCAAATCCTGACGATCTTTCCCTGGATATTTTCTTTTTAGCCCCGAGAACACTCACTGGATTGCACTCAATTATGTTATAGCTGTGTGACTTTGGTCCAGTGACCCACCTCTTTTGCATTTCAATTTCTTTTCCTTTTAAAGTTTTTCTATTTTAGTAATCTTTCCTGCCTGCTGGTCACAACGTTTGTCGCTTGTATCTTCTAGAAGTTGGATGGTTTTCGGCTTTACACTGTTTCTACGTGTGCCTCAGTTTCTTGATCTGCAAAAAGGCATAATAGTGCTTATCTCTTTTGACTCTCTTAAAGATTAATTGAGTTACTGCAAATAGAGTCCTAGAATAGTACTTTGTACTTGTGGAGATTAAATGTGATTATTGCCCATGGAATTTCACTGTGCTAAAGACACCTCAATCTCCCTGGTCTAGCCCCACGGAACCCAGTGCTGTGTCAATCAGCAGGACCATGGTTGATCCAGAAGCAGAGAGGCTGCCACTCTGCTCTATGTCTGAGCTTGCTGCCCTGCCTGATTTGAAGCGCATGCTTAGTTATTTGGAGGAATGCAGCTGATGTGTAATCCTATACTGCTGACCTCTGACCTCAAGTACATTAGAATCCCTTGGGAAGTCTGGCAAAGTCCCCATCTTTAAAGAGGGTGACGTAGCCAGAGCAGGAATAATGGGTTGTGGTCTGCACAGTTTGGAAAGCTCTTCAGGGAGGGCCTCAGTAGAAGGTGACCCCGAAGCCTGAGCTTGAGGAAAGGAAGTCCCAGGGTGACTGCTTCCTGTCTCTGTAGCTCCTATTTGTGTCTTTGTAGGACTACTAATGGGTAAGTGGGGACCCACGTTGAGCTCCTGTGCCCGGGACAAGCACCCCAGAAAATCTGAGCCTTTGGGGGACTAAGGGTGTAACCCTTAAATCAAGTTGAACATGGACCTGCTTGGTGAGGGGTGGTAATGTCTAGCATCTTAGAAATGCAAGAACCTACTGGCAGGACAGCGCCATGGCTCACAGGTCCCTCAGAGAGTCTGCCCCAGCAAGGCTGCACCAGTGCTCCAGGCTGGGCTTGCCCACACGGCTCTTCCTCAAAGGCCATCCTTCCTAAGTCCCTGCTTGATGCTTGCAGGGGGCTGGTGTCTTCCTCTCTGCCCAAGCCATTGCTCCATGCTCTGAAAGTGGTTACTCTGAGTAAGTGGAACATTCATTGGATTTTCCTTGAGGTTCAAAATATGGCCTTTGGCAAGCAGCTGTTCGCATAAACTAAACAGGGCCCAAGAAAAGATACCGTGGGGTTGAATGAGGAGGAATGTGCTTTTCTAGAGCGGTGTTTAAAGATACATCTGGGATTTGTTTCTTAGCAACAGGGCTCATCCAAAGCACACTGGCAGTGTCAGAACATCCGACAGTGCTCGATGCCCGCAAGCACCATGTAAAATAAAATAAAATAAATGTACAGAACAGGAGCTGGGATCTGAGCGTAACTCCCCAACAGGTGGAAAACTCAGAACCACAGACAGATGTAGATGCTGTGGGGTGAGTCTAGAGCACCAGGGTGGGCAATGGGACCAGGCCACACTCTGCCCTCCATCCTTCCTTCCTCCCTCCCTCCCTCCCTCCTTCCATATCTCCTTCCTCCCTCCCTCCCTCCTTCCATCCCTCCTTCCTCCCTCCCTCCACCTCTTCCTCACACAGGAGTTTCCTTCCTTCCCTCTGTGAACATCACTAAGCCCGCCTTTTCTCCAGCCACCATCCTTTCCAGCCCTGGAGACCCCAGTGTCCAGTCAAAAGGCCTTCGAGCCTATTAGCATGAAGAGTGGAGGGTGACAGGCAGGGGTAGTGGTTAGAGACCCAAGGTCAGAGTTTCTTAGACTCATTTTTGTGCCATCAGACCCTTTTGCAGTCCAGATTCTTTCTCACAACAATGCTGTTGTTTTAAAATGCATTTTAAAATTTATCTAGTAGGTTGAATTCTCAAAACATCCCGATGATGTGGACAAGCAATTGTCAGTGGAAGTGTTGTGTGTGATGACATTAAACACGGAGCTCCAGCCACTGGAGTAATGGCAACTGTAACTCTGACACAGTGATGCGAAGGGGAGCTGGAGGACGTGGCTTCACTGCTGCATGGCAGGGCGTAAACCTCTGTCCGGGTAGAGTCCAGCTTGGTGCCTGTACTCGCAGTGAAAAGGGATGCTTATATCAAGGTAGGAAATTGAGATGAGATTATATTTTTCAGTGTCAGGTTATAGATCCTGGCTGTGTGCACCAGGCCACCTCGTGATGGCCATCTCCTGTCTCCGTTCTCTTCTTCGCATGTCCTGGAAGTGCTTCTTAATGACCTGCGCTGCCTTGTACACATTGGCACAGACACAGGAGTTGTGAGGTAGACACAATAGATGAGAACAGGTTCAGGGGTGCAGTGATGACATCGCTGCTTGGGAACTTGTCACTGTGCCGTTGAGGAAGTCCACGGTGTTACCTTTCTTCACAAAGCAGAATCAGCACAGGTTTTCTCAGGTCAAGGCCACCGAAAAGTCATTTGAACTTGCAAAGATGAGAGCTCTTTGAGATTCTTGGAGCGTTTTCCAGTCTGTTCCCCCACCTCCACCCCCACCCCCGCCCTCAAATCTACCTCATTCATTTAACAATTTTGATGAGCATGCACTAAGTGCCTAAGAGGCAGAAGGTACTCCACTACATCTGGAGTCTGCAGGGATGATATTCTTAGGAAGCTTTGCTTCACTGGACACCAGGAGACCTAAAATGGGAGAAGGCAGCTGTTTACATCTCAGTGTGAGTGCTCTGGGCTAGAAATGCTCATGGTTTCTGCAGGCTCCTTCTAGAGGGTAGGGTGTCTTGGTTAGGTGGGCCAGGGATAACTCTTGCCTTTCCAAAGACCTTGGCCTAGGGACCATCTTCCTGCGACCCAGGTAGTCTGCTTGATCTCAGAAAAGATATCCCAAGCTCTGAGCAAAGACCTCGGTTCCCCAGAGAGGCTTTGCCACAGCATCAAACAGGAAATTGGTGATGATCCAGCCAGAAGGACTGGACCAAGGTCACAAACACACTGTGCTATGAGAGCACAGTCTAAGCCTCTCACTTCATAGATTCGGATGCTGAGGCTCAGGGCAGGAATGACAATTTTCTCGAGAACTATTCACAACAAAAGTTAGCATCTTTTGGCCTGGGGCTCTTTTAAATCCATTGAGGAGCCAGGACATCTGGATGTCCGCACCTGACCTGGGTTATCAGGACTCCTGATAACCAGACAGAGTGGGAGTCAAGTCTCTCAGTGAGCAAACAGACTAAGGGACAGGGAGACAAGCAAACGGAGCAGATGTAGACGGTTCTCCCACCCAGCGACAGTTACGAACAGTGCCAAGACACTACCTGGCATCAGAGTGACCTTGCAGGTTGGGTCAAGCATGGGAACCCCCTCACCCCATCATGGCTACCAGACTGTGCATACCAGAGCTCTGTGTATTACCTCATTCCTCGCACCAGGCTTTGGAGTAGGTACTAAGACTGTTACCCTACCCGAAGAGAAGCTGAGGAAGCCTGGCAGTCTGGCTCTAGGAGCCAGTCCTTGGTCTTTGTCCCATATTTTTTCCCTTGCAAATCATGTTTACCCCAAACAGTTTATGAGGCCTGCAGAATGGGCCACAGAATGACCCACTAGGAAAGATGGTGTTGTCATGCTACCCTGTAAATCCTGTTGATTAGGTAAGATGGGGGACATGGTAGTGTACGAGAATTTGGGACCACCTTGAGCTGAAGGCTAAGTGTTCCAGAAAGACAGATTGATCCGAGTTGAGGTCCCACCAGGTTGCTGCCCACCCCCCACACTGCTGGAGCACCTGGAGCTGGTGCGGTAGACAGTTCAGGCAGGAGACACACCAGGCTGTAGGCTGGACAGCTCCCAGCTGATCACTGGGTGATGAAGGGCAGCTTGGAGTGGCTGAGTGGCCATGAAGAGTTTGGACAGAGAGGGTGAGAGGACTGGCAGCTAGCCAGCCCTTGAGTGTACAGAGCCTGTCAGGGAGATGTCAGAAAGCCTTTGGTGTCAGCCAGAGGACCAGGTTCCCCAGAGTGCCATTTCCAAGAGGATGGGGGAAGAAACAATATTAAACAACAAAACAAAACACTACCAGCCATTTCTACAGCAACTGCGTGCTGCGCCCAGGCTCTTGTGTTCCAGCCCCTTTTAGCATCGTTGGAGCCCCAGCGGCTCCTTAGGACCGAGAATGTTAAAGGGAATTGTGCTGGATCCAGGCTCCGCCCTCTCATCTGCCACTTCTTGCCCTAATAGGAAACAACTCTGCGAGTTCTCCCCAGAGCCTGCTTTGGCATCTGGCTGGGCCCAGCCCTGCCTCCCGTTTTGGGTTGCTACCTTCATCCCTTCCCTGCTTGTTTAGATTGCTGGAAAGAGAACCCCTTGGCTTGGCTTCTGAGGTCCCTTTATGTTGCCTCTTCCTAGTAGTTTCTTCTTTGGGACAGTTTCATGGCAGAGCTTCCCCTTCTGGCCAGTGGTGCTCTCAAGGACTCCGTGGGCAGGAACATGGCTATTGTTTCAGGATTTCTTGCAAGTAGAATAGTGGCTGTCTTACTCCAGGTGTCAGAAGAAAGAGAGATGGCAGCCTGTGGAGCTGCTGGCTGGCAACTCCAGGAGCTGGGGGAGTTCACATGTATGAGGAGCCCAGCTAGGACAGGAAATTCTGGACTCACTGGCCTGGAGAGGTGTAGCAGGCTGACAGCCCTAGTTTTAGTGTTCATGCGACCCCTTCTCGTGGGTTGGGCCTCTGTGATCAGCTTGCCAGTCACTCGGGAAAGGACTTCTCCTGTGTGCCAAAAGTTGCACTGAGATGAATCCTTACTCCTGGAGAAATTTTATCTGATCGACATTGCTGCGTGGACTGTACATGTTTAATGGAAAGGCCAGCTCTCCCTGAAGTAGCAATGAACAGGGAGTTGATGGGCATCTAAATGCCTGGCCAGCCAGCCTCCTGTTGCTGCAGGAACATTCTAGACAGTGGGTTTGTATGGAGCACAGGTCGGTTAGGGTTCACAATTTTGGCCCATGGTCAGTTGGCTCCTGACTTTGGGTGTGGAGTAAAATACTGTGGTTAGGAGCCTGTTGCTGAGCAAAATTAGCTATCTCTTGGTTATGAAGTAAACAACAAGAGAGAGAACAGATGACAGTCCCCAAATCACCTTCAAAGGCATGCCTCTAAGCACGTGGGCTCCATCTTTTAAAGGTTCAACACCTCCTAGGAACAGCAAGCTGGGGACCAGTCTTCAACTGGACATGGGCCTGTGGAGGACATACAAGATCCAGACTAGCAGGGTGTTTTTAAAGGTTGTGATAAATTGAGGGATATAACATCAATTTTACTATCTTAACAATTTAAAAATTTTTTGTGGTGCATGTGTGCACACGTGTGCATGTGCAGGACACAATGTGTACGGGGGCACGCATGCTGCAGTGTGTGTGTGTGTGTGTGTGTGTGTAGATCAGATGACAGCTTTACAGGGTCGGTTTTCTCCTTCCATCTGTATGTGTGTTCCAGAGCCAACCTCAGGCATCCAGGCTTGTATAGCAAGCTCCTTTACCCACTGAGTTCATCTCACCAGTCCCAACGTAACCAACCACTTTAAGTGCACAGCTCTGTTGCATTAAATACTTTCACACTTGAGTAACCATCACCATCACCCACCTCCAGAACACTCTCAACTTCCAGAACAGCAGGTCTGTAGTCCTGGAATAGCAGCTGCTGCCCCTCCCCTGCACCGCAGCCTTCAGAGCTACCTGAGGATGGGGTGGCAGAATCCAGTGACTGCAAAAGGTGCAGATGCACCTTGTTGACGGTGCTCTGGAGAGCTGCTGACTTCATGAGCTCTCGTTAAATGTATTGTACTAGTGTCTGGACCATAAAGGGAAGCACGATGCACTTCATTTCTTAGGTGGCAATGGCTTCATCTTTCTGGCTGCCACCTGTTCTTCTAAGTACCCAGTGCCCCCTTTACTGCTCGTAATCACATAAAGAGGGAGGTCATTGTTCTCATTTTCAGGAAAACAAGGCAAAATGCTTGAGTAACTTGTCCAAGGTCACACAGAGAGGTTATACGACTTGTTCAAGGTCACACAGGTAGTGAGTAGCAGAGCCAGGCTTAAAACCAAGCAGGTCATTCTTGCAGCCCATGCGGGGGATGAAGTGTCACTCCTTGGGGTTGATTTTGAACCTGGGGCTGTCCTCACTGTGGTCAGGTAAAGTGATCCCAGAAAATAGAACAGAAAGCAAACCAGGCATCAGAAACAGGGCTCTGGGCACAGGGAAGCCTGAGAACAAAGCCCCGGGAGCCTTACAGACAGAACTGTCTCCACCAGTCCTGGGCTCCACACTACTAGTGTTAACACACTCAAACACATGCGTGTACACACAGGCATACACATACACAACAGGCACACACCGAGAATTGCTTATAGTTAGACAATCTTTTTTCCTTTTTTGGGTTTTTGAGACAAGGTCTCTCTCCATAGTCCTGGCTGTTCTGGAACTCACTCTGTAGACCAGGCTGACCTCCAACTCACAGGAGATCCGCCTGCCTCTGCCTCCCGAGCGCTGGGATTAAAGGTGTGTGCCACCATCAACTGGCTCAGTTAGACAATCTTAATGAAAAGTTTCCTTAGCTTCTGACAGGGAAACTGAGGCACCTCTGGAGCCCCCGAGGGCAGTTTGTCACCATGGAGTAAGAACTACGAAGGACAGGAGGTGAGTAGGCAACTCCATCTGTGGTAGGGTTGCCATTTGCTTTCAGAGGCTTCAGCCTTGCGGGTCTCCCTCAGATGGACGTGACTCTGTGGGCTATTGGGATAGGACACCACTTGGGAGGAAATGCCACTAACTGCATGGACAGGCTACAGAGTGGAGAGCATGGGTGGCGAGAGTGGGTATGAAACTCCCAATCATCCTCTGTCCCTCATTGTTGCCCCAGGTGGGTGCAAGGGCCTGGGTCACTTCCTGTGTGGCACCTGTGGTTTGGGCTGCTCCCAGAGCCTTTTCTCAAAACCAGCTTATCAGTTTGTTGTTCCGAGTTGAGGCTACGCTCTCAGCTGACAGGAGTGCGGCACAGCGATGAGGACCGGTGCCCCGGTGAACAGGGGGCCAGAGCTGGGCTTTGGACAGCGGAGGACAGTAAGGGTGTGGCTGCTTGCCAGCTTCCCAGTGTGTCTCAGCATTTTGTTCTCCCACGCTTCCTCTTTTGGTGACGCCTGGATGGACCCAGGGTTTAACACAGGCTCACCAGGCTCACCAAGTGCGCTCTTACCAGGTTCCTTTCTCAATGATCTTTATAAATAATAGCCTTAAATGCTCTTCTAACAATTAAGTCCCCTTTCTAAAAGACAGCTCTTTCTGACGAGTGCTGGGGACCCCGCCTGCCTTGTCTTGGGGTGGCAGGGGAGGTGACTTTGCTAGGTGGGTGTAGAGTGGCAGAGGCACAGCTGCTCCAGAAGCCTGCCTTTGAAGTCGGGGCAGATCTCCCTCCTCTGCTTCTCATGGTCCCAGGTGCTGACTAGACAGGGTCATAAAGCCAGTCTTCCCTCTGCGTGTCCAGAGCCCCACTGGGGAGGGGGACCCCGCTGGAAGTGAGGGCCATGGGAAAAGCCAGCAGCCCTGCCTGCTACCGTGCTTTTGGGAGATGTGCATATGGCTGGTCCTTGAAGGCTACTCCTCCTGACCTTGCTCAGCTGTCCCTCCAGCGTCAGGGTTTTCTCTTTTGCGCCTTCTCCCAAGCAGTGAAAGAAAATAGTAAATGAAAATAAAGTTGCATTTCGAAAGACTCTTAAGGAACTGCAGGCATACACAATGGCAAGATGTAGGGACTACAGCTGTGTATCATGTTCTTACCCCCGTGGCCCTCTACTGGCTGAGGATTGAGCCCAGGCCCTTTTGCAATGCTAGGCAACAACTTAACGGATCAACATCAGGCCATTACTTATTTTTTATTTTGAGACAGGGCCTTATTATCCAGACTGACCTTGAACTCACTTTGTAGCTGAGGCTGACTTTGAACATGTCGTATCCTCGCCTCAGCTTCCCGGATGGCTAGGATTACAGGCCTGCACCACCAAGCTGGGCTTCCTGCTGCCTTTAAAATATGTATCATTAGTGTGTGTGCGCGTGCGTGTGTGTCTGCACTCGTGGAAGTCAGAGGACAATTTTGCGGAGTCAACTCTCTCCTTCCACCCTTCTGTACGTTCTGGGATGGAATGGGAACTCAAGTCAGCAGTCTTGTGTGATAAGTACTTTATCCCCTGAGCCATCCTCTGGCCCCAGAGTGGGGCCTCCTGTGCCAGTGGACACACACCTGTGCTTGCTGCACTCCGTGAGCTGCATCACTTTGCTGGTGTGTCCCCGGCCCATCACGGTACAGTGCTCTAGGGTCCCCACCGAAGCATCCCCGGCCCATCACGGTACAGTGCTCTAGGGTCCGCACCTGAAGCATCCCTGGCCCATCACAGTCCAGTGCTCTAGGGTCCGCACCTGAAACATCCCTGGCCCATCACAGTCCAGTGCTCTAGGGTCCGCACCGAAGCATCCCCGGCCCATCACAGTACAGTGCTCTAGGGTCCGCCACCGAAGCATCCCCGGCCCATCACAGTACAGTGCTCTAGGGTCCCCACCGAAGCATCCGGCCCATCACAGTACAGTGCTCTAGGGTCCGCACCTGAAGCATGTACTGTGCTTGCCAAGTCTCTGAAAAGAAAGGTTCTGGTCCTAACCTCATACCGTCCTTCTGCCAAGTGACTGGAGAAGTGTCTTGGTAACAGATTGAAAATAAACAACCCAAGACACTAACTCAGTGATGTAAGGGATGGCTGGGAAGTGGGATGCTGGACTAGCTGGTAATGCCTCAGAAGGCGCAGGTGTGGAAGGCTTGATTGCTAATGGGCTTGGAGGGAAGTTAGTGGATTTTTGAGTTCTTGACTTAATGGGGGGATTCATTGTTTGGTGACTTGTCTTAGGGATATATGAACAAATGTATGTACTCACCCTGGACCGGTGCTTCTCAGCCTTCCTAATGCTGTGACCCTTTAATACAGTTCCTCGTGTTGTGGTGACCCCCAACCATAAAATTATTTCTGTTGCTACTTCATAACTGTATGTCCTACTGTTATGAATTGTAAAGTAAATATCTGATATGCAGATAGTCTTTGGCGACCCCTGTGAAAGGGTCATTTGACCCCCAAAAGGACTCATGACCCACAGGTTGAGAACTACTACCCTAGCCAGTGCACTGAAAACAGGACAAAGAAACAATTCCACCCCAGTCTGGTTTGTGAAGCCATGGGTTTATTATGCTTGCTTACTGGCACGCGCGTGGGTGAGGTGGTACAGGAATGCAGGTGGCTCAGAACATTTGTAACACCTGAAAGCCCCACCCGGCATGGATGACAGCTGCCTGCAAGCTGCATGGATGGAGTTGTCCCTTCAGGCACCCTTCTACCCTCTGTTTGCCTAGTGCCTCCCAAATGTATGTGCAGCTGTGGGAGGTGCAGGAGGGAGCGGCTAGAACCCCAGGTGAGGGTCTGATGCTAAGTTTCTGTGGAGAATAGTACCAGGCCCAATTTTGTGAAAGTCTCTGTGGGTAGTTACAGCCACTCTGATTTTAAGGCTATAATGGCCATGCCATGCCACAAAGACCGTCTGACAATGACGTTATTGGAAGGTGGTAGAAACCTGGGGTGGGGGATATTGGTTGGAGGAAGTAGGTTACTGGGGGCATTCCCTGAAAGGGAACTTTGTCTCTGCCCACCAGCTTCCTGGATACTGTGAGAGAAGCCACCTACTCCCCTAGCCCTCCTCCCCAGGCTGCCCTGCTTTACCACGAGCCCATAGCAACGAGGCCAAGCAACTGTGGACTCAAACCTCTGAAGCCATGGACCAAAGTAAACTTCTCTCCCTTTGCTTCCCCACTTTAATCTGACATACGTGTCATCACAGTCAGGACCACCAACTCCATGGGAGTGCTGTTCTGTGCCAGGCTGGGTGCTGAGGACACAGTGGCATCAACAGAAACTTACACGGCTGTCTCAGGGACCCGGCTTGCTGCCTCTCGAGATCAGTAGACACTTAAATAAGCTACCTGTGAGGTGAAACTTAAATAACGTGGAGTTCTTGGTAGGCAACAGGAACAGCCACGGGACCATTGAGAGTCTCCTGAAGAAGCTATAGTTAGCTGGGATGGGGCCAGTGGGAGGTATGGCTGTGTCTTTCCTCTAGATAGGGCTCTAGGAGGCCTCCAGGCAGATGCCACATGGCTGCTGGACAGCCACATGGCCACCCCACTTCCTGCCAACATCCGCCTAGAGACACCCTGACGCTAGCTTTCTGTTGCTGCCTTGCTAAACCACCCCTAAATTCCATGGTGTGAACCACATTTTCATCCAATTCTGGGTGTCAGGAATTCAGACAGGAGGGCACAGTGGGGATATCCGGTCTCCGTCGCACAGTGACTTGGTGGCAGGTGTAGAATCATCACGAAGTGTCCTCACTCCCAGCTCTGCTGGCTGATACTGGCTTGGGTTGTCACAAGCTCTCTCCAAGCATATCTCATGGGGGCTAGTGTGGCATCCTCACAACAGGGCAGCAGGCTTGTAAAAGGCACCAGCTTCCTGAGCCAGGAGAATAGCCCGTCTTTTCCAGTCCCTCTCTGTCTGTCTCAGTCAGAGGGCGACTCTTAAGAAGAGTGTCCGTGCTCACGGCTAACAACTAGCCAAGAGAGACTATTGATAAGAAGTGTCAATGAATCCGGGGCCACGTTTTAAGACAACAATACCCCGCTTCCCCTCTGAGCATGGACTGCGCTGACTGCGTATGCAGCGTCATTTAACGTCCTTTCTACGTCCCAAGGTGACTTGCTTCCTTTGTGCAGCCAGGGTATTGTGGGTAAAGCTGAGCCACATCTAGCTTTGTTACTTGAAACAATAATCACATTCTGTCCATGCGAATGGCTGGTTCAACATGTGCCTGACTTACAAAGTCCAGTCCGTATTTCAGGTTCAGGTATTCAGTCAGGATCTCAGGAGTCTTGGTTGGGATTCTGGGTCCGAAATGCTCTTTAACAAATTATTGGACCAAGAAATTAAGCCAACCCTGAATGACTATTAACAATAAAAAGCAACAATCCATTACTAAGTACTTAGCTTCCTTTGGGCACTTTAAATGTGTAATCCCTTTTAAGCCCCTTGCTGCATCTACCTGGGTATTATTCTACCCAACATCGTTCCAGGAAGGAGCTGGTCCCTTAAGATTTGGTAGAGTGAGGCCTGCAGAGGCCAGGACTTGCCAGGCTCACACAGCCAGCGGATGCTGACGTCAGCTGTCAGACTCTGCAGCTAACACTCATGACCACCACCCCACTCTGCCTTTCTGGGCGTGTCTAGTAACGCACTAGAAAATTAAGCCCATTCAGTGGTTATTTTCAAAATAAGGTTCCCAGTGGGCAAACCCTTCCCCGTAACACCGAATACTCCTGTGGTGTGAGCAACAATGTCATCCTGGATGGAAGAAGCCACTCTTGAGTGTGCCCTCTGAGCCCTGGCAGGAAACTACCCTTGGCACTGGGGGATACACATGGGCTGCCCTGTCGGGCATGGTGCCTGTGGGGAGTCATCAGTCAGACGAAGAACACCTGAGCTCGAGCCACAATCTGCACTGCTTCCGCCCTCTCCTCTCCCTGGCCCTCCAGGAGGCTGGAGAGCCACCTCAGCTGAGTCACCCCCCTTCCATTGATAAGTGGCCACATGAATAAACCCACAATCTCTTGGGAATGGAACCCTCAGAACACCCCATCTGGGTGTCCTGGGGCCAGGGATGTTCCTGGAAGTTCAAGGTTCTTGATGGCGCCCTGGCCCAGTTCCGTGGCCCAGTCACCTTCTGTCAGATGTCTGCGTGGCATCTGTTCCCTCACTTGCTTGACTGTCACGTCACCTTCTCTGCAGCCAGGAAGATGCCATTGAGGACATCTTTGTGAGGTTAAATCACAACAGGTGCTTATGACGCTTTATTTTGTAACAGAAAAGAGTATTTGTTTTTGAAAAAAGAGAAAAAGCCGTCAGCAGTTCTGCCATGGTAAAGACGGTTTTCATTTTGTTTAATACGTGCCCATCCTTGTCCACATGCATAAATATTTTTAAATAGTCTCCCCGCACAGTATGCGTACTATTTTTGTAATCTCGCTTTAAAGTACTTTCCCATCTCTCTGTGTAGCCATGATCAGACTCTGCCTGGCTGCACAAAACTTCGACATATGGATGAAACCAAGCTTCAGGCTTCATGGAGCTGATATGGTGAACTCAGCAATTACAGTAATTTTTTTCTGAAGGGTAAAGGGGCTCCGTGGGTGAAATGACTGTTGCGTAAGCTCAGGACCTGGGTTGTTTCCTCAGCTCCAAACTCACAGCACACACACCTTCAACCCTAGTGTTGGCTAAGACAGATGGATGCTGGGGGTGAGTCCAGATTCAGTGAGAGGCCCTGCCTCAGAAGACAAGATGGAGACTGACAGAGGGAGACGCTCAGGGTCACCCTCCAGCCACACACACCTACAAACAGGCGAGTGCACCGTCACACCCACACAGGCATACACCATGTAAACCAAACGATGTTTTTTTTCAAAAGTAGAATAAACAGTAGTGTCATGGCTACTGTGAGAGCAGGCTTCCCTGATTCCAGTTTCATTTCCATATTCACAGTTAATAAGCTCACTTGCCAAGGTTCTGCTCCAGTCCAGACTGCTGGGGAGGACTGTCCCCCACCCACCACTCACCAGCCCCTGTCAGTCTGTGTTCTGAGCGCGTCACACGTTCCCTTACTGCCCTGTCCACGCAGCAGCAGACTCAGCATCTTACAGCCCAGCTGTGGGATCTAGACCTTGGCATTCCTGCTGTGGCCATGGTGCCACCCGGCATCCCCGGACTGCACAGCATTGTATTATGGGCTCTCTCTCTCACTACCTTGTGAGACTCTTGATGGCCAGGATGCTGGTCTTCTGCGATGGCATCCGTAGCTTTGCCTTTTTCTTGTTCCCCAGCAGGTGTTATATAAACACTAGCTTGAATCCATGTGGGGCATGGGCTGGGTATGGTTTTGATGGAGGAGCAGTCCTAGTTTGGGCTGCTATAAACCACCAATATTTGTCTCTCACAGCTCTGGGGCCTAGAAGTCAGATAGCAGCAAGCATGAGCGGCTAGGAGCTCTGGAGGATCCCTTCCTGTTTCTGCCCAGAAGTTTATGTGGGTCTCTCTGTCCCTGATGAGGGCCTGGTGACATCATGGGCACCAATCCCAGCACCTCAGCAAAGCCCAGTCATCTCCTAAAGGCCCCGCATGTTGATAATACCATCACATTGGAGATCAAGGTCTCAACATGTGAACCTGGGGACAAGGGCACAAGCATTCACCCATGGGAAGCAACTTTGCACCTGGGAATGCAACTTCCAGGTCTGGTGTTGAAGTCCGAGATGTTCTGACATGTGACGCGTGTCAGCGGCTCTCTGAGGCCTCTACTGTGACCAGAAGAAAGGCTTCAGGGCACACTGCTCTTTCTTCTTGGAGTGTGTGACCATGACTTCAGACATCAGAAGACGGCTTCCTCTAGCACTCCTAGTGACTACCCACACCTAACCTTGAACTTCTGACATTCCTGGCTCTTAGGCACTTGCACTTGGGTATGTGGGGGGACCCAGGGCCCCTATTACCTCTACAGTTGATAAGCAAAGGATCATTTGACTTTAAGGCATAATGGCCATTTCCTAAGGTCATTTGTGAGGTCATTGAAGGGGGCTCAGCCAGGAGCCCAGGTATCTCAGCCTAGCCCAGATGTCAATGGCACCATGAAGACAAAACGCTAGGTCTAGGCTCCATTCTCAGTGTCCACAGTGCCCCCGGCAGAACTGCCTCTGGACTTCGCCAGCATCCTCCACGTCCTTGATCACAAAAGGCGCCTGGAGCTGCCAGCTTGGGCAGGGCCCCTCTCTGCATTTAATCTCAGTGCCTCTTCATCCGTGGAAATGTCATCTGGCCAGGTTACAAATTCTTAGGCAGTGGAAGAATTTGCCTCATCTTCTTCAGCCAATGTCACTCCTGACCCATCCCCCACTCTCTCACCTACCTGACTGTCCTCAGTGAGGGGCAGTCCCAACTGGGATAAAAACCAAGCTGAGTGTTTTAGGGCCTTCATGGGGCTCTGGTCCTCCCGCCGTGTCCCATGCCCTCTCCTCAGTGAATCCTGTGGGTCTGTGACAGGGCTCAGAGCCAGAAGACTGGGACATTCTGTGTGGCTAAACTTCTCAAGCTTAGCATCCAGGGGAGACCCTCAGGGAGACCTCAGGTGTCTGGCTCTGCTCTGTAGCTCCCCACAGTCCCTCCAGGTCCAGAGATGGAGGAGGAAGGGAGGCCGAGGGTGGAGATTTGTTAACAAGCTCAGGGCAGCTGATGCAATGCTCAATGTCATTAAAATTAATGACCGGTTCCAGCTGACTTGGCCTCCAGCGGGACAATCAACCCCAAGTCAAGGTGGAGGTATTGAGAAGGGTGGAAGTGGGGGCTGGTCTCATCTCCACAGCCCTCATCCTCAGAAGGAAGGTCAGCATGAGCTGCTGACTTCAGGAGCGAGCTCTGGTAGGTACACTGAGACGAATGGAGCCAGTGGGATACTGAGTCCTCATGAATGGTGTGATATCTTTATGCAAATATCTGTGCTTTTTTTTTTTTTTTTTTTTTTGCAAAATTGAAAGCTAGCCATAAATCCTTCCTACCACTGGTCCAGGGTGTAGGTATCAAATGCATTGGTGACTTTGCTCTGAAGAACTTTGGGGGTTTGGGGTTGATGAAAATGTGAGACCCACCTTTGCTTTCCCACTACACACACACTTTGGCTTTCTATGACATGGTCTTTCAAGTTCCTGGCCAGCCAGGATGTGAAGCTGTGGACCCGGGCTGGATCTCTGAGGCGCTCTCTGGATGAATGAATGTAGTTCCATAGGAAGACACAGTTGTGTCTGGTGGTAGCATTGGAACCCAGGGTCTTGACCATGCTAAGCAGGCATTTCATGACCAAACACACTCCAGTTCAAGCTGAACCCTTTAGTTCTAGCTCTCTGCCCTATAGAGCACAGCTTTCTCCTCAGGGTGTGCTCCAGGGTGTCCATGCTGAGAAGCTAACAGGCTATGACCAGAGAGAATGAACCTGTTTGTGTTCAAGGCTCCACTGGATGTTGTCCCCCGAAATGTTTGTGACCTTGTAGTTCTCTTTCCCCTGGGCTTCCATTGAGGGCTGGAGCTTCCTCTGGTTGAGTTTGGCCCTAACTCAATCTCTCTTTACCTCACTTTGCCCTGAACCAAAGTATCCTTCAGTAGAGCTTGTTTCTTGGGGTATGGCTTGAACTTCCAAATGGCTGTACAGTAGGGTTGGGGCTCCCTTGCCATTTTCTTCCTGTTTAACAAAACTTATTTTAAGAGTCAGGCCCTGAAGATGGATGGCGGTGATCAGCTGAGTGAGGGAGGTCTTTAGCTGTCATCCATTACCATGCAACTTAACAGCTACAGAGCCAGCTGTGGGGCACATCTGGGGTGAGGACTGATGCAGGGGCAGATTTTACTATAGCAGCTGCTTTACTGGAGGTCAGAGGGACAACCTTGCCCTTCTCTAAGCTCCAAGAGTCAGCAAGACCTCTCCCAACCCAAACATGTCACCTTCTACAGCTCCCACATGATACGCATGAGAAGCTGAACCCCACAAGAGTGCAAAGCCCCAGGCTCTATTTTCATAAGCAGAGTCACCCCCCCATTTCCTAGAGGGGTGACTATATGGCCCAGTTCTGCCTGCTTCCTTTCTCATTCCTGACAGAAGTGGGAGAGGGGATGGAAGGTAAGTTCTGGGAACTCTGCTCAGAGTTCCACCCCAGGCAAGCCCTTTGGGGATTTCCACAGGGTGGGTGGAGGAATAGAAGACTCTTTCTCCTCCCACTGCCTGGCTCAGACATGTATCCTGAGTCCCTTGGGGAAGCTGGGCACAGATACCCCATCATGTTGAATGGCAGCAAGGGACTGTGGTTGCAAACTGACGTGGCATGTCCTTGCTGTGACTTTGTGGGAAGACCTTCCTCAGGCTGCTTGGCCGGCCCATGTCTGTCACAATCACGGTAGGATGTGTGGGACACACACCCATGCCTACCTGCTAGGTGCCGTGTAACAGATTTTAGTGCTTGATGGTAGTGTATGATTATCATTTTCCCTGTGCTGGTTGGTGGTCTCTGGTCACCTCCAGAGCATCTTGCCCAGGCCGAGGGCTCAGGGAAGCCCTGCCTACATCATAAAAGAGAAGCTACTACATTGATCAAAAGGCCAGAACCATGGCACTTGAGTTATTGATAAGGTTGGGTCTCTGTCTCTTTCCCCGCCGATCCCCATGGTTTTTTTTCCTTTTGTGGTGTGTGTGTGTGTGTGTGTACAAGTATATGTGTAGGTGCTTGTGCATACAAAGGCCAGTTGAAAATAATAGGCATCCTCTATTGCTCTCCATTAATTGTTTGAAACTGGGTTTCTCACTGAACCTGAAACTCGATGTTTCTAGGCTGACTGGCCAGAGAGCTCCTGAGATGCTTGTCTTCATCCCTGTCATCCCCCAGCACCCCAGCTCTGGAATTGCAGGTGTCAGCGTCTGCTGGAGATGCAAACTCAGGTCCTCTTCCTGCACAGCAGGTGCTCTTACCCACCGAGCCATCGCCACAGACTGGTTGGGTCGTTTTTGATGTTTTGTCTGCGAGGAAATCTCTGTACTCCCCAGAGTGAGTATTCGCAGAACCCAGTCATCCATCTGTGTCAGTAGCAATGTTTGCTTTCTGTTTATGTTTGGTGCTAAGGCTGGAACCCAGGACTTCACGCATGACAGTGAGCTACACCCCAGCCTCTGCTTCACATTTTAAATAAACAGTTCCTGGAATCATCCGTGTGCCTTCAGCGGGCTGGCGTTGGGACTCGAGAATCCACATCTTCAGCTCTCATGTGCAAACTGCTTTGGATTCTGTCTCAGTTTCCTTCCTATTGCGGTGATAGAATACCCGACCAAAGCAACTTCAGGGAGAAAGGGCTTAGCTCACAACCCACAGTGCAGCCCAGCATGGTGGAGAAGTCAGGGTGTCCGGAGCGTGAGGCAGCTGCTCAACGGAGCGTGCGTAGTCAAAAAGCAGAACGATGGACACATGCTTGATGGGTGCTCAGCTCTCTTTCTCCGTGTCACTCAGTCCGGGACCTTAGGCTCAGGGAATAGTCCTTCCACAATTACAATGCGTCTTCCCGCATCAGCTAACATAGTCAAGATGATACCCTCAGCATGCCCAGAGACCTGTTTTCTGTCACCTTGACAGTCCGATGAGTCTCCATCTTCTGTCGGTACATGAACAGAGGCCTAACTTGAAGAACCTCTGAGCTGGGCATGATGGGATAAGTCTGCAGTACCAGCACTTGGAAGACTGAGGCAGAGATTTCAAATTGGTAGCCTGAGGTAGATAATATATCCTGTTGGGAGAGAATCTCCATTTCAGGGATGGTTTCCTCGGCAGGAAGAAAGAAGGGGGCCACAGCTGAGAGACAGAGGGTCGTCGGCCTCCACAGAAGCCCACAGTGACTGACAGTGGGTGGGGCAGGGCACAGGCGGGGTGATGCATGGCTGTAGGCTATCACGGCGGAAGCTCTCGGCTGGATGTGGCAGCACACAGCTGTAAGGCCAGCTCTTGTGAGGTGGAAACAGGAGGGTCAGGGTTCAAGAGCATCCTGGCTACATGAGACTGTAAAAAAAAGTCTTCTCGATTTTGTGTGTGTTGGGGAGTTTCGTGTGTACAGATACATGCATGTATGTTTGTGTGTTTGTGGAGGTGCCTGTCATGAAGCCTGAGTTTGGTCCCTGGAATTCACATGGTTGAAGGAGAGAATCGATTCTTGCATTTTGTCCTCTGATCTCTATACACATGCAGTGACACGTGTGTCTCCCTCTAATAAATAAATACATGTTAAAAAAAAAAGGCAGCGTAGGTAGAGAGAGGGTAGCGTGTGCTCGACACGCCATAGCTCTGCAGTAACGGCATCTGTGTTATTTTAATATTCTCCCCACGCATTCGAGTTCCTCTCCCACCACCTTTTTACATCTGCAGGGCTCTCTTGTGCAATGTTGTCAGCCTGTGTTCATCTCCCATTCCCCACACGCGACACAGCAGCAGCACAAAGGTGCTGCCCTGGACCTCCCAAGTCCCCTGCGTCCCTGCCGTTCTCAGAGGTTGCACTCTCCTTCCAGTGACACTCAACACCCGCTGACAGAAGCTTCTTAAGGCTCCTTTCCAGTCACATTCCTCTCCTGCTCAAACTCCCCTTTCTGCTCTTTCTGCAGAAGCACAGCCCAGCATCCAGAGTCCTCCGCCAGGGCCCAGGCATTCCCCATCTTCACATCAGCCACTTACACATGTCCCACAGCTGCTCCAGTGCTGGCTAAGCTCACCTCCGTCTCCCCGCTGGATAAAGTGGGTCTCCTGTCCCAGTCCAGTCACCTTCCCTCTGTCACTCTGCAGGAGCCTAACTCTTCCCAGGAGCATGAGTCCCCATGGTGCCGCAGGCTCCAAGGGCAGGACTGAGTTAATGGCTGAGGCAGCCTACACAGACTTGGAAGGGGTAACCTCGCCTCACTGTCCGTAAAGGACAGTCCTTAGCTGCTGGGTGCCCTTGCTTGATTGTTCATTCTGTGAAGACAAGAGTTTGGTTTGTAGCACCGTAGAACTGCCATGCTCTGTTAGAGGCCTGGTGTAGTCGGTACAGAGCCAGCTTCCTGGCTGTCATACTGCAGTGAGCTTCTCCATTCCTTAGGATGGGGTAAGGGAATTTGGAAATACAGACTCCTGGGCACATCAGGGGTGTTGGGGAACCTGGGCGCTGTGTCTGTAACACGTGCTGCAGGTGGTGGTATGGGGTCTGACAATACTCAATGCCAGGTTACTTCTTTGTTCACCACAGATCACCTGCTATGTGGGGGGCACTGTGTGTCCTTGTTGGAGATCTGCAAGTAAAGGACATGGGGTGGGCCCTCAGGGCCGCTACCTTGGGAGTAGCGGTTCAGATAAGGAGGATCTTGGGGAGGATCAAGATGAGAGATCAGCAGCTGGACTCAGTTTCCCTCAGCCTCCATCTCAGGCATTAGGGTAGGCCAGAGTAAAGTCTGTGTCCTGAGTGAGTAGGAGCCAGCAAGCTGGGAAACCAAGTTCAAGTTCGACTTGAAACCAAGTTCAGCGGGAAGTGAATGAACAAGCTCTGTGTCCCCGAGGGCAGGAACAGAGAGAATTGGGGTCATGAGAATGGTCACCAGTCCACGGGCCAATTTCCCAAATGTCTCAATTTAGATCCTGGCCTGCTTTTGACAAGTCATTGACCCCTGGGGCCAGTGTGGGGTCAGCTTGTGATTGTGACCTTGGGCAACATACTTAATTCCCAAGTCTCTATATGTAAGCTAGAGTGGAGAGCTGGAGACATGCCTCCCAAGATGTTTGTGTCCCAATCCCACACCTGTGACCATGTGACCTGCCTGAGACAGGATAGAACAGAGGATCTTGAGAGATGAGATTATCCACATGTATCCTCACAGAAGGCAGCCGGAGGACCAGGGTTCAGGGATGAGAAGACAGAGTACATCAAGGACGGGAAGCTATGCTACGGGGTCCGGCTGCAGAGCAAGGGGGCCGTGAGCCAAGACCATAGGTAGCTTCTAGAAGTTGGGGAAACCGGAAACGGCATCCCTATACTAGCCTCATTCAGATTTCCCTGACCTCCAAAGCAGAGGAAGGATGCATCTGTGTTGTTGAAGCCACTAAGCTTGCAGTAATTGTTATGAGAGGCCCCCAGGAAACAGCCATAGAGAGAACTCCAACCTTGCAGAGTCCTCATGGGGCTCAAAGCTCACATCAGAGAAGAGCTACAGCCAAGTAAAACTCAGTAAATGTAACAATATTTACAATAGAGGTAGGCAAAGGTAGAAAGGGAGAGGGGAAGGAAGGGGAGGGAAGGGAAGGGAATGGAAGAAGTGCAATGGGGAGGGGAAGAGGCAGGGGAGGGAGGGGGAAGGAGAAGGAAGGAGAGGGAACTGGGAAGAGAGAATTGAAGGCAGCACCTCTCAGGTGGCTTTTCTTCCTAGACCCCTCCCTTGCAGGTTGGAGTGGCTATGGGAACTTCAGAAATGCTCCTGGCTGAGTCCTATACCCCTCAGGTCCCGGTTTATCATCCTGTCCCCTAGCAATCAGCATGCAGGCTGAGATTGCTTCCCAGCTATCCATCTTTCAGGAATTCAACCTTTGAGGTTGGCTTCTGGGTTGCCCCACATCTCCAGTTCCCAGAAGCCATTGGCTGGGTGCTGGGATCTGGCAGCCCCACCCACACGTCCTCCAGGTGGTACCCTAATCTCTTCGCTTAGACAAGCTGTGATCAGGACCTGAGCAGGGCACTGCCCAGAGGACAGCACTGGTGGCTGAGCACGGGGGATGGGCTGGCCGTCTTGCAGCCTCCTCTGAAGCTGTCCTCTCTGGCCTCTCCCAGGTACGTTCGTCTCGGCCTTCACTGTGCTATGTGGGGCCCGCACCGACCTCCCAGACAGGCACGTGTGCTGCGTCTTCTGGCTGAACATCGCTGCGGCCCTCATTCAGGTGCTCACGGCCATCGTTATGGTGGGCTGGATCATGAGCATCTTCTGGGGCATGGATATGGTCATCCTTGCCAGTGAGTAATTGCCGGTGTGCCTGAGGGGGGGGGGGGGAGCCTGGCCAGGGTGCCAGAGCTGTGGAGAGGCCTATAAGGAACAGGAGAGGAGGCCTGCAGTTGGGCCAGAATCTCTCATCCCAAAGACAGCTGTATCCTTGGACACAGCTTCCAAGGACACCCTTGTTCCTCTGCCCTAGTGCCATGGCCTCCTGGTCCCGAGCTCTTACTCTACTGAGCCAGCCCTACAGGGTGGGTCCCCAAGGGAGGGGTCCTTACCAGCAAAGATAGCTCTAGCTGCCTTTATCAAGGGAACTGGATAAGTTGGGGTATTCAGAATGAAGTCAGCCTCCAGGACCTTGGTTGTGTGTCTCCATCACCGTTTCTAGAGGGAGAGCAAGGCCACGCACTGTCTTCACCCCCAGGAAGCCGTGTAACTGTGTTTTACACACAGACCTGCATGACTCTTCACTGGGTTAGACTACGCTCTTCCGTGGGTTGGTGCCAAAGCCTTACAAGTTCCCACGGTCACTGAAGGTGTTCGTGATTCATCCATCGCTATCACAAAATAAGTTTGGGCACAAAGATGTTTTGTGGAAGCATATAAAGTTACAAAATCGAATTTACCAGAGACAAATGATCATTTTAAAAATAACCTGGCAGAATCTTAAATCAGACATCACCTGTCTTGAACAGTTTTTCTCTGTACCTCCAGGCCTGTACCATCTCATTGGATGGCGGGGGGGGGACCCCTCAATGACTGGGGCCACGTCTCCTCTGTCCCACCTCATTGGATGCGCGGGAGGGGGGGACCCTCAATGACTGGGGCCACGTCTCCTCTGTTCCACCTCATTGGATGGCGGGAGGGGGGGACCCTCAATGACTGGGGCCACGTCTCCTCTGTCGCTTTGCTCTTTGTACCTCGTCCCCACCTGCCACCCCTCACTGGGCTCACAACTTGAATGGCCAGTGTAGAAGCAAGCCGTGCCAAGTCCTAGGGCGCTGGGCAGGCAGAGGCAGGACTGTGCGATCTGTAGAATCGGCTGGTGGAGATGGCTGCTGGCTATGGTGGCTGGTCACTGAGAAGACTGAACACCCTGGGGCTGGAGCCCTGTCTTTGCAGGGTCACTGGCAAAGCCTTCCATCATTTTACATTCCCAGTGTGCCTTGGCCTCTGTGTTCATACTGTTTCTCTTTTTCTCTCCTCTTCCTCCTGCTGCCTCGCATGTCTGCTGCTGCAGTCTCCCAAGGTGAGTCTGTCCACACTCTCTACTGCACAGACACCCCACCTTCTTAACTGGTTGATGGTTAGTTGTATTTTTAGCTTTTCTTTGGAAAGGAAGGGGCCTGCCACAGTGAATGGGTCCAAAGTTCTGTACCAGCTTGGTCCGCTTGTGACCACTCTTGTCTCTCCTATTGCTCCTACGCCCCTAAATAGCACTGGATTGTTAGCACCCGAGATTGACAGGTGGCCTATTACATGGGGAGAGACCCAGTCGGGGCTCCTGGCACTCCTCCTCAGACGAAGGTAACCGGCCGGCAGAGTGGCAGCTCAGCATTCTATAACCCCACCTAGTCAGATTAGCAACAATCCCCTGGCATCACTAGTGCCCCAGAAAGGGATGGGGGTGCGGCCAGAGGTGAAGCAGTAGTCATCGTATATGAGGGCCTGCCTTCAACTCCAATACTAGAAAAGAAGAATCTCGTGATTAACAGCGATGATCTGAAGGCTCCATGTGCTCCAGCCCCATCCCTGTCCCAGCCACCCAGCTGGTTGAATATATGTCAGACAGTTGCTCCCTTCTTGGAAGCCAACTTCCCCTCATCCTTCCTGCCTCCCTCCATCCCTTCCTCTTTCCTCCTTTACAGTCTTGCCTGTAAAGTGTAGATCTTTGCTGCTCACTAGACAAATATGGACCTCATAGTAAAAACAAGGTCCCGTGAGTATAATCTGGTCTAGGGTCATGCTGGACAAATCCTAACAGGAGTGCTCTCCTAACCACCTCCCTTCTTCTCTTTCCTCACAGGGTACAAGGATCAAGGTATCCCACAGCAGCTGTGAACCTGCAGGACCTGCCGGCGGAGTCCAGGGTCCTGTGAGGGCTGCGCAAGGTGGCTCTGGGCACAAGGACCTTCACATGTTCTCTTCTGCCATTTCTCAGATTGGGGTGGAAAGGAAGTACTTAAAAATATTATTTATTTTGAAAAACATACCTGCTTTTCTCAGCAGGCTCTGAGGCCAGCTTCTCTTCCTGCTCTAGAGGTGCAGGGGAGGAACAGGCACAGACACCAGGACTGGGCTAGAGGCAGGATATTGAGCAAGCGCCAGGGATGCTGGGATGCTCATCCAACTGCCCGCTGAACAGCCCAGTGCTGACGGGCTGGGCTGCTATAGGCCCTGTGCAGGTTGGTGATCAGGCTCTCTCCGAGGTGTCAGGACTTCATGGAACACTCCCTCTGAGTCCTCACCCCCTGCTCAATTGTGTGGTTCCCTGTATCCTCTGTGTTCTCCCAGGGGCAGTATTAGGGTGAGGGTTGCAGGGTGGCCAGGTGGCAGCCCAGTGTGGAAAGGTCCTTGGGTCCCCACAGGGGTCTGATGACGCTCCAGCCTTCTAGTTGCTGTGTGTGTGTGACCTTTGCTTCCCTGAGGCAAGGGTGGCACTGGCTCCACCTCTGGGATGATATTGCTAGACATCCAGATGTTTATATGCAAAATTACTAGACCCAGTTGTGAATGACTGCAGACCAGCAGCCTTCCTGGGCATACTCGCTATTGTTTCTGGTCCTCTCTCTTTTTTTCTGACATCCATGTGTTTCTGAATCCAGATGGTCTGGTTAGAGGAAGATGATGGAATCCATCCAGTGCTATTTTCTAACACCCCAGCTGACCCTGGGCTTCCCACCCACCATCAGGCGTGTGGATAGCTCTGGAGAATCCTGTGAATAGTCAGATTCCTTGGGACCCATGAACTGTAAATAACCTTGCCTGTTCAGGTCAGATCTCACCTGAGGGACATTTGAGACTGGTCTTCATTTGAAGTGTCAGAATGGCAGAGTAACATCATGAGGTTGGGTACTTCAACCTGAAGTTCATACACGCCGCAAGAGGGTGATGCGTCGTGAGGCTGAAGTTGTCGGTGTGGTGTGTGTGGACTGTGTGCTTCTCCAAGCAGCTCACCCAGAAGTGATCAGTACAGAGTCAGATCCTTAACAGGGGGAGAAACCAACAGAAGGTGTGCGGGAGCCAATCTGAAATGAAGAAAAAGTGATCCAGAATCACAGTGACGGTGGCTATTTGTATCTCGTTTCATTCTCGTTCTAACGTAGGAAGCGCTAACATGTGGGACAGGCCCAGAGCTCAGTTCCCTGCCACTCTGGCTTCGAGCCATAAGTGGGTTCCTCTTGGAAAGTTGCTCCTGATCTAGCCGAAACTCTGTCACAGCGTGGCCAGGGCTGGAGAAAGGAGCTGTCCAGTTTCTGCTTTGATGGATGGAGGCTCTTGGGAAGCAGCTCCCATTTCACTGGGGTTCTAGCCCTCTGTAAGGCTTCTTAATTGTAAACCTTGGAAGCAGACCTCCAAAGTGGACAGCCCCTGACGTCATGGAAAGATGGAGTCATATTGGCTCTGTCTCTGGGCTAGCCTGACTGTCCTACCCTGTGTCTACCCATTAGCTTCTTCCATGATTGTGTGGGACCGAGTTGCCCTCTTGGACTGCCTCTCAGGGTCCTGTATCTATCTTCCTGTGTTTCCTTCTGTCACTTCTGTTTGTTCGAAGCTCCTGTCTTGGGTATGGGTCAGGCTTGGTTCTCCCCACAATGCTATTACTCTGGCAGATCACTGCTCTCAAAGAAGCTTCCTTAGGAAGCAAAGCTCCCCAAGACAGCTACAGCGACGGGAAATGGCGGGTCCCTGTGTGTAAGTGTACATTCCTCCTCCCTGGTGGTCTGGCTTCTCTCTCCCAACTCTTACCAGGCTGGAGAGCACAAGCAGGGAGAGGAGTAGGGAGGTGAGCAGGGAGGAGAGACCGGGTTCTAGGGCTAAGCAGACCCGATTCCTCGCGCTGAGAATCGGACTAGGTACAAAGAAAGACCATGGGACTCCTTGCTTCTGGTGGAAACGGAGATCGCTTTATTCAGGGCGGGCAGGGGGCGGGGCTGGGTAGGCAGCCTACCTGCCAACCTTGGTACACTGGTCCCACGTCCATGGGGCAGGGGCAGGCAGTGGGCAGTGTGATGTAGGCAAGAGGAGGGGCCTGGTCTCTCCTGCCCTGGGGGTGGGGATCCCGCAGCACTCTGGACTCTGGCTGGGTGGAGCCCCCCCCCCCCGAGTCCATGGCGTGGCACCTGTGCCCTCCCATGCTGCCAGCCCACAGCAACTCTGCCCCACATAGTCAGTGATGACAGGCCTTGGCAAGGGCGACCCCTACAGCTAGGGGCAAGTCGGTTTCCCTGCGTTGGACTGGAGGAGGCTACTGGGGGAGTTGAAAGGAGATGGCAATTTGTATTGCTTGTTTAGTGACATGAGCCATACTTGAGTGGGACTTTACTGAGTGGCAGGCATCAACATGAGTTGCAGTGTGGGATGGCTTAATACAGAGGTTTGTGAGCTTGGAAAGCTGCCTCCCTGGCACCCCCTCACTCCAGGTGGCTGGTGTGGGTAGATTTAGGAGCCCCCAGAATAGTTGCCACTGGCTCCAAACAGCAGCACCTGGTGAGGCATGACCTTAGCATAACATTCTGAGTGCTGGGCAGTGGCTAGTTCACTCCACACGGTCCAAACTGACCACTGGGTCTGGGTGACCAGAGTTCATTTACTGAACACCAGCTGTCTAGAAAGCTGGGCCATCAACCCAGAAAGTGCTTAGTGGCTGCAGGACCCTTTCTGTGACAAAGCTGCCGGGATGGCAAAGCTCAGGGCTGCTGTCCCAGCCTTGGGAAAGAATTCAGAATATTCCCTGGCTGTGAGTGCCAGGACCTAATGTGGCATGGTGATCAGAGCGGCCATTCTTTCCATCTAAGTGGACCCTGGAGCGAGGAGGCACCGGGTGGCCTGAGCGTCCTTCCATTGCTGTAGTAAAATATCCCACAAAAAGCAACATGCAAAAGGAAAGCCTCTTTTTCTTATAAGTCCAGGTCATACACAGAGTCATAACAGAAGAGTCATGATGGCGGGAACCGGAAGCAGCGGGTCACACCACATCAAGAGCAGAGAGGGACGAATGCATCCATGCCATTTGCTCAGCCTGCTCTGTGTACAGCTAGCTTTATGTGAGTTCATAAAGTCCAGGACCAGCCCTCAAAACTGTGCCACGCACATTCGGGTTGGGTCGCCCCACTTCAGTGAACAATTAATGTCCACAGACATGCCCACAGGCCAATCTGTCCAGTAAGTCCTCAGTAAGACTCTTTGGGTGGCTCTAGGTTCTGTCAAACTAGAACGGGCAGGGTGAAGTGTATTGTGGAGATCACTGGGGACCGGAGGCTGGGGCCCGGAGGCCGATGTGGTACTACCCCACCCCCAGTCTCAGACTGACGAATCTGCTGCCCTCGCCCAGGTCAAGTCTCCAGCTGCACTGGAGAGAAGAGAAGGAAGTGTCGTGGGCATGGTCAGCTCCCTGCCTCCGTGGCTGCAGACCCAGGTCCAGCCCCAGCGAACAGCCTCAGCCGCAGGCCTGGCTCAGGTGCTGCACAGAGCAGTTCATCTCCTACTGTTCTGTGAGCAGCCTGTGAAGGGAGACTTTGTTAAGCTTTCACATGGAGAGTAGAGGCTCCCGAAAAAGTGAGGTGTCTCCTCCAGGGACACAGCCCTCAGAAGTCACAAGGGGATGGCGTTTACTTCGCCCCTTCCTGGATTCTTGACCTCATCAACCCTCAAAGCCATGCCCCTGGCTTCTTCAGGTCCCTTGTGGAGGGTGGAAGTCAATGGCAGCTAGAGACAGAGTTGGTGCTCAGAGCTGCCTGCCTCATGGGACCCGGTTCCTGCGTTCCCTCGCAGGACTGAGGCTGCACCGATGCACGTGAGGTGTAGGATGCTGGGGGCTGAGGAGCAGAGGGGAAAACTAAGACAAAGGAGACGCAAAGAAAGCGATCCATGTGGCTAGCATGTCCCCTGGATAGAAAAGGATCCAGACATGCGAAAGAAAGGCACCTACATAACCAAAACCCTGGGTCTGAGGCCAGCATGCAGTGACCGGAAACCCTAAGACCAGAAAAATCCCCACAAGGCCCAAGGGTCCTGGAGGGGAAAGCGCGGCTGGCGACAGTGGTCCTTTCACCCAAAGTTGCATACACAGCTGTCCTACTCTAAGTCCCGTTCTTTAGCTGGCGTTTTGCTGGCTGGTGCTGACCTCAACACACCTCTGGCTTGATGTGAGGTGGGAGTAGGCCACCCAGGCCTCAGTGATGGTCGTCGTAGTTGCTAACGGTGCTTGAAGGAAGCTCGGGCCATGCGCAGAGAGCTGGGGACGCAGACAGGCAGAGGCTCTGTTGGTGGTGCTGGCTCCCAGCAGGTTTTTCTCATACCCTCTGGGCCATGTTTAAGTTCTATTGTGGAGGTCAGAGGACAGCTTCGGGAAACCCCCATCCTCACTAGTCAGAGCTTCCGGAGGCTGGCCTCGTCTGTGGTTTGGGAGACCTTGGGCTTAGAGAACAAACTGTAGCCACTGTATTTCCTACTCCAGCGCAGAAGGGCACCCGATGTAGACCAAGGTTTCCCTCTAGTGGGAGCAGAAAGCCAGGACCCCGTCTGTGGGCCTGGGGGTGGGACCACGCCACCTGCCGTGGGGTTCTGCAGTCAGCAAGTGTTCCTCCCGTGCCTAAGTGCACAGACCCTGAGCTTGGATGAAAGGCTCCCTCCACTCCACACCCCTGCAATGCTCACCCTCTGCCATTGACAACAAGGTGGGGGAGACCCTTTCTCTAAGGACAGCTGCTCTATCTCCTTCCAGAGAGTCCTGTGTCCAGGTTGTAGGGAACATGGCAGTCATCTTGGACCATGGCAGTGACATGTGAAGAGTGGGTGGGTGGGCCTACATTCTTCCTCATCTTTCTTCCTGTCGGCCTTTGAGCACTCCTGAATGTTACTAGGTCCACAGAGGCAGGGTGTCCTTCTACTCAGAGCCTGACCCAGCCTAAATCCCATGATGCACCAGAACAGGATGAATCCCAATCACAGTGGTCCTGAGTGTCCTCCACTTCCCAGGGTGAGTATGTTCTAGTTTCACCGACGGTCCCTCCAGCCACCTTGTTCTCCATTTGACCATCTACAATGTAGGAATAAAGCCAGTCCTTCATTGCCCCCAATCATTCCAAAGCCGAGGGTTTAGAGAGGCTACGCCCACTCAGGCAGGGGAGGCATGCTGACCTCGTGACTCACAAAGGCTGGCAGCCCCAGACTGGGAAAGCCCAGACTCTTTCTGGCAAAACACATACTGGGCCAGCATGCCATAATCCCCAGGGAAAGTGACCTTTCCTGGACAGACACAAAGAAGCGCCTCTTTGCCCCAAATAGGTCACCAAAAGACCAAAGAAATGATTCCACCCAAGTTAAGTCTGAAACCTGGTGAGTTATGGGCGTACAGGAGCACGGGTGACTCTTGGTAAGCCATACTGAAAAGCCCCACCCGGGCACGGATGACAACCCAAGAAAGCTGCGTCAGTGCGGTCCTCACCCCGTCAATCACCCTCACTGTGCACACCAATTCTCTGTCCTGGACTCTGTGAGCTCAGTATCCCCACTGCACCAAACCCAGGTCTACTGCAGCCCCAGGACCCCAGAGTGTTCTGATGTGGGAGGTGCTAGGAGGGGCAATAACCTCTTCCCGGGGCTTTTCTGAGATGCAGGCAAGACTTTTATTTCTTGTGCTTCTCCTGACTGCCTTCCCCAGCCGAGGAGCCAGTGAGGGGTAGAGGAGGAATGGAGTTTTGAGCAGAAGCAAGTGATGGTGGAGCTTGTGAGGAACTTCAGCGGCTCCAGTGGAGCTGGGCTGGTCCTTCTCATCGGCATGGTTGGTTACCGTTGCACAGGATGTTTGGTTTCGTCTCCAACAACACATGAAAGTACGACACTGGCTTTGCCCTGAATTATGGGCGACTATTGTGTTGTGAATTCATGTTTTGCTGTTGCCATTGGCTTTGTTTGGATCTCTTTTCTCTGTTAAATCAATTGCTTTACACTTTGATTGTTCTCTGACAATATCCGGGGCTCTCTTATCTCACTCCTATCACAGGGAGTCCACATACCCCAGTCCAGCAAGAGGGAGGTGGGTATTGCTAGCCCATTCCAAAGGTTGCCGTCTTTCTTGGAATATCTCAGCCCTAGAGAAGACTCTAGAACTGCCTGGCCAAAACCTCAAGCCTGGGGCCCAGGTTTGACTTTGGCTAAATTTTTCCAGTGTCCTCAGTCTTGGCCCTGGGGTCCACGGGGCCCCACAGGAGCAGAGCAGGGCTCCTGCGTCTCCAGCCTCCTGTCAGCTTTGAACCCCTTCCTTCCAGCAGAGCTGCTATACTTGTGATGGCGACACCACCACAGCAGCAGGGCCTGGTACATATCTCCACATACATATGTGTACAGACACACGTGCTCCTGTTATAAAGATACAAAGCATGGTATTTCTTCGGCATTCTAATTCGTGCTGTTTTTTTAATCCTTGGAAATATGGTTTTGGAAATACTTTCTTTTTCCTTTCCCTCTTTTCTATGTAATAAACATTCATGTTACCTTTCTGGTAGCTTCTCAAATTCCCATGTCCTCCATTTCTGTAGTCAGATCTCTAACTGTCCTAAACGCTTCCATCCCCTCTCTCCCTACGACCTCAGCTTCCGGTGTTTCCATTCTGAAGGCCGCCTTCCCCTCTCCCGAGGGACCGATCCAAAGATCTCTGCTAGATGGGTCCCCTGTAGACAGGGACATATATTCTGAGCGACACACTAGGACCCGAATGGTACGTTGGGAGCCCATTTCCTTTCTTGGCGGTTGGACTGGCTGGCGAGGGCCGTGTGTGTGATACGCGGTGAGATGTTGTCTTCTATAAATGAGCAGCTGGGTATGGGCAGTCAGAACTTAGAGCTGACTGCTGGCCATCACAAGGGGTCTTCTGAAATGAGGAGGGGAGAGCAGGGTGCTGTCTACAGCCCAGCCAACATCATCCTTGACGGATCCATGGAGACCTGGGGATCTTAGCAAATTTGCTGATGAAAGGAAATAAATACGTTACAGACGGACATAGGAGAATCCAGAAAGTGTTCTAAAATCTGACAAAATAGACTTCAAGATCAGAGAGAAGAGATAAAGTTGGTCACTTCATACAGATAAAGGGAACGATCCATCAAGGGGACATTACGATTCTAAATGTATCTGCCTTTAACACAGGCGCACTCAATCTCATAAAACAAGTACTGTTAGATGGAAAGCCACAGACGGAGCTTTGCACGATAGTAGTGGGCGACTGCAATATCAGACTCTCACCAACAGGCCGTTCCCACAGAAAATAAACAGAAATATTAACATTGAATGGCATTGTTCGTGAAACTGACTTAACAGACATCTAAGAACATTCCATTCAAATGCTGTGGAATCACATTCCTCTCGGCAGCCCATGGAACACCCTCCGGTATTGGGACACAAAGCAAGTCTCAACAAATACAAGAAAATTAAAACAATTTCTAGACCCTGACTGATCACAGTAATATAAGACTACAAATCAGCACTAAGAGAAACTCCAGAATACACATAAATTCATGTAGAATCTAGGGATTCTGGACAGGCAGAAGAAAAAAGTGTAACAGATGGAGCCCACTTGGGTTGGCAGAAGATCAATGCTTATGGACAATTAGCTTCCCTGCTCCCCCACACTTATGGGATGCCCAAGAGCATCTCAGGATCGTGAGCCAACATACATCATCTACTGTAGTTGCTCCAGGAGCAGCAAGCTGGAGGACCGAGTGAGACATGCCCACAGTGTTGCCATCAGTTCTGGGGTGGTCAGGGACTAGTGTCCAGCTCCTCATATGCCAAGGACCTCTTCCCAACATCTTCCTGTTTCCTTAGAGCAACCCACAACCCATGTTAGCTTTGCCATAGCTGGGATAGGATGTCTAGCAAAACAACTCCAAGGAAGAAGGGTTTGTTTTCCACAATGTTTTGGGGATTTTAATCTATGTGGGGGGATGTAGTAGTGAGGACACAGACACAGAGAATCTCACATGATGGCAGACAGTAACAGAAAGGGGCCAAGGGAAGAGAATACCTTCAAGAACACACTCCCAGTGACCCGCTTCCTCCAGCCAGCTCCCACTTTTCAAAGTCAAGGACAGGAGGGAGGGCAAAGGACTCTTCGTTTACCATGCACATGCATGTCTGGGGTGGGCATGCCTTCTCACATGCTTTCACATGCTCTCTGCTCTGCCTTCTACTATAGAGGGAGGAAACTGAGTGGCAACATGGCCACACTGTGTGTTTTTCATAGTGCTGCTGAGCCAAGGTAATAGTGAACCTATAGAGCCAGGGTAAGGGATACTACAGGCCCAGAAAGCAGTAGAGCTGGGTTGTCTCTAGTCATGGTGACGCAGTCTACGTACGTGGCCCCTTTCTCTGACCCATGGTGGGCATATGTTCACCAATGCAGCCGATGCTGGTTCATGAAATTATGGAGTAAGAAACTGCCTGTGGAAGGCTGGAGAGATGGCTCGGCAGTTAAGAGCTCTCGCTCTTGCAGTGAGTCTGAGTTCAATTCCCAATACCCACATGCTCACAACCATCCATCAACCCAGGTCAAGGAGATCCAACTGGAATGGTGAGCACACATGCATGCAGGCAAAACATACACATAAAGTAAAATAAATCTAAAAGAAAGAAAGAAACTGCTGGGAGCAGGCTGGCTGCAGTTAGTCACAAAGACACACAGTGGTACTGTGGATCAACTCACGTCCCTTCCACAGTCCTCATGCTGGAGCCTAACTCACAGCATCCACAATAGGTCCCATTCTGTAGTGACTAATGTGCTCCTAAGAAGATGAGACTAGGGCCTGGAGAGATGGCTCTGAAGAGCAATGGCTGCTCTTCCAGAGGACCAGTGTTCAATTCCCAGCACCCACATGCCAGCTTACAATTGTCTACAACTCCAGTTCCAGGAGATTCAACACCCTCACCCTCACACAGACATATATGCAAGCAAAGATGCACGTAACATAAAAATAAATGAATTATTATTGTTATTATTATTATTAGAAGAAGAGGAAGAGGAGGAGGAGGAGGAGGAGGAGGAGACGGAAGGAGGAGGAGGAGGAGGAGGAAGAGGAGGAGGAGGAGACGGAAGGAGGAGGAGGAGGAGGAGGAGGAAGAGGAGGAGGAGACGGAAGGAGGAGGAGGAGGAGGAGGAGGAGGAGGAGGAGGAGGAGGAGACGGAAGGAGGAGGAGGAGGAGGAGGAGGAAGAGGAGGAGGAGACGGAAGGAGGAAGGCCAGGATATACACACACACACCAAGAGAAGATTATAGTAGCTATTTGCAAGTCAGAAAGAGAAGCCACGGAGGGACCCTGACCTTGGACTTTAGTCCCTAGCACTGTGAGCGTTCTGCTGTTGGAGTCAAAGGCCTGTGATTCTTGGTTATGGCAGCTGGAACCAACTAGTGTTGTGCTACAAACCAGGAATGACCAGATGGTTGTAGTGAGACATTTTGAAGGAGTTTTGTGATCTTGGTTTCCCTAAAACACAGTATGATTTTTGGATATGTTTTTGTGCCCATCCCAGGGCAGTTTGATTTAGACTATTCATTACCAATGTCTATGAATTGTTTACATGTTGCTATGAAAAACATAATTTTGCCACATGCAGCTTGTCCTTGTGATTGTGTGCAACTTAGACTTCTGGGAACTTTGCTCAGAGTATTGGTCACATATTGGTCACAGACTGGAGAGCTGGGAGGGAATTAGGTTTGGGGATATTGCATTGAGACATTAGTCCAGTTCACTATCAGCTCCTGCTCTCCCAGATTCAAGTCTATCTTCTTTTTTTTTTTCCTTTTCTGAGCTAGAGGGTAAACAAGCATGGTAGCAGCCTGCTGCAGATGGTCACGTGAAACTGCAACAGAAGGAGAATGTCCCAAAGAAAGACAGCTCACTTGGATGGGGCAGCACTTTCATGGCCCAGGGCACAACCTGGGCCCAGGAGACTTTGGAAAGTCTAGTGTCCAACCACTCTTCCCCAGTGCCTGTGAGGCTCGGCTGGGTCTTGGGTACCCCTGGGGTAAACCTAGGGCAAACGTTAGTTTGAGGCTGTGTCCCACTAGTGACTTGGATACCATGAGTTAGTGGCTTCTTCGCCTGATGGTCAGTGAGTTTTAGCCACGCCCACCCGGGTCCTTTACCTGAGAGAGCAATGAGAGGAGGCCCGAGCTCAGCAGAGGCTCACAACTGCATCCAAGGCAGGAGTGGGTATTTCTTTTCTCATCAAATATGGCAATACCTGCAAACAAAAATGCTGTATGGCAAAGAAACATCTACACTGTGGAGGAAGCAAGCTTCATCTAGAAGCCACCCGGAGCCTCTGAGCTGCCAGGTTAGCGGGGAAGTCTGGAAGCCAGGAGACAGTGGAGCCATCTCTGCTGTTGGCTTCTAGGAAAGCTAGACACATATCCAAAGTCCTTTGGAGAAACTGAGGCACACATGTACCATCTTCCAACAGAGCAGGGCCCTGACTCTGCATCTGCTGCTCCCGGCATAGACATGGCCCTCCTTGCTGCTGCCCTTTCCTGGCTATCCTTAGCCTGGGAGCCACATTTTCCAGTGTGACACAAGCTGGTCTTGGCTCTGCCAGGGGACAAACACCTGCCTTACTCACACCCACTCGATGCTGGAAAAGCAGTCAATCCCAGAAGCCACCCACTCCTGAGCAAGAGTGGGTCTGCAGCCCTAGCCAGGTCAAAAGTGAGCAAGCCCCCTCCTATTGTGCTTGCCTGGATAGCCTAGGGGCTTACTAGAGTTTCTTTACCTAGACAAGTTTCCCACCTTGGTCCTAATGTGTTTTGTAAGCCTGAAGCTACTTGTGGCTAAAGTTCTTGGAGCAAGATGGCAACATGCAAAGCAGGGCAGAAAGAAGAGGGAAGGGTGGGGAGGTGTTGCTAGTGCTAGCTCTGCCTAGCCTGGTCTCAGCCACCAGAGCCACATGGGCTGTATCCCTCCCTCTCCCCATCCCTCTCTCCCTCCTTCCTTCCCGCCCTCCCTTCCCTCTCCTTTATTACTTCTACCTTTCCTCCATTGCTTCTTTCTTCATTCCCTCCTCTTCCCCTGTGCTTCTTTCTCCTTCCCACAGCTTATTCAAGTTCTCTTTCTGTGTGTTTGTCTCTATCTCCTCCCTCCTCTCTTGTGTGTGTGCTCATGCATGTGTGTGTGTATGTGTGTGTGTGTGTGTGTGTGTGCATGTGTGTGTATGTGAGAGTGTGTGTGTATCTGTGTGTATGTGCATGCGTGTGTATGTGTGTGTATATGTGAGAGTGTGTGTGTGTGCGTGTGTGTGTATGTGAGAGAGTGTGTGTGTATGTGTGTGAGTGTGTGCATGTGTGTGTATGTGAGAGTGCGTGTGTGCGTGTGTGTGCATGTGTATGTGAGAGAGAGTGTGTGTGTATGTGTGTGTGTGCATGTGTGTGTATGTGAGAGTGTGTGTATGTGTGTATGTGTGTGAGTGTGTGTGCATGTGTGTGTATGTGAGAGTGCATGTGTGTGCATGTGTGTGTATGTGTGTGTGCATGTGTGAGTATGTGAGAGTGTGTGTGTGCATGTGTGTGTGCATGTGTGTGCGCATGTGTGTGCGCGTGTGTATGTGTGTGTGCATGTGTGTGTATGTGAGAGTGTGTGTGTATGTGTGTGTGCATGTGTGTGTATGTGAGTGTGTGTGTGCATGTGTGTGTATGTGTGTGTGCATGTATGTGTATGTGTGTGTGCATGTGTGTGTATGTGAGAGTGTGTGTGTGTGTGCATGTGTGTGTATGTGTGTATGCATGTGTGTGTATGTGAGAGTGTGTATGTGTGTGTGTGTGTGTGTTATCTGGGCCAGCTGGAAACATGTAAAATTCTGTTAAAGATTTCTGTAAAGTGTCCCTCATTCCTTCCCCATGTAGTTCTGTACTTTTCATTAAATGCGGAGGAAAAGCCCTTTGTTAGGGCCACAGGGACAGGGACAGAGCCTCAGACAGCATCAGGCAGGCACAGATCTAGACTCAAACAGCAGCCAGGGAACGAGGAAGACACAGGGAGGAAGCAGAGAACTCAACTCTCGGCTCACTCTTGTGTAAATGACTCCAAGGAGAGTGCTTTTAATTCGCTTTCCTTAATGTGACACTGACACATTATTGGTGATTCTGAGTTTATTACTAATGTGTGCAAACCAACACAATGCATGCTCTCAGTACTGGCAAAGTTCCTCCGGTAAGCCGGGAGTCGGGGGTGGGCGAGGGCTGATGAAGTGAACTCGAGGCCACAGTCAGTAAC
Source organism: Cricetomys ansorgei (assembly GCA_026225945.1). NCBI lineage: Eukaryota > Metazoa > Chordata > Mammalia > Rodentia > Nesomyidae > Cricetomys > Cricetomys ansorgei. The sequence goes on from JAMJFZ010000094.1 coordinate 9,531,031, forward strand.
GTTGTCTAAGCCTCTGCCTCTTGATCCTCAGGAAATGAGGGCGAAGGGCAGCAGCTGGGCCTTGGAAGTTTTTTGTACCCAGCTTCTTAGCCAGTGTCCTGCCAGCCATTCCCACTTTGCATATTCCCCACAAAGCAGGGGCAAGGACACACAGCACTTTATAGACAGGGCTGAGTGTCTCAGACACAAACTGTCTGCTAAAATAGCACTGACTTCTGGACATGTTTATTTTTCTCCTGCCAGTGCCTGGCTGCTGAGTGACACAAAGCCCACACCTGTATATTGCCTCTCCTGCTTTCCCCTTAAAATGGAAAATCTTCTATGCAAAGAATCCTCTGCACCTAATGTAGATCAGAATTCTTTTTCCCTGGCTTGCTGCCTCTTTGCAGAGGCATACTCATGCGTGCAAACCCTGCCAGAGCTCAGCAGAGGGAACCACTATCATGGTGTGTTCCATGCTGGACAGTGGAACCCTGAGTGCTTCAGCTCAGGGGTTTTTATTGATACAGAACTCCTCAGGTGTTCCTACTGATAGCACTTACAGATCACGAGCAATCAAACATCCCCCACATAAAGCCAACACTTGCAGACAATCCACAGCATCCTTCCCTGTGTCCCTGTGGATGCATGTTCTGTTCCCTCCATCGTCAGTCCTCCAGATAGTTCATATTCAGCTTCTGAACTCAGTTTGGTGGCAAAACTTTTGCAAAACCTTTCTCAAATGACATTCATGTCCCTGTCTTAGGTCAGGCCTGGTCTTTGCCCTATGGGACCCCTTGTTTTCCCTGCCATGGTGCTCTTACTACTGTGTCACACATACCTGCTATCTGTCTACCACCTCCCACTGTGTCTTAAACCTGGACTCCCATGTTCACTAGAGCAAGGTATCATTTGTGGCTTAAATGCATCATTCCCTGACCAGCCTCTTATACCTTGATGTCCACAAGGGGGCAGGCTCCCTAGTGGGGCCTTGCTGTTGCTCAGCTGTTCTGGATTCACTCTAGCCTGTGTTCTCAGTAAGCATGACAGAAATTGAGCAATTTTCCCCCTCCTCTCATTGAAAGAGAGCAGGGCTGTGTTGTCAGAAAACTGTCACAGATCCTGTTTGTCCATAATATGCAGAAACTATTTTTAAAATGACACATGCTACCACACTGAAAAGCACAGAAGTTCACGTGGGACTTTCTGCCCTGCCCCTACTTAAATCCCATTCACAAGTTTAGAAAGATACAGGGAGGGAAGAGCTGGGTCAGATAATGATGCTAGTCACAAGAGGTCCGCCTTTGTGGTCTGAACTCTGTGGCCTCTGGATCTGCCCACTACAGCCATGGTCCCCAGGACTATGTGTGCAGCATAAGGAGACACATAGTAGGGCCACAATGCCTGGTGGATATTTTTTTTTCTTGAGAACTTTCTATTGGGGTCTGTCAGGGGTTGTGACTGTCGCCTAGGTGTCTCCTGGTTTACAAACCCTCCCTTTGAGTGCCTCCCCCATCTTCTGTCTGCTTCCAGTCTCGCTTCTCCATTGACTGTCATCTCAGGTCTGTATCCAGTGTGCTAAGTGCCAGGAGCAGGGCCACAGCTGTCACAGTGAAAGCAAAATTGAAATAAAGGACACACATGCTGTTTCCTGGTGTTCTTGGGAACTGGGTGTTTTCTGCATGTCTGCGGAAGGGCTGTGAGTGGCAAGCAGACTTGGTTCTGCACCCTCACTCAGACTGCGGGGAAAGGGTACTGGATGCCACAGGTGCCAATGCTGAGCTTCTGGAGGGTCACCCAAGTCTAGCACAAGCAGCCCCTCACTCTAGTGGACCCAAGTCCCCAGCCCCATCTGCAGGGCCTGCCAGGTGCCATGACCCTTCAAGTAGCCCTGCTCCCATGTGCCCCGGGCTCCAGCCTTTTCGGGATGTTCCATCCTGTGGCGCAGCCAAGTACTAGGACTCACTCCCTGAACTGCTCAGGGATGTAGATGTGCAGAACCATAGGCAGGTCATGAATTTGGTCCAAAGCCAGGGTCTGTTGTTCCCTAGCCGGGTGGTCTTGGTAATTTACCCGTGTCTCTGTGCTTCTACTTCTACACCGAGGCTGATAAGGTTCATGAGTATTTAAGTATATAAGGTTTATGAGTATTAAATGACTTCACTTCCAATTCCTCAGCACTTAGCAATTCATGGCAACTGGTCACAGCTGCATTCAGGCAGGATTTGGCAGCCTTTTTCTGTAAGGAGCTAGATGATAAACATTTTAGTTTTGCAGCCCATATAGATGGCAGGGTACTTGTCTCATCTGTGATTGGCTGCAAAATAGGTCCTAGAAGCTACATAAAGTAGTGGCATGGCTGTTTCTTTGCTGTTGTTTTCAAGACAGGATTTCTCTGTTGTGACTCTGGCTGTCCTGGAACTCGCTTTGTAGACCAGGCTGGCCTTGAACCCACAGAGATCGCCTGCCTCTGCCTCCCGGGTCCTGGGATTAAAGGCGTGCGCCACCCCCATCTGGTGTGACGTGGTTATTTCTGATGAAACTTTACTTATAAGATCTAATATCTAAGAAGATGCCTGCTGTGGTGGATGCATAGGTGAGGGGTGGGAGAGGGGAAAGAGAATGCAGGGAGTCAGCTATGTGGTGTAGGGGAGGGAAGGAGGTAGAGTTCTCGTGTAGGAAAGGCTGATATAGGCAGGAGCCTCGGAAGTCAGGCTCAGACACCACCTCAGGGCTTAAGGGAGCAGGTATCCTGTGTTCCTATGCACACAGCATTGCTGTATACAGCACGTGGGCACTCTGCTAGGGAGAAGTTCAGATCTCCCCCTCAGAGTGTCTATCATCAGAGGTGTTAGGCTGAGCCCCCTCACGTGTCAATGAAGACGGGACAGCCAAGGAGCCCACACAGACATGGAGGGTGTGTCAGGGCTAATGGAGCTGGCAGACACTGAAACCTGTCCAAGACCCCAGGCTTCTGCACAATCAGATTCAGAGTGGCCTCGGGCTCTTTCTTGTCACTCAAACCACACAGAACTCTCCAGGCTGCTCCCTCTGCAGCTGTGGAGAGCCCTCATTTGCGGCATCTCTCTCCCTGCAGACCTGCAGGGTAGATGACAGTGCCACCACCCTGCCCAGTGGAAGGGCAGGAGGAAGACTAGCCGGAGGGTGTGGCCACGGAGCATCTGGCTCACGGGGATTTGATAACGGGGGTGATATTGCCTTCCTTCCTCACCTCCCAGGGTGAGTGGCTCAGTTGGCACAGTCCTGTGCTGACACCTGTGACTGGGCCATTGCAGAGATTACTCTTCAGGGGCTGATGCTGCAGAATTGAGCTGGATACAGCTTCCTACCCTGCCTCCCTGAGGTGTTCTCTCTCCAGCCAGGCAGAGCATCCACACCTTGAAGGTGTCCCATGAAAGGAAGTTGGTCACAATCGCTGCCCCATAAGCCCGCAGGGGCCAGCTTCTTATGAGCTTAGACACTTGGTGCCAAAAGTGGCCCTGATGCATCAGGCAACGGGCCACCCATGTCCCTGGATGCTCCCGAGTCGGCTAGATAGAAGACCTCAGATGAAAGTGGCGAGGGCTCTGTGACTAGGGACATCGTCTCCTGTGGGTAGCGGCCTGGAGGACAGGTGGCAGTGAGGTACTGGGGCCCACGTGACAAGGAGCAACGGCACACCTGAGGTCATGGGTGTGGTCAGATGGCACTGGGCCCCTCAGCCACTGAGGGTTCTCCAGGACCACAGGTCCCCTGGGGCTAGCTAGGAGGACACTGATCTGACATATTGGCGGATGGCTTGCAGGCTTCTCCCAGGGCTTGGGGTTTCTTTAGCAAGTACCTTGGGCCTGTGGGGTGACTTTGCTTGGAAGGGTCTGTAGCTTCCCACACAACAGTGGCTAAAACGGTCTTCTGGGGTGGGCAGCCTTCTAAAATGTGGACTCCAGAGTCCTTTAGTGGCTGTGGCTTATGGCCGAACTGGAGAGGTGCCGTGAGGGGCCACAATCCTTGACATGCCCTCAAGGGTCAGCTCTGCCTCCAAATACTCCTCCAGTAAGGCAGCAAGTTCTGCGTCCAAATCTTTTCTCCCTACCCGGGCTAAGTTGTTTGGCCTTCTAAGCCTCAGTTTCCCAATCTGATCAGTAGAGACTATAAAGTCTTGTTATTACAGGTGATGCACTGTGAGTAACAGGGTACACCCAGCACAGTGCCCATCGTGGGCGGGGGAGGGGCCTTCTCTGTCACGGTGAACGTCCTGGAGCCACTGTTTAAAGGTGTAGTAGGGTATGTAGAAAAGACACCCTATGAAGAGTGTTTTACACTGTTTGCAGATTTAGAGTGTTACCCCACCTGACATCCACTGCTGGGGTCATCGAAGCTCTTTGTGGTAGTTGGAGGGTGGGGGTGGGGGTGGAGAAGAAGGATCACATAAAGCTAGTAATGGTCTCCAAAGCCTTTATTGGAAAGAGAGAGCGTCTACAGTTGACTGACGGGCATTGGACAGGGGATGTAACAGTCCCAGGGGAGAGGAGTACAGAGGGGAGAGCCTGTCAGGGTGCAGGGAGGGTCCTTTCCTCCCCAGAAGGCACTGATGAGTGAGCACCCTGAAGCAGGGGTGGGGCCTATACACACAGTGTTGGCAGAATGCAGGCAATCCATCGGAAGCTAAATACAGCCAGCCAAAGGTGGACAGCATCCGTTTTGATGCCACAGCTGCTTGGGGCTCCTCTGGACATGAAGGAAAGGCCCCCAGAAGACAGGCAGAGCTTAGGAAGAGCAGCTCAGCCATTCATCTTAGTGTTTTGTGCAATTAAAACAAAAACAAAATAAATATAACTTAAAGACTTCTTAAAGGGCACTGAAGTCTAGTCTGGGGAAAGCAGTTGAAGTCGCCTTCGGAATGTGCAAAGCAGGGCTGATCACCAAGAAATCTGGTGGCCCAAGAACAGGAGGGGCCTGTGGACCCACATCTGCACATGGGTACACGTAGCCTGTCCCGTGTCTCAGTAGCCACATGGCCAGAATCTTGGGAGTCTCCATTAGGACTGTGAACATGGTTTATCAGACTGCCAGGGGTGCTGGGAAATTCCCTCTGAGCTACTTCCATCCCAGTGGGGCAGGAAGGAAAGGCCTCTGGCCGGGTGGAAGTGGGAGAATGGTTTGGAAGATACAATGTGGGTGTTAGCATGGTAAATACAAAAACCCAACTAAACAAAACACCCTTGGTAACAGAACAGCCCTAGGAAGACGCCTCTCTACGACATTTCACGCCTGCACACGCCCCAGCACACAGCGCTGGCCAGCACTGGCATAAGAGGCTCTGGCTAACTGGCACCCAGGCACAGCATCTTAGCACATCATCCTGAAGGGTGGTGCCTTCTTAAAGTGCTCCGCAAGCTTTGTTCTCTTACATACGTTAAATTGGTCCCTGGACTAAACATTTTTCTGAGATAGCAGGAGGGAACTTTTGGGTAGATCATGGTTATCGACTCCTGCAGATGGCCGATGTACAAACCATGGGGTCCCCTCAAGCCCTTTAGCAACTACAGCTAGAGAGTCCCAGAGTTTACTGCCAGGTTGCTACTGCCCTCCCTCCACTCCCACTCATCACGTGCTGTCACAAGATCTGGGCTCGCTGATGGGAGCGCTGATTGGGGGGCGGGGGGCATGACCTTTAGCAAGTCAGCCCACACAGGAGCTCACCACCGATCTGAATAGAAGCCAGGAAGTTTAAAGAGTTCCTTTTAAAATATCTGTACTTATACATCCTCGTGGGTCCCGCCCCCCGCCCCCACCAGCTGTCACTCACCCACCCAGCATGAAAGGGGAAACACACGTGTCACATGGGCCAACAGTTCTTCTAGAAACCACAGGGAACCAGGGTAGGCGGCCGTGACCGCTACCCCTCCTCAAAACTACCTTGCCAGGTGTGCATACGTTGGTCCACCCCGTTTCCCTTGGCATCCCAAGCAGGGCCTGCTGGCCTGGTACCCAGAAGAGCATCTGTGTGTGTGATCCAGAGTCTCAGTAAAAGAGGGAGTGACAAGCCCAGATAAGCCAAGGATATCTCCAAATGGCAACAGAGCTGGGGGTTTTGTCTTTTGAATTGTACAAAATGTACAATTTTGAGTGCACAAATTGTACACTCTTTTCAATCAGACATGCGACTTGCTTCACAGTTGATGTGGTGCTTAACAATGGTCTCCTTGACCCTTCAAGCAGCTCAGGGCTCCAGGAAGGAGAAGACTTGGGACAGCCTAGGGTACCTTCTGGGAGTAGGAAGGGAACTACCCACATACATGGAAAAACACTGGTCTGAGCCCTTCAAGATGGAAGAGCGAGTGACTTCAGGGGGAATTAGAAATCATTCCAGGAAGCCCAGATCTTGCTTTCCTAACAGGTCAGGTGCAGCCTGATCTGTTACAGATTCCTCCATGGAAGGACTCTGGGTGTGGAGGCAGGGGTGCCTGACTGCCAAGGACTCCAAGGACTTGCAGGGACAGGAGAGTAGTTTCCGCTCCTGGCATATCTGTGTCTCAGAGCTGCTGCAGATCCCTGGAGGTTGGCGTGGGCCTCAAGTATTCTGGACCTTCCCGTAGCAGAGCAGATTAAGAACAGTAAGCAATAGCTCTAGGAGGTGGCATTGTCCCTGAAAGCTTAGCTTCACAGAATGTCCCCTCTGAGTACATGGACAGAGCTCCCAGTGGAAGGGTGAGGTTCTTCAGAAATAGTCACATTGCTCCCTATACCTATCCTGGCCTGAATCCCAAGGGTTTAACACCAGCTAAATGGGATACTGATTTAGCATCTCTAGAAAGGCCACCCAGTGTTCCTGGAAGCTGGGGCCTCTCACCAGAGGATTATTTGCTCATAAACCACATGCAGATCCCCAGAGGTTATGTTCCCAACTCCCAGAAATCAAGACCTTGGCTTCAGGGCCCGTGGTGGGAGACACATATGGGGTGTGCACACTGATGGCACCAGCCACCAGGGGGCAGCAGGAACCCACTGGTAGCCAGTCTGGGTCTGAACTTTCTACGGGTCTCCCTGAGGAAGGCTCAATCTCTCAAGACCTTCAGCAGCCAGGGATCCCATGGCCTCGTTGACCCGTGCTGGCTCTAAGTACAACTAACTGTACAGGCTGTGGAGCCTCGCCTTGGGTAATTCTCTTCCAGAAGGAAGTTCTATGTAGAGAGAATTAGAAACGCCACCTCTAGGCCCTTGTGTAGGAAGGGAAGAAAAAGACCAAGAAAATCTCTCTTTTCTTCTCCAAATGTCCTGTAGTGCCGGTGGGAGGCTGTTTTAGGTGGGTGCTCAGAGGAGAATGAAGGAAGATTTGGGGGAAGCAAGAGAGATGGGAGAGGCAGAGGCGGTGGGCAAGGTGGCACGGGTAGGCAAGGTGGTGGTGGCCTCAGGTAAGGGGGCTGCCCTGGGACATTTCTGTCAGGATGTCAATGAGGTTGTTCAGCCCTGAGAGGTAACCGTCCTCCCGGTTCCCCTCCTGCCAGGGGATGTCGTGCTGTAGGGTCTGGCCTTCTGGCAGGGGCGTGGTTTTTCCAAAGTCAATCATCCACACCTTGGCTTGCTCCTTCTTGTCGTGGATGAAGAGGAGGGAGCTGCCAATGACCTGGAAGGAAGCAGGCTCTGAGAACGGGGTCAGGGAAGTGGGGGGAGGAGAAGAACCTGGAGGAGCCGTATAGGGACTAAAGGGAAGCAGGCTAGGAGGACACATAGCTGGGGTGTCCAGGTATTTGTGGGGCTAAAAGGCCTAGGGCTATATGATCCTGAGGTAGGCTTGGATCAGCAATTTCACTTCCTATTGGAAGCAAGGCTGATGGTGAGGGGTGTCAGTCTAGCAGGCAAGCAGTGCCTGTCGGGCTGAAAGCTCAGGACCCTACCTCATGGCACTTGAAGAAAGGAGAGACTTCCAAGGTTTCTCGAATAGCCTTCAGCCGGTCCCGGTAGGCGATCTGAGAACAAAGACCATCAATTTCACATACTCTGTGTGTGTGTGCTGGGGTGGGGGCACTGCCATCAGATCTGTGTAGTTCATTAGTCACTGAAGGACAAGTAGCAGTGACATGTGCTGATCACAAACTCCAACTTCTCCATCTGCCAACAGGCTCAGAGAAAATGCCCCAGATGAGCTCAGAGTCACAGCCTTCCCAGAGGGCTATGTGGCGGCCCCTCAACCTCCTCGAAGAGGGGGCAGCCCATCCCAGCATGCTAGCCAGCAGAAGTAGAGCCCAGAACTGTTTGCCATGGTAACTTTCAGACCACAAAGTGCTGTGCCCCTGATTGAAGACAGGGAAGGGGGAAGCCACAGTATCTCTACTAGAGCCCCCTCCGCAGATCCTTACAGATCCTGGTGTTAGCAATGAAGTGCTTGATCACCCCCATGGGCCAACTCTGGGAGTCTCGTCACCCAGGACTACAGGGCCACGAGGAGAGGAAAATCCATGTTACACAGGGAATAGCAGCGACACAGCCAGGCAGGACTAGTCAGCAGTGTCCCAGAGTTCCTAGCAACAGCAATCAAAGCCTCTTGGAAATGCAGTTGGTGACATGACTCTGAGGGTCTGGAATGATCTAGACAGGTGCCCAGGAACCAGAGGCTAGGCACTGCAGACCTACTGTGTGCATTCCAGCCTTAGCAGTTGGCTCTGTAGGCATCAGGAAGTACAGGGACTTCTGTGTCAGGCCAACTTAGGTGTGAATCCTAGCTCTGTCTTTCTCTACCTGTGTGTCCCTGACCCCTCAAGACTCTTTGTCAAACAGATGAGAATGTCTGCTTGCCTGTCCTCACCAGAGCACTTCTGAAGGGATACAATGAACACTCAGTACAGCACCCAGCCAGCAGCAGGTGCTAAGGAACTCCTGCCACAGTTGTTCCCTGATAGGAAAGGGAAATGCACAGGGGCACAGTAGCCCAGGAGAAGGATTCAGGTTCCTCAAGCTTCACGCATGCATCCTGGGGATGTGAACATCACCTTCCTACTGGAGTCTGGGGCTAGGGATTTCAGCACCACGCCTGGTTTAGCTAGGTCAGAGAAGGGGTGGTCCCCTCACCCCAAACCCTGACTCACCAGGATGTTCTGGTTTCCTTTAGTGAATTCTTTGAAGGCCTCGGTGACCTGCTCCCTTGTTTTAGTCTTCTTGAAGTCACGGTTCACAGAGCCATCTTCCTTCTAAGGAGGGAGTCACCCAGAGAATCAGCAGGGGGGCGGGCCCATGGTGTCAGACTGCTCATCATCTTGACCCTCACACTGCTCTGCAGAGGTGGTCGGGTGCCCGGGGATGGCACAGCAAGGCAGGTGCAACCAGGCAATTGTCACCCGGCACAGGAGAGCCCGTCCCGGCACCGACTCGGGAGTTCAGGGAGTGGCACTAGATTCCTGGCCACCCACTACCTTAGGAAGTCTTGGTGGTGTGAGGGGTATCTGAGACAATGGAGAAGCCCACTGTTCTAAGCAAGAGCAGCAGGGGCCCAGGGTAATGGACAGCTTCACTTCCTGCTCAGAAGCTTGGTACCTGGACCAGGGCTTCACAGTGTGTACCATTAGTGTGCTAGCAGCCATCTGAATGGTCAGGCTAACTGTCATCCTATCAAAGGCTTGTGTTCAAGTGACCCTTATTTAATAGAGACCCAAAGCATGAGAGCAACAATGCTGTCAATTTTTATGATGTAGCAAACAGAAACTGTGAAGTGTCTCCTTCAAGGGAAAAAGCAAAGAAAGAAATGTGCGTGTTTATGTGCACATGTTCATATTGGTACTCAAGATTGAAGGCATTTTGTTTGGGTCTTGTAATGTACTGCAGATCAAGGGGCTGTTGTGTAGATTCCTCAAAAACCAAGGTTTAAGCCTGCACCACTGCATCCTACTCCCTGACCCATCAGCTCCGTGTTCTGGACCCAGCCCTCCTTCTGCTCAGGCTGGCCTGGGCAAGCACACAGAGCTCTGTTCTTTTGAGACAAAGAGGGAGAAGGTGGGTCCAGCAGGAGTCCTGACACTTGCACCAGTCCACCTCCAGACGGAGACAGGTGACAGCTATAACTTCAGAGAGGCTTCCAGCAGGGACACAGCAGGCAGCTGGGTCTGAGTGAGCAGTGGACCAACCAGGTTGAGGGGATGGAGGGCCCTTCTGCTAAGACAAGGGAGGGCAGCTGACAGGGTGTATAGTCAGCCGCTCTGGGCTGGTGGATGCTGTTGGCTGAATGGTGCAGAGACCTGGGCGAAAGTTGCCAGGGCATGCTGTTCAGATAGACCAGCATGGTCTGTCTGGTCTATAGACCAGATGGAGAGGATGCGTGTATACAATTTGCATCCCATCTGAGAGCTGGATACTTCAAAGAGGGAAGGCTGATTTCAGGAGTCAAGGAAGGACAAATGACTTTCTCAGTCCCCAGCTCTAGAAGCCAGTGAGATGCTGGCGACCACAGGAACACACATCCACACACTATGTGAGAGAAGGCTGCAAGAGCCTCCCCTTACTTCAGCCACCCAGCTCTGACTCCATGCTGAAGAGGGGGGCTGGGCAGACCAAGCCTGGGCAAAGAAAGGGAGGGCCAGGGCCCCTGAGGGAACTGCCGCCTGCCTAAGGGATGGCCACCTAAGACAGCGAGGAGCCTGGATTCCCTCTTCCTGCTTCAAGCTGAGTCTTATGAACCCAGTAACTAAGGACATGGGCTGAAATGCAGGGCAAGGACTGTCTTCTGTGACCCTTCTCAGGGCACTCAAGAAGAAAGGATGGAGGATGAGGTTTCCATGTTGATCCCAGGCAGCCACAGACCTCGCCCTACCTCAACCTAACTGGCAGTGAGCCAACATCTCCCTGTGGCAGGTGTATAAGCTGGCTCCCTGTACAGTTAGTCCTACAAATGAGCCACCCCAGCCCCAAGGTCTTACACAGCCAGCCCACCTGTACCTCAGGCTGCGCAATAGGCCAACACCCTGAGGCTGCTGTCCACATTTCGGCCTGTACAGGCGAGCCTTACAGACTCCAGCATCCCTAGGCCCCTGTCACTGATGAGAATGGAGAAGCTTCACTATCCTTAGCCCACACCTTACAGGGTCTCACCTTGATGCCCTCAATCCTGAAGCCCAGGGTAGCCGTGGAACTGATGGTTTCTCGCCACTGCATGTAGCGTGGCTTGGTCACAGCTCGCTGGGCTTTCTCCTCCTCGGTGGGGGCCTCAGGGTCCACCTCAACCATCTTTTGGTACATGTCCTTCCGCAAGCTAGGCTTCTTCCGGGCCTTGGTGAGTTCTTCCTCCAGGTATGTCCTGTGGGGAAGGTGAAGGACATGAGCTGGGGCGGGGTCACGGCCCCCTGTAGTCATGAACCATCTGGTGGGTGAAGTCCCTGAGCTGGCTATGTCTGGTCCCAGGACAACGGTCCATAGAGCAACATGTAAAAGAGGTAATTCGCCGGGAGAGCATTGCACGGTTTGGGCTGATTTGAGGAAGGGTGTCCTCGATGTACCCAGAGCACCTTGGCTCTGGGATCACTGAGAAGCCCTGATAAGCTCAAGGAGACCCTCCAGGGGGCTTTTCTAGGGTCAGCAGAAAAAGGAGGGTTGTGGGGAGGTGGTCAGTTTGTGGAAAAGAGACAGAGGGCAGGGTTTCCCCATGGAACTCTTGTTTTGCCCTGAAAGCCTGGAAAACATATTCTGCCCTTCCAACCCATCTCCCCGTCCTCACGCAGCCCGAGGCTGGGCTGCGACTCTGGTTCTCTGCAGGAGGGCTCTTCTATGTATCCAGGGCAGGATACGAGGGACCTGTGATGACTTATGCTGGAGACATCTGCTGAGGGATCTATAGCCCAGTTCCCCTGGGGACAAGCCTGGCACTGCTGCTCCCCACCACACCAGGTCACTGAGCCTCTGACCGCAGGAAGACAGGAAACGTGCCAACTCCACTGCCTCACACGCTTCCCTTTGCAAAGTAGTCCACAGGCTGAGCAGGTGAGGTCACTAGTCCCCTGGGGGAGGTGACAGGCAGAGACAGGCGAGGTTCAGAGAACTGTGGAGTGAGGTGTTGGCCGGGAACCCTAGGGGCCAATCCTGATCCCATCACTACCCCCACAAACTCCTACCACTACCTCCAACTGGACACATGACTCACCCAGCCCATGTGCATGTGCCCAGGGCCCTGAGGAGGCAGCAGTCAGCAGTTAGCTGCAGGATGGGGAAGTGGGCCCTGTGCCCTGCGTGGGCATGAGCTGCCCTCAGAGGCACACTTTCTTCCCTCCTGCCTACTCTTCTCCCCTCCCCCTCAGGCACTGTCCTCTCTCTACATCTTCTGCAGACAGCCACTCTGGGTCCCAGAACAGACAGAACACAAATCTTCATCTTACAAAGGAGAAGGTTTCAGAGACCCCTGCACCCTCTGGTATTTACACAGAAAGAAAGCTGCCCAACCCCTGGGATATACATGTACAAACGTGTCCTGGTTGTTTAGGAAGACTGTCAGGGGAGAATGCATTAGCTTCCGGTTGGGTACTTGCATGTATGCACATTCCACGCACTCATGAGCACCTGTCAGTGGACCTGTGCACTGTGGGGGAGGCATTCACATCTAACCCTCCCGAGGGTGTAACATAGGCCTGCAGTGCAGGCAGTGGATGGACTTCTGCAAAGAGCTCTCAGTAGCTCCTGAAACAGGAAGCAGACACCAATGTCAACCCTGTTCATGTGGGACCTTTCTTCAAAAGGGTCCCCCACAGCTCCATCTAGGCAGACTGGCTTGCTCCTCAGGCGCAGAAGGGGGCTTGGAAGAGATGCTCCCAATGGATACTAGCTGGCCAACAGGCTTCTCTAATAGACCTACTACTGTCCCACTGCAGAGGGAAAGCCTGAGCTTAATCACGGGGGTGGAGACCTGCTCACCAACTTCTGGAGTCCAGAGAATAGATTTGGGGGAGCAGAGACCTGCTCCCTAATGGCTTGAATCTGGGAGACAGGCTGACTCAAGATAAAGAAAGGGAGGTGGCAAGTCCATGTTAGACCAACAGGTGTCAGTCAAGACCAGAGCAGCTTCTCCAGGGCCCGGGGAGGCTGGCGGTGGGGGGGGTGGGGGGGGGGCTGGAAGCCACCCTAGATCTGGATGACAGAAGATACAATCACAGTGAGCAGGCAATTATAAGCCCAAGGACTCCTTCAAGCACTTGGACCAAGGTCCCTACAAACACCCTGGTTTAAGAGGCCTCCAGGGACTGGCCATATGGCTTCTCTTGGCACCACCATCTTACCCACCATGGCTAAGGCTGGCTCTACTGATGAACCTTCCCACTGTATTTTTGTAAGCCTCTGTCTTGTGCCCTGAGACTTGGTGTCTGTCAAGGACCAGTGTTCCAGCCTCTTCACCTTCAGCAAGGGCAGGCCATGCTCTAGGGACAACCATGGACAGCTTATCCCAAGGGCAGGCATGGAGGGCTATGTTTCTATGCTTCTGTGTTTGAGAGAAAGCCACAAGTCATGCCCAAAGAGGTCTACCTGTTACTTCAGGGAGCCCTATGGAAAGGTCCCTGGGCATCTCTGCAGAGGGCAGGCCATGGTTGAGGTCCTGATGTGCAGTCCATAGGCCTGGGCATGTCTGTACTATGTTGTTCTCTGAGAAGGTGTCACTGGAGACCCCTGAACAAATGACACCACAGCCTACCCTACCAGTGTGGCTGGCTGCGGGACATGCCAGGGCAGTGGCTGGGTCACTTCATGGTGTACTCAAAGCACAGAAGGCCCTTAGGGTCTATGTGTGAAGGTAAGCTGGGGTGAGTGGTACTTCTGGGGAGATTCCCCTCTCCCTCGCCACACCCATGATGGGGTTAACTAAACCTTTTTGGAGAGAACTCTGAGGATACAAAGAGAGAAAAGCTACTAGGCCAGGAGACAAGGGAAGCCTAGGGGTGGGTACCCTGTCCCCACAGCTTTACAGGGAGCAGCCAGCCACACAAGGCAGGAGGCATAGGCCTTACTGACTTTAGAATGTCAGGCGGGACTGCGCATGTACCCGCCTCTCCCTCCTGCAGGCAGACTGAGCCCTGGTCTTCTTAGGCTGGAAGGAAGAGCAGGGCCTCTGCTTGAGGAGACATATTCTAGTGCATTGTGGGAAGAATTTTCTGGAGACAGAAATAAGATCGCCAGAGGTCTGGGGCTATGTGGAGGCTGCAGGGACATTCTGCCTTCTCCCTCACCCACCCTAGCTCCCTGTGGGCCAAGATGCCCAGGGCTTTGGAACATAGGAGGAGATGGCTGGTGGTGGGAAAGAGCCAACAGCAGGGTCTATATTTCTCTGTGACCCCAACTACCCTGGGGACAAGACAAGGGGACATGTCTTGGCCAGCTGGCAGGGGCTGATTTTAGGACAGAACTCCCAGGAGGGATGAGAAGGAAAGAAAGGAACTGTGATTGGCTTAACCTGAGCACGCTGAGCTCTCTCTTCCTCCTTCTCCATATCTTCATGTAAGAACACAACATTTGAGGGACAGGGAGACAGCTCAGCTGGTGAGAAACAAAGTGTGGTGCTGTGTGTTTGTCATCCCAGCAACAGGCAGGTGGAGATGGGGGTCTCTGGGGCTGTGTGGCCAGCCTGGCCTAATCAGAGAAGCTGAGGCCATGAGAGATGTCTTAAAAAAATAAGTTGGACAGTACCCGAGGAAGGTCCGAGACTGGCCTCTAGCCTCCATATGCACATGCGTACACAAACCCAGGCTCATTCCCCATGAAGTAGACCTGTTGGACGATTCAAATCAGATGTAGGCTTCAGCTCTGAGCTCAGTCCACTGTCCAGTGTGGGTGTCTGCAGCCAAGTCAGGCTTTCTGGTCTGAACATGCAGTGCTGGAAACCTCAGAGACTGACGGGCTCCCCAAGGGAACACCACTACCCTTCAGGAAAAAGAGGCCATGCAGGTGGCTCCTGTAGCCTCACAGGGGCCCAGACATCAAGGCAACTGTCCACCCTGCCTCTCCAGCCCACCTCTCACTCTTCCCCTCTGGGTCCTCCCTTTAGGCAGATGCCAGGCAGAGTCAACGCCTGGCAGTTGGGATCCTGTAGGTAAGCTGGTGTCCACTTCTGCCTGAGGCTCTACGGCCCTCTAGACTCTCGAGCTTGGCTCAGGCTCCGGAGCTCTCTGCAAGGCCTAAAGTCATCTCAGGCCCACCTGCCACCCACCATAGGGGCCTCTGGAGCTCCCAGTCTCCATCCTTAGCTGCATCCTGGTGGCGAGCCCCTTTTTTTGAAACTAGTATGTGCTACAAGCCAGCTCTGCGGCCCCTTTCCTCTCCTGCCTCCACTGCAGGGCACCTAACAGGAGGTCACGCTGTGCCTCCTCCCTGCTGGCTACTCCCCTTACCCAAGGGCCCCATCTGACTAGTGTGAGGCTCCTTCTGCCTGTACCCCAAGAGGCTCAGCACCCAGCCAGGGCTCTTGTTGCAGCAGTGCGCTACAATCTTTCACCCTCTATTTAGGGAAGGAGAAAGGAAAGACAGACATCTTCAGTGCTTTTACAAGTGGCCTTGATACAGAAGGAGAGAAAGGCAGAAATCTCCACAGCCTCTTTAGGCTGTCCTAAGCTGGAAGAGGACTAGCTGACAGTGAGTCAGACTAGCGTCTCAGCTCACAGTCTGTAAACTCAATCTCTCCAACCTTTGTTCTCTTAGGAATTATCACACTAACGACAGCAACCCAACCAACAAACCACCAACCAGTGCCCACCCTGACTCTCAGGGCTTCAGACCTTTTATACCTTAAGCCAAAAGTTCCCATAAACCCATGAGGCACACAATCCCAAAACAAGCTACAGGTGCCAGAATGACTGCACCCAATCAAATTATAGCCACCTGCATCAAGCATTCCAAACCCAACTTATAAACAACTACCACAGCTGGGGTGGGCACGCAAACCTAATCCAAACGCCAAAATAACAAAAACTTCTTCCAAGTGTTCCTCTACACCTTGTCTTGTCTTCTCCAGGCAGGGCAGAGCCAGCATCCTTGTGGCCTCTGCACAGCCACATGCGATGGCAGCGAGCATATGTGCAAGGAGCCTGGCTCACCTGATGCCCATCTTGCAGTCCATCACGCAGGGCGAGTCGAAGTCAGCCAGCAGGTCATCCATCTGGTTGTAGCGCTCCCCGTCCTTCACCACGTCTCCGTGGTAGGCTGGCACGAAGGGTCTCAGCACGTCCGCCATCAAGCGGTCCAGGCAGCGCTGTTCAGACTCACAGTGCTTCTTCAGGATGCGGCCATTGGCAGCTGCCTTGAAGCTCCCTGCAGAGGAAGTAGAAGGAGGGCCTTTAGCCTCAGTGGAAGGCAGGGATATCTGGGACCCCCGCCCCCTCTTGCAAAAGCCCCTTGGAAGCTGCATCAGAACCCTCACCCCCTCCCATGGCAAGATACTACAACACTGGCTAAGCTGAGGGTTGAAGGTGTGGCCATTTGTAGACAAGCACCTTAAGGCAAATAAATGACTTTGTGTCCTGGGCACCCATTCACCGACTGCAACCCTGGCTGCTCCCTATCTTCTCTCACTCCAAGCTCCTCATCACTGAAGTTATCAACAGGACTATGCATACATAGTTCTACCCATTCCTCAGTGTTACTATGAACACCCCACACCCACCTCCGCCTCAAACGGGTGTCCCTTAGTCTTAAGAGAAAAAACTCAGTGCCTGGACAGGGGACAGGGTGGGCTGAGAAGTGTGGGTCCAAGGCACAGGCAGCCTGGGAAGTGCTCCTTCAGAGCCACACCCCCTGGGAGTGTTTACAAAGGGTGTCCATCTATGTCTTGATCTAAGCTGGTGTTGGCTTGAAAAGAACCAGCAGACCCATGAAGTCACGAAGGCCAAGTCCATGGGTAGCTATGGAGGTGTCCTCAGCGGACAGTGCATGACAAAGGGCTCTGTACAGGAGCTAGTTGACTCTGCCAGCACCTTGGTGGCTGTGGGATCGAATTCCTTCCTGGTGGAGACTGTATCCCTAATGAGATCGCAGCCCCTG
This sequence comes from Cricetomys ansorgei, assembly GCA_026225945.1. Classification (NCBI taxonomy): domain Eukaryota; kingdom Metazoa; phylum Chordata; class Mammalia; order Rodentia; family Nesomyidae; genus Cricetomys; species Cricetomys ansorgei. The sequence goes on from JAMJFZ010000094.1 coordinate 9,548,005, forward strand.
GGGCAGGGTGATGCAGGCTCACACAGATGCCACTCCCTGACGTGGTCTCACTCTGCCTCTTTGTCCAGGATGACAAAGGGTAAGCAAGGTATAGAGAATTGACCTAAAATTGTTTTATTAAGTGAAACTAGAAGTGAGGTTGGGAAACAAAGAAAGAGTGGGGGAATTAGGGACAGGGCAGGTGGGATTCTTGGGGACAGGGTAGCAAGGACTTTGGAAAGATCAACGCTCCACAGGCACTTACAAGGCAGTGTAAGGTCACACCTTCTGCCAGGATCTGTCCTGGGGCTGTCTCCCCTGGAGCACCCTGCACCAGCACCCCCCACATTGACCCCTTCCCAGGACAGCCGAGCCTACTACCTGCATGTCCTGCCAGTTGGATCCAGGGGTACTTCTTCTTGAAGGACATGACAAAAGGGGACCACTGCACCATATTCTTTATCTTCCTCCATGACTTGCTCTAGAAAGCAGCAAACAGAGCGTGCTGAGTGACAGACACAACCACTCCTTTCTGATCAGAATGAATTCAAACTCAAAACTCCTGCGGCCACCGGATCTGAGGAGCCACACAAACAGTTCAGGCACCCATAGGTGGGCTCCAAACACTTTGTTGACTATATATCAGGCAGTCTCACAGGTGGCTTTGCCACAGTTTACAGACAGGCTTAGGGGATTTCCTAGAGGCTGTCCAGAGGTAGGTGAAGAAGGCAAGCGAAGTGCTCCCAATCCAGTGCTCCTTAACTCAGAAGGGAACAATTAAACTCTAATTGCTCCTTTCCACGTACCCTCCCAGGACTCTGGCTTCTTCACATGTCCATCGAAGAGCAGACAGCTGGTGCATCAGGTTCATGTGACTCATGGCTACGAGGACTCTGGAATATGACCATCCTCATACCAAAAGCAGTGGTCTCAGATTAGAAGGGTCACTGTCACCCAGCAGCGAGGTGGCACTGCACATTTTATTTGTAGATGTAAATGAGCACTAGTGAAGAAGCACTTCATAGAGGGGCCATTCAAGGATGACTGCTGAGTACCAGGTGGGGTGATATATACCTGCAGTCTCTTCTACTCAAAAGTTTGAGTTTAGCCTAGATGATAGAGTGAGACGTCCACCCCAATTCAATACACACACGCACACACACACACACACACACACACACACACGCACGCGCACACATACCACACCACATCACCTTCTAGGAGAGAAAGGACATGGAGGTTACCCAGAAGAGGCAGCAGAGGACACACTCTGGAGAAGACTATGACAGCCAGATCTGGCACAACTGGAACAGCTGGCTGGCATGGAGGCTGGAGGCAGTGGGAGTGTGTGCAGGAGGGGACCATGAACAGGAGTGAGCATGAGCAGGCGAGTGTGAGCAGAGTGAGCCCCAAGGTCTGTGGGTTCCAGAGCCTTTCCACACCTGAGCTGAGGACACCAGTGGACCTCCATCGGCTTCATCTTTCCTACACGACCTCCATTTGGAAGCACCATGAACAAAGGCCCCACGGCCAAGGCCAGGGAGCTCTACCGTAGTGAGAGCAGATGCAGGATAGTGGAATATTCCACTCGGAAGGAGTGCATTTGTCCCAGAGACCCTGACATGGCTGCCAGAGGGCACAGGGTTTCCCTTGCGTTTTTAAGCAGGAGCAAGGCAGCTGAGAAACAGCAATCAGAAAAGACATTCTCCAGGGCTGGGGCCAGGCAGGGAGCCGCATCGCCCTTCCTTGTCTGAAAGGGTAGAGACAGAGTGGGAGACAGAATGGGGCCCTCATGAATGCCCTGAAAGCACAGCTCCCCTTCAGCAGCCTGATCCACACCCAAGAGAAGCAGTTTCCCAGGCCTGGGGTGGGCTCCCCTGGAAGCTCATTACTGCAAGAAGCCAGCGTACCAGGATAAAGATTCCAGGCCTCCTCTCCCAGCTAGGACAGGTGAGAAGGGAGGAAAGGAAGGCAGCCCTACAATAGGGAGGAATTCCTTCAAGAGACTGGACTGCTTAGCCCCAGTCCTCTCCCAGCTGAGATTCCATCTGAATTCAGACCACCAACCCACGCTTGGAACTCCCCAAATGGCTTCAGACACCTTTCCCTGAGTGAGAGAGTGTTTCCAGGTCTTCTCCTTTGCCAGCATCTACACAGACTGCATGGACCCTCCCTGGGTGTCCCCCCAAAGCTCCAATGCATGACAGGTCATTCTGTGTGCATCAGGTCCTCCCGTGGGACTCTGAGGTAGCTGGCTGACTGACGGTGGTTAGCTCTGCAGTGACGTGTTACTGTTTCACTCACTGGCCTGAGTCAGCTTCCTGGATCATCGTAACGGTGCTCCTGGGGTGCTGAGTATGACCGTGCAGGGGTCCACTGCTGACATGGCTTCTGTCTGTCTCACACACCCAGTGGCGGATGGCAGAACTCATGTCAGGAGACACACAAACACAGGCACCAGCCCCAGCCAGCACAGGGCTGGGCATGTGCTCATAGGAGCTATTAACCCAGCTCTTGCTGCATGGGTGCTTGGGACAGGCTGGGGTCCTGTGACCTTGTGCTGACCTTCACAAAGCCTGATGGTGACAGGAACATTTTTATCTGTTTAAAGATAAAGCACTCCAGGTTCAGCAAGTCATTTCCCCTGGTTCATTCTCTCCATGCATTTTCTGTGTCTGTCCACAGTGAGAGCCCGGCCAAGGTGCCCTCGGCTAGGCTTTTGACAGCCAGCATTGGGGACAGGAGACAAGTTGTTTGGACGAATGCAAAGGAGCCATCTCCCCGAGCAGTCAGGACTCTGGCTCCTCCTTTAGGAGAGAGCCTTTGCAACATGCCTCTCCTTGCCACCAAACCTTGGCGATGTCCTGTTCCTGACTGGTACATTTCTAACACAGTCACCAGGTGGTGAGAAGTTCACACTCTGCTGGGCGGGATCAGAGCTGGTGTGTGCTTGCGGGCTCGGGAGGGATTTGTGCACGGGAGCTCATTGCGGTTAGAAAGGAGAGCACCATAGACAAACCTGGTGTATCCACCAAGAAGCAAGAGGGTGCGGGAACTCTGAGGACCCAGGGCTTCCACTCTGATTCCACGGCCGGTGCTTAAACCAACTAAATGGCAGGCGTGAGGCCTCCAGGCAAGTCCTTAAGTGACTTGAGCTGAATCAACCCCTGGATTGCTGTCCTTTTGATCAAACCAGCGCTGGCTGGGCCTGGCTCTGTATCCACCACAGGCAGGATCATTTGTTACTCAACCAGAACTCAGGGTTGTACAAGGAACAGGAGGGTCCTGACTTGCCCAGTTAAATTTGGATCAAAAGAATCAGATAACAGCCAGGTTGGGGAATATGGTTTTTAAAACCCCAAAATGCACGGGAGTTATTGAGACCCACTGAGAGCCCTGAGATTGCAGAAGCTACGAAAGCCTCTCTGGACAGCTTCCCAGCTTGCACCTGACTTGAAGCTGAGAAAAAATTTAGAGAATGTGGAGAGGAATTTGTAGTGGGAAGGGGGGGGGGGAGCAAAGAACACAGGAGGCCCACAAACCTCAACCCTCTTCACACCAGAGACCTGAGGTGTCAGAGAGCTTGAGTAGGCCACCAGCGGCAACAATACTCTGAGCCGCTGGCCACTGGATCTGCAGGAAAAGCCAGGGCAGCCAGAGCCTGACCCACCTTTTCCTTTTTCCCCTTTCCCATGAGCAACTTGGGCTTTTATTTCCAGAACACAAAGCCTCCCTAGGCTGTGCTAGTCCCTACCTGGGCACTTCTGACTTTCAGTAGGAATGACCACTGCGGAGGGCCTGCCTCAGCCCTGGCTGGGCCCACGGGAGGAAGCCTGGGCAGGGCTTGGCTGTGTGAGGCGGACAGTCCCCGAGGCATGCCACCTTCTGGATGCCTTTCCCTTCAGGCACCTGCAGATACGCTACAGGCTTGTAACGCCTTAAACAAAAGGAAGGATGTCTCTAAGTGTGGCCTGTGTCAGAAAAGACGAGGAGGCAGGGAGCTCCCCGCACAGGCCGTGGGGATGTGGGGCCTCTCGCCCATGTCTTTCAAAGTGTAGTAGCTATCAACCAGAGCCTAGCACAAAATGGACATGAAGGGGCCTTTGTCAAAATGTGGTAGGGCTGTCCAGGTAGGGAAGGTGGTGTGGCCTTTCCAAGACAAGGCAGGTATGGGCTCTGCTTCATGGCTCACCGGGGCTGGCAGGGCCTCTGGCCTCAGCCTCGGCACTCCCTGGTGGATCCTTGACTGCCTGCCCTCCTTCCTGTACCTGCTTGATGAGTCCCCTGCCAGGTTCGGGATTGACCACCCTAGGAGTGAAGAGCTGAGGTGTCACAGTGTCTCCACCATCATATGTCATCTAGACACTGCTTAGACCCCACAGCGCTGGCCTGTCTACAGAGGGAAGGTGACAGAGCTGGTAGCCATCATGCTTTGGAGTGGGACAGAGCTTCCATTCTGTCCCTGGACGGACAGTGGAGACCTCAGTGTCCCCATCTGTAACTGGGCACCCCTGTGGTCCCGTGGAGACAGGCCCTGGTGATACAGACCTCCCTCCCACCACGTGCTCTGTTCTGCACATGGCCAAGTCCAGGCAAGCTGTAAGTATTCACTTTGTCTTGACTTCTGATTCTTTTTGTTTTATTTTGCCTCCAAGGCACGGTGGACTGGCAAAAATCCAACGGGTACTTCCAAAGGGCCAGAGGGCCAGTGGGGTGGCCATGAGGTGAGCTAATGTGTGATTGATCATTTGTGAAGTCCTATCCCCAGGTTCACATTCCTAGACGCCAGCCACACAGTCAGAGTCTCAAGAGCCCAGAGTCTCCATCCTGCCCCTGTCTAGAAGCTCTGTGAAGCTGGGTCCCTAAGCGGCCAACATCACTTATGGGGGAGGTATTTTGTGGGTCAACAAAACCCATCCCACGAGATCCCTCCCCTTGGGGAGGCCCCTCCCACCTAACCCATCCCCCAGCTTGCGGCTCTCCCTCCCATGGCCCTTTTATTCCAATAGTTTGATAACTCGGCTTTTATTTTTAGATAATTTTTTAAGGATCTCTCTCCTGCTCCCTCTTTTTAGAGTAAAAGAGATGAGAAAGAACCATCCAACGTATCACTGCACCTTGACTTTCCTAAAATTCTGCCAGACGGGATACGTGTGTACCTCAGGGAAATCACATGCTCAGTGTCTGTGGCGTTGCTGGGTCCTGACACCAGTGGAAGCCTCTCAGTGCTGACATAGTTATTTCCATTTTGCTCAGAGGCATTAGAGCTGCTCCAGGTCACACAAGCTTCCAGTTCTTTGCCATTTGATTCTGAAGGTTTTGTTTCAGCCAACAGGATGCCCGGGCCCCCCTCGTCTCTCCCCGAGTTAGAAAACAGCCTCTCATAGACAGCGAGCACTTTGTCGCTCTGTCACAAGGCTGACCTTTCAGAGGGGCAGGCCTGAAGAGACCGGCCCTCCCCTCCCTCCACGTCCCAGGCTTTTCCCAGAAGGACCTGGCTGACACACACTTAGGGAAGGCACATTTGACAAAAAGCAGACGGGGAAGGGCTCATTCTGTGTTAGACCTTCTGCTCTTGCAAAAGTCAAAGACAAAGTCATTGAGTTCTCCATGTTTGGAATGGATGCCTTTCCCCACTTCTCTTTCTTTTGGTCTTTCCATAAAAGCAGCTAGGGTTTCCCTAGTGACCGGTGCCCGCCCTCTCTAGGGAAGAGCCTAGTGCTTCTCCCAGGCTTCATAGCCAACTTTGTTCATTGTGCTCTCCTGGCAGCGGCCCCAGGAGGGCGGTGGAGTGCAGGCCCAGGCAGGTAGGGCGGTGAACGCCCCTTCCTGGAGCCTGCTTAGAAACCGTGCCTGCCACAAAGGCCATGAGTTGAGCTCTGAAAGGACCGAAAGTTTGAGAAAGAAAACCCAGACGTTGGTAAGACAGGTAGCTCCAGCTAAAAGTAAGTCTGTACTTGAGGAGGACTACCTCCCCCTTCAACAAACAATACTTTAAAATCAAGTGAAACAGCCCCAGTGGCTTTGCACTGCCTTCGTCGTCCCCACAAGGGAGCAGCGTGGAGCCGTTTTTTGGAGCTGTCTGTCTTTACATCCTGTTTAGGGAGAGAATTACCCAGGGAGCTAAGGCATGGCTTGCCCAGGAAGCCTGACCATGCCTTATCTGAAGTCTCTGGGACCAGAAATGTTTCTGACTCTTTTTAGGTCTTAGAGTATGTGCACTTACATCACATGGTTATCTTGAAGACCGCACCAAGTCTAAATGTAAAACAACTTTTGTTTCATACGCATCTCATTCACAAAGCCGGAAGGTAATTTTATACAACATTTTTATGCACCTGCATTTTGACTGTGACTCATCAGGAGAAGTTAGGTATACAGTTTCCCCTGTGTGGTGTCCGTGTTGTTCAGGATTTGGAACATTTTGGAGTAGGAGTACCCCTCCTGTATCTACTTCAGAACCTGTCGCCGGCCTGGCACAGGAGAGCGGGGATGGATGGTTGGTCTTCACCAGCACCAACCCCTGGCTGCTGCATCAGCACACCCCAACAGTACATCCTGGGCAGACAGGAAGCCTATGTGTAGCTACCCAGCAGGCCCTCCTGCTGAGCTGCCTTTTTTTTTTTTTTTTTTCCTGTTGCAACTCCAAGCTCAGTTTCTAGACCAAGGGCAGTACCTGGGCCGATGCTGGGATGCTCCACAGCCATTCTCTTCTCTCCCTACCATCTGGAACCCTGGGAAAGGTCTTGGACACAGCCGGCAAGGACAGGCCTGCTCTCGAGGAGGGCTGCCACGGCTCCCTGAGCACCCACAGAGGGAGAGGGCTCCTCCAGAGACACAGACAGGACCACTGTAGACATCCCTGTGCTCACTCTACCTCCCGCTCTCTTGCATGCCTGAGACCCTGCGGGCATGCCATCGTCCTGTCCCCAGCTTGTCCAGCACCAGGTTCTGCAGCCCTTACCCAAAATACTTGAGACAGGAAAGGTTTTGGTTATTTTTTTCCCTTCCCATCTTGCTCTGGGACTCTGGGATACCTTCACCACCATGTGATGGGCGGCCATCACGTGCAGCCAGGACACTAGGGACAGAAGCAAAGAAATTTCTCCCACTAGAGACCTTGCTTCAAGTCACTCTTCTCCTGGAACCTGACTTTTCTGAGCTGCCGCCAAAGGGGCCTGTGATCCCTGCAAACCAGGATCCTTGCTGTTCCTCAAGAACTGAGGTGTCCTTCATATTCCTGGGCCTCCCTGCCAGGCTGGCCCAGCAATCGCTGTCTCTGGTGTGAAGGTCACTTGTCTTCTTCCCTCCTCCTCCCAGAACTAAAAATAATGGCAGGGAAGAGGAGGAGGCAGCAGATGGGGAAATGGCTGACCGCAGTGAGCCCATGCCTGCGCTGGGAGCTGGCCCGCCCCGGCCTCCCTCCGCTCCAAAGGCTGCATCAGAACTCAGAGGGAAGTAACAATAGGTGGAAACTGGGAGTGGCCACCAGGAAGAGCAAAGGGGGCTCGGCCTTCTCCCGGACACTTCCTCATGGAACAAAGCATTCGACGCTTGGCTTTGGGAAAGGGAGCCAGGCACGGTGGCTGTCCCCACAGCCTTCCCCAGGCCCCCTCCCTCTGTGCCTCCCCAGAGATTTTATTTTTACTTTGGTAAATGCAAAAAAACAAGGCCCAGCTACGGAGGGTGGAAATTTACTGAGGGCCCTGGAAGGGCAGCAGACAATGGCTGAGCACTCAGTCTTCGGGATTGGTCTCTCAGCCAAGATGAGTGAGTGAGGCCATTCCCAACACACACCTCCTGAGGAGAACCTCACAGGCTTAGGGGCCAGAGTGCTCAACTCTTCCTTCTCTGCCTAAGGCTCCACAGAGGTAGGGCACAGTCATAGCACATGGACTGCTCTGCACACAGTAATAACCAGCTCGCGTATGTTAAGGGCTTTCAACAAGCAGCTGCAGTACTAAGTATTTGATATGTACCATGAATGCACGTAAGGTTATCTCAACTTATCATGGATTCCATTTTACAGATGTGAACACTGAGGCACACAGAGACTAGATAATTTGTCCAAGATTCTAGAGATGGTAAGTGGCAAACTTGAGTCTGTATCGTTCTGCTAGGCTGGCTGCTTTCTTGCCATTTGTAACACGTAACTTTATAGCCAGATGAACTTGGACTCAGATCCTGTTAGTCCTGGCTGATGGTGCCAGGCAAGTTACCAAACCTCTTTGAGCTTCAGTTTTCCCCATCTTTGTAAAATGGAAATGCTACTTGGCCAATACCATCAGCCAACAGTAGGTTGTTCTCAAAGTTAAATTGAACTTTGCCTGTACAGGGCTTGCTACAGACAGAAACAGTCAACCTCCCTAAAGTTCTGTCTGCTCTCTGAGCCCCTGCCAGCACAAGCCTGCAGGAGATGAAATCCAAGAGAGACAGCTTTAGGCCTGCTTGGCAGGTGTTAGCAGCAGGGCCTGACATCCTCCACCCCAATGCCAGACAGAGAAGGAGAAGAGAGAAGGAAGGCCAGCCCACTCCCTGCCAGAGGACGGCTTGCTCCAAACACCCAAGCCACTTCTGAGGCATGTGTGAGCATTCACAGGTTCTTCAGATCCAGAGGAGCCTGGCAAAACCGGCCCTCCATTCCCGTTCCAAGCCAGGGCCCCATGGGCTGCTGTGAGCACCACTGCTGTTCTGAGACAAAAGGCTCCTCAGGAGGCCACGTGGGCACGCAGGCAGACCGCTTTATCCTGGCTGGAAGATGACATTTAGACAGCCCAGCATCTGAAAGGAAGTTCGCCACAGAAAGCAGAAGGAGCGCAAACGTCTCCTTCACTCCCCTTTTACAAGCAGCTTGCAGAGGGAAACCTGGTTCTGAACCACACATGCACAGTCTCTGGGGCACTCCTGTGACACTGGGCCTCTGAGGTGGGGAACCCTTCAGGTTACAAGTGCAAACGCCTGCAGACAGATGGGCACACAGAAGGGACAAGAATCCTAACTCCAAGGCTGAGTTTTGGGAACTCCCATCTAAGGAATTTCTAACAAGGAAACTTTTGAGGAAGGACTTACAAGCAGATCACAGAGCTATATTTAGAAAATTATTTCCAAGCAAGACACACTGGAGCAATTCATATTTCAGAGAGATAGCGCCGAGCTGCCTGTGGCTAACGGCGCTCAGCGACAGTGCAGGCTTGCGGAGGACCAGAGCCCCCAGCCGCTTTCCTAACACACTCCTGCAGCTCCCAACTGGGCCATGAGTCACCCAGTTTTCCTCTCCTGGCTGCCTCTTCCTGGTCTTAGTCCAGCGGCCATGCTTCTGTTCACGTGCAGATTGCTAGAGGCGAGGTACAGGAAATGGGTTGCCAAAAAGGCACACCAGTGAACCCCCAAGTATAAGCAAGATGTGTCACCCTCAGAACACGAGGCCCGGGTCATCCTGACGTCTATGGGGATGTGTGATTTTCATAAACAGTCTGACTCATCACGTTCCTCATGTATCTGTCAACTTGGGGCCCTGCTGGAGGCAGAGTGCTTACTTAGCCCTTTCTCTCCTGTGGTGTGAAGATCCCACAGGGCCACCCCAGAGATAGTACTTGCCTCCCTCTTTCAGAGGAGCGAACAGGGACATATTTCACCTCAGCTAGTGCCCCCAAAGGGGCAGAGCTACTGCTCATGCTCAAACCATCGCCCTGCAGACTGTATGCCAACTGAAGTGGGGAGGAGGGTATCCCACTCAGTAGAGCAGAGACAGTGTTTCCCTCACTTTCTGCCTTAGGCTACAAGGACTTAACATTTGTTTGTTGAGATACCACAAAGCATCTCATTACCACCACACTGAGAGAGAACAAAACTAGCAGTAGCTATATGTGTCACTACATTCTCTACCCAGAGGACCTTTGCACATGGCTCACACAAGAGATCACTTCTTGTCTGCATAGCTTGTAGAAGGTTCCTGGTTCTCTTAGACTCTTACAGCTCTTTCCCACTGGGTGGGGAAACGAAACACCCAGGGGCGTGAGTGAATGTTGTGGAAACATCTGGAGTGGCAGAGGCCAAGACATGGTAGTAGACCTGAGAAGCCTTCTAGCCAAGGGTCTCAAACCAAAGACCTGTCTGTTCTTCGTAGACTGGGTGTAGGCCTCACCTGAGGCCTGAGGCAGGACTGGAATGCCTTTGAGGATCTAGGAAGAGAGGGGGTGCCCTTGCCAATGTCCACCTACTGTCTCTCTGGGCAGTGCACTTGTCCCTGAGTGGGGGATGGGGCCTGAGAAGGCAGAGAGTGAACAAAGTGTCCCAGGACCTCCATCCTCTCACGGTGACCAGAGCCCTGTCTGGTAAGCTGGGCCCCTTCAAGGTCTCTGGGGAGAGCCCATATTTAGGAGCTGTAGCATCTCTTCTAGGGAACAGACCAGCCTGCTGATTTATTCCCCTTAACTTTTGATGTTATTATTAGGCACATCTGTCTCTGAGTGAAGTCACCAAGGAAAAACCCAACCAGAGGAAAATATTTTCAAGTAGTTGTCATCTCAAGCTTCGGAAAGGGAAGCAAGTGGATAAACTAACTATCAGAGGATCCCGAATTCAGGATGACCAAAGAGGAAAATGGAAAGTATGTGCTCTGGGAACGAACGCAGACAGTGGAGCAATATGCACAGTGCAGCCACTGGCTGCTTCCGCTTCCCTTTCCCCAAGCTTAGCTCCTTCCTTTTCCCTAACACAAAGGCCAGTTGGCCAGACTGGCCAGTGCTCAAAGACCCAGGAGGAGATCTTATTAGTGAGCAGCGACCAGGGGAGATGGGCGGACCTTCCTCACCAGTGGCCGTAAGATGTAAGTTTGTTCAGTGGTCATTTTTCTTGTTTTCTAAATCAATCACCAAAGTTTGAAAATCAGATTTCACACAAAAGTCCAACGCCTCTTTGACATACTGAGTCTACAGCTCTGGAAGCCTGAGACTGAACGGTGGCAGCCTGGGACAGGGTTCTGTTTTTAACCTACCAATCAATAGCCTGGCCCCTAACAGCATCTGCATTAAGAGACAACCAAACACGAATGTGCCAAAGACCCAGTCCTCAAACATGGCTGTGGCTCTTTCTCCATCTGTGAACAGATGTGTATAAGGGGCCGTGCGCGTGGCTCCTATTCTATAGGGAGGATGAGGAAGGAAGGCAAGAGAAGGGTTTGAGGAGCTAAGCACCACGCCATGAGCTGGGTGACATGTGGCCACATGGGTACAGGGATGAAGAAGCACACAGTCTCTTGGGTTGGATTAAGAGCCAGGGAGGGGGCAGAAGAATGAACACACCAGAAGCTTCAGAGGCCTCCTAGGAGGGTAGAAAGTAAAGCTGAGGTTTTGGAACTTGCCAAGTATACCTGGTGCCTGGATTAGGTACCCAGTCTCATTGCTTTCCCAGGCCTGGGGCCTAGGACACCGGACCCACTCACCCCATGTGCTTCTATGTGTTACGTGAACCCCAGCTTCGACAAATGCTTGCAGACAGAGACCAAGCTCTGCCTGGGGACTCTCCTGGGTTCCTACCCTCCGTGCTCTCTCTCCCTGCAAAACTGGCCTATTGTTTGCTTAGCTGTACCATGCTGCTGGGTCTTGAAGACAGCCTCTTTACTGGCAATAATTGCATCCCTGGAGGACAATGATTTATTGCCTAAATGGTTCTCCTTAACCCGTACCTTCCCAGGTCCTGAAGGTTTCCCACTGCAGCCTCTGAATGACTTCTCCTTTGCAGGGTTGCTCCTCCATATCCCACACAGGCTACCATCCTTTGTCACCTGCTTAGAGCTCATTCAGAAGGTCTGCAACCATGCATGAGGGCAGGACCCTAGGCCTTAGCAGCACGATTCCCTCCCGGAGTCGGGAGCTAATGACACAATGAATGCAGGTTGAACTAAGTGGCCATGAGTCTCCCAAGACCCAGCTCCTGACCAGGAAGGCAGAAAGGGGAATCATGCCCAGTATCTACAGCCATAATTGAGGGTGTCTGAATGCAAACTGAGATTCCCAGACTGAAGGAAGAGCCTCCAAGCCCTGGTGTGGCCATGTGGGTACAGAGATTAAGATACTGGCCGAGCCCCCATGGACAGAGGGAAACAAAAGTCAAGCCGGCCACCCTAGGATTAATCTGGAAATCCTAGTCCCATCAGGCATCTGCGTTTTCTGACCTCGGTGCTGTTCCTGGCTGCAGACACCAAGACTGGGGCTACTTTCTCCCACAGACCTAGGATGGGGCTGGCCAGGGCCAGGCACATGAGAAAGGCAGATCTGCAAGACTGTCAGCGGTAAACTGGACATCAGGGCAGGAAAAGCTGGACGGAAGAGCATCGAAGGCTGGGAAGGGCTTCCTTCTACGGTCACAGCTCCGCAGTAGGACCTGGGTAGATACCTACCCACTAAGCCTTCTACTCTCAGCCTGCACTAGCTTCCTTTATGAGGTTGCAAAAAGATCCATGCTGAGTGAGAGCAAGCCGGTCCTTCTGGGCTCCCTTTCCAGCTAGAACCTTTCTGGCAGTGACAACCTTGCTACCTCCCTTCTGTCCTGGGACCCCAGTGGCCCTGGCTTGCCACTCCCTCTCTCCTTTTGCTCTGTTAGCTAGCACAACCAACACCATACATATACACTATGTGGCTGGCCCAGAACACTACACTACCGGTGTGGTGTTCTGGCTTCAGGCTAAAGCCCGGGGAGTATGAAACCCAGAGGGGATGAGCACGGGCCTGATAACCAAAATATCAGTGGATGCCAGCAGCTTTATAAAGGAAGACACAGTTGTCGGGCTGCAGGTAAGGGAGGTATTGCTTTGGGAGAAAGAGGGGATAAGGAAGTTGGCGAGAGGTGCGGGGGGGAGCATTTACACGTCATCTTTAGGAGCTGTGAAAGGAAAGTAGAGCATGGGTCAGAAGGAAGGTAGAGGGGAGATGATCAGGCTTGGAGAAAGCATGAGCAAAGGCAGAGAAACAGAAGGTCACACTCAGAGCAGCACACAGCTCAGCGGCGCCAAGGGTCAGAGTAAGCTGTAGGGAATGCAGGCAATGGGCGATTCTGATTCAACATATTCTAACCCACATCCCAACTTGTGGTCCAACTCTTAAACACTGTATCGGTCTTAACTTCTTTTCCTCCCCAATGCCAGGTATCAAAGCTAGTGCTGTGTGGCTAATGCTCCACCAGGGAGCTCTACATCCCTAGCCCAGACTTTTAACAACGCACACAAGTGTCCAATATACCCAGGCGCATCCTGTGTCCTTCACAAACATCGTATCAGAGAACTCTGGTTATAAAGCAGCTCCAGGCGCACATGGAGGGAGCCTCCCAGGCTTTACACGTGACTTCACAGGGCTCTCTATCAGCAGAGATCACTGTGGTCTGGCTTGTCCCCAAACCCTGTGTGATTGCATGTTCCTGAGCTTGGTGCCCAGTCTGGAAGCTGGGTCTGGAAGCACAGTTGTAGAGGCATAGCGATAGAGTCCGCTGCCTCCATCCTGCCCTTTGAGGGGAACCACCTAGGGTTTTGATTTGTGTTTAAAGTATGACAGCAGGGTGGAGAGGGAGATGGCTGAGTGGGTAAATTGTCTGCTATGCAAAGCATCTGAGAATCTGAGTTTGGATCTCTAGGCCCCATGTAAAAGTTGAGGGCAGAAGTGTGTGCTGAGGGACAGGGGTGGATACCCCCCAGTTCAACAACCAGTCCAGCCCAAACAGCATGCTCCAGGTTCAGCAAGAGTCTGTCTCAAAGACTGAGATGGAAAAGCAAATGGGGAAGGTACCCCACTTTCAGCACCTTGCCTCCACACAGGCATACTCTGGCATATGCACCCTACATCCGCACACAACACAAACAAAAGCGCAGATATTTGACAATCCTGCTGAACTAAAGACAAGAAAGGTACTGAAACTTCTAGAATTCACTGTGATGAGATTTTTGTGGCTTTATGTGAGATTTTTCCCATCTAGTCAGGTATCTCTCTGTTGCTTCAAGCGAAAAACAAAACAAAACAAAAAACTTTCTGAAATGAACAGGAATAAGAAGTGCTATTGACTAACTCAGAGAAAAGCCAGATCAACAATATACAAAGAAGATCCATTTTTGTGAAGTCTGATAAACTTACAGAAGTTTCAAAAACAGAAACTATAATGTTTCTTTCGTTACTGCTACAAACCAATACATAAGTAAAAATTTTCTCCAAAATAATTATTCAGAATAAGGATAATGCAATTAGCAAGTGTTTAATCCATTAATAACTCTGCCTTTTAAAAATGAACATGATCACATATATAAAATTCATTAGCAGAAACTTGACTTTCTTCAGTTCTTTCCTACTGTTATGATTTATTCATTTATTAATTGCTGAAAATAGTTTTTATCATTATAGAAAGAGGGAATTGTTTTTTTTTTTATCTACTTCTGGTTCCAGGTATGCTAGAAACACCACTGGTCACTTCTGAAGAGAAAGTTAGGGAAAGAGGGTGAGTCATATGGAATAGCTAGGCCAAAATCACCTAGGGCCTGACCACCAGGCCAAGGAACTCGGACTATTGTCTTTAAGTAAATTACAGAAAATGGTCAAGAACTCTGACTACCCAAAGTGTAGGACTGCCTGAGTAGCCAAAGCCAAAGTCAAATAAGCGGGAGAATAACTTTTGAAACACACATTATGGTTGAAAACTAACCAGATTTTGTATATAAAGAACTCAAGTAAAACTGCAAGATGTCAACAGAGAGCAGAGCGACAGACGCATAATCCAGCACAGATATGTAATGAAAACAATGTATCCATTGTCTATCAAATTATCAAAAGGTTTAGAAAGGTAATAAAGACAGCTGTATGAAGGAGACCACAGTGGAACACAGGCCGACACACTACTGAGACATCCTCCCAAAATGCACAGGATCTTCTGGAAAAACAGGCCAGAAATATGTTTCAAGGGCTCTAAAAATGTCTCAACCTTTCATTTACTTATTTTTACTTCTGGAAATCTACTTAAGGAAACACTCTAAAATACGGAAAAAGTTACAAGCACAAAAATGTTAATGAAGCCATTGTTTCTAAGAACAATAGCATTGAAAATAACCCAGCATCCAACAATGGAGGAACAATTAAATAACTGGGGGGGTACATCCGCACAGAACTTAATCAATCACTGACCTAATTGATCATTTGGTCCTTAACTATAAAGACTAAAAAAAGCAACATGAAAGTTATTGCTGTAATATTAAACTGGTGGGGAGAGGGGAGCAGGCTAAGCCATAAAATATGCACAATTCATTTCTTTTTGCAGTGGTGGCGTTCACATTTAGAGTCTTCATATGTTAGAGAAGTGCTCTGCTACTGGACTATATGCACTGTCCCTCAATGGATCAACTTTAAAAGGCTGCAAAGAAATACAGCCATCCGTAAGAGTGGGTATAGTAAGTATACGTGTCCGCACTGTGATCTTACACTGACCTCAATAAACTCTCTGACCCTTTGCTCTGATTGCTATTTCTTATATTCTATTGTACTGCATGCAAATAAACTGCCAGATTAACAAGCATCAGAAGCCAGGTGGTATGACACATGCCTTTAAGCAGGCAGATCTCCATGAGTTTGAGGCCAACCTGGTCTAGACAGTGAGTTGCAGGCCAGCCAGGGTGCCATAGGGAGACCCTGCCTCAAACAAATAAATCATCATCATCATCATCATCATCATCATCAACAGACTATGTGTTCATTTATGATGGCAGCATTACAATGATATGCTTTATTTTTATTTATGGATGTTTTTCCTGTATGTATGTGTGTGTGTGTGTGTGTGCCTGCCTGGTGCCCTTGGAAGCCAGAAGAAGACATCGGTTTCCTTAGAACTGGATTTACATATGGTTATGAGTTGTCACGTTGGTGCTGAGAGCTGAACCTGGATCCTCAACAAAACGGTAAGTGCTTTTAACCACTGAGCCATCTCTCTGCCCCTACTTTCTTTTTATTTACTCAAAGTTTCTATAAAGTGGTTAGCTTACTTATATTACAATTAAACATGTGTGTGTACAGAGAGAAAGAGAGAGAGAGAGAGAGAGAGAGAGGGAGCTCATGAGCAAGCTGCAGTCCTATCTTCCCCAGTTCTTTGACACCTCTTCCTGTGTCTGGTCTGAGAACACAGTCCGCTCTGGGGGCCCTTCCTCTGAGAGACAAAGGACTTCCTTTCCCTCTGTGTTGGTTCCACAAGGTCCAGACCAAGCCTGTTCCCTGAGTAGGATGACTGCTCTGCAGAGACTCCAGGCAGTTGCAGAAGCCCAGGAACATTAGCGAGAGGCCACTTTGATGACAGATAGCTGTAACAGTTGGTAGGGCTCTTCCTAGTATTAAAACTCAAGCCAGGAAGCTGGAGAAGCGGTCGAGTCATAGCACTTGCTGCTCTTGTAGGGGACTTGGGTTCCATTCCAGAACCCACATGGAGGCTCACAGCTCCTGTAACTTCAGTTCCAGGGACTCCAGTGCTGTCTTTCAACCTTGAGGGCACCATGCACAGACATACATGCAGGCAAAACCCTCATAGACATTAAAAATAAAATAAATCTTTAAAACAAAAGAAAAACTCCCAAAAAACAAACAAAAACCTGAAGCAGCAAGAGCAGCAATGGAAACGACAGGTATTGAGGAAAACCTTCCACAAACAGCAAAAGAACCCAGAGAGCAGGGGCCATGATCTCAAACATGCTACAAACATGATGCCTCATAAGGGTTCTGAACAAGTGCCACTGCTAGTGGGTTGATTCAGGCACTATTGAGGAAATAGAGGCGTGCTGCTGCCCGAGGTGTGGGGGACAACAAAGTCCCTACCTTGAAGTAGCTTCCATCCTAGGTGGAAGGAGACCATTCAAATAAATATTTCACTGGGTGGTGGCAAGCATTCTGAGGACTGCCAAAGGTAGGTGTGGGACAGGAAGTGCTCAGAGGGCAGGGGAGAGTGTGGTCTTAGCAGCCCCTTTTCTGCAGGAATCCTGGGGCTGGGCCATGCATGGGTGGAAGGAAAGACACTGCAGATAGAGGCAACAGGTCTGTGCTCGGGTCCCGAGGCTGGGTGTGCTGGCACAGAATGGAGAGGGGAATGAAATAGGTCAGTCCCTATGGAGATTTCCAGGCTGTTCTTAAGACTTGGAGCTTTCTGCAGGGTGGGAAGTCTCGATACATTTTAAGCAAGGATTGTTCTAAATTGCACTGTTTTGTGTAAAGTGGACCCGAGGAAAGCAGATGAGAGAGGGAGAAGACAACAAAGACCATGTTTGAGGGGGATGTAATTGTCCAAGGGAGAGGGGAGAGATTGGATAGAGATACATACAGATAGATTGAAACCCTCCATTTCCCCACTTTAAGCCAAGATGTCTTTCATGGTCTGAGGTGGTGGGGGGCAAAGCTCCTTTGAAATTCCAGTCCAACCAGGAGGCACAATTCCTGTTGAGATGAGGTTCCTGCCATCAACAGGGGAAGAGGCGTGCCTCTTTGTGCCAGAGGTAATCATCTGGCCACTGGCAGCAGTGGAAACATCACGCCAGGTGTACAGGGAGAAGGCTGGCGTCTGCCTTAGGAGAGGTAATCTCCATCATGGGCCCAGGCTCACCTGAGCTGTGGTGGCTACCTCATTACTTCTCCACAGCTGCTCCCAGAACAGCCGTGAACTTGGCCCGATCCGGAGGGAGGGACCCTGCACTTGGTTCCTATACCCAAATTCCAGTCATTAAAAATAAGATAAAATAAAATAAAAGCCCTGCCACACCCAGAACTGTGGCCGTTCGGAGCCATTGTCCTGCTACCGTGTTTTACATTGTGGCAAGCACACAAGGACTCTCTTCCGTAGGGTTTCATTTAAAACATATGAACTGGATCATGGTTCAAAGGTTCTACCCTGCTTAGGAATGGAGACAACTTAAGGAAAGCTAGCACAAGGGAAATGCTGGGCTAAAGACAGCCACAGCGACAAGGTGGTGGTACAAACCCAGTCTAGCCCAGTAGCACCCTGTGGTCAAAGTGACAATGAGAAATTATGTAAGACATTTCCAAGGAAAAAGTGGACTTGTATGTTCACTTGTACTTGGATTTATGTGTCACCTACAATGAGATCCTTGGAACTTCTCCAGATGTAAGGAAACCTCTGGATACAGCAGAGACACAGTATACACGGCAGACACAGCATTCTGAAGACAGCAGAGTGGACATAAAATGCAGACTTGCTTATAACATAAGATATCGGGTCAGACATAATTAAACCTTTTCTTCCTTAACTGCATTAGTCAGGTATTTTACCACATCAAGGGGAAGGTAGCTCATATACTACTAGTATCCAATAGCGAAGTACAGATGGGTGCTGTAGAAATCGATTTTGTATATAGTGTATATATAGGTACATACACTGTAATACTGATACACATCACTCACACACACACTCACATTGCTTGGTTTTTCCGCTTTATTATCTACAGAGTAGGAAGCATGATGCGCATGGATGTCTGTATCTGGATGCCAGAGAGCTAGAGGAAGCTCCCACCCACTCCTCGGAGAGATCTTGGCCAGTGAGGCTCCTTGTTCCTTATGTTCATTGTTCTACTGAACGGTGAATAAAGGTTAAGAGAAACACAAAGAGAGTCTTGACTTGTTTCCTCCTTGTTGGCTCAGTGAGGGCACGCTTAGGGGACAGGGCTGGGCTGTTTTATAGCCATGTATGCCCCCAGCTTTTACATTTTCCACTTGACGTCAGTTAGCCAGGGGTGACTAGCTTGAAGGCTCTAAGAAACCAGGGTGGGTTTAAAAGAGGCTCTCACCACCTCCCACCAGCAAGTGACTTTTAAAGTAGGAGTGTGTTTTTCAAATACCTAAGCCTAACGACACTTCCGGTCTCCCAGCCGCCCTTCCCTGCACCCCGCACCCACTTCTCACTCCCTTGCCTTCCTAGGTCGCCTCCTTTTACGCAGTACCTACCCACCAGGCGCTGCTCTGCTCCCGTCCCACATTCAGAACAACTATTCTAGTGTCTGTTCCGGTTCCTTCTTGATAACGAAGTCTGTGACCTTCCCATTTACCCGCATGCCCTTGGCTGCAGCGTCCCCCAGGAGCTGAGGACTGCTCACTGCTATGGCGACTCTCACTTGTTCCTGCTCTACAGAGCAGAGGGCAAGGCAGCTCAGGAGAACTGCATTTTGGGTTTGCTGTTTCCAAGACCACTACCGGGGGCTGTCAAAAACACCAGAGGGAAGGAGTCTTGTCCTTTAGAACCTGATATGTATATGCTTAATGACACAAGCCAAAAAAAAAAGAAAAAAGGAAGCCAGGAGCTCTCTGCAGCAGCTCATGCTCCCCCACCACCACCACCACCCCCCCCCCCCGCCCGCCCCGGGTGCTAAGAAGGAAGTGGCTGCTGCAACCCCAAGGGGAAATACTTGCTTGACACAGGAAAATGGAACACTTAGCACTTTCCATCAGCAGCCTCAGAGCAGTAGCCACACCTGGAAAGACTTGCACAAGAGGTCCCTCCCCACCCCATCCACAGTCACCCAACCCCAGGTATGGACTGGATCACAGACACATACTGGTCCACTTTATTTTTCTTTTCAGAAACACTGCAGCCCTGGGAGAGCTCTCACTGTGACTTCCCTTACAGCTGGCCTGGGGAGGAATGGCCAGGAGCCTCTGGGGGAAATGTGGGGAGGAGGTAGGAACGACTCTGGGTGGCATCCTGGAGGGGATGTTGAACAAGAGGTAGGTCAGCTGACCAACCAGGTTTTCAGTGCCCGCTCCCCTAACTATGGAACTCTGGGAAAAGTAGTTTGTGCTCCTTGGTACCCACCTTCTCTGCACCAGGGAAAATCGTTGCTGTTGGGCCTCCATGCCCATGTTGCTGTGAAAATCATATGGGGCGGCAAACATACAGGGCCTTGGGGCCTGTACCTACTGAGTTAACTCTTAGATGTTAAAACCTGTTCAGAGCTTCCCCAAGTCCTGACTGGGCTTCCAAACTCTTCTCTTCAGCTGCTCTCTATGCTGAGCTCCATCTGCAGTCTGCCCACACTTCTACAGAATTTTGCTCTGTATCCTATGGTGTCAAGACAGAGCAGCAAGTCCAACTAACAGAGGTGGGAAGAGGTTAACTAAACTACCTGAGCCTAGATCCTCTGCTCTCACAGTCTCTACCATCCAAACGCAGTCTTCATCCTTCATGACTAATTTGCCTGCTCGGAGGATCAGAGTGGGCCCAATTTTCCATGTAGTAAAATGAACATCTGGCTGCAGTGTGATGCCTTATGCAGAGTCTTCTAGCTCAGAATTACCTGCAGGGTGATTTTGATGTTTAAAGCAATCCGGAAAGCGTAACCACGGACAGCCCACCCTATCTCATTTCACTTTAGTACTGTACAAAACCAGGTGAGGTCTGGCACAGCAAGTCAGCCATCTTGGTTTCAATATTACTGGCAAATTCTAAGGAAACAAAGAATGGCAGTTTGTATAAACCACTACCCACAAGTCTTGGTACTCACAAGGTACTTCTAAGATCCTTTAATACAATGATTCAAAGGGACCTTGGGTCTGGGCACCACCCTGCTGCTTCAGTTGGAGGTGGGGTGCTAACGCCCTCTCCACATGCTCTCCTACTGTGGTGACCTGGAGAAGCAGATCAACTTTCAGGACAGCCTTGGCTTCCTCATCTGCAAAATAGGGATAAGAAGACAAGCCATGCCCCATCCCAGGTTACTATGGCAACCGAGTGAGGAACCAGATGTGAAAGTGCTTTACAAACTACGGGACCAAGTTCAAGTCCCTGAGATATAGAAAATTACCTTAAGAAGAGCTCAGAAGCCTGGGAGTACTTTACTCTGATTTGTTAAGAGATTCATATCGTACCTTGACTTAAAAGGAATTTGGGGTGCTGGCACACATCTGTCATCTCAGCGTTCAGAAGGCTGATACAGGAAGGTGGTGAATGCAGACCAGTTTGGTCTATGGTGAGATTCCATCTCAAAAAAGCCAAAGTGGGTGGGGTGGAGAGGCCAGTGTAGCTGCCCGGAAGTGTCCTTGATTTTTAAATCCTCTTCTCCAAGCAGCTCACACAAATAGCCTGCTGATTCAAGGCTGTCTTAAGCATAACAGGAAAGATGTGACTTTTCTCCTTTCACTTATTTTTGGTTTTGAGCCTTGAAAAGAACACAGACAACCTTGCCATGTTGCCTTTTAGATGAGAGTTAAAGGTCGTCTCCTAGAACCGTCTTCCCACCCTGGCAGCTGGCTCTGCAGTCCGAAAAACACGCCCACCCCAGCTCCAGGCTGGGTTAGAAGCCTAGAGCTATGTGAAATGCTGTTTAGCCAAGATCTCAAGGACAAAGACATCCCCATCAACCTTCCCTCTGATGGTGTGACCCCCAGGAAGGGGAGAGAAGGAGTTTCCAGGGCACACAAAGACTTATTCTGCTCACAAGGCTATTTACCAACCCAGCCTACTGGACTGTGCCAGGATCCGTGTGAAGGAGCTGAGCTGGGACAGCTTCTGCTCCGCCGTCTGGCAGATGCACCCTTCTCTATTATTAGCAACTCAGGCAAGATGCCATCGGCTGGGGACACCCCTTTGTGTCAAGGGGAAGGAGGCAGGGGGAGGTGCACGCGCAGGAGAAAGAAGCAGGTGGGATCGCCTGAGGCTTCCTCCAGAAGGGTGAGGTTTCCAACAGCCTTTCCCCTTAGCTCGCTAACCTCACGACACACCCTAAACCTCAAAAAGTTCACCCGGGATGTGGCTCGAGGTGCACCCCTGCACTGCTAGGCCCAGCTCAGTCACCTGAGGCCTCTGGTTGTGGAGAGCTGCAGCAGAGGTTGTAAATCTGGAGAGGCCTAGAGAAACAGAGTGAAAATTGGAGAAGCCCTCTCTCCTTCCTTCTGTGACAAAGACGCAATTTACTATAGCCCTAATGCATTCATACTCCCTCCAAAGGATGGCCGCCATCAATGTATTCCTGTTCCATTCATACTTTGAGTCCTGCGCAAAGTAAGAGGACATCTTTGTGTTACAGATGAGAAGCAAACCTTGGAGAGCCTAAGTAACTTGTCCAGGGAAGAGCACAGTATACGCTCTGACTCAGAGGGTGAGAGGCAGAGGACTGTCACTTCCATAAATAAATATGTATAGATATACATATATATGTGCGTATATATGTATATGTATGTGTATATCTACACATATGTGTGTATATGTATCTATATACATATGTATGCATACATATACATGCATATATTATATACATATGTGGATGTGTGTATATGTATATATACATACATATGTATATATACACACCCATATATATATACACACATGCACAAATATATGTGTGTATATATACATGTATGTATCTCCCTTGCTGTAACACCTATGCAAGTCATGACTTGAATATTTTTTAAGAAGAAAAGAAGGAATTCTTTAAAAAAAAACAAAACATATTGCTAGTCAATAGTAGACTTGTCTAAAGGCCAAATCGGGGTATGAAAGGTATTCAGATGAAGACGTTTTGAAAAAGGAACCAATAACTAAATGACATTTATTTAACAACCAGGACAGAGTAGCCTAGGGAAAGTCAAATAAAATTCCACAAAAGTGAGCTACTGGGCACATTTGAGACAGAATCAAGAATACTATTCTACTTAGTGTTTAGAGACACTGACGTCTGACTCAGTAGGGAAGAGAATCAGATCCCTTGCAGACCTCCTACAGTGTGCTGCCGACCCAGGGAAAGGGCTGAGGCCTAGCCAGAAACCGAGTAGCCTAAAGTGGAAGAAAGGTTACAAACTGCTCTCTAGACCATGGTTTAGTGTTCTAGCCGGGCCTTCCCTAGTCCTGTGTGACTTCAGGCTGACCTGTGTGTGCCGCAGAGGTTTCTACATCTACAGCATGAGCTTGGGACAACGAAAATAGTAGGAAAAGTTCTAGCAATAAATGATACCAAAGTGTTCATTGTATTATCATGACCCATCTTGGTCTGGGAGAGAAAGAGTGAATTTAACACTCTGTGTGTGTGTGTGTGTGTGTGTGTGTGTGTGTGTGTGTGTGTGTGTGTGTGTGTTGTGTGTGTGTGTGGTCTGGAGATCCAACCCAAGGACTGATGTGTGCTAGGCAAGCACTCTACCACTGAGCTACACAACCCAGCTCCAGCTCCATTTAGTACACTTTTGCTGTTGTTATTCGGTATTACGTTTTTGAAACTGTCTGTTTTTGAAACATTCTGTAGCCCAGACTGGCTCAAAACTTACTATGTAGCACAGTTTCATGGCAATCCTCCTGCTTCAGTCTCCCAAGTGTTGGGTCTGCAGGCAAGAGCCACCAGCCTGACCTCATTTACCTATTTGTAAAAAACCAGGGCTGAGCTAAGGCTTTGGAGGGGCTTGTTCTCAGGACTCACTCTGAGCCACCTGTTACCAGGAAGGTAGTTTCCTGTGTGTAGACAGAGGCCTCCCCAGAAGCACCTGGAGGGGTCAATCAATATACTCTCAGCCAGAGAAATGGGGCATGTAGCCAGGTGCAGGAAGAAGGGCATCCCCAGGGGCCGAGCCCTAGGCAAGCTTTGCCCTGAGGTTAGCCTTCATGGGAAAGGCTGCCTGTGGGAGTCCCTGACTGTCCTCCTGGGACTGGTGCCTTGGTCCCTTTCCAAAGCAGCATTTTCTGCCTCTCACCGATTTACCTACATGTTTGCTTTACTGGTGATCTTGCCATTGGTGAACACTAGACTGCACCCAAATTAAAAAAAAAAAAAAGACCATCTCTTTTCTAACGTGCCAGCCAACTCCTGTCCCCTGTCACCTTTGATGTAAATCTGGTGTTTTATGTTCCTGGAGTTTGGAGAGGAGCTATTCTGGTCTCACAGTGTCCTGAATCAGACAACCCCAAGCCTAAGCCATGTCGATTCTCAGCCTCCGTGCAGAAAATGGAAAGATGAAGCACACAAAAGCGGCCTCTGAAATGCTGTGCCTGGGATGGGTCTGTGAGAAACCACCTTAGTGTTCTCCTTCCCTGTTCCCCTGCTTGCGGGAGAAAGATAAGAGACGGATATTTTATCAGGGTAACTCAGAGCTATACTTAAAATTGCATCGGGCCGATAATGACAGCAAGCAGTGTTTAGGAAAAAGTCTAACAAGGTAACTACAAGGAATTTTTATTTCGTTTTCTGAATTAATCCACAACAGACATGAATGTTAAAAAAACTGAAGGTTACTGTTTAAAATTGCATTTCTCAGGGAAAAGCCAAGAAAACATCTGATGAAACTCTCTCCTGAAACCCCCTTTCACCAGGGTACAAGGCCTCATTGTCAGCCAGAGAGAAAATATGAGAAGGATCCAGAAAACGCCACGCAGGAGAGAAGGGGAAATGTCTCTGTGTTCTCTCACTGATGTCTGTGCCTCCGACTCACAGAGGCCAGAGTCAGCACAGCCGCTAGGAGACCGCTCCAGGGTGGCACATCCCTGCTAAACAAGGGTGGCGCCTGAAGGCATAGTGTGTCCAGGACGTGGCTCCACCCCACTTTCCATGACGTCATGCTCGGGGGACGGGCCGAGTACGTGATAGGCTGGGCGGAAGGCGGGACACAGCACTAGGAAAGAAGGGCGGAGCAGAGTAGGGGATGGGCAGGAAGGAGGGAGGGCATCGCGGGGGAGGGAGGGGCAGAGCAGTTAGGGGAAGCCTGGGTTCTAAGACCCCCGAAAAAGCGCTAGGCTTCCTCAAATTCCGTCTGTCTTCCTGAAAGGCGGCACCAACTTTGACTCGCTTTGGGAGAGAAGGGAGGTGGCGAGTGGAAGGTGACCTGGAGAGTGAATGCTAAACAATGTGGGGACTTTATGGAAAGGGAAAGCAGTGGCTCCACACAGTGCAGAGAGGAAGCAATTAAGAGTACCCACGTTTCTCTGCAAGGGCAGGTGCACAGAGACACATGTCTGACAGGAATTTGTCAAGAGCTGCGACTCAGTTTAGTTGAAGCCAAAGCAAAGTCAGAGTGTGGAACTGAGCTCGGGTACCACTGCTGTCCCAGACACAATTTAAGCCACTTTGTCCACAGGGAGGATCGTCCTGCCCCCTTCCCTTAATCCCTCTGGACACAGCCAGAGCCGGTACCTGGGGTCAAGTAAGGGAGAAAGTTCAATGTGAATGTAAGACATCATCACACACCCTGCAGGGCAGTCGGGTCTTGTGAATAATGGGTACAGCTGTGTTCTTTCGTATTGCTAAAAGGAGCCTCTGAGGTCAAGCCCCTGTGTCTTCCAGATCCTTGAGAATTACTGAGTAATATCACTTTGCAATAAAATAAAAAATAAAATAAAAACATCGTGTCACCTGTATGGATATTTAGCTGAGCAAGGAGCTCAGCTTGCCTCCTCTCACCATATCAAACTGGTGATTGATCAGAAAACTTTACCAGGGCTTACAGTCCACAGGCACTGCTGAGGCTCCTGAGAGAACCTGACTGTCTCTTGCTTCTTTGCCTGGGAATGATGCTCCCACAAGACTCAGTCCTCTGCCCTAAAGGGTGGTACATCATTCCTTGTGGATTAGCCAGCAAATCTGTTAACTACAGATATTGCCATCCTTCAAAAGGTTCAAAGAAGAAAGAGAACAGAATTAGTAACTTACTTGGGAAATATACTCTATACCTGCCATTACACAAGAGAGCTTCCACCCATCTCTGAGCTGGGACAGACTTGGGAAGTCTAAAGAATCTGATACAACCCAGCCCAGATCCAGATCAGGCTAGCCAGATGGCAGGCCACTTTCTGCAACTGCCTACAGTATATGGAAATACAGTTTCATCAAGGTAAAAGATTTGATTCCGATATTAAATATAAGCTTAAAAATCAATTTACATATTTTTTGCATGGTACAGATTTGGGAGCTGCTGGGCTTTCTCCTTTTCTGTCTGTATATTTACATGCCTCAGCTGAGGACTGAGAAAGTGAGCAATACAGGCCCATTTGCTGTCATCTTAGCAACCCGAACAACATAATTTAGAAGTCTCCAGCAGTTGTCCTGTTTCCTTCTTCTAAATAAATGCCTGCTAGCAGGGCATGGTGGTACACACCTGTAATCTTAGCATTCAGAAGACGGGGGCGGGGGGAGCAGGTCAAGATTATCAGCTACATAACAAGGCCAGGTTGCCCCATTGCCTTGAAGGCCTCCGGACACAGCAGAGCATGTCTCTGGGGCTACAGGAGATTGTCTCAAAAGGAGGCAAATACATGTCTCTATTCAAGAACACATCTTAGGCTAGGACTTAGGCTAGGACTCTGTGTTACCTATAGAATGAATGGAGTTAGTCAATGAAAAGTCAGCTGCAGGGCCGTTTGGAAGCAGTGGGTTAAAAAAACTTCAGCTTTCTTAAGGACTCAGGTAGCCGCCATCCTGTAAGCATGGACGAGGCTGGCAGCGAGGTGGGTGGTTCTTAACCTTGGCTGCACATCAGCATCGCCTGGGACTTTTTGCTGGTGACCCTCTCCCTGAGTTTCTGACCTAAGCAGCTCAGAGTGCAGTCTGGCACAGAGATTCCAACGCTTTTCCAAAATGCAGCTTAGGCCAGATCCACCTAGCTAGTGTTTAATCAAAGTGGTCCAAGAGGGCTAGGAAAGCTTAAGTAGCAGTCTGCAAGCAGGTCTGGTTCTTGGAAACAGGGACAATTCAAAGACACTTGTGTGCACGCACTCACAATGACTATAGGACAGCAAGGCCAGGAGAGGCTTGGGAACTAATTTGCATCTAAACCCCCCGCCCCCCCCCCCCGCACCCCCTTACCCCACTGCACCTCCTGCTCTCTGTGTGACTTGGGCCAAGGCCACTTAGTTATTGTGAGCCTTAGTTTTGTCCTGTGTACAATTGCTTGGCAGTAATAATACTTCCCTTGAAGGGTGGATGAATTAGCTCTACTGGTCATTACCTGAACCATTCAAGGTCTTCTAAGTGTTACCTATGGCTGTTAACAAATAAATTGACAATGGGTTCAATGTTTAAGATGTAAAGAAATGATGCCGTGGACTGGCAGCTCCCCTCGGAGAGGACCCGTGTGGAGATCCCATCTCCTCGGGAGCAGTTGTGAAAACTAAGAGAAATGGAAAGGGGTGTGGGAAGCAGGCAGGGCAGCACCCAGGCGTCCAGGACGCCTCTGACTTCTGCTCTTCACCTCCGATCACCTGTGGATTCCACCTCGGGAGTGCGTGGATATTTACAAGGACAGCCAGACGGTAGCTGGCCGAGGTTCTGCCTCCCACAGTAGGCGGCTGACACATCATAAACAGTTCTGCAGAAGACAGGTCTGTCTGCCCCAGCCTCCCCCCCGCCTACCGTTCTCCCCCACCCTACTGTGAGACTCAGAGAAGCCAGGCCTCACAGGAGCTGCTAATCCTGCAACTGTCATGTTTTTTTTTTTTTTTCTACAAACTGTGCAAAGCTGGGTAGAAGAGACAGACACTGGGACTCTGATAGGTAAGCTGTGTGTGGGGTGGGGTGGGGTGGGGTGGGTTCTGACCCTACAGCAATGGTTTCTGAGCAGCCCAGCATAAAACAATCTACTGCTAACTACCTTTCCTCATCACTCCTTTACCCTTTAAGACCTATCGTGGTGAGGGAGCGCTTTTGTGTACATTCTTTCCCTCCGCTCGAAACAGCCCTATAAAGTGATGACGGCCAAGGATTAAGATCAGTCTAACTCACTTAAAAAACAAAAACAAAAACAAAGCAGAAGCTCAAGGAAGGTACAGACTCATCAGAGGCGGAACTAAGATTTGAACCCATGAACCCATGTCCGTGTAACAAGAACCCATCTGCTCCACCGCTATGCACCTTGCCTGGGACCCATTTCAAAGGCCCTATGGCAGCTGTGTGGTGTGTCATCTGTGAAATGGGGAGTTTGGGGGTATGTGGATATGGAACTGACCAAGCTCTAGCTGAGCTCCAAGTCCCTCTGGTTAGAGTCCCAACTCTGTCTCAGAGCAACACATCGCATACTCGTCTTCCCTTTCTTCGTCTGAGAAAATGGCAAGGCCACCTGCCCAAGGCAGGATGAAGGAGGACCAAAAGTGACAAAGGTCAACCACCGAGCACCTTCACAAAGGCTGTGTCGCAGCATAGCCTTATCCCCCCACTCCTTTGTTTTAAAAGGAAGTCAGAAGAGGGCATCAGACCCCCTGGGATTGGAGTTATACATGGTTGTGAGTCACCATATAGGTGCTGGGAATTGAATGTGGGTCCCTGCAAGCGAAACAAATCCTCCTAACTGCTCTGACTCATCTTTTACCAAAACCTTACCAGCCTGCTTGCCTGGCATGAGGCTTCCAGAAGCCTAGTATTCCAGAATACTATGCAGGCTCACTTGCCTACATTCATACCCATCCATCCATATCTAGGAAGGGCACCTACAGCTGCAGTACATTACAGATCTGACCTGGGTTCTAAAAATCCCCTCCCTCAGGCAGAGTCCCTTCCACAGTAGAGGACATGAGAACAAGCCTTTGGGAAAACCTGACCACCTCACAGGAAGGGTCTTAGGTTGGACTTTTTGGAAATGAAATCCTGGCCAATGGTTTCATTTGTTTGCATGGGGATGGAATCAGTCACCAAGACAAACTTTACCCATCCGGAAGCCAAGCACTGATACCCTAAGACTTCCCGGAGGCCCACAAGTAGGAAGAGAATCCAGATCTGCCAAGGCCATGTGCTGTCCCACTGGCCAGGTGCACCCACTCCCGACCTCCACTGTTCACACCCTCAGGCACGGAATACTAGACTGGGAGTCGGCTGGTTTTCAGGCCTCCATGGGGTAGGGTAAAAAATTGGTCAGATTTCTTCCTCTACCTCATTTTTTCCTTTTTTTTTTTTTTTTTTTTTTTTTTTTTGGTAAGAGAGATCAGATCTTGCTATGACTTCTGGGCTCAAGTTAATCACTCACATCAGCTTTCCAGGTTACCTCCAGGTGCACCTCTGTGGAAATCTTTTTCCCTTTAAAAGCCTGTGCTGATCGGGGCACGGTGGCACACGCCTTTAATCCCAGCACTCAGGAGGCAGAGGCAGAGGCAGGCGGATCTCCCAAGCCAGCCAAAGCTATATAGTGAGACCGTGTCTCAAACAAAGCCTGTGCAGATGCTGAGAGCAAGGTGACAAGGGAAGAGTCCCCTGCCAGGTACCAGGAGGGAAATAGGCCTTCAGCAGGAGAGACACAAGGGGTCCTTGTCTTTGGGGTTATGTCTTTATGCCTAGCTCTATTAATGTTCCCTTCTAAATCTAAGCCCTGTCCTCTTGTCATCCATGAGCTATTTTAATAGTCTTAGAATGTCTCACCACAAAATTTGACCGATGCTGGCCTGGATGTTCAGTACCTGCTCTACCCAGCGTGCCACCAGCTGGCTGGGCCCCACCCCTGCCCCTGGGTGTTGGCAATGCAGGGCCACTCACCATTTCCCAGTCCGGCCGCGTCCTCTCAGGTCTCCTGGCCATTGATAACACAAGTTTCAATTTTGATTCCCAGTCCCTTCGGTGGCCAGCTACTGAAGTCAATAGTGAACACCTGGCCCAACGCTCTTCTCTTAAATCTTCACAGATAAGCTTTGGCAGGGAAGCCTCCTGGGGCAGGCATCACCCCTCCCTGTCTGCCCACGACATCATGGCCCTGCCCTTCAGGGCCTCCCTGCAGCCTCTGCTGTCTGTGATCTGACCAACCACCTCCACCTCCACCAGGCATGGATCTCGCCCAGCAGGAATGTTTAGCATGTAACAGGTGTTTAGCTCAATGTTTATAAAATGAATACGCGGGTTAGCTGATTAAAAGCCTGAAGACACTACACAAGATTGAGTATCCCTTAAGTGAAATGCTTGGGCCCAGGAGTACGTTGTATTGTTTTTTCTTTTGTTTTCTGATTTTTGAATATTCACACACACATAATGATGTATCTTAGAACTGGAGCGCAAGTCATAACACAAAACTAACTTTTGTTTCCTGTCTGCTTTATGCACACAGCCTGAAGGTAATTTTATACAGCATTTTTAGTGAGCCTGTGTTTGGATTACCATCCATCACACGAGGTCAGGTGGGGAATTGTTCACTTGTGGCATCGGTATCACCAGTGTCCAATTTTTGGATTTTGGGTGACTGGAGAGTCAGGATCCTCAACCTATGGGATTGAGACAATTCCACTTTCTTGGTCAGGAAACCCTCGAGCTGGGAGTAGAAAGTAGCAGGGGGAGGAGCTCAACAGTGGGCAGAGTAGTGAGGAGCAACACAAGGAGCTGCTGACAGTGGAGCAGGGGGGAAGAGAGCAGGAGAAGGCAAGGCGAGGACAGAGATACCAACAGAGACGCTACAGAAACCAGCTCCAGACTGACAAGGCAAGTTGCTGCAGGAAAGAGACTGGCCCGCTCAGCACGGTAGATAAGCTCGCAGACCCCACCCGAGACACACGCAGGACTTCCCAGGGTACTGGAACCCTAGGGAGAGCCACGTGAGTCTGCAAGCTTCCAAACCAGTTTTGTGCCCTGTGATAAAGTGCTCGAGGTGGGTGGGCAGGGCCAGGCCCCAAGAGCACCTGTGCTTGCACCTGGCAGATGCCCCCAAGAGCACCTGTGCTTGCACCTGGCAGGATGGCCCCAAGAGCACCTTGCTTGCACCTGGCAGGATGGCCCCAAGAGCACCTGTGCTTGCACCTGGCAGGATGGCCCCAAGAGCACCTGTGCTTGCACCTGGCAGGATGGCC
This sequence comes from Cricetomys ansorgei, assembly GCA_026225945.1. Taxonomy (NCBI): domain Eukaryota; kingdom Metazoa; phylum Chordata; class Mammalia; order Rodentia; family Nesomyidae; genus Cricetomys; species Cricetomys ansorgei. The sequence goes on from JAMJFZ010000094.1 coordinate 9,578,719, forward strand.
CCAAGAGCACCTGTGCTTGCACCTGGCAGGATGGCCCCAAGAGCACCTGTGCTTGCACCTGGCAGGATGGCCCAAGAGCACCTGTGCTTGCACCTGGCAGGATGGCCCCAAGAGCACCTGTGCTTGCACCTGGCAGGATGGCCCCAGCATCTCAACTACTTATCAGACCTAGTATCATTTCTAGACATGCCTGGTATTGACTGGAAGGGGGTCTCAGTGAGCATCAAAAGTGGGAGAATGTCATAGGGTTCATGGAGATACTATCAGAAGACAGGTCCTCTTGAGTGTTCTGCAGTGGTAAAAGTTCACCACCTTGGCCTTCAAGGAAATGAGAGAAATTCAAAAGGACAAGACCACTTCAGTGCTTTTAAGCGCAGTAGGAAAACCCCAAAGGTCCTGCATTTTTCCTCCCAAACTCTGGGGCCCAACCCTCCTCTAACTACAAGTAATAGCCACCCGCCGCCTATGCAATCCAGTGCAGATAGCCAGATGTCCAAAGTATGCCTATCCACCGGCCTCCTATCCAACTAGGAATCTTTTGTGAAGTACAATGGCTAGCTATGCTGACATCAGAAGAAGACACTCCACAGTCTGAGCATAAGTCTATTTCTCCTAAGAGTTGTTTTGTGTCAGTGTCAAGGCTTAGATGTAAGATGCCCCCATGGGCTTGTGTGTTTGAATATTTGGTCCTCAGTTGGTGGTGCCATTTTAGCAAATTGTAGAACCATTTGGGCATAGGGCCCAGCTGGCAGACACAGGGCTATAAGGCTGTAGGGCTGTGTTTATGGGTTGCATAGCTTGGCCTGGTTCCTACCTGAGTCTCTCTCTGCTTCCATGTCTACTGAGATGTGAGGAGTCCACTCACACAGTCCTGCTTCTGTGAACTCTGTGCCTTCCCTGCCACATGGGGCTGCACCCTCTCCGATCCTGGCCAAGGTAAACCCTTCTTCCCTCAGGTTTCTTCCTTCAGGTATTTCATCACAATGAGAAAAAGTAACTAACATAGTGACTGAACTTGCCACACAGCTGGCTTGGATGGAGATGGGGGAGAGGCAGTTTACAAGGTGCCCAAAGACATGGCGGTGGGGGGAATTCAGGAAGATCCGGCAACCAAAGCCTGCTGGGGTAGGGCAACCACAGTCTGCAAACTCCAAGCAGTGAGGTCACCTTGGACCAGCTCCCTGACTCATGGAGGAGGCAAGTCATTTGTTTTCTTGGGTTTCTAGTGTATTTGTAGACAGTGAGCAAAAAGGAATTTCTAAAAAAGGAAACTTTCTATATCGTCATCAACACTTTGGCTCAAAGAAGTTCATCATGAACCAAAATAAGCTCTGGCCCAGAAGAGAAGGGGGAGATGGCGAGTGCCCAGTGTGGCCACACAGTGAGGAAAGAACCAGAAAAGTGAGCAAAGCTCTTCCAGGGCCAGGCTCCATGGCTCCCAGCTGAGGCCAAGACCCTTCCCCTCCTCGAGGGTGGCACACAGGCCTGGGGCTGGACTTGTCCTCTGCCAAGGATCCATGGCACACTTGGATTCCTCGTTCCTGATCCCCAGCTTTGATGCAGCAGGGAGTTATACTCCGCCCTCTATCACTGGGGATGATGGTATCACCCACCAGGAAGAAACTGAAGCCTCCCAGTGAAATCCGTCCTTGTCTTTGTTAGCCTGACGCAGGATGGCTAAGGATGCCCAGCAACTCCAGCGTGCTAGTGCGCACACACGGACAAGACTCCAGCCCTCCTGCCCTCCCTGAGACTCTCGAACACCATGGATGGGGCCACACAGATGCCGAACAGGGCAGACTTCCTTGCCTGAGCCACACTACAACTGCTCCTCATTTGCAAGAATCCATTTCTGTGTGGCTTGTTGCTCAAGCCAAGGCAACACAGATAAAAAGATACCCCTGAACTCTCCCACAGTGAGAACCCCCACAGGCACCTGAGGAGCAGCAAACCAAGGGCTGTCCCTCCCAGTCTTGGTTCTCTGCTAGGCTCAGCCAAGAGAGCCTTCCCCACAAAACTCATTGTTTGTACGTATTATTCATTCACATTACGAGGCATACGTATCGTATAAGAGACATTCACAGAGAATGGGTTTCTATGAGTTCTTAATTAATAATTTCGTACACTTATTCTATACGTGTGTGTGGGTGTGGGAGTATTGGCACATAGGGAAGCCAGAAGGCAACTTGTAGGATCTATTTTCTCCTTCTACAACTTGGATTTTGGGGATCAACTTCAGGTTGTCATGGTTACTGGCAATCACCTTTCTTGATTGAGGTGTCATGCTACTCCTTATTTATTTTTAAACTGGTAATTAAAATCTGTTTTAATGGGAGAATAAGTGATATTCTGACACTTATGTATGTAACACAACATTTAAATCAGGTTAACTGTATCTCCTGAATATTAATTCTTTCCTTCTGGTAATTTTTTTTTCAAAATCCATTCTATTACCCTTTTGGAATGTACAGTATACGTTGTTATAAGTTTCCCCATGTGTGTGTGTGTGTGTGTGTGTGTGTATGTGTGTGCACGTACTTAGAGTGAAGGCACCCTTGGAGGCTAGAGGTGTCAGATCCCCCTGGAGCTGGAGCTCCAGGCAGGTGTAAGTCAAATGATGGGAATGCTGGGAACTGAACCTGGGTCCTTTGCAAGAGGAGCATGTGCTCTTACCCTCTAAGTCATCTCATAGCCCAAGTTTCCTTGAGACAGGGTCTCTTGCTGAACCTGCAGCTTGATGATTTGACTAGGTTGGCCATCAGACTCCAACCCATGAGGTCACAGGAGCATGTGCCACACAGCTTTTTCTGTGGGCTTTGAGGGTTCAAACCCACTCTTCAACTGAGCCATCTCCGGGTCCACGTTCCTTGTTTTTAGCAAAAAACTAGGGAAAGCCTCCAAAGCACTAAGGTTTTTTATCTTTTTGTTTTGTTTTCACACAAATAGTGGAAGCCAGTAGCAAGTCTCTGGAGCAAGTTCAGTAAAGGTGAAAAGAAAGGGCTCAGGTTTCTGGTGGGTTAGAAATGCTTCTGATGGTAAGTCCCTCCGAAGTGACAAACCTGACTGGCACTATTACTGTGACAAAGATCCCTGCAGCCCTTGAGAGTTCTGGGAAGGCAGAATAGGCCCTTTCAACTGCAGCCCCCTACAGATGGTGGCCAAGCTAGCTCTGGAAATCCAAAGCCAAAATTGACAATATGGCCAAGGAACTGCTCTACAGAGCTGGTTCCCGAGGCTTGGTGTAAAGCCCCCTGGCTCTGTTAGGACTGCCTTCTTATTTAAGAGAGTCACCCTGTACTATGCTGCACTTGGCATTAGCTGATAATGTGGACCAGGAGGAGAAAAAGAAAGGTCTCCCTCACCACGGCAACCTGAATGGACTGACCAGTCCTGTTTGATGCTAACGAGGCCCATCATAATTAGCAGGCTGCTGGGTGGGGGGCAGCTATGGCCACAGTGCCACTGAGCCCCTCAGATCTTTACAGATGCTTGCGAGTCATGGCAGGGTTCTGATACAACTAGAATGTTCTGAACCTTCTGCCTGCTCCGTTGGAACCCATCAATAACCCCTGTTCACTTCTCTCTGTCAGAGTCACAGTTACCTACAAAGGCCAGTATGACCTTCCTTGCTCAACCCAAATACAGGTAGACAGTCTAAGAGATGGTGGTGCGGGCCGTCAAAGAATGGGTCCAACATCTCTCCTTGGAACTGAGTTTGTTTTGTGACCTCCTCAGAATTTTCAGCAGCTGATAAAAACAGCCCTTTCCAAGGAGAGATGTTTAACTTCACAAAAAATCCTAACGCCATTGAGATGCATTCTCCTGCCAAGACATCTGACAACTGGCCTATTTTTAAAGTTCCAGCCAAGAATCTCTTAAAAGTGCTCTACAGGCAGACCAAGAGGCAATGAATGACCAAAAAAGTAATGAGGCCAAAATTAGGGTGTTTTTCAAAAAAGCCAGAATTTACCCATCCAAACAAGACTTTCTTCAAAGTGCTCTCCACCCCTCTGCACTTCTTCCAGGGGTGTTGTGCTTGCTTAAAACCTTTTGGAAAGTGCTTCCACAGAAGTCTTTGCCCCCCCCCCCCCCCCCCCGCCTTAGTGCTGTACGGGATAAAGTTAAAGTTAATAAGCATTCGGCAGGCGGCTGCCTCTGTGTGTGCCAGGCTGTGGTAGGCTGGTGTAGGCCTCCACGGTAAGTGGACAAAGTCTGTCCTGGCAAGGTGAGGGGGGAAGGAGAACACATACCACAAGCCATGGTTCTAGGCAACACATTTTGCTATGATACGTTTAATATGCACTCTCAAACCTTCTTAAAAGGTGAAGACTAAGGACCGAAAGAAGTTAAAGTGACGTGGCCAACACCACACAAGCAGGGGATTGTGAGGATACTCCTGGGCTCCGATTTGAGGTGCGCATGTTGGTGCTCACCACACCAGGCAGCATCCTGAAGCAAGCAGATGATGCAGGAGGGAAAGCGACTGAGGAGGCCTCAGTGGGAAACCTGACCCAGAGCTGGCCTTGTCCTGTCCTACGTCAAACACGCGCCTCCTGTTTACCTTTGCATCAAGTCTCTGACAGCAAAGTGGGTAAAGAGTGTTTCTTCCGATATAAAGCAGGGCTTTCACACTCAAACTATTTACGTCAACTGAGAAAGACAGATGTTGAGGCACGTTCGTGTACCCGCACACCGTGCTCACAGAGGCCCATCTGTCTACTTGTCCACCCCTCGGGGGCAGGGACGCTGAGCCTTCATTTCGACTCATCCAGACTCACTTCTGACAACAGTTTAAATATGAAGCAGACCAAGAGTTTGTTGACAGGTGATTGGGTAGATGAAATGCGGCACATACATACAAGGAAGTGTGATTCAGCCCTCCTAAAAAGGAAGGATTTGGAGCCAGACCTGGTGGATCAAGCCTGTAATCCCAACTACTTCAGAGGTTTAGAATGGAAGATTACAAATTCAAGGATTCAAGGATATGGAATGAGTTCAAGGCCAGCCTGGGAAAACTACCGTGATCCAGTCTCAAACAGTAAGTAAAAGAGACCTGAAGGCATGGGTAGTTCACAGATAGAGAGGGCTTAGCATCCACCAGGCTCTAGGTTCAATATCTAGGACTGAAGAAGGAAGGAAGGGAGGGAAGAAGGAAGGAAGGAAGGAAGGAAGGCCTGAATTGTGACACATGCTATGACATGGATGAACCTTGAGGACATAACGCTAAGTGAGAAAAGCTGGAAGCAAAAGGGGAAATATTGTAGCATTCCACTCCTGTCCAGAGTAGAAAAATTTACAGACAGAAAGTAAAATGAGGCTGCCTGAGGCTGAGGAAAAAGAATAGGGAGTTATTACCTAAGGATACGATCTTGCTTTTTAGTTTGCTACAGTGCTCAGGGTGGAAGCGAGGGCATTGTACACGCCAGACAAGCACTCTCGGCACCGAGTCATAACACTTCCAGCCTCCAGGGTTTGTTCTGCAAGACGTAGTTCTGGAAGTGGACAGTGGTGATGGTTGAGCAACGATGTAAGTGCATTTAATGCTTCTGAACTGTATAGTTGAAGGTGGGGAACTTTTTCCTATATATATTTTTTTCACTGCTAAACAACTTGGGTTTCTTCTCTTTGGAGGAAAGGACACACAGTATCTTCCTCAAAGGAACTCCGGGCAAGTCCATACGGTTAACTTCTATTCCCATCCCAGTCTCGGGTCAGGAGGCTTCCGATGAGAAAAGCTCAGAGTCAGGCTGGGTGGAGGTGGGTCAGGGCAGGCTCTGCATGCACAGTAAACAGCTTTTCTAAAATCAGCCCCAGAAAGTCCCTCCATTACCTATGAACACCTTAGCCTGAGCCTGAATCAGAAGCAGGAAGGGCAGTATCTAGAATTAGCAGATACCCTCTATATCTTGAAATTTGCAAAATACTACTTTGGCTAGTTCAGTTGGCTTAATATAGCACGGGGGGAGGGGGGATGGCACCTTTTATAGGGGAACCCTGAGGAAAAACTGTGAGTCCTAAGGCTGAAGTCTTTAGGAAAACTTTGTTCTCTGAGAAATTCCAACTTTTCCTAATAAAAAGTAACGTCATGATGCCACGTGGCTGGTTACAGCCACCTCAGCGACGGCGCTCTGCCTGCAGATACTGCTGGTGATAGCCGTCTACCACTCCCCATCCCATCTGTACTTGGTGGTTGATCTAGTTTTCTTCTCCTTTATTTATTTATTTGTTTGTTTGTGTGTGTGTGTGTGTGCATACATGTCACAGCATGGACACGGGTATGCAGGCCAGGGGATGATAACTTACAGGAGCCAGTTCTATCCTACAGTGTAGGAGGCCAGGGCTTGAACTCAGGTCGTCAGGCTTGGCAGCAAGTGCCTTTACCCACTGTGCCATCTCACCAGCCCAATATCTCGGGTTTTAAACCGCCCCAAACTAACTATAGAGCTGTAAGACTCCAGGAAGCAACGGGAACACGCAGGCAGGTTTCAGAGGTCCCCACTCACCCCCCCCACCACACACACACAGTGCTCACACAGTCTACAGAGTCTCTTTTGGCTTTGAGCGTCCAGATACGTGCTGATGCCTAATTGGGGAACCCCGGGCATACTAATGAAAAATAGCAGCCCCGGAGAAACAAGTGTAAAGAAATCAGCATTTGCTGAGCAGGCCTTTAATCCCAGGACTCAGGAGGCAGAGGCAGGTGGATCTCTGTCAGTTTGAGGACAGTCTGATCTACAGAGTGAGTTCCAGGAAAGGAAGGAAGGAAGGAAGAAAGGAAGGAAGGGAGGGAGGGAGGGAGGGAGGGAGGCAGGGAGGAAAGAAAGAAAGGGAGGAGGGAGGGAGGGAAGGAAAGAAAGGAAAGAAAAGAAAGAAAGAAGGAAGGAAGGAAGAAAGAAAGAAAGAAAGGAAGGGAAGAAAGAAAGAAAGGAAGGAAGGAAAGAAGGAAGAAAGAAAGGAAGGAAGGAAGGAAGGAAGAAAGAAAGAAAGAAAGGAAAGGAAAAGGAAAGGAAGGAAGGAAGGAAGGAAGAAAGAAAGGAAAGGAGAAAGAAGGAAGGAGAAGAAGGAAGGAAGGAAGAAAGAAAGAATAGGAAGAAAAAAAAGGAAGAAAAAGGAAGGAAAGAAAGAAAGGAAAGGAAGGGAAGGAAAGAAAGAAAGAAAAGGAGGAAGGAAGGAAAGGAAGGAAGGAAGAAAGAATGATAGAATGAATGGTTGTAGAAAGGAAGAATAGGAAGAAAGTAAGGAAGGAATGGAAAGGGAAGGAAGGAAGGAAGGAAGGAAGGAAGGAAGAAAGAAAAAAAGAAAGAAAGGAAGGAAGGAAGAAAGAAAGGAAGAAAGAAAGGAAGGAAGGAAGAAAGGAAGGAAGGAAGGAAGGAAGGAGAAAAAAGGAAGAAAGAAAGAAAGGAAGGAAGGAAGAAGAAAGAAAGAAAGGAAGGAAGGAAGGAAAGGAAGGAAGAAAGAAAGAAAGGAAGGAAGGAAGAAGGAAGGAAGGAAGGAGAAGGAGGGAGGGAGGGAGGGAGGGAGGAAATAAATCAGTATTCAATGAGAGGCTACTGTGTATGTGCATGCCGTGGTGTCTCTGCTTTTCAGCAGGTCTTCCAAACTGGGTGTGATGTTTAGATGTCATTTTAAATGAGAAAATGGAAGAAGGCAGCACTATGCCCAAGGAGCAGGACTAGGTTTCAAAGTCTGCACTCTTTCCATTACACTAAAATGATTTTTCTTCTTTCAACCCTGTTTGCTTGGTTTCTCAACTTCCCCAAGTTTTCCACAAAGCCCCAGTCCAGTCCAATTTTCCGTTTGTGAGTGAAAAGAGGTCTATCCCAGCTGCTGTGACCCGAGTCACACAAAGTGTCGGGAAGAGATCCATAAACACAAGCCCCGAAGCCTCCTTAAATAGACAGCAAAGTGGAAATCATCTGTAATGGATGAGCTTCTCAAGAAAGCCCTCCCAGGCTGCGGCCTGGGCTCCTTCCCATAAGCCACTTCCTGTTCTCACCCTGCACTACCAATGAGAGGCTGAGCTCTGGCCCCAGTCCTATGCCCCAGAGCCTCATGGTCTAGGTAATAAGTGTGCTGGCTATTTCTGTGTGAGAGAGTCACACCAAACCAGCCCACCTGCTTATTCCTAGGAGCAAGTGCTTGGGGTATCACGCCATCCAAGGGATTCAGTCTTTAAATGCAGAAGACTTAATGCCAAAAATATACTCAGGTTTGTGGGGCAAGGAGGAGGAGGAGGAGGAGAGCTGGCCCATACGACAACACTGCTTTGTGCAAGTGTCTTTGCAGATATGTATAACAAGCCCTAAGAGTAGACACAAAAACCCATCTGGCACCTAAGCCAGTGACTTTAGGCCTTCCGGGCTGGGCTCTGGCTTTAGCTGAAATCCCAGATGCAAGGCAACAAGCTTCATGCTGTTGGCTGTCTTAGCCAAGGAATTAGCAGACATGTGAGTTCTTCCAGGGACCCAGAGGCTCTGGAGGCAGCCACTGTCCTAGTCAGAGTTACTATTGCTGTGAGCCATCACCATGACCGAAAGCAAGTTGGGGAGGAAAGGGTTTATTTGGCTTATCATAGTACATCACTGAGGGAGGTCAGGACAGGAATTCAAACAGGGCGGGATCCTGGAGGCAGGAGCAGAGGCCATGGAGGGGTGCTGCTTACTGGCTTGCTTCCCATGGTTTGCTCTGCCTACTTTCTTATAGAACCCAGGACCACCAGTCCAGGGGTGGTCCCACCCACAATGGGCATTCCCCCATCAATCACTAGTTAAGAAAATGATCTATAGGCTGCCTATAACCCCAACTTATGGAGGCACTTTCTCACTTGGGGTTCCCTCCTCTCAGATGACTATAGCCTATGTCAAGCTGACATAAACCAGTCAGCACAAGCACCATCACAAGAGCCACTTCTGGTCACCTCTTGAGAACATACAGTGCAGAGTGATATTTTCACTGTGGCTCTTGTGGGCAAGGGGAGAGTCGGGAGTCCAAAGCAGAACACATGAAACACTGGTCCAAGATCACCTAGGCCTTCTGGAAGTAATCAGACCCTCTATCACTGTCCCCTGGCCTACTGTTAAGCCATGCTGAGTACCCCCTTTCTACAAGGACATTAGAGAAAGCAGTGATGTTATAGAGTCTAACTTATGGACTTTAGAACCATCTCCTGTATGGATCTGTGGAGACCAGACCCAGTCTGTGACTGCCCTTCTCTGACAGTTTTAAATTGTGATCTGTTTGTAAACAACCTACTGACATCATGGCCAGAATATTCTTCGCTTCCACAGACACAAAACTGGAAACAATTCACTTGCTGTTGCTCTGTGCGATGGATTTTGCTGTTCTCTGTCCTATCCTAGTCTGCTTTATCCCATGAAAACATGTCAGTTGTGCTGTGGACTGACTGTCCCTCAGAAGTCAATGAGTTGGAAACAGAATCTCCAAATTTGTATGTTCACATATTTGAAGGTATTGGGAGTCAGTTGGGATTTCGCGAATCATGGTGGCACTAAGACAACACTGTGGCCAGTGTGTCTGCTCTTCTCTCTGTGTGGTTTCTAGACTCTAGCATCACGTTCTCTATGGATCTATGGAACCCACCGCCAGATGAGGCAAGAAGCCCTCCACAGAATGCTCCAGCCTTCCCCTGCCTCCAGAAGCATGAGGCAAATGACATACCGTTCTTCCTCAGTTAGTCAGCCTCAGATATCTTCTCAGAGCAACAGAAAATGGATTTAGGTGACCACCCAAATCAGCTCCCCCCTTCAGGTCATGACTGTCTAAGGAGCCCTGTGGGTCACAGGAACCAGTCCCACCTTCTTGAGTTAAAGTTTACACAGAACACTGGTTTCCAGTTTCTCTTGGCCTGGGTAACTCCAGTACATTCCAAAATGCCTCATGCCAGTGCTCCTAGGGAAAATTCAAATCATCTAATGGTCCTAGCCACAGTGCCGCCCCCCCCCCCCCGAGCCCTGAGGAGCCCACTGTGTGCTAACAATCTTTAAGTTTAGATTTCATAGAGAGTATGATACAGGTCAGAGGACTAAAGGTGGGGAATGTTTGCCTAATGTTTTATCAAGCTAAGGACAGGATTACATGAGTGATCTGTAACATTTGCAGGAAAAAGTAGGCAGGGTCTCACTAAGATAAAGTCATTCCTCTTCTAATGCATTCCACCAAACCAGGAACGACATCATGGGAACGGTGTTCCGATGCAGAAAGTGAGGGCAACAACCCTGCCCTGAAGCAGGGCTGGCAAATCCAAGATTGAACAATGGAAGCTGTTGAAATGTATCCTAGGAATCTGAAGGCTGCTCCTCTCAGGCCTCACTGGGACCCCTTCTAAGTCTGATTCTAGCTGACCTCTTGAGGTACAGCTCCCCTGTGTGTGAGGAGCAACCGCAGGGGTGCAGCATGAGGCTCCCAGCAGTCGCTGATCACAGGGCACTTTACAGTTTTTCACATCCCGCTCATTAAGCCTCCACAGTCAAGAAGGCAGGTGTCACTGTACTTTACTTATGTTACAGTTTGAGGACACTTGGGCTCAGCCACCGGAAATGACCATGAGCGATATTTACATTTAGGAACCGGTCATCTCTACTGTCCTATTGGTGGGTAGCAATTTTCCTCCTGGCCTCTATATGCTAAAGGCCAGCACATGTTGACATTGTGACAACAGACCATCTCTAGATAATTTACACACACACATACACACACACACACACACACACACCCCTGTGTGGATGAGCTTGCTGAAAACCTCTAAGCTAATCACTGCTTTAATCAAGTGAAGCCCCTGAGTTAATCAAGCCTTTGGTCTGGTTTAGTCAAGGTTAGGGTTAAGTGCTGCCAATGATGGTAATTTTCACTATAGGTTCCTTCATACTTCCTACCCTTTCAAACAGCTGGGAGGGATGCAAGGAATCACAGAGATCAAGAGTCAAAATTGTATCTGTTAAAGTGCTAGTCCGATGCCAATAATAAAAGAATATAAAGGTCCATATTTTGGAAATGGACTACGCAAAGTGAGGCCGGCATTGGCTTGACAGTGGCCACTGCATTGATGACTGGAGGTGGGGAGGCCCTCAGCTCCATGAACAGTGTGTGTTCTGTGACTCTCAAGACGTCGATGAGACCTGGAGCTGCCCTGATGCAGGAGGCATCCAGGCATCTTGCCCCTGTGGTAGGCTTTGTTTCACCAGGAGCCTTCCACCTCCCTCACATGAACTCTGGCCCTTCTGGGGACAGCGGTGGCTGGGCCGCAGCAGCAGCAGAAGCCGCAGCGCAGCCTTGCATCGCACAAGGAGAGAAGAGGAGGTATCAAGCATGGGGAAGAGGCAGGAAAAGAAAGGACCAAGGCAGCTCCCACCTACCACTGTGAGCTGCTCTTCAGAACAGTAGGAGGTGAAGGGAAAAAGAGAACAGAGGGACCAGGGACAGAGGGAAGCAGAGAGAGGCAGAGCAGAGAGGAAAGGTTAGTCACACTCACTTCCCAGCTTCCCAGAGTCTTTCTCACTTTCCTTTGTCCTTTTGCACCACTTCCTTCCGGCTCCTCACCCAGCTTTGTCATTGCCTCTTCGCTAATGTCCCTATCTGCCAGGCCAGGGAATTCAATGCCCTGGGTTAAAATCCTGGCCCTAAAGTCAGTGGTGGCGGTGATGGTGGTGGTGGTGGCAGCGGCAGCGGAGGAGGAGGTAGAGGTGCACACATGTCTTTAATCCCAGCAATCGGGAGGCTGAGGCAGGTGGGTCTCTGTGAGTTCAAGACCAGCCTGGTCTACAGAATAAGTTACAGCCAGAGTTGCAACAGAGAAACACTGTCTTGAAAAAACAAAATACAAAAATAAATAAATAAATAAATAAATATAAATAAAAATCCTGGCTCTATCAATTACTAGTGGTATGAATCTGGGTCAGTTTTTAAATCTTTGTAGGTCTTTGTTTCTACAGCTGGAAGACTGAGATAGCGATGTCAACCTCGTGTTTTGGGCCTGAGATTAAATGAAAGTTAAATTACAAGTATATACGTAATTAGGCTATTACAGACACGGTGGAAACACACACACACACCCACACACACACACAGAAAGTACTCACTAGTATCCAATATTGGTTATAACATAATATAGCTTTGGCAGGTAAACAGTAACCATATTTACTACATAGAATACAGACTTCTACCTCATATAAAGCCAAGGTTCAGGGAGGAAACAACAGTCCTGAGGACACCAATTTCTTGACAAGTTTTCTGACTGGAGCATCACCTGCCTAGAGCAGTATCAACTGGTACTATTTCTCAGGGTCCACTTAGGAACAAAGTGACCACTAAGGATGTCTGACATTCCCCAACCCAGAAGGAATTCATACCAGACATTAATAGTGGGAGGAAAAGCACAGTCCCTTTTTATCCAGTTAGTGCTCGGAATGTTTTGAATTGTTGTATCACTTTCCCCCAAAGTCCTGGTTTCCCCCTGCCTCCCAGGCAGGGTTTCTCTATGTAGCCCTGGCTGTCCTAAAACTATGTAGACCAAGCTGGCCTTGAACTCACAGAGATCTGCCTACCTCTGCCTCCCAAGTACTAGGATTAAAGGCGTGGGCCACCACACCCAGCTAGTCCCAGTATTTTGAAGCTGAGCAACCACAGAGTTCCACAGTCCAAAGCTCCCCTTCTAGGGAAGAGGGTGCTCTGAAGTAGGTGTGGTTTCGCATCAGCAACCAAAGGGCCTGGATCTCTTAGTATCACTTGTGGGATGATGGGAGGGTGCCTGGAAGTCAGGAGAGGGATGTCTCTGGGCTTAATTTTCTAATTCTTTCAGTGATGGCTGACTACTTCCTTCCACTCAGGGACCAACTGAGTCCAAGCCTCCTCACACTACTGGGCTTTTCTCTGCACTCAGATGAACTTTAAAGCCACTTTCCCTCACCAACTGTAGAAGCCAGAGAAGGGAGACAACTGAGGTCAAGGCGCTGGCCTGGCCTGTATGGCATTAAAACAGGAGAGAGAGCCTCCAGAGTTCTGGCACAGAACTGAAAAGGGCGCTTGTGTGAAATGTCCGGAACACCACAGTTCTCTGACTTCGCAAGGGTCCCCAGGAGTAGCCACGTCCTCCTAGCACAGCCTTGGTCATGGCCACAACTGGCTACCCCCGGGCCCAGAGCCACCACAAAGAGGCAGGGTCTCCTAACTATGCTGTCCAGATAGAGAGGCACTGCCCCAGACCTGAACAGCACTGTGGGTTACAAGACAGTTCTGCCTGAATCTACGTAACCTGTTCAATCTTGTTTTTTGTTCCCTAAATGTCATGGGTTTAACTGTCAAGAGGCCAAGAGGAATCACTCAAACTGGATGGTTCTTTAGGGGCACAAGATCTGCCTGGTTTAATCTGTGTTTCTGCAGCACTCAGCATGGTATCTGGCATGGATCAGCTGTTCAGGAAATTTCTGTTGATGTGAAAGATGAGAATGTTCACCGACTCCTTAAGATCCCTAAAAACCACAGTTCATTCCCAGATGACACAGGGCCGACCTCAGGAGTCAGGCAGCAGGGCTGGCATGCTGGCTGCTCTAACAGGAGACACATACCTTAGGGACTGTGCTGTGGCAGCCAGAGGAGGCGCTGGAACCCGAAGGCTGGAAAGCACAACTCCACGTATTATTTCATTTCGTATCTCGGGTTCCCTTAAACCTTCTCTGGGGAAGTCAGAGGCCTGGTGACAGGTTCTCCCCCATATGAGTGGGTCATTACTAATTCCTAGGAGGCTGGAGGAAAGTGGAAGATGCATTTAGGGAGTGGCAAGGAGGTGCACTGTAAGGCCTGCTGCCAGAAGTCAGAGCAGGAAGACGACAGGCCTGACTTGTAGAGATGACCCCATAGAGGTCCCTGCCCCACACTGGCTGCTCGTCCCGCCTGGCCTGCTCCCACATGGTGTACTCACAGGTGTGCTGGGGCTGCAGGAAGGGCCCTAGGCGGGGCCAATGCTGTCACTCTGCCCATATTCCAGGCTGGACCTTCTCCAACCTGCTGTTTCTATATGCTGAAAATCAAGAGAGCTGAGCTCGGCATCTCAAGACAGAGAACCAAACGAGTCGCCCTGGACAGCGATGACTGCCGGGAAGGCCCAGGAAAGAGCTGCCAGGGAAGCACAATACTATAAGTTTTTCTCCTGGTGCCTTGAACTCTCTGTGGCCCTCTGGCCTCCTCCTACCCCCCACCACCTCCCATAAGGAAACAGCCCTAGCTTTTTAACGTGCTGATAATAAAGGCCTGTTAAGCCAAGGAGGAGGGACAGTCTCGGCCAAAAGGAAAGTACTCAGTGGCCATTTCCTTAGTTGGCAGGGTGGTAGAAGCAGCCCTTTGCCTCAGTACTGGGACGCAGAAAGGAAGGGTGCAGGCTCAGGGCAGAGACTGCCCAGGCTACGGCTCAGAGAATCATCTCTCTCCGCTATCTGCAGCACCCTTCCGGACCCCAGGCTGCTGAGAATACTGACACCCTTATCCAATTGCCTATACGAAAGGCGTGTGGAACAGTTAAGAGATCTGCTTGCCTCTAGGTAGCCTGTGTTCAAACAGTTTTCTCTGACACTTAAGTTATTTAGCATCTCTGTGTCTGTTTCCTTGTCTACAAGCAATAAAGATATGTTAGTAAGCAGCTATCTCGTGGGGCCATTTGAAGAGTTAAGTAAGCTGAAATTCCCACATTGTTTAGAACATCACCTGACATATTGTGTTAGTCATTATCTTCCCTGGCAGCCTTTTCGCTTATAGGCCTTACTGGGAAAGTCTCCAGAGACTTGAACCACGTATGCAAGGCCACATATATCACTCAGTCCTCTCACGGGAGGAACTTTCAAGGAAGATAAGTCTCTTGCCTAAAATGCTACTACTGATTGGCTAGGCTGGGATGGAAACCCGGTCTGTGACCTTAGCCTCCTCCATCCCATAAATGCACTGCTGCCAGAGAAACACCAGCGTGGGCTCCTGCAGGATGAGCAGTAGCCCAGAACCGAAATGAGAGTGGCGGATAACGCAAAAGAGATAGGGGCCCCTCCCCACCGCTGTGGGCTCTTCTAGCACTTTTCGGCTTTCCTTCTAACTCAGGGCATTACAGGTACCTGCCTCCACCTCCTCCCAATCGCAACACCCCACCTCCCCCTACCCCTGCCTCCAATGAGAAACCAGCCATCAGGGCTCTGAAAGGTTCATGTGGATCTACACGCAGACAAAACTCCCTATGTCCCAGCTGTGTAACGACACTGACTGCTCATGCTACTCCATACCGAAGAACCTCAGATGCTTTTGGCACCATGAACAAAAGCCAGGTGAGCTGTGTACCCACAGCGAGACTCCCTGCCATGTAAGGTCAGATCTGCCCACTTCTGGAGGAGTATTAATCACATCTACAGAAACCTGAAAGGAGAATTCCAGTCAGATTGTGTGTTTAGGCTTCTTGCTAACACACCTACTTTAAAAACGTGACTTTCCCCATCCTCTCTGAGGACCTCCTCAACTCTTACCCTCCAGAGAGCCACAGCACTCAGCAAACTGTCAGCAAGGCAGGGAGGGTGAGAAACTGTTCCTAAATCCAACCACTGACCAGGCTTGAAGAAAAAGCACACCTCAGGAACACTCACTGAGCCCAGCAACTGAAACCTCCTGGCTCCTCACCGCACCAGGGTGTCCTAATTCTGCAGATGTCAGAAGCGACAGCCATTTCCTGCTCACCAATGGCTCCCCGATCAGAAGGACCTGTCCTTCCTTCTGCTTCCAAGCTCCATGCACACACGGATAGGGAACCAGCAAAGGCAAGAAATGCTTGGCTGAAAGGAGACAGAGACAAGAGAGCTAACATTTGCTCCCCGACAGATAGGGCAATCGCTTTCTCAAGAGAATGGTCAGCTTGACGGCTGCTCCTGCTGCATGACCCTGGGCTGCAGAAAATTCCTGTCTGCGGGGCTGTCCTTACTCCGTGTGGGACCTCATTATGGCTGTCGCACTACGTCTTCAGAGAGGACTGGGGTTGACCAAACTGGCATAGTAAAAGCCTAGACTTAAATCAAACACTTAATCACACAAGTCAATCATTCAGCTCCAAGAACCATTGAACATATCAGACCCATTCTTCGTGCCTTCCCCACTCTGTCCGTCTAGACCCACCCCCAATGGTTAGAACTAGAAAACCTGATGGGTGTGTGCCAAGACTAAACAATGTCCACCAGTGGCCCCCAACTGAGGCTTCATCCCATTGGTAGTTTCTCTGCCTCTTCTCTCTCCCCCACTTTTCCTGCTTCTTGCCCCAACTTCAAGGAATTATACATCTTTCCCTGCAACAGATAGTCTATACTGATCCTACAGAGGGAAACTCTGAGCTGGTGTAACTGCAGGTGGCGACTTATTTTCGTAACAGTAAAATATGTGCCCCGGGTTTCAGTAGCTTAAACACTGAGGTCTAACTGGGACTCGAGATTCCACTTTGCTTGCCAAAGGCTAAGTGTGTATGTTTAAGTGAAAGTGATTACAACGGAAAACGGGGAATGTCTGAGTGGGTGAACGAAAAAAAGAAAAAAGTAGAGCTATTGCTAGAAAATCTCACTGCACTCAGCCTGGCGCCCACGCACGAGAAGGGCGGAGTGCCAGCATCCTGGGGAAGTGCTGAGCTTCGCAAAAACAAAGGCGCTCTGCGCACGCGCTCTTGAGACCAGCCTGCATTGCTCTCTGTATTTACAGCCATTGGTACATTAACTGACATATCTGAGGCCCTTCCACCCTAGCCCTGGCCGGTTTGAGCTGCCGAAATCGTGACCACAAGGAGTCAAGACCGAGACATTCTCGTCCAGGCCGGGCGCTGCAGACGGCATTCGCCAGCAGCACAACCATGTCCCTCAAGCAAGCCGCTAGGGGGAGGGGCGCACGCGCAGCATTGGGGGGAATCACGTGACCTGGAGGCGGGCCCGTTACCTAGACAACAGGGGGCCTGACTTGCTCCAAATCGCTCTGGATGCCTGCTCTCTAGTGAGAGGAAGCGCCCTTGCATCACGTTGTGGGAAACTACCGTCCCATCGCTGCCACTTCCGCTGGTGCTGGGAGAATGGATGTGCTTATGTTTGGATGTCCCCATTTATAGAATAGGTACAGTGCTTTTGTATTGTTTTTGAGGGGTTGGGGATTGAACCATAGGGCCTTGTGCATGTTATCTATCACTGAACCATACCCGTTACTTGGTTTTTATGAGACAACATAGTCCTACTGTGTAGCCCAGGCTAGACTCAAACTGGTGATCCTCCTGCCATACTCAAGGTCTGGAACGAGCTATATAGGATGTGCTCACTATATACATATATATAGATGTGCAAGGGACACTCTAAGGCCGGACTCTCAAAGACTTACGTCTTCTGTATGGTTTTTAAATGCCCAGACACAACAACTTTTGGGGCCAGACTGCTGGTGTTTTTGTTTTTGTTTTTTTAATCTTCATTTCTTGGGGCATTACAATGTCCAACTCCACTGACAGCTTGCAAAGGGCATAGGTTCTGCGTCCAATGCCTTAGCCCCCAAACTTCTGCTTCCACAGAGTCCAGAGGGCCCGTGTCTAAGTTTGTTTGCTTGTATCTTGAGAATTTAATAACTCAGTCTTAAACTGAAATCGGTGTACCTTCTCAACATGAAAATGGGGCTACGACACTAATTAGTAATAAATGTTAACAGTACAAGTACTTCAGAATGTTTTGCGTGCCATAAAATCTGATTACAAATTATTAACTTATTAAATTATGTCTCCAATGTAATTATACATGACCATGGAAGTACTGACATGACTTATCTTGTAAAACACTACATAATCTAGGCTAGCCACTGCCAATTTAATTGGTCACTGACAGTTTTTTGTATATGCTGTAAAGCAAATTTCAAGTGTGTGTGTGTGTGTGTGTGAGTGCGTGCGCGCTAGTGAAAGCTGAATGAGACTGGACAAGAACTCAACTCACCCTTTCCTGGCTCACTGTGAAAAACTGAACAGACAACAGTGGACATTGTCTTTCTGGAGAGTGTCACATTTTCTTACTAGGGAATGAGCAAAGTGATGAGACAAAAGCCTTGGAGATAAAAGCTACAGGGGAAGAAGGTTTATATGGCTTGAGATTAAGCAGCACATCGTTCTGACAGGCTGAGAGCCAGGCCTTTTGCAGAGATCACTAACTACTTACACAGTAAGTGACGGGCACTCCACAGCACTCTACCCAGTGCAGTACAAGTCTTTTATAAGAGAAAGCTCATCAACCTCACCCAGCCTCAGGTTCATTCAAATCTTGAACGGGCATGACCTTTCTTAAAGGCTGTTTTTACACTGTGGAACAAACTTCTCCCCAAACTCAGACTTGAGAGGAGACTTGCCAGCACAAGTAATTAAAAACAATCACACTGTTGCTCTTGCTTATGTTAAATGTTTTGAAATGAGTTCCCAAACAGGTAGCAAATAAGAGCAACATTTGGTAAATATGACCAACTAGAGAACCTAAGAAAAGTTCAATGTTAGTAACTGAAAGATTTCCTACTGGAGGCCATTCTCTGACATGATAAATGAATCCTAGAGTTTTGTAAATATTTAGGAGCTAATTCCCTTATCACAGAGCTCACATTTTCCAGAAACCTTCTAGTGACCAGAGATAGAGAAGAGATTCTAGAGACACAAAACTTGAGTCAAAGGTTCTGATTCCCTCTGCCCCTCTCCTACCAACTTCCTCCACTAATCCCAAGCATGCAGGACACCAGAGAATACTTCCAGGTACACATCCCCTCAACTTGCACAAGAAAGATTGTGACAGCCACTTTCCTGTTCTAGGAGGCTGGATGGAGGGTACCGTCACTGGTGTAATGCCTGAGGACCACCTGTCAGAGTTGAGGGACAGCATCTCCCTGTCCCTGAACACTGAAGCTTTTTACACAAGCAAGCCCCGTGAGCTGGACGCACAGTGATGGAGCAATGGGGAGGGATTTGTCTCCTGCCTCCCAACTCCCAAGCACACAGACATCAACCCAACCAGCCTGTTCCCTCTTGTTCCAAGCTGCTAAGTGGCTTTGAGGAGGAAGCCGAGAGTCATCAGGTGGCGCTTGTCACTGGCCTTGCCAGAAGCACACGACAGACCTTCGCTTCCATACGGTGGAGGTCAGAGACCTTACCTCACTGGACCTCACCAGGTCCATCTCCTTCCCACAGAACTAGCAGATTCCAGTGTTTCGGTAAAAAAGAAAGCTTAAGAAAATTTAAATGAAGAGCATACCATCACAAAAATTGACACACACACATAAACATAAAATAGTACTAAAAGCAAGCAAGCAACAACAAAAAAAAAACCAATGGATGGGGCTGCAGAGGTGGCTCAGTGGTTTGGGAGCACTGGCTTTTTTTCCAGAGGACCTGGGTTCAATTCCTAGCACTCATATGGCAGCTCACAACTGTCTATAACTCCTGTTGCAAGGGATCTGACACCCTCATGCAGACATACATGCAGGCAAAACACCAATGCACATAAATATAAAAAATACATTTTAAAAACATTTAAAATGGGTAAAAACATTGTGAAATGTGTTGGACTGGGTAGTGGTTTCCTCCAAGTTCAGACCAGGAGATGCCCTTTTGCCTACTTCCATCCCTGGGTTCTTTGACGGTAAGCTTTCTAAAAAGTCTGGAGAGGTTGTCACGGACCAACAAGTCTTTGGTTCCCACACCCGCAGACTAGGATGGAGACAGTCTTTTGTTGTAGACACCCTGGAAGGCAGAACAGTCTGTGAAGATGGCCTTTCTCTGACAGAGAGTGTCAGGCTTCAGTGACATCCCAAAACGATGCCAGGCACACGTTCAAATCTCCAAGCTGGCCCAGCTCTTGGTTTCACAGATAAGGCCCAGAAAAGGCAATTGAGTGTTTTGGGTGACAGGGCAAATTATATGTCACCTTCTAAAGCTGGTTGGGACCCGTAGGAGGAAGACACCACACACGCCAGCAGACTTTTTCCATATCAGATTACAAGGATTTTGTGAAGTCTCCAGCTGCCACTCTGTCTGGCTTTCTGGGTCTGGGCGTGTCAGTTCCCACTCTGTTGGTGAGGTGGACAGATGGCCGGGGAATGGGGTGGCTGGATATGGCCACCAGCAGCCAGCTAGCACACCTAGGCACCAGCCCTCAGCTAAACTACCACTGTGGGCTCAAAAAGGACACCCCAAAGCCCACTCATCATCATGTAAGGTACAATTCCATGCTTCACAGACCCATCACAAAACTGGTCTCCATTTCCAGGCTGATTGAGAACAATTTCCCAAGAGGGGGGGAAAAAGTAAGGACTAGACTACTAAGTCCAGTTCAGAATAAAAGCTGTGTTGGAAAATGAAGTACAATTTTCAGAAACTGCCAGAGGGTAGAAAACGTTTGCAGTATGTGGTCAGTGGCCACTTCCCAGTCATAAACATGTGCATGTGTGTAACGAAAGGCTACCAGGACAAGAAAACACAGTCTCCCTCTTGGAAATTGAAGTATTTTGAATTTAAAAATATATGAGATAGGTATCTAATTCAAATTACAAGTTAAACTCAGTGGCAGAGGGCCGAAGAGATGGCTCAGTGATTAAGAACATGAATTGCTCTTATAGACAACTAGAATTTTGTTCCCAGTACCCATGTCATCTCTAGCTGTAACTCTAGGTCCAAGGTATCCAACACCCTCCTCTGGCCTCTGAGGGCACCCGCACCCCCGTGCACACACTTCTCCCCCAATACACATAATTAAAAATAAAATAAATCTAAAAAATAACTGACAGGATCAACTGTACAGGAACTCAGTCTATAATTCTAGCACTCAAGGAGGCTGAGGCAGGAGGATTGAGAGATCAAGGCCAGCCCCGGCTACATAAGAAGTGTGTCTCAAACAACCACAACAAGAAATTTGAAATAGGGAAAAGCAGCAGTATTTAGACCTTGCAAAGAATTGCAGGTAATGCTATACAGTTTGTTCATGTCAACAGCTTTTCCTGAGAGTAATGAGAAGCAAAGAAGATAGGCTTTCTCTTGGCCTTTGACCTCATGCGCTCCTCAGGGGAACATTGCCCAACGAAGTAACTAAAGTGAGAGGGAAAAGGGATATTTATGAATATGCTCCTGTACATATGGTGCCACTGCTACCATGGATGGCAGCTAGCCACAGGAAAGGGGGATGGTGTCAGTGGTTCAAAGCTGAGACAGGGAGAGCAGGAAGAAGGATGGCTCAGTGGGTAAAAGCACTTTCTACATAAGCATGACAACCTGAGGTCCCCAGGACTCACATAAAAGGCCTGATTGCAGGAGCATTCACCTGCAATCCCAGCACTTCTACAGCAAGGGCTGAGGGTTAGGGTTCGAGTTAGGGCTAGGGCTGGGCTAGGGCTGGGCTAGGGCTAGGGCTGAGCTAGGGCTAAGGCTAGGGCTAGGTTTAGTGATAGGGTTAAGTTATAGGACCGGAGTTAGGATTATTTTTAGGGCTAGGTTTAGGGCTTGGATTAGGGTTAGGGTTTTGTTTATGTCCCGGCCTTGGCTAAGGCTAGTATTAGCTTTAGGGTTAGGGTTAGGATTTTTTTGGGAATTGTTTTAGTGGAGAATCACCTAGAATCTGCTGTGTCAGCTAATTTGGAGGCACAGGTTAGCCCTAGTATCACCCAAAGAGACCTCATCTCAGCAAAGTAGAATGTGAGAACCAGCTTCCCAGAGTTCTTGGCTTGTCTTCACGTGCACACCTAGGAATTCACACTTCTACATATGTGCACACGCCTGTGTGACACTCGGGGCACCCAGATATCATTTTGTTAATCACCACCACATATTCATTGTCTTCTTTTAAAGGTCAGGAATATTTATTCCTTCTTATAAAAGTGGGTTGCCTTTTGTTTAAATGAGATAGTCCATGGAATACACTTAGAACTGCCCCGTTACCTATGAACTTGAAGAAAATTACGCAGGTATGTAGAAAGGAAAGTGTGGTGTTCCAATGATGGAACCCGAGATAAGCCACCCCATCGTGGTGCAGGCATTTGATGCCATTGTTCAGAATTTGGTGGCAGGAAGATTCCCACAGTGTGAGTCCTTCTGGTCTATGTAGTGAGTTCCAGGCCAGACAGGGCTCCATCGTGAAGACCCCCATTTCAGAAGCTCAAAATAAGGAAAAGAGAAAAGAATGTTTCTAACTTAATAAAATCAGATTACTTCTGTATGAAACAAAATTAGGCCGTGCATCATGGCCCCAAGTATGATAAGAATGAGTTAAATGACTGCTTTAGTTGTCATTCTCTGTAAGTTTCTAATGAGAAAGCAGATTGAAACAACAGCAACCTCAAAGTCTTTGCAGAATAAGGTACAGAGGGGTGGAGGACTGGTATAGTCGGGTGTATGTGTCTCTGCTCTAAGCAGTCAGCACCAGGGAACAGATTCAGCAGTAAGCAGTGACTGTCATAGGCCACCACCATGCCACGGCTGACTTACACAAATGTGACATTTCAACTCAAACACATACAGGAGTTATCTGCTGGGGTTCCTGAGAAACACTTCCTGGGCTTAAACATCAGGGTGAGCTACCCTTTTTTTTTCATTAGTGGGATGTTATCACATACCCAATCAGACGTCAAGACTTGCAGTCAACATCCTATGACCACTGAAGGACATAAGACAACATGCCCTGGGCACAAGAAGGAGATTCAAAGGATACAGGCCTGAATACAAACTCTGCTAAAGAATTAGCCAAAACTGGAGCTGCCTATGCTGGGACTAATTAGAATGAGATGATACATCTTCTCTATTGTTTGATGCAATTTGCCACTAGTAAATCAGAAAACAGGAGTGGCCTTCTGATGGAGGTGTGGTAGGCTATTCAGCCCTGGCCAAGGATGTGACAAGACCCTCACTGTGTCCCACCCTGGAGGAGACCCTAGTGGGGGAGAGGAGGAAAAGGCCCTGGTATGTCCATCTGAGTGTACATAAGAGCTGTACTCAGACATGGGTTCACCACCAGACATTACAGAGAGCAGTTAGAAACCTCAGTAACAAGTCCCTACATCTGACCCTTTCCCGGGGAACTTTCAGAAGCCCCTGGGCTACCAGCTCTGTGCTTTCTGGATTCACCCATTTCACAAAAGCTGCTGAAAAAGTAGAGGATGTCCGAAAAAGTTATGCTTGAACTGGTGAACAAATCAGCTATGCTTGACAACTGATGAAGAGCAGGTATGTCCTACACAGGATGCCTCTCACACACACTAGGCTAGGGACCTAGCCACACATCAGACATAGAGATGGCCTCCCATGTCCAGTTACTGGCTTGTTCTAGGCTTGTTCTACTGACTGTAGGTGGATACGCAGTGTCTTTCTGGCCTCTTGGGGTCTCTCATGGGTCTGGTAATGTCTGATGTTTTATAGCAACAGACAAAAAGTGACAGGCTTATTTAAAATGGATGGGTAGAGATGGTGATACCATGGTCTTGAAAGGTTTGAAAACTATGAGAGAGGCTGTGGGAGGGACCTGAGGTGGCAGAAGGGTGTGGTGGCTCCTGACATCCAACCCTCCTTCCATTACAGCTTGCAATGAACCAGACTCAATATAAAACCCCCTAGCCTGACTGTCTAGTGTGAAACACCCATGACTCTGGACCAAGGGTGGAAAGCAGCAGTGGGCAGAGTGTCATGCTTGCGACAGCTGTCGATAGACTTACCTTATTTGTGGTCATAATTGTCTCCGTAGCCTTTCTGCACCAGGCCATGTGGCCATGTCATACAGCATGGTCCCCTTGGGGCCAGAGACAATGTTTAACTTGCTTGGTGCGGCCCTGTTCCTGCGCTTGCAAACAAGCCCTTAAATAAAGCTGACTGTGAGCTTGGAGCCTCATTTCCTGGAACTTTGCTTTATGGTTCCTGTCTTGCATCTCGAATTGGTGCTGCCCAGAGCCAACACTAGCCCAGAATAGGGGGTATAGTAAGTGTCTGCAAAGAAACAGCTCCCTGGCAGGAAGATTCATGACCAACGAGCCACAGAGCTGACTCACAACCCGGTGACAAATGAATTTGTCTCCTCTCCTCGGACTGCACAACTTCTGAAGTTTGGAGTGGAACTGGTCTCAGGGACCTTTGGAGGACAGAAAAGAGACAAGAAGTGGGGTTTCCCTGATCTTAGCAATATCTTTAAATGACTTATTGTTTTCTTTCTAGAATCAGGAGGGGGACACTACATACAAGTTGCTGGCCGGAAGGAATCAAGCTGGGGTGACTCTGTAGTTTTCAGGACCCAGTACAAAGAGAAAGCACCTCTTAACTAAGAAGCAGGAGAAAGTGCTACCAGGTGATGTTCCAAAATGTCAAATTTCTACTTTCTCTCACAGTCTCTCTCTCTCTAGTTAATGTACGGTTTCTTATTTGTTGTTTGTCATAGTCCTTGGATGCTTCCAACAGTGCAGATCCTCACTGGACCCCAAGTAGAGAAAGCCCCAAGAGTCAAAGTCTCCATACAATTACTTTTCCTCCAAGCGCCAGCCGGGAACAGATCTTAGCTACCCACTGATGCGCCAGAGGGTAGGCGGTACCCAAAGCCATTGCGCTTTCACATCCAGATACACTGGGTATCCAGACCTGGACAAGTTGGAGTCTCAACCCCACTGAACTGCCTTCTTTGTGGCTCTGCCCAGGGTGGAGATGGCCACCAAATCCTACCTTAGTATACCAAGGGTGCTGGCCATGTCCCTCCTTGACCCCTTGTCCAGGTCCATTTTGAGTTTGGGGTGCCAGCAACTGCCAGAGGAAGCAAGAGGGAAGACAGGTTTTCCAGTGGAGGGGCTCATTGCTTCAAAGATGAAGTGCAGACTCAAAGACAGATTACTAAGAAGTTCCTGACAACAGCTACAGAACAACCGACCCAAAGGTGAGTAAGGCTCCTGAGAGCGTGGGGCTGGACACTGTCCTCACACAGCCACGACGCCATGGCACAGGGAGTAATACTTGCTAAGACGAGGAAAGAACAGAAAAAGGAAGGAAGGGAGGGAGGGAGGAAGAAAAGAAGGAAGGAAGGAAGGGAGGGAGGGAGAAAAGAAGGAAGGAAGGAAGAAAGAAAGGAAGGGAGGGAGGGAGGAAGGAAGGAAGGAAAGAAGGAAGGAAGGAAGAAAGGAAAGAAGGAAGGAAGAAAGAAAGGAAGGAAGGGAGGGAGGAAGGAAGGAAAGAAAGAAGAAATAAAGAAGGAAGGAAGGAAAGAAGGAAAGAAGGAAGGAAGGAAGGAAGGAAGGAAGGAAGGAGAAGGAAGGAAGGAAGATTCTCCAATTCATTGGGGATCCAAGAATTGCTTTATCGCTTAGAAATATTAAGCCAACGCCCTGCTCAGCATTTGAGGCATTTCCCTGTCGCCTCTCTGCCTGTTTCCTGCCCCAGGTCCTTCCACTCCAGCTTCTGTTTTCTTGAGTTTTTACCAAAGGGAGCTAATTCCTGGCAATGGGTACTAACCAGATATCCTCCTACCTCTCCCCATCCCTAGTGTGTGTGGGAGAGACAGAGATAGACAGACAGACACACAGAGACAGAGAAGCGAATGACTTAAGAGGGCTACTCAAAGGCAGAAGATACTAAGTGAACACACACTGAGACCTATCTTACCCAAAATGTCCATCATGTTCCGTTTGGCGAAACCACCCAAGAAAACTTCAGGTATAGGAAGCTTAACTATTAACCTACCCATTTGGCACTCCCATCGTTTTGTCACAGAGATGCCAAAGGCTGGGCAGAATTCCTTAGGAGTGCTGCCCACACCCTTCTCTGAGGTCCACTGCTCCGGACATGAGCTGTCAGATGGGAGGGAGGTGCAATTTTCTTGCACCCCTGTGTTCTCCCTTTTTTCCAGCCAGCTCCGCAGGGGTCTCCTTAGGGAAAGGCTTTCTTCTCACAGAATGCATCTCTGGTCTGGCCCCCAAGTTCCAGGGGAGACTCAGGAAACTTCCTCCCCAGCACTGAGCAGTAAGCCAGAGGGTGGAAATGGAAACTTCAGAAGCAGAGGTAGCTGTGGTTTTATATATAGCACCTGTGTCTTCCGGAAACCTCAGGGCATGGGCAACAGCAGCTTAACCAGCTCCCTCCCATCACAGTAAGGCTCCCTCAGAAGACAGCCCCTCTCTAAGCCTGCTGCCTCCCCCCTCCCAAGCCTAGAGCCTTCTCCAGGGCTTCTAGGACCCATCCAGGCCCAAAGTCTTCTTGCCTTTCTAGTCAGACTCAGCCCTAATCGGACGCAGAGTGAAGGGGGGAGCAGGTGTTGGCAGCCACTCCCACAAGGCAGGCAACTGAAAAAGGCAAAGAAAGCCCAGGCTGCATGTGTCTTCCTGCCAGGCTTCCTATGCTCAAATCTCCAGAGCCCAGACATTTGCAAACAGCACTGAGCTGCATGCAGTGTGTGCATCTCACTGAGAAAACAAAGTGCAGAAGGCATGGTGGTCATGGGGCGGGGAGTGCCCACTGGGAGGAGAGGGCCATGCTTGGTCCAGTCCTGCACTCCTCAGACTGTGCCTCACACAAGCCCACCTGCCCGTTCTGCACTCTGAGCTCTTGGGCTACGGCCAGCCCTGGAAATAACCAGGCCGTGGTGCCTGCTAAGGAGGGCCTGTTCCTGGAAGCCTCACTACCTTCTGTGTGAGAAAAGAACAGTGCAAGTAAGAGTAAAAAATGTCAGAGTGCCCGAGCCATCACCGAGTACCCAGGAGCATCTGCCAGAGGAAGAAGATGCAGGCAACCCAGATCAGGCACCTATCACCCAGGATGTGATGCTCACTCAACTCACAGCACCCATCACACACCCTCCCTGGGTGCATAAGTGAACACACCCCCACACCTACACACAGCTACATGCACACACATAAGCATATATACACAACCACAGGCACACACACATGTACATGTACACACAGTTGTAACACATGTATATATCGGCATGCCATTGTGTGACTTTTCCTGGTGAAACTGAGCAAAGGTATATTCACCTCAGACAGGGAACCAACACCAGACCAAAGTAATGATTCTCTCCAAGCTACTGTTGCGTGAATGAATGGGTTTACTGGGCTTATTTACAAGAGCATGGATGAGAGGTTGCTTACAGGAGTGCGGGTGACTAAAGTAGCCTCCTCACGGAGAAGTCTCAGCATAGGTAGGTGACTTTGCCAAAGCTGCAGGACTGGAGTCTGGTCGTCAGTGAACGTCACAGCCTCTATATGCTCTCGCATCTCCCAAGACCGTGTGTGGCTGTGTGGCAGGAGGGAATGGTAACTAAAGTCCCATGATGGTCCAGAGATTCTCCCTCCCTCCTTCTACTAGTGAGTGTTGGCAGTCCCATTGCCAAGACCGTTCTTTACTGTTTTACCACAGGTCACAGTGGAAGCACAGGTTCACCACAGCATTCTGTGGGTTCACTGCTGGCCATAACACACGTACAAAATGTACACCATACATAAATATATACCTATGTGTACATGCACACACATAAATATACTCTCACATGGACGCAAATGATACACATTGTGCATATATACAAATGCATACTCACATTCACATGTACACACATGAACATATACAACACATGTATGCATATAGATACATATATACATATGTGCCACACATATATGCATATATATATGCATACACACACACACACATATATACATACATACACATATGTGAACATATACAACCTCTCATACACATAGAAGTTCTGTAAGACCCAGAGGTGAGCAGGTCCTGGACCCAGATAGCTCTTCGGAGCTGTCTTCCCCCCTCTATCCTGTCCCTTCCCCCCTCCCCAGACTGACTGTTTTGTCTGATTAGTGGGCGCCAGTACCCACCACAACCTCACCCTTAATGTCCTCTTCATGGTTCAGAAACAGAGTGGAATCAGGTTTGGAGAAAATGCTTGGGGGGTGGGGGGTGGCAATCAACTATTTTTATCTGTTTTTCCAAGACCTCCACGCCCCTCTGCCAGGAGTGACAAGGACTCTGCCCTGGACAT
The DNA here is from genome assembly GCA_026225945.1 of Cricetomys ansorgei. Lineage (NCBI taxonomy): Eukaryota > Metazoa > Chordata > Mammalia > Rodentia > Nesomyidae > Cricetomys > Cricetomys ansorgei. Next base: position 9,606,741 of record JAMJFZ010000094.1, read on the forward strand.
AGGTTTCCGGTCCCATCCCATTTTAGATCGCTGCAGCCAGCTTCCTATCTCCTCCACCCAGGGCTTGGAGCAGAGGTGTGGCCTGAAGGAGCTCCTAGTAAGGAGAGAGGAGTGTGTCTGGGCTTTCCAGACTCTTGCAGTGACTCCTGTGGTATGTCTCCTGAGACAGCACTGTGAAGCTAGACTTTAGGGGGGTTTATTCCCATGGCACTGGCCACAGGCTTTCAAGTCACTCCTTCTACCACATCAGTAGCCAAAGAATGTATCCTGGTTGCCAGTTAATTACTAATGTCCTGAACAACTACTACCTCACCAAATAACCTACGACCTATAGGTCGCATTTACAAAAACCAACAACCCCCAAAGTTCTAGACATTAATTTTAACTCTCAAATATTTCTAGTTCTTCTGGACACACAGTAGGGCTCTATTCCCTGGCTCCTCAGTTTGCTGATGACATGAGACTTGTTTGGCCAGCTGACTGTGAGCAGAGCTGATGTGTCACACATCTCTGGGCTGCAACTTCACAACTTAGTGGGCAACCTGCCGAGCTCGTTCCCTCTCGCCCAGTGAGCAGTATCAGCAGCCCAAGTCTAGGCCTGGACAAGAGGTCGCAGAGCCCACACTCGGATCTGATCTACAGCACCAGCGAGGAAGGGTGCTTTGTTGTGTTCAGCAGTTTAGTGGGAGTTGTTGGTTACCGCAACATAGCTCATCAGTAGGAATCACGTTGCCAAGAGAAGAAAGCAGCAATAAGGCACACGGGGGTGGGGGGTGGGAGGTGGGTTCAGAGCAAAGTCCCTGTCAGTGCCCCTCCCCTCAAGCCTGCCTTGTTTCCTCGTGTCTGTGATTATTTTCCTGCAGGCGAATATCCACCTCCTTGTCTATGACCAGGTTAATGCCTCCAAAATTCAAATCAATCAGCACCATTTCTGAGAATATTTCTCTTTTCTCCTGGCCTTAGACAGTGTTGGCATCTGCCCTCTGCTTCCATAACCAAAATCCTGACACATCTCTACAAATACACTTCCGGAATGTATGCTCCCTTCTCTGGAAAACTGTACAACCTAACAGCTGTATGAGGAAGCCTTACAATAGCGTCTTTTGACCAGGGCACTCGCCCTACACAGACACCTAGAAGTATCTGAGCCTTTTGTTGTAGGACAAGGTCTCACTGTGCCGCCCACTCTGAACTCGGCGGCTCACACGGTCCTCCCACGCGAGCCTCCTGAGTTGCTGGGATAACAGACGAGTGCCACAGCACTCAGCCACGGGGACCTTTTTGGTCGACAAAATGTTCCCAGCCAAGAAGCTGCTAAATATCCTCCAGTGTCTCCCACAACAACAATAAAAAATTAACCGGCCCAAAATGCCAATAGTGCCAAGGTTGAGAAGCTGGGCTCCAGAATGAGGCAAGGTTGAGAAGCTGGGCTCCAGAATGAGGCAAGGTTGAGAAACTGGGCTCCAGAATGAGGATGTTTGAGGTCATGCTTGACTCTTGTAACGCTGCAATTTTAGGCATGTCACTTAACTTCTCATGCACCGCCCACCGCGTGATAGACGCAGAAGTGTCAAGTATGGTAATGTGCCCTCTGCCACTGGCACGCACACCCTTGTGTAACTACCCCTGACCTTCAGGACGCAGTAAGCCTGGCCTTGTGTAGATCAAGTGTTATTTCATCTGCTTCACCACCTTCTGAGAGCTAGCTCACTGTAACAAGTAGATAAAACCCTGTCAGGGAAGGGGAAGGGGAAGGTGGAAGAAGGGGGCATTCATTCTAGTTATCATGATCTCTGCTCTTTTGGTGCATTTCTTACTTTAGTTCTTTGCAAAGTACAAACCAGAGCACTCAAACCCTGAGCTAGAACATGTTTAAAACCCAGAAGACAGGGCTGGGTGCAGTTGGTGGAGTGCTTGACTGGCATGCACGGGGCCCTGGGCTGGGTCCCTGAGGAGAGCAGAAGATAAACACACTCGGCCATCTAGAAGAATTCAAGTTCACTCCAAATAACAAAGCTATTTAGAAGACGGGATTGAAGCAGAGTGCTTGCTGATGGCCGTCCTGCGGTTCTAGGACTAAGGCTCAGCACAAACATCAAAATTAATTTGAATCACAAAGCAAGAAAAATTTCTAATTAAGAGAAATCTACTGGAAACTTCAAACCAGCTGCAGCTTCTCAAAATGTATCAAACCAAAAAAACATTCAGAACCCAACCATCATTTGTTTCTGTTACCCGTTTGGATCCCCTGACCATCAAAACGTGCTGGGCAATTCTTGTGGACCTTTGGGGATGCATGGATGGCCCTCGGTGTCTCTCTGCCTGAGGCCATTTCTCCTTCCTAGGCTTTGAGGATACATGTGAGAACCTTCTGCTCATTTTCCAAAAGCCCTTCAAGCCTCCACAGAAAACAATCCTTTCTCTGACAAACAACTTACACAAACTCACCAAAGGAGATTTTCCCAATCCTAAACTAAGGAATGAACAGCACACCTTTCCATTTCTCAGGACTCACTGAAATCTGGACGAAGGGGGCTCACTTTATTTCACACAATCAAAGTCCCACTCTGTCTCTCTCCAGACAAAGACAGAAACATTCTTAAGCAAGCACATGGATCTCCCTGCTTCCCAGTGGAGACAAGCCCTCCTGATGGTGCCCAGGCTGGCAGAATGCTAAGACCATGGTGAAATCCTGAAACTCGCTGCTGCTTTCAAGGAGAATAACTTTAGTTACCAGCTGATGTGATTAATACCTCTGAACGATATACCCGTTTTCTTCATAATATTGAAATAAAAAAAGGAAAAGTATTTCTAGAGCCTTTAGCACAATTAAATCACCAAACTGAATCCAAAGAGCAGGCCTAGGCTGTAGAGACCCAAAGGAAAGAACCATCGGCAGAAGTGGGCTCCACCAGAGCAGGGCCTGCTGCCCCACAGTGAGCTGGGTTTTGAAGGCGCTCACTCGGTCAGAGCAAGGGAAATAGTTGTAGAGAAGAAGGGGTACACACCGGGACTCTGCTCTGGATCCGGTATCTCCCCTTTGCTGTTTTTCCTTTTTTTGTGGGGTAGGGTGCTTTGTTTTTCCAGAGAGACCCAGAGGGAGCCCAAGACAACAGTGGCAGTGAAGACACAATTCGACATCTGCTTCTGTTTTTATTTTTATGCCAGCAGCTGTCCACAGACAACTTTCCTTAAATACAACACCTGACTCAGCCTGGGAGGGTCCATGGCGACAGGGTGCTGGAGGATGGATCCATGGGCTGGGTGGCCACCCTGGCTGCCGCACGTTATGGCTAGTGCCAAGGGCCCGCCAGTCACCAGCGCTCTATTTTGGAGTTAGAAGAATGGTAAGAGCAGAAAGGCGCCCTCACCTACATCCCTGAGTGCAGAACTCACAGAGGGGCCCAAGGCCTTGGACACATTGCCCTTCTGTGCGGTTCCCCCCAGGACTACAGATAAAGTCGAGGGGGGACACTTATAAGGCAAGCACTCGACCACTGAGCTAAATCCCTCATCCTGCAATTATTTTTAAAAGCCAGATCATGTAACAGAAGGATGTAGTAAGTACATAAAAGGATGTTCATCATCACGAGCCATTAGGGATAAAAAAATTAAAAGCACAATAAAAGTGCTATAGGTCTGGTAGCTCAGTGGTAGAGCACCTGCCTAGCTTGCATGCATCCTAAGTTCAATCCCCAACAACCCTAAGAAGTAAATATTTACAAACAAAAGCGTGGCTTTTATGCCCGACTGTCAGAGTAGCTAAACTTTAAAAGCAATGCCAAACACTGGCAAGGATGCGGAGAAACTCCATCACGCACGTTCCTGAGAGAGTGTAAAATGAGACAGCCATTCTGGAAGGCAACCTGGCAGTTTCTTGAAATTAAATAAGTAAGCCAAAAAGTAAATAATTAAAAAAAAAAACCAAACCTAAGTAAATACACATCTACCACACACAGATTCCAGCAATTGCACTTCAGGGCATTTATATGGAGAAGTGAGTTCATGCTTACACAGAAACATGTATACAACGTTCACAGCAGCTTCATTTGAAATATCCCAACACTGGAAGGCACACGTGTCCCCTCCTATAGACTTAGAGGAGTAAAGGTAGAGCTTGAGTAAGCCAATTCAAACTCAGGAAGCCCTGAGAGGCTCCTATCACCCTACCAGACTGCACCCCAGGACTGGGCACCACAGCTACGCTCCTTTCTCTTTAAGAAGAGTCACAGTGTCCCTGTTGTTCATCCTTTCAGCCCAAGCATCCTTTTGTGAGTCAGGAACCCTGAGGTAGTCAGCTACAGAGGCCTGGGCCTCTATCCACTGGCCCCTCGAAAACTAAACATTCTCCTTTGTCTCACCAAGGAGGAATAATATCCTAATTTGGGTGGGTGAGGTCTGTGGGCAAGTAACCTGTCTTGACTCCTTCAACTCCAATTGCATTGATAATATGCCACCTACCAGTCCCCAGCAGGGTTCACCCAACTCGCTCAAATGGTCAGTGGCATTGTAAGGGTCCCTTTGCTCCAGAAAGTCTGGTGCTGCATTATACAGTGTCCAGGAAGCCTTGTGCAGTAAGGAGAGAGGCCCATGATGCACTGTGCCTTTATCTATGCTCTATACCCTAGGAAATCTTACACACACAGAGACAATCTTGAGGACAGATCTGCCATTCTCTGTCCTTCCCCTTGCAGCAGGCAGAGACTCTGGTGATAGGGCTACAGAATGAGTACCTGGAGGTGCCACTGTCAACCATTCCTGGCTCTGATAGAGCAGCCAGGAGCCATGACCTGCTCCTGCCATCTTTTCCGTCCCATCAGCCTGGGTGCTGCTAGGCAGGTTCACTGGTTCACCTTTGCTACAGTTGTTTCCACTGAGTATTATTAAACAAAGACACATTCATTTGGAAGAAAAAGTTCTCTCTCAGCTCCACCTTCAGGAATAGAAAACTGATCCTGAACCAGACTCAAATGCTGCTGGGGACAGCCATGAAAACACTCATTTTCTTTCTTCAGATCTAGAATTACTTTAGCAACAATCAGCTCCAGTTCTCTTCACCATCTCCCAGCACTCCACCCATCTCCCCCTGTATCCAACACACTTAAGACTGGGTCCTCCCACAGGCCACAGCCCCGAAGTAACTTGACGCTCTCTTCACAGCGCCCTGCTACCTTCCTCAACCTCCAGGTGACTGCTTACGAACAATCGAGAGGACACAGCAAGTACTTAGAAGACACACATGAGTTCAAACCCTAGCTATGAGCTTGGAACTGACAGTTCAATCCCCTACAAGGAGGAAGGTAATACATACCTTGCAAAAATTAAGCAAAGTAATGTATGCAATATGCGGACATACAAAACCTACTTTTAAACCACAATCACCGTCACCTTTGTCAGTGTGCAAACTAAGGCTGTTCCACACTTTTAGCGGCTCATGACATAGTTGTTTCACACTAATTTTTCAGGGAAATTATGACTCTCAACAAGTTCCATAAGAAATACTACAGGTTGCCTCTATCCCATCTCTATATCTCTGTGTGTTGTATGTGCGTGTGCGCACGTGCACATGTGTGCTTGTGTGCATGTGTATGTGTGTGTACATGTGTGTATGTGTGTGTATGTGTGTGCATGTGTGTATGTGTATGTGTGTGCATGTGTATGTATGTGTGTGTATGTGTGTGTGCATGTGTGTATGTGATGTGTGTGTATGTGTGTGTGTGTGCATGTGTGTGCTTGTGTGTATGTGTATGTATGTATGTATGAGTGTGCGTGTGTATGTATGTGTGTGTGCATGTGTATGTATGTATGTGTGTGTGCATGTGTGTATGTGTGTGTGTGTGTGTGTGTGTGTTTGTGTGTATGTATGTGCATGTGTGTATGTGTGTGTGGTGTGTGTGTATGTGTGTGTGTGCATGTGTGTGTGCATGTGTGTATGTGTGTATGTATGTGTGTGGTGTGTGTGTGTGCATGTGTGCGCGCGCGTGTGTATGTGTGTGTGTGTGCATGTGTGTGAGTATGTAGAAGTGTGTGTGTGTGTGCGCATGCATGTGTATGTGTGCGTGTGAGTGTGCTGAACACTCAGAGTACCACCCCTTCAAGCTAACCTGTGAGTCCTTAGGGTTCATCATCACTACAACTTCCAAAAGACCCTTCTGTCACCCCAAAGCACCTTGGGTATTTTGAGGTCAACAGTAACAGACCAGAAAACGCAGATGGGGCTAGAACATTAAGAATGTTTTTCCCTCAAGGCTGGAGATGAACCCAGGGCCTCACACATGCTAGGCAAGCACTTTGCTATTGAGACACATCCCAGCCAAGCCCTATGGGACTTGTTGTAGCTTCTCAGAGAAACCAGCAAACTGCAGGAGGTAGGAGATGGGTTTCAAGGGAGAGCTGACTGTTAATGTACTGTGTAATACCACAAGGTAAACAGTATCCCAGATGCTGCTCCATAAGGCTTTCACTCCAAATCAAGATTGCTTACCTTCCTGTAAATGCTAACCAGCTCTTTCATGGTGTCCTTCATCTGGAATATCAGCTCCCCCCATCTTGTCATGACAGGAGCCTGGAGACTGCAGCGATGTGGTTGCTAGCTAGATCTGAGACATACTGCACCCAAACAGTGTAGTCAGTGTCTCCTGGACAGACAGGAGCCAATGGGCCTTTACAAGGTTCTCTTGACTTCCTAAGGGTTAACATCACAGGCGCCTGTCCCACATCACAGCCAAGAGGAAAAGGGACTGCCACATCCTGCATCCCAGGCACAGCAGAAGGGTATCAGGGACACCCACAGCTGTGGGATAGTTCGTGCTGCTGGGGTAGAATTTGTCACCACACAGCCTGGTCTCTGCACCTCTCGCAATCTTTCGAGGGCCCCCACAGTTGAGTCTCTATTCCACTCCACCATCCCAGCCTGTAGCTAATGGAACTTAGGGAGTCCTGAGAAGGGAGAGGTTAGAGGGGTACAAAGTGGGCTAGACAGCATCATCAGTCTGTAGCCAAAGAAATCATTTGCACTCATAAGCAAGCATGTGACAAAGCCCCGTTACCTGCATGCAACACACAAATACACACACACACACACACACACACACACGCACAGAGAGAGAGAGAGAGAGAGATGCATGTACAAACACACACCACACACACAACTTGGCCATTTGTGCTCATGAGCTATGGAGACTCTAAAAGACACTTGAAGAAAGCAGAGGATCAAGGGGGAGGAAGTGAGGGATGGGCCTCCCACACCCCCAAACACCGGGCCTTCTGTGCCAGGGTGACCTCAGCCACTTTCCATCTCTAAGGCAGAATAAAGAGGCTAGTCCTCGGGGCCAGTAACCAGATACCTCGTGCCAGCAGCTGAACAGAGGATTGTTTGGGAAAGGACATGTTCTCAGCCCTAGTAACAAAGTGAGGCCTCTCCTACAAGCCAGGGACCTTCTTGACAAACTCAGTTGGATTGTCCACTTTGTCCTGCTCTTGAGATGACCGGCCATGATGTGGGACACCTGCTGATGGCTAGGTGGGGGCCACTCTGAAGCACTGTTGAGTGGCAGGCGTGACGAGAGGGCTGCTCTATCCCCAGTCCCGTTCTGAGCCAGTCCTTGAGTCACATGATCTCAGCTCACATCCTCGAGAAGGCCATTCTCATCATGTTAGAGGTGGGGGCAGAATCAGATTACCGAAGTCTCTGCAAAGTCTAAGAGCAGTCGAGTGTGAGCGCAGGTCTGGCTGGCTCAAGCTGTGTATTCTCAGAGAGACTGTTTTCCTTCTCTCCTCCACCAGCCTGTCTGCTCCAGTGTAGACTTATAAACCTCAGCATCAGAGCTCCTGAGCCCCTTTGTTTCTTGGAGGGGGGGATGCCCTAATTATAAATAGTCCCTGGGTGTCCTGCTTTACTGTCAAACGTGGTGGTTGCAAACTCAGTATAAGAAGCTGAGGATGGGCACCACTGTGCCACTAAGGCACACAGTCACCATTTACTGAGATTTTTTTGTGTCCATATAGCGCGCTAGGTATACTTCAACTAGACCCTCACGTAAGACTCAAGGACCTTACTTGATAATTGTCCATCCCATTTTATGGATGATGAAACTGAGGTACTGAAATATTAAGACATTTCTCTGAGATCACACAATAAAGAAGTAACAGAGTTTAGTTAAGGCTCAACCCAGAGTGGCCTTTCTCCATACTCAGCCCCACCCACCCCCTTCAAGTTTCTTTATGGATTAAGGCTTCGTAATATTTGTTGAGCAGAAGTCCCCTTGACCCTTCCAGATTGTGTCCCTTTGATCATCTGAGATAAACTGTGGAAAGCCCAGGACCCCACTTTAGCCTCCCAGGGTATAAGACAACTGCGCAAGCCTCATATCTTCCATGAACTGAGTGACAGTCTTCTGTGGAGTTTGACACACCCAGCCAGCCTTGGGCTGGGGAGGTAGCCCTCTTTCATTGACCTCACAGAGCCTTTGAATCCAGGACAATCTCTGCTTGAGGCTTCCAACAGAGATAGCATATTCCCCATGCTCTGTACCCAATGGTGGCTGCCCAAATCCAACTCCTTGACTCGCTGTTCCACGCCACCTACAGAACTTGCTGAGTTTCACACGTCCACACTGATTCATTATTAACTCACATTTAATGAATGTGCTTGGCCAATGGCAATACAACTTGTTCTTGAGTTTTGCAAATCACAGGCATGTCTGTTGGCAGCACTGTGTATCAGAGGGCAGATCCCCAAAGACAGCGGCAGCATCAATCAAATCACTCTCTTCAGCATAGGCACCGGCAGGCAGGAATGCCATGCAGATGCCAACTGTTGGGCAGCCAGTGGAAAGGAGACCCAGCTGCATAAGAAGAGATGCAGACGTTCCAGCCCAAGACTGGGCTATACAGAAGAGGCACCCAGCACAGCGTCAATACCTACTGGGGAAACTCAAGCCGTGCTTTTAATCCCAGCCCTCTGGAGGGAGAGGCAGGCGGATCTCTGAATTCGAGGCCAGCCTGGTCTACAGAGCGAGTTCCAGGACAACTAGAGTTACAACAGAGAAATCCTGTCTCGAAAAAACAGAAAGAAAACTCAGGCCTCAAGCTTGAGTTTCTGTTTTCAGGCCATAGCTAAGCCAACCAGCACAGGCTGAAACGTGGGTGCACCCATTAAGAACTCCCAGGCCCTAAACAGAGTGCAGTCCCCTCATCCATTCGGTCCTGTCCCGGGAATGGTGGTCCCCTGCTCTGTGACATCACATTCTCAGCCTTCTGCTGTGCCTCTGATGTTCATGGCCCACAGATGAGCAAACCAGAGCCTGAGGAGGCAGTGTACCCTAGTGAGTCTGGGGCAGGATGGTCACTCGGGCAGAAAGAAACTATAGTTCAGATGGAGAGGAAACAGGGAGTCACCCAGAACGTGTTCCCATTCCTTATTCCTGGCTCCCTACCATGCCCATGTCAGAACTAGCCCTGCTGTGGACAGAAGGATTGTCTCTGACATGGCCTTGCAAGTTCTCATTAAGCAACACAGAGGTAAGAATGCCTCCCCCTGGCTTAGTGCTTGCCCTGGTCCTCCCTCTCGAAACAGCTAGTGTCATAGTACTCAAAACTAATTTAGGAAGGAAAGAATATATAACCTTCTTGAAGCCTGGAGTCACTCGCGTTTCCAGTTTACCAAACCAGTTATAGGGCATGCTCAGGAAAGGTCTCAGAAGACCACTGATGATGACGAGACCAATTCCAAATTGGTTGGAATCAACAAGACAAGATGCACCAGGAAATGGTCCCTGCTGTGATGAGTAAGATAACAAAAGAGAAAGGTAAAGGAGGGGGAGGAGGAGAGGGAGGGGGAAGAGGAGGAGGAGGAAGAGAAGAGGGGGGAGGAGGAGGAGGAAGAGAAGGGGGAGGAGAAACTTGGTGCCGGTGCCATGCTGTGGTTTACACCTGTGACCCCAGCATTTAGGAGATGGAGGAAGGAGGACCAGCCTGGGCTATGCGATACCATCTCAAAAGCAAACAAACAAAATCAAGAAGAGGGGAAGAGAGGCCTCCTGCAGATAAAGCTCACATAGGTCTCAAGGCACAACCACCTGTAAGGACTTGTTACCAGTGTCTCAGACCCTAACAGTGCCCTCCCGTCCTTCCAGCTGGAATGCCGACCACCAGCGTGTTCTCCCTGCCCTCCGCTCAGTGATCTGTGTCTCAGGATCATCTGACCCTGACAAAATCTCACGGCTATTTCTTAAGCCACTGGCAGGCAGTTGGATTTTCCATTTGGCATTGTTAAGAGATTAAACTGTGTAAGTCACTGTCGCACACAGGCCTTTCTCCAGCTTCCTGCTACCCGATTCAGGTGAGCTAAGGATTACAGATCCACGTCCCTCTCCACCCAGGCCAGCACCCTGTCCCCACAGCTGAGGAGGCCTATGGTACTAAATCTGCCACTTAGAGATGGCTAGCTCATGAGAAGAGAGTACCCACGTGTGCATCAGCAGGGGACTAGACAAACACCAGCTCCCACAGAGCTGGGAAAGAAACACTGAGAGAAGATCCTGCCCAATTATACATTTCCCGACCCCGTCATCAATTGCCATAGCAAGGAGGAAAACAAATTGAACTGAGCCTGGAAAGAATGTCAGCAGAAATTGGAAAAACACTTGCAGGGAACAGCCTGGGGAGTGCAGTGACCTCCCTTGTGATTGCCCAGGTCCCAGTAACTAGCTCGTAGCATACCAAGAGAGACTGTAGATTGAATGGGGTGGATGGCCAGGCACCAGGGAATCGACTCACACCCCCTGCACCCACACACAGGTATCTGCACCCACATACACCCCTCACCACCATTGAACATTCCCCACCCGTATACAAAAATGTTAAGCACCAGCCATTTACAATGCAGGGTAGCTTCTTGGGAAATAGCACAATCATTCTTCTGATTAAATGTGTTGGGGGGAGGGGGGACAGGATGCAGAGACCCCTTTAAGAAAGGTGAGAGAGAACTACACTCAGAGCCCAAAGCCAAGGGCAAAGGCACTTCATGGACACCCTCCCATGATGCCTTAGGACCAGCTTCCTAAAGTAAGCAAGGGGCGAAACCTCCCAGAGGAGGACCAGCCCCTTGCATTGCATCAGCACGCATCATCTCTGGGTTATGCCAGTCCTGATCTTGGTCAGAGGTCAGCGGAAATAATGTCCACGTCCGTGCCTGACATTCTGTATCATTTCATTTTCCCTTTCTATCCAAATCTCACCACAAAAGTAAAACGAAAGACTAACAGGCTAACAGCAAGCTCCACGAGCTTCCAGAAGGGTGACGACAGTTACCCTCCACCACCCAGCATGCCTGAACCAGTCCCTACTCATTCAGAGACAGGGAAATGAAAACACACCCTCCTGCTGCAGATGAACTCATGCACGAGAACGGAGAGTAACCAGGCCTCAGCAGTGCTGGTCATAGGTGATGCATTTATAGTTCAGGCTTATAATCCCAGCTACTCAGGACGCCGAGATAGGAGAATCCCAAATCCAAGGCCTGCCTGGACTATAAAGTGAGTCCAGAGTCAGTCTGGGCAGCTCAGTGAGACCTTGCCTCAAAAAAGAAAAAAAGAAAAAGAAAAGTAATGTGAAGATCAGCAGCCCTAGCCCAGGCAGGGGCTGTGCACGTGGCCAGGGCGCCTGAAGCCCGAAGTTCCCGACCTGGCACCGCTGAGGAGGAGTCACAGAGATTGATTCTGCTGCTAATCTCCGACACAGCTTCTGCTCTTTGGTTATTTATAAAACTCCCTTTTCTTGTTTTCGTTTTATTTATGTGTACACGTGTGTGCACCCTCATGGAGTCGGTTCTCTCTCACGCCTTCCCACGGGCTCCAGGGATGAGATTCCGCGGGCAGGCTGGCATTGCTGACCCATGGAGCCATCCTACCAGACCCTCTTGTGCTGTTGGGGATGAGCCCAGGATATTAGCTGCTGGGCAAGCACTCTCGGTGAGTATGTCCCCTGCCGCGGTTACCTGCAAAACTTAACGGCTGGTCTAAAATGAGAGAAACAAACATTTCAACTTCAACAACAACAAAAAAAAAAAAAAAAAAAAAAAAAAAAAAAACAAATTTGTGTTGGCTAGTGTCCCGAACCTTTTGTTGAGTGGATTTTTATCATGTGAAATCAAATTGATAAATCCTCCACACAAATTTTAATAAGAGGAAAAGATATAATTTCTGATGGTGGATTCTTCTTGGAATTATGTGAAACTTGTCATAGTGTTGCTGACCAAGGAAATGATTATCCTAAAGCTGTCCTCACTGCACAAACCGTAGAAGTCCTGCCTTTAAATAGGAAGTGTCCCCTCAACAATCCTCTACACAAACATGTCAAGTTGACCTCGTTCCTTGATGCCCGCGGAGAGCAGGCCCTTCTGTGGACCAGGCTCTACAGCCCTTCTCTTTGAGCCCAAACCCTAAACAAAATTCCCAACCCTGCATGCAAGCACTAGGGACTGAGGTGGAAGCTAAGACCGTCCTCATTCTAAGTAGTCAGTGAAACAACACTTAGGGGCACCAGTTGCACAGCAGCTGGGGACTTCTAGTTTCGGGAAAACAAATTTCACTGCAGTCTTTCAGGTGGAGGCAAATCATTCTGTAGGACCCTGCTGGGTTGAAAGTGGATGGTGAGGTCTTGGGAATGCTACAGAGACTGTCTTCTACAGAACCCAGTGCTGTGCCCCCGCCTCTTCAGTGCTCACAGTCTTCCAACAGTGCTCTCTCACTTGTTTATTGAGCCGCTACTCGGTGACACTACACAAGGCACCTTATCAACACTGTACATGGAACTCTCACCGCTGCATAGGATCAGGCTGACTCTCACTAGTTCTCCAGGGGTTTACAGACCACTATGGGCTGGGATTTCAATCCAGGCTTCCTAAACCCGAGTCGTCCTTGCTTGTCCCTGCTGATCGAGGAGTTCAGAAGTGAACTTGCCTTCACTGTACTCCTTGTCCCTTCGTGTGTTTTAGAGAGAGCTCTGCAATCCTCCTATGGGTAGACAGTATTAGACACCCTTTTCCCTCCCTCCCTCACTCATCAAATACTTTATCTTCCTCGTTATTTTATCACTGTTGCCGTACGCATATGCATGACGTGTATGGGCACATGTGCGGCACAGCAGCACGCATGTGGGCTACAACTGCGTATAGTCAGTTCTCTCCTTCTACCTTTATAAAGGTTCCAGGGATTGAACTCAGGTCTTCAGGTTCGCACTCAGCCATCTCAACGGTCCTTAACAAATATTTTAAAAGCTAAGTTGGGTCTTTAAAGGTGAATAAGAAGCCTACTCACTTAAGAAGCTGCATGAGAAGAATGTGAACACGGGTCCTGTGACTATATTGAACATGTAGCAGCTTCTTCATCTGTGAGATGTGGCCATTGGAGCAAATGAGCTCTGTAGCTCTCCCGACCGTACAATGTTCTGGGTATGTAGACAATGTTCATTATGGAACCAGGAGAAAATATTCTGCTATTTTTAATACAAAATGACATTACATGTGCTTATGAGTCCTGTCTTCCAGACAAAGAGACCTAAGTTGTCTTTAAACCCAATAGTTCACTTAGAAAAAAAAGAGCTACTGTTCCCACCATAAATTTGGAATGGAGACGGGTGAGCCAGCGAGAAGATGACAGGGGGAGGGAAGTCTCAGCTTGAGCCTGTGACAGAATTATGTCAGCCAAGGCTGATGGTTGAGACCACGACACCGTGGTGGCCAGTTCTTCCAACCGCCCGCATGGTGGTCCCCACCCCCGCCACCTATGGTTCTTAAGGAAAGCCTGAGTGATCTGCCCATGCTGTTAAAAGCACCTGGAGACATCATTAGTTGGTTCAGCGAGTTAAGAGTATGTGGCCATATGATGCTCTCAAGGTTTGTGAGATCCCCAAGGGGTAGCTGGCTGGCAATCTAGAGAATTTTTCATAAAGCTGAACGTTTACAGTTGATTGGAAGCACTGCCTTCCCCTGATTCATGAAAAAAATATGAGCGTCCCCCATACACACACATGCACACGCACATATATTTGTCATAGAACTGAGAACGCAATGTACCTATTTTCAACGCCAAGCTGTCTTCACTACCAAACCCATATATCCCTCCACACTGATAATGTGACCACAATTTATTTATTTGCTTATTTTTGAGACAGGAGCTTGCTATATAGTCCAGGCTGGTTTCACACTGGAAATCCTTCTGTAGCAGCCTGGGTGGGGGGTACTGGGGTTACAGGAGCACACCATCACACCTGTCTTCACAACGTAATTTAGAAGAATTCCTAAGTTAATTTTGAATCTGTTGATTATCTGAAATCTATAAATGTTTTTCCACAAGATAAAATTCTTTCCATTAAATTCTTAAGGGGAAAAAAAAAAAGGTGGTTGGAAGCAGACAAAATAAAACAAGCCTAAACAATGTTATCAACACTCCTAGGAATTTAAATAAACTATATAAAGTGAATCTAATCTGAACTACATTCAGCAAACATGTGCCCACAAAGGCAGAATAGTGACTTGGTAGCAATTCAGCTCTTGCAAAGGAAGCTGAGGATGACGTACGTCATAGTTGGACTCCATTTCTCTGTAATCAAAGGCCAACTGCCTTACTATTTTCTTATAAAAACCTGTTTTTATAAGGTATGTCTCGAAGCAGAGCTTAAACCGTTCACCAGAAGCAATGCGGAGACTTGGCCTCTCTTGCTCCTTATCTGTGTAGACTGGCTGGACACTTTCTCTCTGATAGGCAAGGCTTTGAAGGGACATTCTGGCTCTGTGCCAACAAAGCCTCAGTTTCCAAACATACACATCTGAGGAGGGCAAAGTCCTCCTTTCACTTGTAAGCAGAGAACATCCTTTGGGGTTGACGTTCTGGCCGCCTATCTGCACAGTCCCTAAGATCTGAGTGATTATAATGGAAACTTCAGTTACGGCGTTGATGCGTTGCTCTGTTGCTGTTTTTGTGGTTGTTTTATTATTTTGTTTTGATGTTTGTTTTTCCTTTTATTTTAAATGTGAAGTTACAATGAGCCAATCTTTGGTAAAGGGAGGGAAGGGAGACAGGTCCATCAGTTAATCGGCTTCAACAAAAGCACAAAATTTCAAGGTGCCCGTTTTGGACCACAATGCCAAGGTCCAGGCCATCCTTGTCACACTTCCAGACATCCTGACACACGCTCCACATCCACCAAGTTTGGAGCTGAGTGTCTGGAAGTAAGTACTGGCAGAAAGTTTGGGATGAGACGGACCCTCTTGAGTCACCCTCAAGTTATGCACAGTGTACTAAGAGAAAATGGTGCCAGAGAGCCAGGGCCTCCAGTGTGTGCCCCAGGTCCAGTTTGCCTTTGAATCTTGGTTTCTTTATCAGAGTAAACCCCCCAGCATCTCAGATAAATGACCCCAGGGCACCCTAGATCTAGAAGCCCTTAACCCCAAGAAAGAGAAGGGCCACCCATCTTCAGAAAACAGAAAGTGCCATCTGAATTCGTATCCCCAGAAGCCCGGGCCTTTGACATCCTCATCTGCAGTTTCCAGGCTGGAGAGATGGTTGGTTAAGAGTGCTTGCTGCTCTTGCAGGACTGGAGAGTTCTATTCTCAATACTTACATCAAACAACTCAACCACCTGTAACCTCAACTCCAGGGGACCCTACACACTCTTTTAACTTCTGGAAACACTTCCACACACTTGTTTTTACACATATACACAGACACAAGTGAAAAGAAAATAAACCTTTTTTTTATAAAAAAAAGTTTCCATTTAAAAGTGCTCACCACTAGATAATCAAACATAAAATCATTACACACTTTTTAAAAACACACAACCATCTCAAACAGCTTACATTTTGCTCTGTGTACAAGTTCATTTGTTACTAAAAAGAAATCTCAATACCTAGCCCCCCCCCCCCCACGCACCACACACCAAAATAAAGACCAAGGAAACAAAACTCCAGTGGCCCTTAAAAGTATGTAACCATCAAGAAGGCAGATGCCCTGTGGTATTTTACTTCTTTATACAGCCTACAGGTACTATGCCACTGCTTGGGGTTTTTATATACTTTTTTTACATTTTTACTTATGAATTTGTACACATACACACGCACACACACACACACACACACACACACACACACACACACACACACACACACTTGAGTGTGTAGGTATGCCTGCCATGGATAACTTTCAGGAGTCAATTCTCTCCTTCAACCTGTAGGTTCTGGGTATCAAATTCGGGTTATCACCCTGGTAGCAAGCATCTTTATCTGCTGAGCCATCTTGCTGGTCCCTTGTTTCATTTTTGTACATACACATTATTGATAGTAGAATTTGGAACACAAATCAATCTGATCTGTTTTCTAAAGTAAGATGTGCTTCTGTATTATAATGTCATATTCTACCTGAAATCTTAATGCCACAGACACTCTTATGATGTATAGGAGTGTAGAGGAACATTTAATCCTTTAATCTGTCAGCATGGCTGCTCTAGGGTAGAAAGAATGTTAGTACACATCTTTAATCCTAGTATTCAGAAAGCAGTGGTAGCATATACCCTTATATCCCCAAGACAGAAGCATGTAGAAGCAGAGATAGGAGGAAGCAGAGCTCAGAAGTCAGTGTCAGACAGGAAGTGACATCTGAGATGAATCAGACTGAAGAGCAGGCAAAATGACGAATCAGAGGAGAAAGAATTAGCAGAGTGAGTCAGAGTGAGGACATGTCCAACTCTCACTATATAAAGCAAGCTCTCAGCTCAGAAAGGCAGTCTGAAGCAGAGACACAGAAGCAATTCAGCAAAAGGAGAGTGAGTTCGGGAGAAAGAATCAGCTAACAGCAAGAGTCAATTTGAAGCCTAGCAGAGAAATTCAGTCAGAGAAGTTGAGGGAGTCAGTCAGACAGCCAGAGTCAGCCAGAGTCAGAAGAGTTCAGTCAGAAATAGTCAGCCAGATCAGAAGGTCAGTTTGAACCAGCAGCTTAGAAAAGAGTTTGAGCCAGAACAGTGAATGAGATAAATCAGCCAACCAGAAGAGTCCATTGGGTTCAGTACAACTGTGAGTTCAAAAGGAGCTGGTCAGTGAGCTCAGTCAGCAGTAAGTTTCAGAGGCTGAAATGTTCTAGGTCCAGTTTAGCATCTTGAAGATTGAACCCATGAGAATAATTAATAAATCAGCAAATACAGAGGCTGAAGCCTTTCAGGTCTAGACTTAAGATTCAATTGTACAGAAGCTGAAACCCTTTAGAACCCGGGAGGATTGAATTAGCAAAACGTGAACTGCCTTTTGCCCTGAACCTATGGCTACATAGGGGGTAAACAATAAGTGGTTTCTGCTATGGGAAAGAGGAAAAGAGCACCATCCTTGTTCAATGACATTTGGTTCTGCTCAGATCTCAGGGAACAGGAAGTGTGAAGGACCTAGATTTAAGCTGCTGCTGCAGCAGACAGATACATGATAGTTACTTCAAGCAAGTCCCAAGTGTCTGATCCTTAAGACATAGATATGCTGTCACACTCTGCCCACACAGCCAATCACACAGGAGCCGATGTACAGCAGAGGACATGTGGGAAGGCAGAGCGGTGGTAAATATCCTTGATGTCTAGTACGGGTCTGAGGGTCAGGGTTGGTTGTGTGAACATGCCATTTCAAACCTATTTGTGTGAGGTGAGTGAATGGGTGTGAGTGTGGGGCAGGAGTTGAGTGTGTGAACACGTGTGGGCACGTGTTAGTGTGCGTGAAGCAATGTGAAGGTGAGGGTGAGCACCAGCGAGAATGTGTGAGGGAAAGTGGGCGAGCATGAACGTGCCCAGGTTGTAGTGTAGTAGTTAGTGCTGGACACACAGGAGCGAGTCTAAGAAGACCTCAGGCTGGTTTAGAAGAAAGCTCAGGCAGCGCTGCTTTAGGCTTCATTTACCAAACATCAAAAGGACAGCCCACAGGCCTCCCAGGGTCAATCAAGATGTCTGGCCTTCTGCAGACAAAATAGCAATCTTGGGTAATGAGTGATTTTTGACTCAATGTTACAGATAAGCTCCAGCATCACAATTAGTCTAAGAAACCTCTGCTCACAGCGCAAGCTCTCAACCAAAGCTCAAAAGTCCCTAGGATCCCATAATTTCCAGTTGGTTACCCACACTCTTCTGACCCTATCACCAACACACACACACACACACACACACACACAAAAACAGAGTGTGGGGGAGACATTCATATCTCCCCACCACTCTGCCTCACATGCTTCAGAGAGCAATGCTTGCAGGGGATTTCTTTTCCCCCTGACTCCACTCTGTGGGTGTCTAAAAAAACCTGTTCGAAGGTGGGAGGTGGGTGGGCAGCACCTCACTTCAGCCTCTGGGCCTCTTACCTAACTTGAAAACACCCTGGCTCCCTGGTTACTCATTTGAGTTTACTCTGACAAATGAAGAAGAAAAAAAAAAGTTTACATGTTATAAAGTATACCTTTAACTCATTTCAAGACAAGACTTCACTTTCCAAACATGGAGACGCATACACTATTCGCAGAATCCAGCATAAGCATAGCTGCAAAGGGCAAATGGAAATTGGATGACAAGTTGAGAGATTGTGTGGTGTGTTTCTAGCCATGTTCTGGGGTTTCAAAACAAATGGAAGGAATGGATAGAAGATCCTCTGTTACACACTAGACCTCTTAATTGCTGAGCTGAGGAGCAGAAAAATTAGGCCTCACCTTCAAAGGGAAGCATTTTCCCCATCTGCCTGTGGCCATCATCCTCTCCAGGCAGACTGCTCCCCCACCCCAAAGGTAATATGCTTGTGGCCCTGACATCAGGTGCTAGATGCCAGGAGCCCTGTCCGGGCCACAAAAAAAGCGCCAAGCTGATTAAGACTCCACTTTGCATACACATTTGCCTCTAGATCACCAGCAGAGAGCAGAGTTTCAGGGAAAGAAATTGCTGATCCTTGAAACTAGACCGTGATTTCTGAAGTGGAAGCTGAAAAGAATCATGTTTTAGGGTCCAAAATTCCTTAGCGAAACGTGTTGAGTGGAACTGTAATGTGCCCACTAAGGATGGAGAAAGTTACTGATGAGTACAAATGGGTGGAATCTCACATTCAAGACGAAACCAGAAGGCTATGCACTAAAATACCGTGTAGCTTTCCCTACAAGGCAGCCCTACAACTGTCTGCATGCCAGGTAAGGAAATTCCCCATCCTCCCTGGAGAGGCAAGAGAAATGCCACCCCATTTCAGAGGAGCCAGCTTCAACACCTACATCTTCTAAAAGAGACTAACCTCCGCTGAGGAACGAACGTCTGTCACCACTGACAGACAGATTAAGAGCTAGTGTAATGAAGCCAAACACACGTGTGAAAGTAACACCCCAATTTGACCTGTCACAACTTGTACCCCTTAGGAGACACCGTGTGCCTAATTCAGACAACTCAACCCAATGAAGTCTGCTACAAAGGAAAATATCTACTTGGCTCCAGAAATAGTTTTCATTCTAATTCACACGTCATACCGCACATTAGTTACTTTGACTGCACTGACATTGCCAAGTCCTGCCTAACTTTACTGAGTGAGGCTTAGTAGTTGCTCACCCCATGGATCAACCACACAACCACATCTACAAAGGTCAAGGTCCTGTCACAGAACCATGTCACTCGCATTTCTGCCCAGTAGTGGAGGCTGAGTTAAGTCAACAGATATCCTTGTCAGCCTGAATGAATCACAAAACCAAGTGTTTCGCTTCTTCAAAGCGAAATTGAGCAGCCACATCCAGCAGCTCTGTCCTCTCTGTATTTGGGAACTAGGAAGGTTTGTTATTGTTGACATTCATGAATTGTATGTTCCTTCAAACCTGTTTTTAAAGATGTGTACAGTAGGAATGTCTCAGACTCACTGTCCAGCCTACAAAGTGTGTGGTTGCTTGCTACCCTCTGTATCCCATAACAAACCCACCTGCAGAGAAACATTAGCTCCTCCTACAGGAAAGCCCTGCTCAGAGTCTTTACCGCTCAGCAGAGAGAAAATCAGAACACATGGAGAGCCAAGGTCTACTGAAAGGATAAACTCTAAACACTGCTGGAAAACACTCACCACTCTGGGCTTCTGCTGGTCCAGGGTATGCAAAAAGGCTGAGTTGGGGTCCAGAGTACGCTCAGGGTCACTGGAGATGTCCTCCTCCGAGTCCTCATAGGAAGAGGAGAAGCCAGTGGAGGAGGCGAGGAAGATGACAGCTTCCTCAGAGGTAGGGGACCTCGAGGGCTTCCTTGGACCTCCTCCAAGCCCCCATCCTCCTGAGCACCCATGTCTGTAATGATGACTGCAGGGATGGAAGGGCTGCTGGGGACGCAGGCCTCTCTTAAGGAGGCCTTGTCCTGACCTGGGGGCAGCTCTTGGCAGCTAAGGCGAGCATCTCTGTCACACAGCTGGCTTCCCCGAGTCCCCTTCAACTGTACCCCTGTGTCACACGTCCAGATCAGGGGAGCTTCCTCAGTGGCACTCAGCCAAACCCCAGAACTCTCAGGCTGTGTGCCCATTCTGTCCCCAGGGAGGCACTGGGGTTCTTTCAAATCTGCTGCCACGTCCCGAGTGGTATAGGTTCCAGCACTCTGCCACAAAGAATTCCTGCCTCCACATCCCTGATCCCTGGCCGTGCTGCCTGGCTGCCCCCAAGCAAGCCCAGAGCTGGAGACCCTTCTCTCACAATGTTCAGAGTCTGCTGGGAACCTCGGATCCCTGAAATCCCACTTCCTGCCTTCTCAGGATCTACTGAGTCCAGGTCTCCAGGCTGTCTAGCCCATCTCGGGTCCTCCGAGGGCTCTGAGCTTTGGGCATTCACAGGGCTCTCTTCCGGCCTTTTGATGACTTCAGGTATCCAGGAGCCCTGCCCACCAACAGGATGAATTCCTCTCCCCACACTCCCAGGGGGTTCTCTAATGTGGGTCCAGTCAGGCTCTGGGGCTGAGCCTGTTTCTCTGCCCAGAATCTGCCCCCGTCTCTCCAAATGGGCCTGCCAGGGGCGCATGCCCCCGAGCTCACAGGCTGCCTCCGTGAGGGCAGAATCATGTCCAGGGTGTGGTCCAACCGATGCGGCTGAAGCTGCCACTTTAGTGGTCAATGCTAAGCTAGTTCCAAAGCGCTCCGGTGGCAGAGCAACCCTCTTGTCAATTTCCATGGCTGTGGGTGAACAACCGCGGGGACTGGCCGGGGTGCCTCTCTCCATCCTCCCTGAAACAGATGGACTTGGAGTCCCTAACCTGGTGGGGCTGACTGGGCCTAAAAGAGGGGCCACACCCTCCTTGTCCTTCGGGAGGTGTGAGCTGAGCCTGCTTCTCCTCCAGGAGGAGTTGGAGTCTGGGGTCTCTGTACATTGCTCTCCCCAGGACTTTGTCCTCCGCTCCTCACTTGGGGCGCACTTGGCCAGGACCCTTCCAGGGGGCTGGCTGCTGCTTCGGAAGGGACTCGGGGAGGGCGAACGAGCCCTGCCCAAGCGCGGGCTTCGGGGCGCTTGGAAGGCAGCACTCTGTGCTTGGATTTGCGCCTCGAACATGTCCACTTTCTGGTTCACCTGCACATTTTGCAATTCGCGCTGCAGAATCTGCAGCTTCTTCTGGGCTTCCTCCGGCCGGGGTGGGGAGAGGGTGCGGGCCGCCACCACCTGCTGCTGCGCGTCTCCTCGCGGGCGGCTGGCCCAGCTCGGACTGCCCACGCCACTGCTGCTGCTGCCGCCGCCGCCGCCGCCGCCGCCGCCGCCGCTGCTACTGCTGCTATTCAGCCTGCGCCGGCCGCTGCGCCAACCCCCGGGACTCCCTGGCTCCTCCAGCGACAGGGACTCCCCTGGGGGGAAGAGGAAGGAGGCGCCTCTCCGGGGCTGAAGACGCTGCCCGGGCTCAGCGCGGCCCTCCCGGAGGCCTGAGGCGTCTCGCTGCCGCTGGGCCGGGGGCTGCCACTCTTGAGCTCGTTGGTGCTGTTCATGATCACCAGGCTATTGAGGGCATAGCAGTACACAGCCATAGTACTGGGTCCGCCGCGCCGCCCGCCGCTGCGGCTCTCGGTCCCGCTCCACCGCCGGCGCCTCCTCCTCCCGGGTCTCCCGGCTTAGTCCCTGAGGCCCGGCGGCCGCGGCTCCGCACACCAACGAAGCAGCATGGCCTAGGCGGCGGGCGTGGGGCACGATCACCGGCTCGGCCCCTGCCCCAAGCTCCATAAACGATCTCGCGGCTGTGGAGACACGAGGAGACAAGTCAGAATTCCCGAAGGCGTCGAGGGGAGGGTGGCGGGAGGCCACCTGCCGAGGTCAGAGGGAGGACCCCGATCTGCTTGGGGACAGGGATGCTCGGCGAGGAGGCTTGCTGGGATGCCTCGGTGGCCCCTGCTCGTGTTTTCCTGCAGTGGTCCACCTCCCCCAGCTTGCGATAAGCTCTAAGAACACTTAGAAACCCAAATTCTCAGATTAGTCTCGGCAGCCAGGCGGATGGCCGATGGAGGAGGTACAACTGCTGGGTCCCTCCGCGAGGCTGGGCAAGTTCCCCAGGTCGAGCAAACAGCGGCGGCTGTCGAGGATGACAGGCAGCCCTGCTCCACCCTCTCAGGACCTCGGAGACCGAGTCACTGGGAACCTGACCCGGACCTGCCTTCCCCAGACCACTGCCTGAGCCGAGACCTGGGAGGGCGCCTGTGTGCTCGCCGTTCTCCGACCGGATCCTGGACTTGGGGCTGTGTCTCTCGGCCTGTGAAAGGCCTGGGAGAGCCCGGGGGGCGCAGCTGAAGAGCTTGTCAGAACTAGCCTTGATGCCTGTCTTCAAACAAGTGTGTTTTGTGAATGTGGCACGCGTGCGTGCCCGGGACCAAAACTCTGCAGTCTCCAGTACCGGAATCAACACTGAAGGTCCCCCTACAGTCCCCTCACACCCTGCAGCGTGAGTGTGCGTGTGTGTGTGTGTGTGTGTGTGTGTGTGTGTGTCGGGAGGAGTGCGTGCCCTCAGCCTGTCAGTCCTACGCACATCCTGTTAGCGAGGACCCCCGGAGGCTCCAGGACCCGCACCCCTCGGAGGAACTCTGGGCTTGCTTGCACGGCTGCAGCCTGGAGGCCCTCTAAGTGTGCAAGCCTGAGACTGTGCAGCCCTCCGGAGTCCGGCATGCTAAGCCCGGAGCGGCGCGGCGGAGGGCAGGGCCTCCAGCATCCCCGGCAGCCTCTCCCGGCGCCAGCGGAGCCGCCCGGCAGTCCGAGCCCCAGACGCCCGCAGCACGCCGGGGAGGCGGCGCGGCGCAGCGGCCCGGAAGGCGGTGGGAAAGTCGAATCGCCTCCTCTGCCTACCTCCGGCGCCACTCCCAAATCAGACCCCCTCCTCAGTCTCCCCAGCACGCCCCTCTGCGCTGTGTTCGGACCCCGGAACACCCAGAGGAGCCCCGGCACAGATGGAGCGGAAAGAGGGTTCAGAGGCGAGGGCCAGGAAGGAGCCGCCACGCTTACCTGCAATCGCTCAGACTCCCAGGTCCGGTGCAAGCGACATGCCCCGGGGACTCGGGGCTCGTACAGACCAGGTGGCTTAAAGTAAAAAACGCCCCCAAAGGGTTTCCGCAACAACTTATGGAAGACGAAAAAAGTGGGGTGCAAAGAGGGTGAATGTACCGCCGCAGGGGCCCGGCGATCCCGGAGGGGGCAGCGTCAGACCGACCCGGCGCGGCTCCTTTCTCGGTAGGAGATACTACCGCTGTCAGCGTCTGCTCCCGGCTACTTCAGTGTTTGTTCAATGTAAGATTAAAAAAAAAAAGTTGGGGGTGGGGGGAGGAGGCAGAAAGGCGGGGGCTTGGGGGAGGAAAGCAGGAAGGAAGTTGTGAGCCTGTCTGGGGTTGAACTCAGCGGAACAAGTTTTTCTTTTCTTTCCTTTTTTTTTTTTTTTTTTTTTTCTATTGCTTGGCAAGACCTAGGGAGGGAAACACTTTTTAAAAAAAAGTTTCCATTGTTAGCTAACAAAAAAAAAAAAAAAAAAAAGGGCTTTTAACTTCTGCGGGTTAAAGATATACGATTTATTTTCCACCTCTCAGCCAAGGGTTGCTCGTCTCTAGTTTTATGAAACTATTTTTGAAAACTGTTTTTAATAAAGTTTTGAGTGTTTGTGATAAACAAAGCCGCTAGTGGGGGACCTTTTTAGCATTTTAAAACGGGCTAAAATTCTGCATAAACGGCTTGTGTGCTTGTGCACAATAGGCACATTTTAAAAGGTACATTGTAGGGCATTTCCTTGCACAGTTGCAGATTTTTAACGCATCACGGTAGTTTTCTGGAGATTGGTTGGGCTGTGAGCTGCTAAAGGGTTTGCAGTGTGATTGCTAGGTGTGTGTGAAGGAGCTTTGTGTTGTGCATTTCTCTATAAATGCACAAAGCAACTGTGCCTGCCGTTTGCATGTTTTTTTGCACTCTATTCTCAAAGTTATTTTCAAGAAAAGCAGAGTCCTGGAGCTAAGGCCTGATCAATGCCTGAAACTACTTGCTCAGTCTCCTGTGAACTTACTCTCCTGTGTTTTCAGGCCTTCTACTCCACCCTCAAAAAAATGGGGGGTGGGCACCAGTCAACATTATAAATCAGGGGAACACCCCCCCCACACACACACACACACACACCAGCCTGGGCCCTGCAAATGTGTTTTGCATAATTCCCTAAATCTTAAAACTCTAGCATTGAGTGGAAACAGGGAAACACAGCTGTGAGGCTCAGGAGATTTAAGACGCCAAAGCTTGAATCCACCCTTACATCCTGATTAGCCAAAATTCAGATGGAAAGTCTGACTGCGTGCAGCAAACAGAGGGCTTACTTGTTTATGTAACCATACTGCTGAAGTGAGCAAAGCAACCTGCTGCTTGGTCAGAAAAAGACTCAAGCAAATCTGAAACCAGGAGCTCTTCCAGCCAAGAATTCTTGGAATCAGACCCATCCTTTCTGAATTTAAAAGAAAAACAAAAAACAAAAAACACAAAAACACCACACAAGGACAGGATTGAACCTGATTTCTCTACCACCTCAGTGGGCTGAATAAAAAGAGCCCAGCGCTTATTCAAGAAGTCACTCAGGCTCTAGGTGGTTCCTAAGACAAAGAAGCCACCTCTGTGCTCCTCGTTTGGCTCCCTAGTGGCAAGAAAAGGAGTTACCCAACCCAGAAGACTCATGCCCTAAAGTCTAATCAGAGAGGCGACTGCCCTAGGAGATGCTGAGAACCACAGGTGTCACAGTAGAAGCAACGGAAGGGCATAGAAAAGTGCACACAGAGCTCAGAAAGTTACCTTCCCAGCTCCGGAGAAGCTGTGTCCCAGTCACTATCATCCCCTGTAGGCCATACGGCCAACCTCCCCAGCTGAGAAATGAAGGCTCCTCCAGTAGTCTCTGAGAGATTCTTGGCCAACCAGCAGCTCTCAGACATGACATGCAGACAGGACTTCTGCTTGGATGCAAGGAAGACTGGGCGATAATTCAAACCATGACATTGAAAGGGTTTGGTTGGGTGAAAGTCTCAAATTTGGAAGCCAACATGGTAGGCTTTACATCCTACCATAATGCAGTTGGTTTAAAACAAAACATAACAGTTCAATGCAGTATTTGCTATTTGCCAGACACTGTTTTAGGCACATTATAAATATTTATACAGGACTTTGAATATAATATGGGTGATAGAATGCCTTTCTAGAGGCTGGAGAGATGGTTCTGCCATTAAGAGCACTGGCTGCTCTTCCAGAGGACCAGGTTCAATTCTCAGCACCCACATGGCAGTTCACAATTGTCTGTAACTCCAGTTCCAGGGGATCAGACACCCTCACACAGACATGTATGCAGGCAAAACACCAATGTGTACACACACACACACACACACACACACACACACACACATATACATATATATTTTTTTTTTTTTTTCTGAGAATGCACCATTGCCCTGTGTTTGATCCTCGGCACCACAGAATTGTGACATAGTGAAGGATACCTGTATTCCCAGCACTCCAGAGGTGGAGACAGGAGGATAAGAAGTTTAAAGTCACTGCCAACTACATAGAGAGTTTGGAGCCAGCTTGGGCTACCTGAGATCTTTTCAGCAATGACTCCCCCCCCCCCCCGACAACCCCCACACACAAAAGAAAGAAAACCACAACTTACATATTTTCAGCCTTTTAACAACCCTGTCAGGTAGTTGTTGTTACAAACCTCATTTACACAAGAGATTAAAGTCTGAAGAGGCAAGACATTTGAGCAACCCCCAACCCACAATACCACAGTTAGTAAAGCCAGGAGCAAAGCCAGCAGCGCAGACCGGTTGCAGAATCCATACTTGTTGCTCCTTCTTACGGAAGTTATTTACAGCCAGTGACTTGGTAACTTTTTCAGAGACCCCATTTGCTCACTCTGGGAATGGAATTTTAAGGATCAAAGTTATAAAATTAATGTGTAAATAAGAAAACCTACGTAAAATCTTCAGCTAACATTGTATTTAACAATGAAGGGCTGGGCGAGGCAGCTCATGCCTATCACCCCAACACTCCGCTCCAAGTACATCACAAATGCAAAGCCAGTTTGAGTTATGTGAGACCCTGTCTCAAAAAACAAAAATTTGTGTTTGATATCTTTGTCAGTGTAGTGACACAAGGGGGAAGAAAAAAAAGTCATTCAAGCTGAAAGAAGTAAAACTATAATTTTTTAGACAATATGCATATCTGCAGAAAAAAATCTAGTGGAATTTATAAAAAGCTGCTAGAAATATAAGCAAATTTAGAAAATGTATCCTGTTTCTATTATTACTAAGAAAGTGCCACATCCTGGTTAGTTTGAACAACAGATTTATTTTCTTATAGTTCTTGAGGCTAGGAGTATGAGATTAAGGTATTAGCAGGACTGATTTCTTCTGGGGCCTTTCTCCTTGGCTTACAGATGAGTCTCTCCTCCCCGAATCTCCACATAACCTTCCTCCATGTGTGCCAATGTTATAATTTCCTTTTTTGGTAAGGACCTCCACCTGTTGGATGAGAGCCCACCATGCCTAGTTTAGCCTTAATTGCCATTTAAAGGTTCAAATTTCTAATTGTAATCTCATTCTGAGGTACTGCGGTAGGACTTGACCATCCAATTACCCCATAACAGAAAGGATAAAAGACGCAAGATCAATATACTTGGCCAATTATATTCCTCTCAGAAATTTTTAAATATTTAAAAAAATATTACTTTTGTAGTAATGTCAAAGACTGTGAAATACTTAGGGATAAACATGAGAAAATATGTATAAGACCTACAGGAAAAAAGCACAAAACACCGCTGAGAAAAAAAGATAAGACCTAAATAAATAGAGAGATATAGTATGTTCATAGATTAGAGGATTCAATATTCTTGATGCCAGTTCTTCTCAAATTTGTCATCAGATGCAATGCAATGCAAACACAATATCCCAGTAGATTTTTGTTTTGTTTTTTATTTTGTGTCATAGGAAAAAACAAAGGATTTAGAAGAGATAAAGCAGCTTCGACAAAGAAGAAAATAGAAAAACTAACATCGATGCTATGAAGAGTTACTATAAAACCCAGGGCTTGAGCGCTGGCTCAGCAGTTAAGAGCACTGACTCTTAACTCCCAGAGAACCTGGGTTTGCTTCCCAGCACCACGTGGGGACTCAACCGTCTTTAACTCCGATCTCAGGGAATCTGAACCCTCTGGCTTCCACAGGCATTACATGCATGTGCCGACACACACACTCAGGCAAAACAGCCATACACACAGGTTAAAACAAGCAAGCAAGAGACCTGTAAGTGTAAAACCAAGACTTTTATAAGAACACATAAGAGGGTTGGGATGTTGCTCAGTTGGTAAAGTGCTTGCCTAGAATGTACAAAGCCCTGGGTTTGAGCCCTAGTATCACATAAACTAGGTGTGGTGGCATGTGGCTATACTACTAGTGCACTGGAGGAGGAGGAGGTAGCAGAGTCAGAAGTTCAAGATCACACTCTACTACATAGCAAGTTCAAGGCCAGCCTGATACATGAGACCTTATCTCAACAAGAAAAACAGAAAATCTCTGAGACTTTGGGGTAAACAAATCTCTCTGTTTCTCTCTTTCTGTGTGTGTGTTGTGGGGGAATGAGTGTGGGTGGTATGTACATGACATTGTGGATGTGCATATGGAGGTCAAAGGTCAATACAGGCAATATAGGTTTGCACTTCCTTCCTTCCTTCCTTCCTTCCTTCCTTCCTTCCTTCCTTCCTTTCTTTCTTTCTTTCTTCTTTCTTTCTTTCTTTCTTTCTTTCTTTCTTTCTTTCTTTCTTTCTTCTTTCTTTCTTTCTTTCTATTTTCTCAGATAAGGTCTCTCACTAAACTGGTACAGCTAGACTGACTGCAGTGAGTTCTGGGACCCACCATCACTCCTGACTTTTGTTTTGAGAGCTGAGATCTGAACTCAGGTTCTTGTGCTTGCTTATGTGGCAAGCACTTTGTCAACTAAGCCATCTCCCCAGCCCAGACAATCTTCACAGCAATAGAAACTCTAACTAAGACAGTGGTACATAGTTATATCTCAGCACTCAGAAGGTGGAGGCAAGAGAATCTCTAGTTCAAAGACCAGCCTGAGCTACATAGTGAGTCACTCACTGTCTTAAACAAAACAAAACACACACAAAAGAACAACTGTAATTTTTAAATGTTACTGAAAAAAGGTGTCTGGGGTAATATAGCTCAGTGAAAGAGTGCTTGCTTAGCATGTGAAAGGTTCTGAAACTCACTCTCCGGGTATGATGAGAAGTACATGCAAAAATATGCATAGCAGCTTTATTTTAATTGAGAAAAAAAAAACTACTATCCCTGTAGAAGTGAGTGGAGAATGCTGGGGATGCTGCTTCTACACTGGAACACTGCTCATGAGGAAGCAGAGTGGACTCTCAAGCCTCGAAACGTGGGGAACTCTAAGTCATGGTTCCTAACATGTGGGTCGAGACCCCTTTAGGGGTCGAAGGACCCTTTCACAGGGGTCACCTTTGACTATCTGCATAGCAGATATTTACATTATGATTCATGACAGTAGCAAAATTAAAGTTATAAAGTAGCAACAAACATCATTTTATGATTAGGTATTACCACAATGTGAGTAACGGTATTAAAGGGTCACAATATTAGGAAGGTTGAAAGCCGCTGCTCTAAACAATTAAGCTAAGTGAAAGGGCTCAGACTGAAAGGATATTTCCTATATGGTTTCATTTATAGAAAATCCTTAAACACACACACACATACACACACACACCATGGTGACAGAAAGCAAATGGCTAATTGTCTGGCAGTATCTGGCTGAGGGGGAGGGGAGGGAAATGGCAAAGACAAAGAGGCACAGGGACATGTTTGAAAGTGGTGAGCACTTCACCATCTTTACAAAGATACTTACTTCTATCTTGATTTATGTGTACGTACCTATGTGTATGTATGCCACATGTGTGTGGGTACATACAGAGGCAGGAGGAGATACCCTGCCACTGGACTACACATGAGTGGCCTGACACGGGTCCTGGGAAACCATTCCTCTGGAAGAGCAGTGAGTGCTTTAACTGCTGAGCTATGGCCTCAACCACATGTTCACTGTCCTGATTTGAGAGATGATTTCATAAGGATCTGCACATATGAAAACTTATCAAATGGAAAATGAACAATAAGTTCTTTTTATTCAATGAATTAATTAAATACTCACTTAATGAATTAAAAATTCTTCTAATGAATAAGTTGTTAAATATGAACAACTTATTTAACATCAATCATAGCAAGATACCTTTTCAAAAAATCAGGCAGAGTGATACATACTTATCATCCCAGCACTCAGGAGATGTGGCAGGACCATCAGGGGTTCAAGACCAGCTGGAGCAACATAGCAAGACCCAGTCTGAAAACAAACCAAAATAAAGCAGCTACAAACCTGAGCAAGCTATGGACAGACACAGCGTCTGAAGAGGGTGCTGTTGACCCCACCTGGTGCCACGCCTGACAAGTTCTTATTTACCTTCTTGGTGAAATGTCAGATAAGTTTGCTTTCTGTTGCTGTGATAAAACACGGATCAAAAGCACTCGAGAAAGAGAGGGTTTGTTTGGCTTACAGGTTATACGTTTTTCATCCAGGGAAATCAAGGCAGGAACTCAGGCAGTAGTAAAAGCCATAGAGGAACGCAGGCTACAGGTTTGCCTTCAGGCTCCCCAATCACCTTCCTTTCTTTTACAGTGCAGGCCCATCTGTCTAGAAATAGTACCGCCAGAGAGGGCTGGGTCCTCCCGCATCAATTCACAATCAAGAAAATGCCCCACATACATGCCCACGGGCCAGTCTGAGAGAGGTAAGGTTTTTTCTTCCCAGTGTGCCAAGCTGACAACCAAAATTAGCCATCACAAATGTTGAGTCATTCATGGACTTCTTCTCTGTATATTTCATGGGCTAGCACCGCATCACTCATCCGTTTAGTATGTAAGCCTGAAATCATTAGTGGTACTATTTAGTAACAGTTAATGTCCCTGTCTTTGTCCTCTACCAGGGCTTCTCAAAGGCTAAGACCCTAGTTTAATTACCCCCACCCGCCCATAGACTCTCAGCTCCACACTGAATAGATAGCACATGTTTGTTAATTTGAGAAACCTTAGAATCAGGCCATCAGTGGCTATGCAAAAAAAAAAAAACAAACCCAAAACAACAACAATAAAAAACAAAACAAAAAACCAAGGAACCAGTGCACCAGGAAGGAGTTGGCTCCCAGGCTGCAGAGAGCAGAAAGAATGTTTCACTAGCACACTTGGCTGGGGCAAAGGTCTCATCAGCTTTTCACTCACTCCACATCCCTTGCTTTCCAAAACAGCCTGAGCCCAAGGCATGACTGAGGCCAGCTCCGTCCCCAAGGGAGGTCGCAGTCTACTCCCAGGCCCAGGCCACAACAGCAGAGCAGCTTTGCTTTGTCTTTTGTCTCAGTCCTGCCCCAGGTCCCTTCTTTGTCCTTTGTCTCAGTCCTGCCCCAGGCTCTTCTCTTGTTTGACTCATCTTCCCCTTGATCTGCAAGAAAGCATTTGGGTGACCCACTGCAGAGTGTGAACCGTGGGTCAGGGAATAAGGCAGTGATGGTGCAGCCTCTGCCCTCCAGTGTCATGGGGGCACTAGCACATCCAGAACATTCCAGGCCAGTGCTGAGCAGATAGACGGAGGTGTAGTTTACACAGAGGGTACCATAGCCTCTTCTACTTGGTCTAGCTCTATATCCCTGGGGAAGTAACTGGAACTCAGCTCTAGGTCTGTCAAACTGCACACTATAGAATCCTGCTTCAGAGCATCCTTATGAGGAACTATTAAATAGTGCATGTTAAACACTCCAAAAGTTTTTTATTTATTTATTTATTTAGGGGTTTGTTGTTTTTTTTTTTTTGAGACAGGTTTCTCTGTTGTAACTCTAGCTGTTCTGTAGACCACGCTGGCCTCAAATTCACAGAGATCAGCCTACCTCTGCCTCCCAAGTGCTGGGATCGAAGGCGTGCGCCACCACTACCTGGAAAGTTACACTTTCTTAAAAAGTAGGCCCTCAACACTCTAGCACCTAGTTCCAAAAGAGATTCAAGGGTACTGCTGGCACAAAGCCTGCCTCATGCGCAGCAAGCACTCAGCATGAGGTTGCTTCTAGAATGAGCTTCTTAGGCTCACAGGTACTCTTAGACTGATGCTGCTTTACCTTCAGGTGGACAGCACCAGTTGAGGGAGGTGACCTGTAGCCTGCCTAGACATTCCTCTCTGTTCTCTTTCAAAACTCCATAGTGCAACAACCCCCAGACAGCTATGCACACATTCGGACACATACAGCTACACCACAGATGCCAGTCGGCAGCTCCCAAGCCCTTCCAAGAGAATCTGAGGGCCATGCTCCCTGAATGGAGATGCTCTGTACCACGCGTACCACTCTGAGCCCATAGTTGGTGAGCAGGAGTCCCATCCCCAGGCTGGCTGGTAGCCTGGCATGAAAACACAAGAAGCACAATTGGATTCTTCCTGTGGGACTTCAGAATCCTTGTCATAGAAACAACCCAAGTAAAACCTGGGGCCCTGAGAGCTGAGTAAGAGATCTAAGGGAGAGGCTAGGGTTGAACAAAGGCTTCACAGAGAGGAGAATGTGGACTGGATGTGTTAAGTGGTACAAACTGCCTGGTGCAAACCATGGAGAGAGAGAAAGACAGAGGCACCCCATGAGCTGGCATCATCCCAGATCCTGGACCCACGAGGCCTTGTGTAGCTCGGCGGTCCATCCTTATGTACATGAGTTCAGGGATTCCCACCTACAAACCTGCACCTATTTGTGCTGGCTGTGAACAGCTCTGTTCCTCCCAACCCAAGGAGAATTCCTACGAAAAGGGTCCACTTTGGCCTCCATGTGTACAAGTTCACATGTGCGTGCATCACACACACGAGAAAAACATCTATTCGAACACACAGGCTTATGTACACAGAGGGCAGCCTGGCTGCCCCTTTGCCACTGACATCAGGTGACAGAATGTGGGAGAGCGAATGCAGACAGCAAATGCTATGATTCGAGGTTGATATGAGGAAGAGAACGTTCACTCCCCTGCCCTGCCCCCCACTTCTAGCTAGATGCCTTTCTAGCGCACACCCTACATTATAATAGCTCATCCTTTATTCATTCACCCATTCAATATTTACTAAACGCACCCCCTGGATTTTGCAGCCCTCTGTCTCTTCCTTTTTGATGCTTTATGCCATTTGCATCTGCAATGCCTAGGGGAGAGACGGTACTTAATGAGTGCTCCCTGAAGGACCAGCGTCTGCCTTGCTGACTGAAGGGCGATAGCAGATGCGTCTCCCGTGAGCTCCTCTTGCAAAGGGTATTTTATGGTTGTGTTAGTCAGCTTTTCCTCACTGTGACAAAACACCTAAATGAATCAACTTATCAAAGTTTCTGTCCATGGTCTCTTGGCCCCGTGGCTCTGAGCCTAATGTGGCACAGTTCATGGCAACCAGTAATGTGGATGTTCACTCCGTGGCAGCCAGGGAGCAAAGGATTAAGGAAGGGGCTCGGGCTAGGGTCCCAAGGACCTAGCTTCCTCAGACTACTAGACCCCTCCTCCTAAAGGTTCCACTGTGTCCCAATGACATCAGGCCGGTCACTAAGTGTGGTGGTTAGTTTTGACTGTGGACTTGACACCATGGAGAACCACGGGAGAGAGCCTCAAGGAGGATCTGTGGTGCTGAAAGAAACTCAAGCTGATTGGAATACTTTGCAGTGAAGCCCAGGGTAATTTTTGTAATGCTGCATTTCCTTGTGGACGTTGACACAGTTACCTGTTTCCAGCTGACTCTCTCAAACATCTGAACAGGTTACGTAGGTGGGTTGGCCTGTTGCAAGTGTGACTCAAGCACAGAGATCTGAAACCTGGGGGCAGCCATTACTTGAGTCAGTGGTAATAAATAATAGTACTTCTCTGTCTAGAAACAACTATAAAGAGGTGAACTGAGACAGTGAGATTCTACTTTGTAGATCTAATCGTGAATTTATGCACTAAAACACCCCTGCTGAAAGGTCCCGTCAGGACCGTACTTCAGGCCTAGGGAGATAGCCCAGTACACTGAGTGCTCGCCTCCAAAGGCATGAGGGTGCCAGCTTGATCCCAGAACTCATGTGAAAAAGCTGACAGGCTTGATGGTTCTCACTTGTGATCCCAGCACTTGGAAGGCAGAGACAGGCTTCTCCGGGGCTTGTTGGCCAGCCAGCAGAGCTTACTTTGTGAGCTCCAGGCCAGCGAGGGACTTTCTCTGTGCTTGTGTGCTGTCTGGGACCCTGGTGGACAAAAATAAATGGTAAGAACAAGATGATGAGGTGATTTTCATGAAGTTTCTGTGCAGTATTTTCTTGAGGTTTTGGTACAGTGGGCCTGGTTTTAAGGGCTCCAGTGGAAAGTCCAGGAAGGGATGGAAAGCAGGATCTATCATTTCCCCTTTTTTGTTGTTTTTGTTTTTTTGAAACAGGCTTTCATGCAGTCCAGGGTAGCTTCAAATCTTCAACTCCTGATCCTCTGATTTCCACCTCCCAAGTTAGGGGTGGGGTTAGGGGTGGGCACCGCCAGGCCCACCCAGCTCCTTAAGATTTTAGGAGTGGGAAAAGAAGGTTTTTCCATCCTGACTCTTTAAGGACAGAAGTTTGAAACATGTCACCTTGCAACATCCTAACACAATATAGAAGCTATCTCTGGCAGGAAGAGGAAGTTTCTCATGCCCCCATTTCTCCTTTCCCTTACAGTGAAGGGAAGGGAGAGATTATATCTCTATTGCTTGCAAACTCTCCTCAGGCAATGCAACAGGTGCCTACAGGGCTTCCACCAACATAGCCAATGTAGCTGCTTCCCAGTTTATGAGCATCTTGTTTTTAGCTTTGGTCATTATTATTAATGCCATTCATTGATCCATCAAACCATTACTGACTTTTTCCAGGAAATAAAAAAAAAAAAAAGGAAAGCAATGAAGAGGGATGGTTACTTATCATCAGAGAACTCACAGACTCAGAAGGGGCCTGAGCTTGAGAAGAATTATCATTCAGTATGATATGTGGCCATGATATGTGGCCTCATAGCTGTCTAAGTACCAAGGGACGTCAGGTGTGGGCTGACCTTGGGCTAGGAGAAGGGATGAAAATACATCAGGTGTGGGTATTTCACTGGGCCAGAAAGGATGAATAGACATTTGGCAAGCAACAAAGAAAGTCTTCTAAGCAAGGGCACATTGCATGCAAGGGTGTTTACCCAGGGAAGAGCACATCTGAGAAGCAGGGCCTTGGAGAGACTGGAGTACAGAGTGAGAGGTGAGAGAAGCTCAGAAGGTAGAGAGGAGAGAATAGAACAGCGTTCTTGGGACCCATCGGGGAGTTCATTGATTGCTTTGTGTTCTAATTCCCTTTTTGTTGCTGTGATAAACACCACAACCAAAGCAAACTTCTATATAAATCTCTTCCTCCTCTTCCTCTTCTTCCTCCTCCTTCTCCTCTTCTTCCTCCTTCTGCTCCTCTCTCTTCTTCTGTAGGATCTCATTATGTATCCCTAGCTGGCCCAGAACTCACAGAAATCCACCTGCCTCTGCCTCTTGGAGTGCTGACACTAACTTGTTTACTTATTACCCACTCAAATCTCTCTCCCTTTCTTACGATTTCTGGCCCTGATCCCAGATGAAGAGAAGATCTTGGGTTGCTGTTAAAAGGTATCTATTTTGTTCCTGACTTAGTGATACAGGCCTGGTATCCCGTAACTTGGGAAGAGGAGGCAGGAGGGGAGTGAATGGGAGACTAGTTTGGGTTATCAGATCCTGTCTCAAAAAGCAAAAACCAAAGCAGGATAAATAAATCTTAGCTGTATCTATCTTGTGCACTACAATGTGCTAAACTAAAACATGTGTGAGAGGGGCTGGGAGGAGAAGGCCAGGAATGGGGGAAGGGGCTCCATCTATGCTGTCCTCTGCGCTGCTAAGACGCCACATCAGCTGCTAAGAAGATGGAGCCTGATAGTGGTGTTCTTCCTGGTCCAGGGCCCCCAGCCTCATTAGTTGTTACAAGATCCCAGAAATGTATCCTAACGTTGCAGCTTTAGAGCAGCATTCCTCCAGGGACGCTGGGGCAGGAAGGCTGTGCTCACAGCACCCCATCCAAATCCTCTCATCACTTACCAGGGGGTGACACTGTCACCCAAGGTGCTCATATTACGTGAAGAATGGAAAACCAATTGAAAGATACTTGGTTGTCCACAAGCTGACTTCAGAAATAAGCGTTTCCTCCAAAGAGAGCAGGCCTATAAGCATCATAGGGTGAATGGACAGCTTAGGGCATGATCCATGGTAAGAGGAGAGGAAAGCTGGGAAGCCATTTCTCTAGGGCTCTCTCCCTCTTCAGCCACGACATGACCTTCCCGTGGATGCTGGGGAGGATCACAGGGTAGAGCCCTTATTTAGGCAAAATCAAGAAAACTATAGTTCTCATTCGGGAGGGAGAGGCAGGATGGTAAGGAATTAAGATCAACCCTTGCGACACTGCAAGGGCAATACACAGGGCTTGCGTATTGCAAATTGCAAACACGAGGGCAACCTGGGTGACGTGAGACCTTGTCTCAGAGAGAGTGGCAGGGGAGGAAGAAAAAAAGAAAAGAAAAGAGAACAAATTCTAAGCAGAGTGTCACTTAAACTGACACTCATAATACGATGGAAATAAGAAAAATGATTTTGTTCCATTGTTAAGGAATTGATTTACAATTCAATTATTTAATTACATTTCTTTGTCATTAAGTAGTAATAATCGAATTGACAGTTATTAAAATGTGTACAAGGTGCCAGACGCCGGTCTCAACACTTTGGATGTACATGTACATTTAGTTACAATGTTATAGTTTATAAGATTATAACTTATATAATCTATAATGTTATAATTCAGTTATAACACTAATCTAAGTGGTGGACGATATTTTCTCCATTTTATAGGCCACTAGGATGATTTACAGATATGGCTGTGCATCTCAGCGGTAAAGAGTTTGCCTAGAGTGCCCGAAAAGCATATAGGCATAAATAAATAAAAAAGAAGTGAAACGAAGCTTGGCCTGGTACCAAAAAAATGGATTAATCATTAAATAATCATCTAAAGACTCACCATAAAAGGGCATTAGAAAAGGTGATTGCTAAAGCCCATTATCCATAAATGTCTGTGAGCCCTTCATTGCTAACAACAAAGAGACGTTTGATTTTTTTTTTTTTTAATTTGGAAAAGGAATGCCCTCTTCCACATATACAGAGCCAAATTTCCCTAACAGGGTTATACGTGTCAACAGAATGCTATAGTTCAATGAACAGATGCTTGTGGTACCCAAATGAGCCCACCCACCCACTCATTCACCTCTCTACCCCGCCCACACCCGTCTGTCCACCTACCCAACACCCACCCATCCACACACACGCCCACCCGTCTGTCCACCTACCCAACACCCCACCCATCCACACACACGGCCACCCGTCTGTCCACCTACC
Organism: Cricetomys ansorgei; assembly: GCA_026225945.1. NCBI lineage: Eukaryota > Metazoa > Chordata > Mammalia > Rodentia > Nesomyidae > Cricetomys > Cricetomys ansorgei. The sequence goes on from JAMJFZ010000094.1 coordinate 9,643,777, forward strand.
CAACACCCACCCACCTACACACACACCGCCCACCCGTCTGTCCACCTACCCAACACCCACCCATCCACACACACGCCCACCCCGTCTGTCCACCTACCCAACACCCACCCACCTACACACACGCCCACCCGTCTGTCCACCTACCCAACACCCACCCACCTACACACACGCCCACCGGTCTGTCTACCTACCCAACACCCACCCATCCACACACACATGCCCACCCGTCTGTCCACCTACCCAACACCCACCCATCCACACACATGCCCACCCGTCTGTCCACCTACCCAACACCCACCCATCCACACACACGGCCACCCGTCTGTCCACCTACCCAACACCCACCCATCCACACACCACGGCCACCCGTCTGTCCACCTACCCAACACCCACCCATCTTTTCATCTGCTCATTCATACCGGGACTTATGTTCCTGTTGTGACTGAATTACCAATGGCAAATTAAGATGTTACAAGATAGCAATGTCCTTGATCTTGGCCTTAGGAGTCAGGTGTTCCAAGTTTTCAAATCCTGGCAGCTGCGATGCAGCGTCTGTATAATTTGGGCAAAGCTTTTTAACTTCTCTGAGATTTAATTCTGAATCTCTGAGTCGTTGTATAACTAGAACGCAAGGTTCTCCAACTCTTTATCCCACCTTTAAAGGAAAAGTATTCTCAAGGGCAGCCTAGTACTAACAAACTTGCTTTTATTATGAAGTTACTTAAATGAATACAAACAGAATTGTAAATAAACCTTGTATTATGAGAAGTCTTCTGCAAGAACAAACCAAAATAAATTATACAATAGGACCCTTCCCACTGCCTCCCACTCCCACGGACAAATAGCCTTGAAACGCCTTCTAATTGGCAGTTAGTCAGAAAAACATTTTTACACCATTACTCAGCATATCCATGGGCCTCCCATCGAGTCTCTATGGAGATAGACATGAAGCAGGGTCATTGTACAGAAATAAAGGTTTGGGGCTGAGGTGTAGCTCAGTGGTAGAGCTCCAGTCTAGCATGTCTGAGGCTGTGGGTTTTACCTCTAGCACTGTAGAAAGGAAGGAAAGAAGGAAGGAAGGAAGGGAGGCAGGGAGGGAGGGAATCTGAAATGTCCATTACAGGTTTGTGTTTGAATGATTGGTCCTCAGCTGAAGGTATTATTCAGGGAGGTTCTGGAAGTTTTTTGTAGGGGGGGGGGGGTCTTGCTGGTGGAAGAGGGTCGCTGAAGAGGTCATTTGAAGGTTTTGCTTGGCCTGGATTCCTCTTGCTCTGTCCTCTGGTTTGTCTTCATATAAATTGGTTCCAGCAGAAATGCCTGCCACCATAATCTGAACTGCTTTAACATCTTCTCACCAGGACAGCTGAAACTATGAGCAAAAGTAAGTCTTTCCTCTTTTAAGTTGTTTCTGCCAGATGTTGCCACAACAACACAGAAGTAACTATGTATTGTGTGATGCAGTCCGGTAGTGCCTTTCCATCCCATTCTGTTCTATTTCGTTCCCGAAGGCTGGTCTAATCCTCTAAAGTTGATTTTTACCACCTTCTGCCCTCAGCCGAGGGAACGCTGTGCACGGGGAGCAGACACTTTGCATCCTCGTCTATAGTCCCTTCAGAGGCGAGTGCTAAAGTTTATTGAAAAGAGGGATGGACTGGGAGGTGGTGGTGCACACCTTTAATCCCAGCGCTCGGGAGGCAGAGGCAGGCGGATCTCTGTGAGTTCAAGGCCAGCCTGGTCTACAGAGTTGCAGGACAGCCAGAGTTACAACAGAGAAACCTTGTCTCAGAGAGAGGGGGAGGGGGAGGGGAAGAGGGAGGGGGGGAGGGAGAGAGAGGAGAAAAAAAAGAGGAATGAAAACTTTGGATAATATTATTTCAGTGTTTTGAAACTGATGAGAACAGTTAGATCAGAGAGATTGACTGGTTTGTCCAAGACACACAGCTGTGGAGACTTGTTTGCGCTCCATCTGCCTGAAATTAAAGTCTCCACTCCTCAGCTGTCGTTGTAGAGTTCACAGTTAGTCAAACATCACTTACAAACCAGGACTCCTCCCGGAAACGGGTGAGGCGAGCAGATGAAACAAGGGAGAGATCTGAGGCTGGAGTCTCAGCGGGGGGCAGGTGGAGACCAGGAGGTCCCCAGTGTCTGACGGGGGCAGGGGGCAGGAAAGCTAGCTGGCTAATGGGCTTCCAGGGATCCTCCTGCCCTCCCCTTCCCTCAGCCAGTGTTGGAACGCTGGGTTACAGACCTGTGCACCACACCCAGCTTCCCCTGGGTTCCGGGGACTCCGTCCAGGCCCTTAACTCCGTGCAGCAGGCACCTTGCCCTCGAACCGTCTCCCCAGTTCATGGAGTTGTATTCTTGTGCCTCTGCGTATTTCTAACGCTAGGCTCAGGTTGCAGAGAGAAGAGAGAATTACTTCCAGGGCAAAGTTGTTCCCATATATCTGGGACCACTTTTTTGAAGAAAGGCAGATAGAAAATATTAGCGGCCATAATTAGCAGCCACTGGGAGATGAGATCGCCAACTCCATGAAGGGATCTGAGGTGGGAGGAGATAGGATACTCACAAATTCACATGACACACCTACCACGGACAGAATGAACAGACGTATTTACTCAGTGATAAAATGGAAATGATAATATGTACCTCAGGGCCATCAGGAAGAATGAATGCGATAGTGAGGGTAAGCAAGATAGAGCACGGCAAGCACGTAATTAAGCAACATTATTAGCTGTAGTAAAATTAGTATTCATTTAGCAATAGCCAGCCATTTGTGTCATTAGCGATTATAACTGTATGTGTTTGGCAATTGGCAATGGACCTTACTTTGAAATTTCTGCTAGTTAAATGAAGAATGGAAACTCTTAAAACACAGACTCCTTTCTGCCCAAGGGAGACAATCTTTTCTGGCTCAGATCATGTCAATTTAGTCACTAAAGTCCCTGGAGGTCCAAGTCGACTCCACGTCAGCTTAATTTCCCCATTATTCAACTGACAGATTGTGGCCATCACAGCAGCCCCTGAGACTGAACTCAGAGATTCACAATGAAATCATCACCCCAGCCCTCAAACAAGTCCGATTGTGTTGGAGGAGGGGCTGGATGGGAGTGACTGGGCTGCTTACCCAGCTCTGGGTCTCTGCTCCAGCCCAGACAGCTGACTAGATTGATTTGTGCTGAAGTCATTGTTTCCAGGCTCTGAGTCATCACCCAAGGTAAATCTTCCCAGGCTTCCCCCAGACCTGTCTGACTTCAGCCCCCGGCGCACGTCCGTGCCCCACCCCGCTTTGCCCACTAGTTGGGGCATGAACATGCTTTAGGTTTGCTGGCTTTCTGAGCCTCAAAAAACTCATGCTGTGCTCTTGAGTGGATGCAAGAAGAAGCAAACCATCCCCTGGCGGAAGACAGTTGCTGTTACATTTGGAAACATCTGATGGAAAAGCAGGGGTGCTGGGATACGCAGGAAGTCAAGTTGGCCACAGGTGCGGTACGCATCTGCGCTGCTTTTCTTTTCTCATTCCTAGAAACAGGTTTTGGAACCTGGCGTTTCATGGAATCAGACTCTTTGATCTCTCCTCAGCTTTAAATGTAAGGCTATTTTGTTTGGTTGGTGGGTTTGGGGGTTTCAGGTTTTGGGGGCGTTTGTTTTTTGCATTTCCCACTGTGACTGAAAAGTCATTATGGAGAAAAGGGGTAAAATAGGGTAAAGTGAATAACTGGGCTGATTTTGGCCAAAGAGAAGGCTCCAGGGCAGCAAGCTAAATTTGGTTAACAATGTGAAGGTTCTGCCTCCTCCCTACAGGAATGGTGTGTGCAACCCACACTGGGGGACTGACTCCTGACACAGCTCCAAAGTCACAGCAGAGAGTCCTGTTGCTCTGCCTTCCAGCCTCCTCTGCCTCATCTCTCTCCCCAAGAAAGGGAGGAAAACGAGTCCAAGAGGAAAAGATTCGAATAGTCACAAGTGGACGAAGTTGCCCAAACTCAAGCAAAATGAAGAGATAAAACATAACAGACATGAAACCACAGTGTGAGCAGAAAAGGGGGAAATGAATGTAGCAAGCCAAGAAATGATCAGGAACCATGTGAGAGGGAGTCGGAACTCAGGCAGTAGAAGCCACCTCTCGTCATTCCCCGTGCTATACAACTTAACGAGACATGAACCCATCAAGTAGAATGAGAGCCCAAAGAGGAATGTGCCACAGTTTGAAAGCAAGATGTCCCCTGTAGACTCATGTGTTTGAACACTTAGTCCCCAGCTGGTGGTGGTGTTTGGGGGTCTATGGAACCTTTAAGAGGAGGGACCTAGCTGGAAGAGTGAGTCCCTAGAAGGTGAGCTTTGGGTTCATAGTGGGCCTCCTCTCCTGCCTGGGCTCCCTACTTCCTGGTCCACAGAGATATAATAAGTCATGTTAGCATCCTCTGCCATGGACCCAGCTATCATGTCTTCCCTGGCCACGATGGACTGGGTCCCCGGAACTAAAGTGACCCTTCCTCCCTTAAGTTGCTGCTGTCAGGGATTTTGTGATAGCCATAAAAAAATTTTAAAAAGTAACACATACAGGTGGTAAAACAATGGAAACGAGGAAAAAGTGATTTCAGATGTAAGAAAACAAGGAATCACATCATTCTAGAATTAAAATGTAAATAAGAAGCAAGAAGAAAGAGTACATGGAAATCTGAACTGTGGGATTTAGGAAAAGCTGAAGATCATCAGTGACTGTAGACAATGAGGGCATGGGTAGGGAAGGGAGGAAAGGGGGCTAGTACAGGGCCAGCCTACAGCCGGGAGCCCGGCAGCTAGTACAGGGCCAGCCTACAGTCGGGAGCCGGCACGGAACAAACATCCGAAAGTCTAATCAGGGCTGTGGAGATGGCTCAGCAGGTAAAGTTCCTGCCACCAAGCCTGACAACCTGAGTTTGGTCCCCAGGACCCACATGGTGGAAAGACAGAATGGACTCCTACCAGTCGTCTTCGGACCTCCTCATGCACATCATGGTGTGCAGGTACACGCAAACAAATACAACCTAACAACGTTGTGAAGTATAATGAAGCATATTTCCCTGAGATGTGGGACTGAACACAGAGATAAACAGATGAGTGTAGGGTAAGAAAATGTGAGATAGAAGGTCAAGACTGAATGAAGTATATTATAACTAAGAGTAAAAACTAATGCAAACTTTGATGATAATGAGACTCTATGGGGCTGGAGAGACGGCTCAGTGGTTAAGAGCTCTTGTTGCTCTTCCAGAGGACCTGGGTTCAGTTCTCCGCATTCAGGCTCACACAAATCTGTAGTTGCAGCAGGAGATCTGATGCCTCTGGTTCCCACAGGTGTCTGCACTCACCTGAACACACTCACATGCAGACGAAAGCACCAAGGCATAATTAAAAATAATGAAAACAAACTGTAAAAAGAAATTCTTCAAGCATCTTAACAGAAGAGGCAGGCTACAGCAGGGGAGCCAAAGCTGACAAAGCCCAGTTTTCTTCAGAGCCACAGACAAGACCAAGTGGAGCCCAGGAACCTGGCCACTGGCATCCAACCCTTCAAAAAAAAAAAAAAATGCACACACACACAAAAAAAACTTGGCAGCAGTTTGTCAAGCTAATTATGCACACACCCTACAACTGCACCAATTCCACGCTTGCAACACACCCAAGAGACAACACAAGAATGTGCTTGAGAAACAGCATCATTTCTGTTTAAAAAAAAAAAGACGCATCTGAAGTGCAAACTGACAGGCGCACAAGGAAACATAGTTTGGGAGATTCATCAAACGAGTCCTTGATTGCAGTGCTCACAAGCACTCTGCTCCTCGGTGTGATCAGAACCAAGGAGAAATAGCACATTTATTAGACAAACAAACCAAACTGTATATAACCAAGGTATGGTGGTGCACATCTGTAATTCCAGCACCTGGGAGGCTGAAGCAGGAGGATCCCATACTTGTGACCAGCCTGGGCTCTGCAGTGAGAGGAAAGTAAAATAAACATGCCCTACCCCCAGAACCTAAATATATTGTTCCAGGGAAATGCATGCAGAATCTATTGGGATGGTGGTTCCCTGAGGAAGTTAGGCTGGGAGGTATGTTGAGCCAGGAACACAGATAATGTCATGGAGCACTGAGTGATGATTCTCAAGAGGGATGATGATATTGTAGAAGTTTATTTTGAGTTGTGTTTAAAATATTGTTCTGTGAACTGTTGAGTGAGGGTCTGCCTAGGCCTTGTTGGCATTTTGTACAGGTGTTGGATTTCTGTGGGGGACGTTTGATTGCTTATGATCTGCACCTGAGAAGTTCGATGCCAATAAAAACACCTGAGCTGAGATATTCAGGGTTCCACTGTCAAGGATGCCACTTGCCATGGTTCCCTCTGCTGAGGTCTGGCAGGGCTTGCAATTATGAATATGCCTCCTTGTCTTCTTTGGTGAGCCACTATAGCAACATACAGCTACATGGTGGCTTGAAGTTCACTTAGTATTTGTTTTTGCTTAGTTCATATATCCTAGGCTGGCCTGGAACTCCTGACCCTCCTGCTTCTAGCTCCTGAGTGCTGGCATTACAGGCGTATGCCCCTGTACCCTGTATCATGATGCTTCATAACATCTAAGTCTGTATGTCCCTTTGTAGGTACTGATGCTTCATAAGGAATAAAAAAAATATAATTCTAAACGTTTATAAAAATGTTTTTTAACTGAGCGGTGGCAGTGCATGCCTTTAATCCTAGTACTGGGTAGGCAGAGGCAGGTGGATCTCTATGAGTTCAAGGCCAGCCTGGTCTACAGAGTGAGTTCCAAGACAGCTAGAGTTACAACAGAGAAACCTTGTCTCGAAAAAAAACAAAACAACAACAAAAAACCCCAAACAAACAAACAAAAAACAAAAAATATTTTTGAGACTAGGAAAATAATTTAGGAGAAAACAGAGCAAGATCTATATTAAAGACAAATGTGGCTATGAAAATGTTAATCAGACAAAGCACATGCTTGCTTTCTCTCCTCATCCCCTTCCTTCTCCCTCTCTTCCTCCTCCTCCTCCCCCTCCCCTCCCCCATCCTCCTCTTTCTCTCTGGCACCTACATTTCTTTCTTGTTCATGCTAGGCTAGCGCTCTGCCACTAAGTGACATTCCCATTAGCAGAAGCAGCCTCAAACTGCTCAAGGAATGTAAGGACCAAAGTCCTAAGAAAACACACAAATCAATAAATATCCTGCTCATTATAAAATCTTACTTTATAGGAGAGTAAATCAAAGGAAGAAGTAATCAAGAAATAACTCGACGATGGAAAGAGCACACTGTAAAGTTTACAGAGAATATTACATTCATTTTTATATAGAATTATTATTTTAAAAGGAAAGAGTAGGATTATCACCACAACATGTGTGATATGAATTTGTCCCAATGTAACTAGCAATAATTATCTGGTGAAAACCAGGTGGTGGGATTTCATATCAGCCCAAGTCTAAGCAACCAAGTCTAAGTAACTAAACGCAACTTCAAAATGAACGAAATAGGTTAAGATTTGTTTCCAAGAACTAAGTGAATCACAAGGCTGCGGCCCTGAAGATGGAGCAAAGATGGTGTCTGTCGAGGGAAGGAAGGGAGAAGTGTCAGGCTGTTCCTTTTACCTGTCTTGTGATGATTAACTCTGCATTGTCAACTTGAAAGGGTCTGGAATCACCATGGAAACACACCTCTGTGTGTGTCTTTGGGGGTATTCATAAAGAAGGTGAAGGGCAGGGAAGGCCCACCTTGGATCCTGGGGTCCTGAACTGAACGTAAAGGAGAGAGTGGAGACCAGCATCCATCTCTCTCAGCTTCCCCGTTGTGGACACGGGTGTGAGCAGTCACCTCAAGCTCCTGGTCACGCTTTCCCCACCATGATGAACTGTGCCCTCAAACTGTGGCTGAAATAGGCCCTGCCTTCAGTTCTGTTACTGCAGGGAGAAAAGTAACCAACGGAGTGCTTGAGAGCAGGCACTTAGCAGAAGTTATTTTGTATCAGACACCTTTCAAAATTCTATTTGAACTAATTTCTTTTTTGTGTGTGCGTGTCTTTTAAAGTAAGGTCTCTTGTAGCTCAGGCTAGACTCAAACTCAGTGCGCAGCCGGGGTAGTCTTGAGCTCCTAATGGTCCTGCCCCTGTCTCCTCCTGGTGCTGGCATTATGGCACACACATCACCATGACCAGCAGAACTAATCTGCTCTTCACAGTGACACGATGAGGTTAGTGGTGTCTTTGCTACAGTTTGGATCTGGAATGCGCCAAAAGACCTGTGTCCTCAAAGCTTGGTCACAGCCATGGCGCTACTGGGAGGTGGGGAGGCCTTTAAGGGGTGGGGCTAAGTGGGAGGCCTTTGTGCCATCAGAACTTGCCCTAGAAGGAGACTTTGGACCCTCTCCTCTTTCTCTCAGGTTCTCACCACGAAATGCGCAGTTTTGCTCCACTGCGACCCTCTGCCATTGTTTTCTGAGTCTCTCCCACAGAAGAGGCACGGATGTCTGTGGCTGGAATCTATGGAACCATACGCCAAAATAAGCCTCCTCTCTTCATACGCTGACTACTTCAAGTATTTGCTACAGTAACAACAGGCTAACACAACCCTCCATTTAAACATGTGTAGACTGAGTTAATGAAAATAACCATGGTTTAAAGCAACCCCCAGCAGAACTCCATTACAGAGCTCAGGGGCTGCCTACCATGGCTGACAGGCCTTTTCCCTGTCAGAGGGAGCTACTGTCCTGTGTGTACTTCCCTGAAGGTAGCAGATCTGACCACATGACAAGGGTGGGATGACCTCCACTGAAGAGACTGAACTAGTGCCAATGACACAGCTGGAGGCACAGGACACCCCTGCCACCCGCTCCCATAACACCATAAAAGTCTGGGTTCCCCCAGGCCAGCAAACAAAGGAACGGCTGCCTTTCAGAATAAGTAATCCTGGATCGGATGTCTTCCAAGACACACAGAAGGAATCCCTCTGCTCGATGAATCGTCAGAGTTGCAGAGCAAGCGGGACCTGAAATAATCACCTGAGACCTGAGACAGCTTTTGTTTCCAAGATGAAGAAACAGGTCTTAGAGGTGAATGGAATGGCACAAGGTCACAAGCAGGTTAGTACAGCAGCTGGCGCAGACCTGGTTCCCTACCCACATCTTCGAGAATTGCTACGGATAACTTCCAGGACCAGCTTCCAAAGGTGGGGTGGGGGGTGCTTGACAGGTGGTGCTAGCAGGTAGGCCCCAAGGTTTGTCTTTAGCTTCTTGATTAGAAGACGTGGTCTGGGATCCATCAAAGGTAAGAGCTTCAGAATGGACATGTGTTGTGTTTTCCAGAACATTCCATGCTCAGAATGCCAAGGGTAGAGTGTGGCATTGGAACTGGATGGGTTCCGGGGAAACACAGGGAAGGCCCTGTGTTTCCCCGGAGAGGGCGGTACAGCATGCTGAGCAGGGGCTCTGTTCAGCAGAACAAATGACATTACCAGCCTGGTGACACTCTTTGCTATCAGCCTGCCCGCCCTGGGACAGCAGTTAGCCCTGTTATTGGAGTGTTTGTAACTGGCCAGATGCTGTTATCTGTCTTCTGTGATATGAGGCTAGACCTGGTCAGACTATCAGAACATCTGCTGAGCTGGGCTGCTGCTGCTCTGGGATATGGATTCTTAGCGTCTTGTCCCCTATCCGCATAGCAGCAGGCCTGCAGCGATGTGTGCGGTGCCTGCAGTGGGCACGAAAGAAGCGCTACACATTGAGAGTGATCAGGCGTGCCAGGTGTGATGGGCCACATCTGTAACACCCGCACTCGGGAGGCGGAGACTGGAGGATCCTGAGCTAGGGGCCCAGCTGGAACTATACACAGTGAGTTCTGCCTCAAGAGAGACAGTCTCAACCCCTCCCCCCAAAGAGTAGTGAGTCATGTCATGTGTTCTACTCTTCACCCTGAGAAAGGTCTCTGTGACTACAGAAAGCTTCAGAATGAGTCAGAGGGTGACTTTTATGTGACTTTGAGTCAATAAACTATCAAAGACATAAATTTTACTCTTAGGGATGCAACTGTGTCGAAAATAAGTGACAATGCAGTTGTGCGTGGACGCAACGAGAAGAAAGGATTTTAAGAGTTTTGTTTGTTTGTTTGGTTGGTTGCTGGGAGTGCCAGTGGAGGTCAGAGTGCAGTTCACAGCAGGCTGTGCTCGTCTTCCACCTGGGTAATGGAGACTGAGCTGCACTAGGTCATCAGCCTGGTGCCCAGGCCTGAACCCGCTGAGCCATTTCACTGGCTCGTGAACAGACCTTTGAAAATGGGGAAGTCAATATATTTAAACTTCTTCAAACGTTACACATGCTGGGTTTGTTTTATGTTGTTTTTTGAGGAAGAATCTGGCCCTGGATGACCCAGAACTCACTATGTAGGCCATGTTAGCCTTGAACTCTTGATCCTCTTGCCTCTGCCTCCAAAACACTGTACTGACAGGCGTGTGTTACCACACTCAGCTTCAGAATTTTATATATGTTTTGAAATATCTTCTTAGTAAAATATTTTTATATTTTATGTATCACTCAAATATCCATTCGAATAGATGTGAATGTTTGACAGACAACAGCTCACACGGTGTCACATCTGTAAGGCTAATTTTCCTGACTTCACTTTCACAACTTATTACACAGTTACAGTAATGATGTTCACGTAATTTGTTTCCCACTAGCAGTAACCATCTAAGTAACTAAATACCCAAAGCAGCAACATGCAAAGAACTCAATGATGTTTTTATAGAACTCACAAAGGAAACGTTAAAATTTTAAACTGTATTTTTTAAAAATCATTTCTTCTGACAAATTCATTATTTAGTTACTGTGGTGCTAGGAACGGAACCTGGAATCTAGCAAATACTAAAGGCATGCACGCCTACTGAGCTCTGCCCCAGCCCCTCCATCTGCGTGCTAAAGTAAAAGCTCAATTACAAGTTACATATAATTAAAGAATGTGAACATTTTTGGTCAAAGTCGTCTACTTCATTGACAAGTTAGTTAAATTTTATTGCATCTTCTTCTAAAAAAAAAAATCAAGTTAATGACAGTTTTAGCATTTTTACTACCAAAAAGTTAGTAGAATATATTTCAAACAAACAAACACAAAACAGTATTGCACCTCACACGAGCTACATCTGGATCCATACACCATTGGCAATCATTCGGGGTCCATATTGGAGAATCTGCCCGCTCAGGGAACATTCTTTGTAACCTCAGTCTGGATCCATTGAAGTGAAAAATGTGGGCTGTAGTTCCTTACTGGATTGGCTAGTTACATTTGCTTGGAAAGTGGGGAGCTCTTGGGGAAGCAAGGAGAGTAAGAGACATGTGGAAAGTTCTGATTGGCTAGCAGCTGGGTTCAGGACTTTCCGAGACCTACCGGGGATTTGGAGCCCGCCCAAATGGAGCCTGGGACAAAAGTGGGATTGCACTGGTCCTCTCATTCCCCCTTGAGATGTTACTGGGATCAAATCTTTGAGACATCTCTAAGTTATCATATTGATCCGGCTTACCAGCCAGGGAGATTTGTTTTTGTTTGTTTGTTTTTTAAACCAAAACATTTCACTGGGGAATGGGAAGATGTATTCTCTTCTATAGCTACTTTCAGCTGGAGTAGGTCATCCTCATCTTGGGGCCCAGGAAGGCTGGAATGCTAGTCAAAAGTTAGTAGGGTATTTGGGCAATGAGGCATGGGTTAGATAATCTGGACAGCTGTCCGGCTGAAGGAACAGGAAGCAATCACATCAGCTGGACTGATCCACATGTGCTTCAGCAAACCCAGGGCTCACAGCAGTTGAAGCACTTGGTAGCCCGCATCTGATTCCTGGATGGTGTCTGTTACCCACGTGGAAATCTGCTGAGACAGATAAAGACTGTGGGGAGAGGGGGGAATCAAAGTTCGTGAAGCTTACACTTGGAACTTTTGGCACTGAAATCCACATTGTAGCACGATTCCAATCCCATCCAAGGTAAGAGGTCCCCAAACACATCTAAATAAGATGCACAATACACCTTTGGCATTGTCTGCCCTTTCAAATCTCTGCTCTACATGAAAAGACAGAGGAAAGGCCAAAATAAAGCTGCAGCCTGGGAACCTCGGAGCTGGTTGTCAAAACCATCAGAGACTTGGGAATACTAAATTAGAGCAGAAAGTATAACGCAATAAGCTTGTGTCACTTAAAGTGACAGAGACTTGCCAGCTACCTGGACAATCATCCTAGGTTCCTCCGTGGTGATCTTGATTACAATGGGGGCAGGGATTCCAGGGAAGCTTCAGTCTTCAGCTGCCAGGCCCAGAAGATCCAAAAGACTTCCCTGTGAAGCAGAAACTTGGGGAGACTGTCCTACGTTGTCTCTACAAAGTTGGGCAATTCACTCTCCAGTGTTCTGCTTGCCCTCAGTTTGGACAGGGTCCTGGCGGTGAATGAGGTGAAGGACAGTTTCTCATCCAGTGGCTGGCTTTGCCACATTCAAAGCCGACTCCAGGTGGTGTTCTTCTGTGCCCCATTCATCTTCTTTAGAGGAAACCTAAGGGCTGCTGCCAGGAGCTAGAACTTCTGTCTGTCACAGGAAACGTTTTAATTGAACATTTTAAAAAGCCATATTCAGCAGATCTCTGAAGGGTGAGGACCATCTAATAAGCATCTCTATGCTAAACAAACTTTGCCTGTTCTTCTAGATATCGGTCTCAGGCCCACCTAGAAAAACATATATACAAGGCTAAATAAAGCTTATATTTGTACATTAGCACTTAGCGTGACTACAAGTATAATCTGGACACATTAAAGAACTAGACCATCTATAAGGTGACTGGCCATTAACTTGCCATGTTCCCATTATCAATTGATTGTAGTTTATAAAGTTAGTAGACTTTTTAGTTTATCCCTGTTAGATTTTAGCCTTAACTTAGAGAAGCAGAGATATATTTCTAAGCCAGTGGTTCTCAATCTTCAATGTCCAGTTATCTGGAATTCACTCGTGATCTTTTGGACTCCTCCAACGGGCTTGGATCACTTCTCTGGCTCTGCCCTCTACAGCACACACAGCTTGTCCTCCAGGCTCTGGCTGGCTCCACTCCACAGCTGCTGCTGTTCTTGGTGGTCATCCCATAATACTGGTGTTTTGGAACACTAGGGTTCCTTGTTGCAAGCTGAGTGCGCTTTCTCCAATAGCTCTCCTGGTCTCTCTTCATGATGCTAAGCTTCAACTTCTTTACAGGACCCCTTTAATATGGGCCCTTAGCTACTATTGAGGCTGCGCCTTCACCAATGGCCTCTCCTGGCCTCTTATAGTGCCAAGCCTCAGTTTCTTTCCTTGACCCTTTATGCCTTCAAAACCAGTAACTCATACAGTACCAAGTTTGGCCACCAGCATGAGATACAACCTTGGCCAGTTCTGGAAGACAGCTTCTGTGTGCTGACCCTGAGGAAACATTTTCCAGGTTTTAAGATAGAGTAACCCCTTCGCACAGTTTCCGTATTACAGTGATCCCCAACCATAAAAATTACAACTGCAATTTTCCCCCCATGGTTACAATTTAAAATGTAAACATCCAATATGTAGATGGTCCCAGATCACCCTCACCAAAGGATCCTCCAACCCCCCAAATGTTATGACTCATGGAATGAGAACTATTGCTTCAAGTTCCTTGCTAAACCATTTAGGCCATTGTAAGCATTTTATATACATAAAATATCCCATAGCCTTGTAAATTTAAATACCTTAAAAACTGCTTCTTAAAATACGCAGTTTTAAATTAATATCAACTCCATCTTACAAGCTTTAAGCTAACATTTTTTCTTCACAGATTTTTAACCATATCCAAATGAACACAGAACAGAGAGCTCATACATTCAAGGAAAGCAGTCACAAAAGAAAAAAACCATCCACACACAGATAAGACAAAGTTCTGTGCACACATGAAACAGACAGCAACTGACACAACCAAGGCGTAGATCGGTGATCACCAAAGCTAACCAGGCCTGACTAGACAAAGCAGAGAATCACCAGGAGTTCTCCAGGTGGCTTACTACTTTTATAGCACTATGTGTACCAGACATAATTGTCTGTTTCTTCTGGATAGACGCAATGAAAACTTCGCCCTGGAGTTTCCAGTGGGAAGGGGGCCTTCCAAGCAGAATAACACAGAATGCCAGCAATGGGCTTCGGGTCTCTGGCTCCCTAGGCCCTGCGATTTGGTGAGTGCTGCTGAGGGGTGAGGGGTGTGCTGGCTGTAACACTTGGCCTTCCCAGTTGGAACAAGTTGGAGCACAGAGCCTGCCTACCATGACAGGGCGGAATGGAGCCTGGGACAAATGTGGAATCGCCCTGGTCCTCCCATTGTCAGTGAAGTGGAGGTTTAGGGTCATAGCTACCACGCCATCCCTGAGCATCCGTCCCTGTGATGCAGCCTTTTCTGGGCCACCACATTCATTTTTGTGCATGGGTTTCTTATTCTAAGGGCCTTCCAAATCCGTGCCTGAAACACAATAAAACACAGTCCCCTTCTGACCTTATGAATTCTGTGTCCATGGATCCGATTGTAGATTTAAAATATGAATCTTTCTCCATTGCAACTGTACTAGAAATGTGCACTTTTAAATTATTATTCTCTAACTAAACCAGTGGTTCTCAACCTGTGGGCTACCTCCCCTTTGGGTGTCGTAACCATCTGCATAGCAGACATTTACATTATGATTCATAACAGTGGCAAAATTACAGTTATGAAGTAGCAACGAAAATAATTTGAGGGTTGGGGGGTCACCACAACTTGAGGAACTGTGTTAAAGGACTGCAGCATTAGGAAGGTTGAGAACCACTGCTCTAGACAGTGCAGAACAACTGTGTGTGCCCATCGTATTAGCGTATATAGTAAGCTTACAGGAGGATATATAGGTTATGTGTAGATGTTATGCGATTATATGTAAGGGCTTGAGCACCCGTGGAGATCCGTGCCCTTGCAGAGAGGGTCCTCGGACCCCTCCCCTATGGATATTGAAGAACAGAAACTCTCTGGGCTGTGGCTCATGGCAGCCAGCAGCTCACCAGGCCCAGATTCTATCAGAACTATCCAGGTCTGCTGTGGTTTGAATGAGAAATGTCCTCCATAGACTCGTGCATTAGCACAGTTGGGCCAGTTGGCACACTCTCTGGGGGAAGTTATAGAGCCTTTAGGAGGTACAACCTCCTTGCTCCAGATTCCAGAAGGTCAGGGCTGTAATGGAGCCCTCATATATTTCCTCAGCTTTATGACATGGCCCTCACTTCATGACGCCTGCTCGTTTTACTGTATTCCTTCTTGGGAATGGCCCCCCATGCCTCCTCTTCCGCATCTGCATCCGTGGAGGGGACTTGGGACTTTTATGACAGCATGTTTATGCTGCTAAAATATGCTGAGACCAGCAGCAAGGAGACAGACTCAGGGCACATCCCCATCTCATCCCTGCTGTTGTTAGCAGTAGGATTTGAGTCATCCCTCTATTCCCCAGGATCAATAGAATTTCACTGAATTTGGATCACTCTCCAGGGTCTAAAGCAAGAAGTCACTAGTGGTAGATGTTGGAGTTGGGAGTACAGCTCAGTAGAAGTCCTTAGTTAGCATATGTGACCTGGGTTCCATCCCCATTGCCCCAAGAAAAACAAAGAGAGGAGAAGGGAGAGAAAAGAAGGGGAGGAGAAGGAAGGGAGAGTAAGAGAGAAGATTGAAACTACTGTTGCTCCTCTGTAATCCTGGTGGGTCATGGACAGAGCAAGAAGAAACCAAAGCTGCTCTCTCTGTGGTATGTGTTTTCTGACACAGAGAGCTCTCTGAGAATTAGGAAGGAATTCCTCAAGAGCATATGGAAACATCCCACAGCTTCTCCAGATTCCAGACCACTCATTCCCACGTGGGAATACCACCAGCCAGAAGTACTTGTCTCATTCACCCTCCTCCCCTGGAGCCAGAAACATCTGGCCCCCTCCTGTAGTTAGGAAGTCTTGGGGTATGGGGAAGCCAGGAACTTATGGAGGATGTCTGCAGAGTGCTCGAGAAGGTGGGGAGGGTGGGCAGGGAGGGGAGGGTTGGGGAGAACAGGGCAGGAGGCTGTGAGGTTCCAGAAAGTGAGGTAGCTGGGGGGATAGGATTCCTTGGAAAGGAAAGTGGGTTCTCAGGCGACAGCACTGGGAGCTGAACAGGGCTAGCCCAGAGAAGACATGGCTTAGTCAAGACT
The DNA here is from genome assembly GCA_026225945.1 of Cricetomys ansorgei. NCBI lineage: Eukaryota > Metazoa > Chordata > Mammalia > Rodentia > Nesomyidae > Cricetomys > Cricetomys ansorgei. The sequence goes on from JAMJFZ010000094.1 coordinate 9,660,025, forward strand.
CCTTATCTGGGGCCATCTGTGAGGTCACACTGCGTATTCATGATCAACACACTGTCCTCTGACACTTTCTTACCTTTTAGGATATACATGAGTCTTTTTCCTCTCATCCAAAACCCTGGATCTTTTCCTAGGCTTTTCCTAGGCTCTTACAGGCCCAGTGTAGCTCTCCCTCCTCCCACCTGCCCTGGGAATCCTCCAGCAGAATGGCTAATAGAAGAACATGTTTGCTGCTAGACCTCCAGGGCTTGAAGATGGACACTGTCATCAACACAGCGAAATGGTGCAAGAACACAAGTAAGAGGTGTCCCTCTGCTGACTTTTCTCAAAGACAGATTGTGTTTCCACCACTTGCCAGACTTCATATGGAGCCCCAGGGGCTCACTAATGCTTCTGTGCTCACAGAGAAGCACCATGTGGGTAGAAGCAAACAGGCACTTGAGAAACTAAACAGACGCTGGATGTAGTGGTACACACCTTTAATCCTAGCACTCAAGAGGCAGGAACTCTATGTGAGTTCAAAGCCAACCTGGTCTACATAGTGAGCTCCAGAATAGTCAAGGCTACACAGAGAGAGCCTGTCTCAAAAAAAGCAAAATGCAAATAAAACTGGATAGAGGCTGGGAGAGGGGCTGCAGGAAGAGGGTGAGGGATCTGCCCCTCCAGCCTGACACACTGATTCCAGTCCATGGTTATCACATTGAGGGCCTTCCACAGAGGACTTTTTAGACTAGTATAGTTTTTGAAATCCCACCGGGGCTTCCAGCCATATTTTCAAAAATCCAGTTGTGATTCCATTCCCCACCCCCACCCCATGGAGTGCCACTGGCCGGTTGTGTGCTCTGGGGCAGGAAGCTGCATGGTGTGTGTCTAGGGCGGATCCATGCAGTCTCAGATCAGAGATCTGTGAGCCGGTGAGAATGTACAAAATTCTCAGCAGATGGGCACAACTCAACTTTATTAAGGGAATGGTGATTCATATACAGGGAGAGGGAGGGTCCCTGGTATCCAGGGACGCCACTGGAAGCTCATTGGTTAGGATAGTACAAGTAGGACAGTCCCATTCACATATTGGGGGTCGCAGCCTGGACCTAGGTATTCTCCAGGGACCAGAGGGAGAGACCCTCTATGGTTATACAGGGAGAAGCGCTACAGCTCCAGGTAAACAACTCTGCCAGGTCGCATCCTTTGAAGGGGCGGTGTCTTGCTGTGAGCAGGCAGCATAGCTTGGGGCCTGTCAGAGCTGCAGAAGGGAGGGACTGACTCAGAATGAGAGTTCGGGGCTCTAGGCATGCCTTCTACCTCGCCTCGGCTTAGGGACAGTCCCACAGACTAAGTCATAGCTCAGAATGAGGTCGAGCCACATGGAACTCACAATGTCTGTACCAGGTGAGGGCGACTGGTTGAATAGGCTGCACCTGCTCACCATGCCCGTCCTAGATGCAAGAGTGATGATCTTCAGGGAAGGTGTAGCCCCGTAGATAACGCGCACTCACAGGATGGTGGTTAAGTGCTGCGGACCCAAGGTTCCTTTCTCTAACAAATTGTTTCCTGAAACTCAGTGCATAATAACCCACATGCATACAGATTTCACCCCCTAAAAAACAACACGAAGGGCTATCTAGGTCACTAGAGGTCAGATAGAGCAGTAAAAATGGGGGGCTTGTGTATCTTGATGGATTCTGGTCTGGACCTCCAATGTCCCACATGTGGCCAGCCCGTACACTTGGGGTGGTGTGGAACCTAGCGGCAGTTAGGGCACGGTGGGCGTGCCCTCGAAGGGGCTTGTGGACACCTGCCATTTCCTCTTTCACTCCTGGCTGTGTGAGTCAAATAATCTAGTCTCCCAACATGTACTCCTGCCAAGTGGTCCCATGCTGTCACAGACCCAGGATAACACGGCCAAGTGACCCTGGACTGAGCAGCTTCAACCAATGCAAATGTGTTCTCTGAGAGTTGTGTTTCTGTGCTTAGTGGCCAGTTCTCTACTTCCTGACCTCGGTCACCTTCCAGGAGCCTCCGGCAACCCTTGCCTGTGGCCTCTTCTGATCTCTTCAGGGCGCATGGCTCTCCCCATTTCTGTGTGTCACATTCTCCTCTGACTCTGAATCTGGCCCCTCTTATAAGATGATCCTATCTACCCCACGTAAATAATCTAGGACCACCTGGGTCTCAAACCCCTTAAGGATGTCTGCAAAGTCCCTCCCACCGTTGCTGTAGTTTGTATCTTGTCTGACTCCCCAAAGCTTTCTTGTTGATGGCTTTGTCTTTAGCCTGCGGCACTCTGGGGAAATAGTAAAATTTACCTCAGTGGGAAGAAGTTAGGCCGCCACAGACAGACCCCTTGAGGTTCCTGACCCCTTTAGCCAAAGACAGTTCTCCTTAGTTGCCTGGCTTTTTTTTTTTTTTTTTTTAAGCCTAAAGTATGTTTTCAGTATAAAATGATGACACTCTTTGCTTCTTTCTCTGTGGCTATCATGAGGTAAACAGGATACTTCAGTTGCAGGCTTTTGCCATGATATTCTGCCTCACCATAGACCTCACCAGAGGTCGAAGACCATGGACTGAAACCTCTGAAACTGCGAGTCTACACAAACTCTTCTTCCTTTAAGCTGATCTTCCTGGGTCTTTTGTCACAGCAACAGAAAGCTGAGAAACACAGCCAGGCTCTGGAACAGGGCATGGATGCCCTCAAGGCTGTACTCTTCTGCCTTTCAGACTTTGAGCCCAGTGTAGTGGAATATTTGAGTTAAATATTGTATAGTTGTATACTCTTTCTTTTTTGGAGTGATGCTCCTGTAGACATGCTTTCTGTGCTTCCTAAGGCTTTGCAGCTTGCTTCACTCTGTAAGACTTGCTTCCTGCACATGTTCACACCTCTGTGATAAAAACAATGGACATAGGTCCCCACAAATCGCCACATAAAAGGTCATTTGTTTATCTTAGTGCAAATGAAGGAACCTTATCATCTTTGCAGGCTTCTGCATCCTGGAACCCAGGGGACACCTTGGATTCCCCAGCTTTGACACCCAGCTCAAGGGGTGACAGGTCTGCTGGCAGACTATGCAGAGTGTTAGGTTCTATTCTTTTGTGTAAATCAGGCCTTTGTGTGAGGAGGAGGGAGCTTTGAATGAATAAAGGACATAGAGGCAAATGTAGAGGAGTCAGTCAGCCATGAGAGGCGAGACCCTTTGCCTAAGCCGTCCAGGTTTTGCATCTCTGAGAGTTGTTTTTATTCTTTATTGAAACTTGTTGTAGATATTAATATTTTCACTCCAGTCCAGCTCCTGCTGCAAAGTGATTCCAATTCCACCCTGCCTTTCCAAGCACAGCCCAGACACCTTGGTTCCTGGTCCTGGCTTCTCCTAGTCTGGAAGCCCGTGGACCTCACTAACCAGCACATACAGTCCACAGGTGCTATAGAGAGATGCCTCTGTCTCTCATTTCTAGTGGACCAAGCTGTAGCAGCTAGCATCCTTTCTCCTTCCATGGCCCATTCGGTGTGGGTTAGAGTTCTCCAGAAGACAGCTGTACACATGAGCTCAGTGGACAGGTAGATCTGCTGGGAGAGAGATGCAGACTTATTAGGAGGGGTTGGTTCCCATGGCCACAAAGGCTAAGAAGCCCTAAGACTTGAAGTGAACCAGCTGGAGACCTAGGAAAGAAGAGAGGAAAATTCTATCAAGTTGAAGAAATCCCCACGGTCGAGAATAAGGCCATCACCACAATTTTGAGCCAAACTTTAATTAAATTAATTAAATACTGGCCAGTAAGATGGACTCAGACCAGGAACATTATGAGGTTCCCCATTCCAGGGTTCCCAAGAAATGGCACCAAGTCATGTATAGCAGATGCTTCATAAAGGCAGAACCTGTAAGACTACATACTTCCCACCAGGTCCAATCAGGGGCAAATATATATCCTGACACACTTTCCATCTGGGTTATCTCCCCCCTACAAGTGACTAAGTTTGTCCAGTACATTTGGAGCACATATGGTGCAGGTGGATTAACCAAATACAATCTATACAGTGGTCTGTTACCTCACACGAGCAGCCCCTACCCAGCATTCCAGGAAATTATCTGTCTGTTTTATGTATGTATATATATATTTACAGTAATTAATATTTAAGACATAATGTTTGCTCTTACACAGGGTTCTGAGGTCTGCACCTGGTCTACGTCCACAGGCTTGAAGACTGGAGTGGATGGAGCTCTCCCTCCCTCTGCCTTTGGGAACCAGTTGTCTAGAAGAAGCTGGCTTCAGGGACAGCACGGTCAGGACTCCAGGTCGATTGCCCATGGTTTTCTGGCTTCTGCCTTCCTCAGAGAGTCAGCTATGTCCTCAGTGAGGCAAGTTGGCTGCTAACTACATTTCAGGTTCAATTCCACAAACTACAGAAGCCTGACAAAAGGAGAATATGCTGCTTCTGTGCTTCCAGCAAGAGTCTTGATATCTGAGTTGGATGGAGTCGCATATCTGCACTAACTGATGGTTTGCCTGGGACCTGGGATAATTCTCTCTCTCTTCCTCTCTCTCCCACTTTCTCTTTCTCTCTCTCTCTCTCTGTCAATTATGATTGGAGTAAAACAGAACCTGCAAGTGGGACCAGTCTCACAGACATCCATGGATGAGTGAATGTTCCCAAGATTCTTGGATTAAAATTTTGAGCATTGTTAGAAAGCATGGTTCGGAGGGAAGAATGGGTGGAGACTCAAAAATGTAAGCAAAGCTCTTTGGTATGGTTGTGGTGTGGGGAAGAAACTGTGGGGTAAGCAGCTGGTAGATCACTTAACTTATTCCCGTTGTTCCTCAAACGATTCCCCACGTACTTACCCACCAACTACGAGTGCTCAAATCACGTCTCATTTTCCATCAGTGACAGGGCACTCACATCTGTGAGTCAGGTTAACATTAATTGATCTTTCAAAAACAGTGAGGTGTCCTGATAGAGTGTGAATTCAGATGACTAAGCCTGTATGACCGAATCTAAACCGTGGTGGCTCTATCAGGTTAACTGTGACCCTGAGGGAGGGACCCCTTGATGGCTAGCCAGTCTTCCCCAAACTGTGTTCCACTGGCCATCCCCTTCCTCTGTGATCTTTATCTGTCTGTGCAAGTGAGGAAACGGAGGCTCAGCAGAGGACAGTGATGCCCTGGGGTACACTAAGAGCCAATGGTTGAGCCCATCTTTATGTGACCACAAAGGCCCCCATCATTAGCAACATCTACCTGGATAAAACCACAGTCCCCAGGATCCTATTCTCACCAAAGAAAGTGTCAGTCAATAAGCCTTTGTGCTTAGGCACATAGGAACAGGGGTAGGGTAGCATCAGTGGCTCCCACACCTTAGCTTTGTTGTTTGAGTCTTTGGTCCCCTTGTTCCCAGCCCTCAGGTGTCCCTATCTCCTCCATGTGCCAGTATAATAGAGGAGCTATGAATCAGCAGAGACATGCCCTTCTCCAAAGCCAAATAAGGGACTGAGCCCTAAAACCAGCAATAAACCCAACAAGGTTTTATTAATTCAAACCAAGTGTAATCTGTAGTTGGAGGGTGTCTAGGGCCACATCAGCCTGTATGACTCTCAAAGGAAAAGGAAAGGAAAGCTGGGCTGACCACCTCTGTTTATAGGGAACAATTGTTCTCTGGGTCCAAACCACATGTCCATAATAGGGAAGAAGAACGCAGCCCTATCAGGGAGGTTTTATTCTTAGGGCCGGAAAAGAGCAAAAGCTGTTTCTCCGGCCCGCAGTATGTGAGCCTTGGGCTTCTCATTTCCCACTCCTCTCCTGAACCCCTGCCCCACCCCCAGCTCCTGTGCTTTTGGTCTTAGCTTGCATAAAAATGCATTTCCCATCTTTTGGCTGTTGAGATAAGCTACCACCTTCATAGGGATGAGAAGAACAGCAAAGTGCAGAGAACACAGTTAAAATCTCCAGTGTCCCCGGTCTGTTGCTCAGGGTGAAGAGAAGTCAGGAGCTGGCTCTGTGGGACTGAACGGGACTGAAGGGGATCTGATCCCTAGGGCTTTAGAGTCACCGGAGCCATAGGTATGGCTGAGAGATGTGGTTGTCTCACTTCTGGGTGTGGGGAAGGCAAGAAGGAAGCCCCCTCTTCTTCCTCTGGAGCAGGGACAGCAGGGCCATCAGCTCCTGATGGCCACTGTCTGGAGAGAATTTTGCTACTGTTTTTGATGCATAGAAAATATACAGAAGGAAACCTTTGCCCAGGATTTGGGTGTGCTTAAAACAGCATTCGTGTGTATGTGTGTGTGTGTGTGTGTGTGTGTGTATTTACACTCTCATCTACTCCTCATCAAAGCATCTCCATGGAGAAGGCTGTGCTGCCTGCCCACCCTGTGCCCACCATGGCCAGGACAGCCACCTTGCAGGACACAGGATTCACAGAGAAGCAATGTCAAATGATTTGTAGAGAGCAGACAGTGTACTGAGAACAATAACAGTGGTGTACTGGGGTGAAAAAGTACCCCATTCCCTGCAGACCATGCTGGTTCTTGTTGACACAGACCTACAGCTATTTACTCCAGCTCATCTAAAGGAGGCGGGGCTAGATTGTAAACCGGGTGGGGTGTGCTTCTAGACTCTTCCCTCCTGCCCAGATCACGTTTATGTTTCATAACAATTGTTTCAGAATAATTCTGAAATGCAAGGATTTCTCTCCTGTTTTAAACTGTCTATATAGTTTGTTTTTTCCCACCTGAGGATTGGAACCGACTCTATGCACACAAGGCAAGTACTCTACCCGACTTGAGTTATAGCCCTGGACTGATTGTCTTATATAGTAAAACTGGAAAGCAAAGGTGGAGAGTAATTCTTTTGTTTTTGAGTCAGGGCCTTAACTATGTAATCCTGGCTGATTTGGAACTCACTATGTAGACCAGGCTGACCTTGAACTTGTGGGTGATCTTCCTGCCTTTGCCTCCTAAGTACTGGGGTTATAGGTTGCACCCCTATGCCTGACTCTGTGGAGTGTAGTTATAACCAGCCTTTCCTAGTTACAACGTTATAATGTATTATAATATATTACAACATTATGATGTAGGGCACTCAAAGGCACAAATGTTACCTAACTGAGGTGGTGTAGCCTCTAGTGTAAGCTCAGTGAACCTCTGCCTCTAGCCATGAGACTTTGTCAATAAACATCCATACCTTTACATATTTCCTTTACAGAGATCTTACTAGAAGTACAGAGGTCAGCCCAAACATTTATCAGGGCATGGATGGAAGAACAAAGTGCATTACTCACATGTAGTATGTTAGCCTTTTCCTCACTGACATACCCGAGAGAAGCACTGTAAAGAAAGGGAAGATTTATTTGGGCTCTGTCTTAGTTACTGTTTTATTGATATGACCAAACAAGGCCATACCTCCTCCGACAAGGTCACACCTCCTCCAACAAAGACACATCTCAATTCTTCTCAAACAGTTCCATTGACTAGGTACCAAACATTCAAACACATGAGCCTATGGATACCATTCTCACTCAAACCACAGGCTCTCAGTTTTAGAAGTCTCTCAGTCCATGGGCAGATGTTGCCATTATTCCTGGGCTTGTGTAAGGCAGAGCATCATGGTAGACAAGTATCCTAGAGCAGAGCTGCTCACCTCAAATGAGCAAAGAGGAAGAGGTCAGGCAAGTTTGTAGTCTTCAAAGACCCTGTGACCCACACCCCTGCCTTCCGAAGTTCTAGCACCTACCAATTGTCTATTCAAATTCTGAATCTGTCAATGGAGAAGACCTCTGCAGATCCAAGGTCATGGATACACTCTTACAGACACATGCAGGACTGTGCTTCACATGACGGGATATACGTTGATCTTAAAAAGGAAGGTCTGGTACACACTAAAACATGGCTTGATCTTGAAAACATATAATAGAAGCCAGACACACAAGGCTGCATCTTGCTTGAGTCCATTTACATAAAATATTTAGAGTAGATAAGTCTGTAGCTGCAAAGCTCAGATGGGTGGGTGCCAGAGGCTGTGGACGCAGGAATCAAGACATGGTTTTACAGGGACTGAGCGTTTGTGAGGTGGAAGATGAAATCAGGAACTAGATATGACCTATGGCCGCACAGCATCATAAACTACGAAACACCATTGAGTCATTGACTCCAAAGTGGTCATTTGGGGCTGTGAGTGTAGGTGCTTACCTGTGTGCAAGACCCTGGGTTTGGTCCTCAGCTCCACAAGACAAAATAAAATGGTTAATTTTATGTTATGTTGATTACATCTAATTTTTTTTTCTTTAAAATAAGAGAGTTGAACTGGGCAAGAGGGCTCAGTGCATAAAGGTGCTTGCTGCCAAGCTGCAACCTGGGTTCAGTGCCCAGGACCCATATGATAGAAAAAGAGAACAGATTCCTGAGGGTTCTGAAGGTTGCCCTCTGACTTTCAAACCCATGCTCTCCCTCTCTCTTCTCTCTCTCTACACACACACACACACACACACACACACACACACACACACACACACAGCCTCCTACTAATTAGAGGTTAGTTGCTTAAGGTCATTAAATACAGGTTTTCTTTTTCTTTTCTTTTCTTTTTCTTCTCTCCCTGCCCCATGTAGCCCTGGCTGTCCTAGAAGTTGCTTTGTAGACCAGGCTGGCCTCAAACTCACAAAGATCCACCTGCTTCTGCCTCCTGTGTGCTGGGATTAAAGGTGCGTGCCACCATGCCTGGCTTTAAATACAGGTTTTCAAGAACACAGCACTTATGTTCTATGAGGACACACACTGAAATATCCAGGACTTTTGGAAACTGGGATTAGTGACAAGAGATTAGCTTCCTTTGTAAATATTTGCCTGGAATTTTAAAACCACTCCACAATAAATGCGATTTTCATGTGATTTTCATTTTGGTGATGGAACCCAAGGCCCCATGCATACATAGCACACACTCTATCATTGAGCCCTCTAGGTAAGTCTATTTATTTGTGGTTTTGAGACAAAATCTCATTATGAAGTTCTGGTTAGCCAGAAACTCACTGTGTAAACCAGGCAGACCTTGAACTTTTGACAACCTTCCCCCCTCCTAAATGATAGGGTTGAAAAATGTGAGAGCTTGCATTTGGCTTTGTGTATTTAATTCTATCTATCTATCTATCTATCTATCTATCTATCTACTACCTACCTATCTATATATCTACCTACCTACCTACCAATCAACAGGGTTGTGAGAAACAATACCAAGATCCTGACTTTATAATAAGAATACTGGAGACTAAGAGTATTAGAATCAAGACAGTTTAGTTTAAAACCTTACTAAGTTGGGCATCAGCCTAGAGAAAAGACAAAAACCACCCAATGTACCAATTTGGTGCAAAACAATTATTTTTATATTCCTAGTTACATTTCTCTGCCTCCTGAATTCCTCTTTGGCTGAGTTCTTCAGGCAGACACAATCTTTCTGGTACTGCCCACTCCCCAGATTTTCCATGCTGTTGGTTCAAGATGCAAAGCCTTATCTAATGTATAGCCTGGGGCCTGAGATTCCATCCTTTTCTGATGCTGAACCTTTTCTGATGCTGGGTTCAGTCACATAGCAGACTGCCTGTAACTTTTCAACTCTATGATGAACCTGGACTAGCAACAGTTGCCTCCCGGGGATGAGGAGCTTACTGCCTCCTTGCTTATCTGTGACTTTTTGGAGAACTTTAAGCACACCTCATACTGAAAATGGCTCAGAATGATTTATGCATTACAGGGTGTAACCCAAGAAAACCACAAACTGACTATGTAGCCAAGAATGATCTTGACTTTGTGAACCCTCCTGTCTCCACTACCCAGTGCTGGGATTACAGATGTGCACCACCAAGCTCAGTTTTATGTGCTGCTGGGATCAAACTCAGGGACCCCTGAATTCTAGGCAAGCACTCTACCATCTGAGCTACACTCTGGTCCTCTCTATGGGATTTTAGAGAAATGCCAGGTGAAGGTAGCTTGCTCAGGAATGTGGTACAGACACTGATGGGAAACGATATCCATCCAGGGGAACTTGAGTAGCCAGCCCATTAATCACCCTTTCTGGAACTCTGGTAAGTGGGGAACATAAAAGAGAAGATGGCCCTGTCCTCGAGAGAGGTAGCGACCTCTTCTGGGTCACACATGGCATTAGAAGCATGAAAAAGGGGTGTCTTGATGCCACCTGGAGGGACTGGGAAGAGCTTTGCTGAAGTCACCATCTGTGCTCACGTCTGCTCTGGCCAGTGTCTCCCCGTTGCTCCATCACTCCAGCTCTTTCCCTGAGTGCTGTTGTCACTGCCCTGTCCTCCCCACCAAAGTCCTGGTGTTCCCTCTTGTGAGTTCGCATCACCTGCTGAGGACATTGTTCCTGTGCTCTGTGTTGGTTGCTACTTTCCTTTTCACACACAGATCACGTCAGTGAAGAGCTGAATCTTGCCCAAGGGCAATACAGCGGCTGTGTGAGAGCTGGCAGTAACCGTGGCATCTTTTATTTTTATTTTATAATTTTTTTCAGACAGAGTCTCACTATGTAGCTCTGGCTGTCCAAGAGCTCACTATGTAGACCAGACTGGCCTCAAACTCACAGAGATCTGTGGGACTTTGCCAAGAAGTCTGTCCTGTGCAGCCTTCTTTATGATTGGATGCCACTTGGACTTCTGAGAACAGCTTAGGATAGAAAAGAGGCGGTGGCCAGTTGGCAGTTAGGGGGAGAGAGGCAGACTCCAGCTCATCTTAGAGGGCACTTAGTGGATAGAGAATGATGGATGTTAGTCCAGGACTCCAGACTTCGGACAGATAAAGCAGCCAAAAAGGGCTTTGAAGATTTCTTCCTTTTTTTCTCTTTCTTGAGCTAGTGAAGATTTAAAAAAAAAAAAAAAAAGGCACAGTGGGAATCTGTACAAGTTGAGATTTAGTTACAAGCTGTCTCAGTAGCAGTTGGGGCAAGACAGCAAGAATCTGTTACAGTAATGTTCAGTCACAAGTGGCATTCCAGCGCGGGGAAGAGAATACTTTTCAGGGCAGGAGAACAGCCTTCAGTTACAAGCACGGTAGATAGAGAACAGGAGCTTTCCATTACAAAGAGGGCAGGAGAACCAGGAGTGAAGATTTCAGTTACAAAGTAAAGGGTCAGTTTACAGTTACAGAGATCTACCTGTCTCTGCCTCCCAAGTGGCAATGTGCCACTGAGCCCACCTAGCATGGCAAGTTTTAAAAGGTGATATTATTTTAGGTCCCAAACCTGCCATGGCTTGAATAAGAATGGCCCTCATAGGCTCAGATACTTACATAGTCGCTCACCACTTTGTGGAATAAAACAAAGGATGGGTTCAGACGACTCCTTCCCCTTCCTTCCTTCCTTCCTTTCTTTTATTTTGTTTTTTTGAGACAGGGCTTCTCTCTGTAGCTCTGGCTGTCCTGAAACTCACTCTGTAGACCAGGCTGGCCTTGAACTCAGAGAGCTGCCTGCCTCTGCCTCCAGTGCTAGGATAAGAGGCATGTGTCACCATGCCTGGCTCAACAGCAAGGAACAGAGAAGCACAGAACCAGTAGGCCAAGCAAGCTGCAAGTGTATTTCCTCCCTAAGTAGGAAATCTGGAAGTCCTCAGCTCAGGGCTGGTGCAGCACCCTGCTGGCGGGCCAGAAACCACAGCTACTGTCTTGTTACACTGTCATCTCTGGTTTCCATTTTTAAAGCCCCAAAGAGCTACTGAAGCTCCAGCCATCATGTTTGTAGCCCAGGAAGCAGAAAGGATGAAGAGAGAGCTCCTCTCTGAGGAAGCAGTCCTTTCCATGTGTCCACCTCTGTCAGAAGGACCTGGGAACTCTGATCTTTATTTTGGCACCAATGCCCCCAGCTTCCCTTTCTCAGAATAAAGTTCTGAAATGAATAAAATAAAGTACATGAGCTTACAAGGCAACCAAGTTCTACTGAAATATGGTCCTGGTTGTATTGGCAAAGTCTTTGAGGTCTGCGTTCCCAAAGTTAAGAATTCCTTGGATTGTCTAGAAGTAGGGAGACTGTTCGGGAGCTAGAGACACAGCTCAGTCAGTAACATGCAGCCACACCAGCAGCAAGACCGACTCTGGGCTCCAAGCACCCACATAAAAGGCTAGGCAGGGGAAGCCATGGAGAACTTTGGTCCTCTCTAGCTAAACCAGTGAACTCCAGATCCAGCAAGAGACCCTACCTTAGAATACAGGAGAGAGAGACTGAGTAAGACACCCAGTGTTGACCTATGGCCTCTGTGTGCACAGACGTTCACCCTTGAACATGAACACACACACACACACACACACACACACACACAAAAGCACTACAGAATGGTTTTATTCATTCACTTAAGTGATTGCTGAAGGCCCTGTTTAAGTCTGTAGGTTACAACACATACAGGAAAAGCTATAGCCCACCTCTTGAATAGAGCTCTAATGCATCTGGTAAAGCAGAGGCTTAATACACTCACTACTTAAAATGGAGGCTGTTCAGCTTGTAAAGGTGAGCAGTCGCCATGCGTGCAACGTTCTTCCTAGCACGTGTGTTGAAGGCTAAGTCATCATGGCACTGCTGAGAGATGGCAGGATCTCTGGAAGTGAGGTCCAGTGAGAGGGAGCTGGGCCTTTGGAGAAGGATCCTCAATGGAGTTATTAGAGAACCGGCTCCATCAACATTAGACAGTTCTCCTTGAATGCAAATGTATATTTTTAAAAACCCACAATATATTTTTTCTGTTAGAGGTTGATCCTTGCATCACCACCCCCCTGGTGGAGGGAGCTTCCTGGCCACCAGGAGGTAAGTCACCAGGAGGTAAGAAGTAGCCTCTGCCATGCGCCCCCCACCTTGCACAGGCCCTAAACCAAGAGGATCCAATGACCATGAGCTGTAAGGCCCCAAACTTATGACATCAGATAAACTTTCCTTTTTTTACTCTGGCAGTCTCAGGTATTCTGTTACAGTACTACAAAGTTGACTGACAGTAATCACACAGGCCAGGTCCAATATGCCAGAATTAGAAGGAGTTCAAAATACAGTGAACTTGAAGGAAGCAAAAGTGGGGGGAGGTGTGGGGGGGAGTTGGGATATGTGGGGAAGACATATGGAGAAAGGAGAGAGACCTAATTTGATGCGGAAGGTGGGAGGGGCGTGGGTGTGGGAAGACAGGAGCCTCCCACGAGGCTGTAAAGAAAGTGGTTGGAGAGAAATGTCTGTGAGGAGAGGCTATGGGTTTGAGCACTGGAAAGTGAAGGAACGAAACAGCCAGGAAACGTCTCTGTGCTCCCTGGCTGGAGGTTGATAAACTTCAAACATCTGGCAGTACCGGTTCCTGGGGAAAGACTCAGAGTGACAGCTGCAGTGACTCGATGACATCAATCCCATTTTGTCCCTTTAGAACAAGGAAGAGGGAGGATAGGAGGCAGCCAGGGCGCGAGCTGATTGGTACAGTGCCTGCCCAGCTTGTGATCCCAGGATTCGGGATGAAGACAGGATTAGAAACTGAAGGTCATCCTCAGCTACATAGTGAGGTAGCCTGGACTACATGAGACTGTTTAAAAGAAAAGAAAAATGCTTTATGCAACTATGGATACAATGTGAACTACTAAGAATAGTTTTTTGCTATGTAATTCTCCTTGTCTCTGTCTCTCTCTCTCTCTCTGTCTCTCTCTCTCTCTCCTCTCTCTCTCTGTTTTGTTTTTCGAGACAGGATTTCTCTGCTGTAACGCTGGCTGTCCTAGAACTTCCTCTGTAGACCAGGCTGGTCTTGAACTCACAGAGTGCTGGGACTAAAGGCGTGCATCACCACCACTTGGCTTATTCATTTACTTTTAATTAAAATTTTTTGAGATGAAGCTTTGCTATGTTGTCTAGGAACTTGCAGCAATCCCCCTGCCTCTGCCTCCCAAGTGCTAGGATTAAAGGTGTGTACCACCACATCCAGCTCTAATTGCTCTAGCTTTGTATTATTTGACTGTGACCTTTACTTGCCTTTCCAACAGAAATCCATTATGCAAAAGCAAAGTGAGAAGGGCAGGGAGGGAAGGGGATGGGAGGAGGGGGGGAGAGGGATGGAAGCAAACCCTTCCTTGGTGAAAGTGAGTGTCAAACACTGGGGGCCAGGACTCGACTCAGCAGAGCCCTGGGTTCAATTCTCACTACTGCCAAAGCTCACCCGAGTCCTTCCTTTCTCCCCCACAATGATCATTTCACAATCATCACTTACACAAAGCACCTGCCTGCAGTCACACAGGGAGAGGCAGACTTTTGTCAGCTGGCCGCGCCAGATGTTAAGTCACACCCTAGCGGGTCTGCTGGAGGATGGGTAGGAAGGGCACCATGGTGACAGCTGTGCTGATTGTCTGGTTGGGGAAAGAGGTGACTTCAGGTCAGTCAGCTCTGGACCACTCCATTGTCTTTGAACGGACTGGGACTGGACAGTCCTGGCACTCCCTCCCTGGTCCGTCCCTCCGCGCCCTCTCACCCCCTCACCCCTCCCTCCCCACCCCACCCCCCACTACCCTTGGGGGTGCTACCTTCTGTCAGAAGCTCCAGGACACACTCCCTATTTATGACTGTCTCAACATTAAAAGCTCTGTGTAACTTGATATTTTGGGGGACTTCTTGGCTCCCCACTAGCCAATACAGCCCTTTACTGTGAGTTTTCAAAGCATGGCTCTTCTGCTTCTCTGTGCCCTCACCTGAGCACAAGATCAGGTCTGCTTTGCAGCCCCTACTCTCCATGCTCCTGTTTTGCTTCATGTGAAGACTCATGCCTCTTGTCCAGTAATTTGCAACTTTTTTTTAGTTTTGTGGGCCCTGTGCTCAACTCTGGGGATCAATACACCCAGGGGACTCATATTTAAATGGATAGGATCTTTCCCGTTCATCTCACCCAGCCTCCTCAATGCCTCTTTTGCTCCAGTAGCTTTGCCTGGAGGAGGGAGAGGGGCATGTGTTCAAAGGGGAGGTAAGGGCAGGTAACAGACATGACACCAGCCAGGTCCCTTTGGAACTTCAATGGTGAGGATGAAGCCAATACTGGAGAGCAAGGAGGAGGTGGTGGCAAATCCTACAACCAGATTGTCATTCTGAGACCAGGTTCACCACCAAGAATGTGGGCATCTGGGGCTACTGATCTGGTTGCACCCTGCTGAGGTCCATGAATATCCCTGCCCCTGGATGGAGTCTGCATGACAAAGTTCCAGATTCTCTAGCTAAGGAAATTTTTGGCCCATCAGCTACTTTGCTCCCCTTCTTTGCTGAAATGGTGACAAAAAGTCTTTCATTGCCAGGACTGGCCTGGCAAGTCGGACAGTACCTGGATGGAGAGTGGGACTGAAGGGTCTAATGAGAGGGGGAAGAGGCGCGAGGGGAAAGAAATAGACCAGACACACACAGCATCATTGAGCTCAGATGGAATGGAGCTGAAATTTTAT
Organism: Cricetomys ansorgei; assembly: GCA_026225945.1. Classification (NCBI taxonomy): domain Eukaryota; kingdom Metazoa; phylum Chordata; class Mammalia; order Rodentia; family Nesomyidae; genus Cricetomys; species Cricetomys ansorgei. The sequence goes on from JAMJFZ010000094.1 coordinate 9,675,438, forward strand.
TTTTCCCTCCAATCTTATACCCCTTTCATCAGGGGGCTACGTGCAGCTTACAGGGGTTAGAACCAAGGTGTTAATTACAGGGTGAGACAGTGCATAGGTAAAACATCCTGAATGAGATAGGTATCAGAGCAGGACAACTTCCCTGCTGAGGCGGGATGCTTACCTGGGGGAGACAGCCTCTCTCCAGTGGAGTTAGATGCTTAGGACAATAGCTTCTCCAGATGAAGTTAAATGTTTAGCCAGAGAAGAAGTATCCCTTCAGGGGGCTTTGGCTTCCCTGTAAACAAGCCGCTCTAGGGCAGTCATTAATTATTCATGACTCAGTTTTGCTCAAAAGATCTCCCAATACAGGAACTAGGCAATTTTAGCCAGAGGCTCACAGCAGTCTAGGCCCAGAGTCTGAAGGGCTCACCACATTTCATCAATAATGATAATGTCTATATGGCCAACCCAAACTGGTGATTGTTGGCTGAGAAAGGAATGCAGCCATTTCACCTGAAAATCTTGCAAGTTTTTAAGTCCTGGCATGTGCAGGAGCCATCTATGCATACTGCAAGCATATCATAAAGGCCATCCCTGGGGCGGTTGCTGATACTCTAGGAAGAGATAGATAAGCCTTTAACTGATAGAAGCTAAAAGGAAAATTAGCACACCTGGAAAATGAATCCACACCAAAAGAGCTGAATTCAGCCAACAGGAGCTTCCAACCATTAACGGGTCATTGTGTCAAATGTTCTTTGAAATAACCTCAAAGCTTGCAGGCCACAGGAGGAAGGACACTGGCTCCATCCTGGATGGACACCTGCACAACCAAGATGGCCCCTGCTGAGAGGACTAGCATCTGCTTGTGACCATCATGTGCATACCCAAAAATGGCACTGGCCCTTTAAAAGTTTTTGCCAGCAGCAGCTCACTCTCTGTTCCGTGCGGTTTTCTCCCCTGACAGTGTACTTTGTCTTCCTCTCCTCTTAATATGTACACTGTTAATTTTCTTATTAAAACTGCTCCTGCCTTTTTATTTCTAAAGTGCGACTGTGCGTGTCATTTTTAAAGCATGAAGAGCGTGCCATATCAGGTCCTTTGTCATAACTTTGTTGTTTCGTGGAGACTGAGGAACCCTCGTTTGGATGAAAGCTGGACTCGACCCCCGCAGCACCCCTTCCCTAGAACAGCCTCCCTCCTGGGCTCCACCTACCACCTGAGGTTGACTTTCAGGTGGAATTTAGCCCAACTGCCTGCTCCCCACTGTAGACCCTGGGATTTTCAGGGCAGTTTTGATTTGAATTTCTTCATCTACCCAAGATCTATTTTAACTAATGTGTTCCAGTTTGGGCCCCAAGTACAATCAGCTTACAGATGCTGGGTCTCTGTGGAGAGTCAAAGGGGGTGTCTTGCATGTGCCTGGTCCCCACCAGCACCCAGGCTTCCCACTCTGACCTGCAGCAATACAGGATCATCTGTCTGCTCTGCCTTAGTTTCCTTAGCTCTCAACCCTGGGAGCCATGCTTAGGCCTGCTGCTCACACTGCCACAACATATTTCTGACCTTTGATTGGTGGATGCACAGGGTTTGGGAGATAGAGGGCCCTGGCCCCCACTGTATAATTCATTAGTGCCTCAAGGGGTGAGGGATGCTTGGAGTTGCAATGGCTCCTCTCAGGTAGCTCTAGGGCATGGGCTGAGAGCAGGCAGGACCAGCAGAGGCCCCTCCTAGCTTGGCATGGAAAGGATGAAGAGAGGTAAGAAGCAGAGTGGCCGAGTGACATCAGAGCTGGGTGCGATGCGATGGCTACTGATCCTGAATCCCTTGGCGGTGTGTCTCCTCTGTAAAAGCGCCAGTGAGTGGCAGCCTGGCTGGCTCTGCCCTAACACAGCTGTTTGCAAGGTTTATTTCAGCACAGGGACTGCCATACCTGTGATTCCACTACCACCTGGCCTGGGAGCTTCATCCATCTGTTCCAGGCAGCCCCAGGCCCAGGCAGGAGGGGAAATGCAGGCAAAATACTCCTGGGACCAAGTGACACCCAAGAAATGGCTGTGAGGAAATTTGACATGAACAGAGGGTCAAGGTGAGAGAGAGGACATAAAGAAGGCACAGGGAGTGACTCTGACTCTGCAGGGACCCTGGTAAACAGGCCAGGCACTAGGCAGAGTCACGTAAGTGGCACTCAGCATATGCCCGCCTGCCTCTGGTTGTCCCAACTCTGGGCAGCGTCCGAGTTGTTTCAGGCCTGCTTGTCTTGCTGTTGAGTGAGGCTCTGTGTGTCCTTACCTGTGGGGTGTCTTCACACCATTCCTTCCTTTTCTGGAGTGGACAGCACTGACCTCTGACCCTAACAACCTGGGCTCCGTGGTTCATCTTGATCTGCTTTCTAGAGGAGAAAAGAAGTCTAGAGAGATGTGCTGACCTGCCTGTGGCAGTGTTGGTGGAAGTGATGGAACCAGAATCTGAATTCAGAACGGCTCCGCTCCAGAGTGTCCTTCACACTGGGAGCCAGGTTCTACTGCTAAACTGAAGGAACACTAGGATGTTCGGGCACACAGCTAAAAGAGTTCAAGGTACAGCCTCGTTCTTGTTATGAAGACTCACTTTGAACCAGAGGCACCAAGCATACAATACGCCCAGCCAACTAGGGAGGGAGGGGGAGAGAGTCAGCTGCAAGCATCCCCTACTGCGTGCATCATCAGAAGAAGGTAGTGTGTGCTTCTCATTTTCCCACCCACTCTCACCCACAGGCAACACAGGAAGAAAGTTCTCAGACTCACTGAACACTTCACAGAGACACCTCTGCAGCTCCTGAGACAAAATCTTTGCAAGAGTGGGAAAAATAGTCAACAGCTCCCCCCCATCTATGTGTGTCTGTGTATATGTGCACATGTGTGGGTACCAGTGAAAGCCACTAGAGGGCACCAGATCCCCTAGAGCTAGAGTTACAAGCAGTTGTGAGCCATTTGATGTGGGTACTGAGAACCCAATTCTGGTTCTCTACAAGAGCAGTAAGGACTCTTAACTGCTGAGCCATCCCTCCAGACCGATTCAACAGCTTAAAACAAAAAACAAAACAAAACAAAAAAACGATTTTTTAAAGAGTCGAGGGAGCTAAGGAAACAGCTCAGTCAGTATAATGGTTGCAAGGACCTAAGTTAAACCTCCAGAACCCAGATTTTAAAATGCCAAATATGGTGACACACATTTATATCTCAACTCTGGGGAGGTAGGGACAAGAGGATCCCCTGGGGTTCACCACCAAGCCAGCTTGGCTAGTTATAAGTTACTTTTTTTTTTTTTTTTAAAGTGGTCAGTGCCTGAGAAATGACACTCAAGGTTGTCTTGTGACCTCCACAAGGGCATACACACACACTTGTGGGCATGCGCCTACACGCGCACACACACGCACACACACACACACTCGTGCACACACACACGCACACACACATGCACACACTCGTGCGCACACACACACACGCACATACACACACGCACACACACACGCACACACACACGCACACACACACGCACATACACGCACACACATGCACACACACACGCGCACGCGCGCACACACACACAGACACACACACACACTTGTGGGCATGCGCCTACACACACGCACACACACACACACACACACACACACACGCACACACACACGCACACACACACATGCACGCACACACATACACACACGCACACACACACGCACACACACACACACACGCACACACACACACACGCACACACTCGTGCACACACACACTGTTGTAGACTACTGTCCTTCGAACATAACAGCCCTTACCGTCTTCATCAGAGCAGCGGTGACGCTTGCAAGTGACCATCAAGATCAAGTCTGCCAATGTCCCCTTGCAGGAGGAAGGGCTGAGGAGAGTCAAGCTCCCAGCCACTCACTCCTTCCTATGCCTCCCCACCCAAACCCCCAGCTGCATGGAATCCAGCTAAGTTCCATGTGGGCTTTGGTCTCAGAGTTGCTAGAGTATACAGACTGTGGAAGGTTAACTGAAGGCAGATGACTCCATCTTTGGGGCTATGGAGAAGCAGGCATCCGCTCTGGGCTGGCACTTTCTTGTAGCGTGGCTGCTTTGGAGTCACCTACACTCCTGTATGTAGCCCCTTACCTGTGCTTTGTAAGTAAACCCAGTAAACCCTGGTCTCTCAAGCTGGAGTTTGGTGAAGTCAGACTTTGGTCTGTCACTTGTGCCCTCCCTGGGCCAAGCAGGCACTTTCCCCATCTCCCCAGGATAAGTTTATACGTCCAGACACTCTCTCTGAATTCTGGATTAAATCCCTCTTCTCTGTGTCCCCAGCACTCCCCACCATGCTGGATTATGATAGTCAGGCCATTGGAGGTAAGAAAAAAAGCCCTCTAACTTCTTGTTCTCAGGTCTTAGGCAAGGGACTGACACACAGTAGGTATACAAGAAAAAAACAGTGAACAAATAAAAAGAGGGAGGGAGTGAAGAAGGGGGAAGAAGAGCATCCTGGGAAGTGTGAAATCGTCTGTAGGAAATAGAATAGCTCATTGGGTAAAGGTGCTTACTGTCAGACCTGATGGCCGGAGTTAGAACCCTGGAACCTACATGGTGGACAAAGAGAACTGACTCCTGAAAGTTGTTAATATTCATTGTGACATTTGTCTCATAAATATCTACCCAGTACTTGTCCACAAATGGCAGTTAAAGACAGTATTCTATTTTCTTCTCAGTGCTCTGCTACCTTGAAATATATATATATCATATGGTATATGAATTATATATTATATGAATATTATATATTATTTGAATTATATATTATTATATATGTGTTATATATGTATGTGTGTGTTGTTTCTCTCCCTCTGTAACTGGGGTCCTGCTTCCCTTCCTGGCACAAGGCTAGACTATTGGCCATTTAGCTTAGCCCCCAGAAAGAGAAGCTTAGGACATGGGTCAATGCATCCAGGCAGGTCCCAGATCGGAGGACTGACAGTTGACAGAACGCAAAGAATTCCAGAAGAGTGTTGTCAGTGAAACACCTTTTGTGTTTAATGCAAGGGTTGTGACATTTATGGGGTACAAGGAGGGGAGGATCCTTTTGATACTTAGAGGTAAAGGCCATTAGTTAAGACAGGGATGCTGGGGTAGGCATATTCCAGGGGACAGGAATAGTAAGCAATTCTATCACAGCCCCAGGCAGAGTTTCACTGTGGCTTGTGGTCTGTCAGTGCAGAGAGGAGGGGCCAAACTTCCACCAGCCTTTTGGGATGAGCTAGGTAGCAAACGCTCTCTAGACCCAACTGCATGAGCTTTCCACAAGGATATGTGTGTGTGTGTGTGTGTGTGTGTGTGTGTGTGTATGCACGTGTGTGTGTTGTGCATGTGAGTGCAGGTGCCCTCTGAGGTCAGGAAATCCTCAGACATCAGACCTTGAAGTTGGAATCACAGGTGGCTGTGAGCCACCCACCATGGGTGCTGGAAACCCAACTCCAGTCCTGTAGTAGGGACAGTCTGAGCTCCTAACCACTGAACTACCTCTTTAGCCCCTACCTTGAAATCTTAACGCACGCTGAATAAGGGGCCTCAGGGAATTTTCTTTTTCACTGGTTGCTGCAAAGGTTACAGCCATAACATGCACAATGGAGACTCTAGGATGAATTTCCCAGCCAAGGGAGGCCCAACCCAAGAGCCAAGATCTAAAGTCTTGGGGAGAAGTGGGGAGGTCAAGAGATGTATCTTCATGTCTCTGATCAGTGTGATCAGATCTATGAGAATGTCATCAGGCTTAGAAAGTACCTTGAAAACTACAAAGTTCAAGGCTGGTTTTTTTTTGTTTTGCTACTGTGTCATGCTTTTACAAATTTATTCAAATATTCATTGAGTAACTAAATGTCTCATTAACAAGGCAAGGAGATAGCTTCAGGGCCTACTCTAAGAGGGGGTGTAAAGGGCTTCTTGACTGAGGTGACATGTGAACCCCCATTTTACCACATTTTAGATACTATGCTGGTCACTTTTATGTCTTATGTCATTTAGCTTTTCAATCTCTTATCTAGGTCAACACTGGTTAACCTCATTAAGAGTTACTGAGGATGAAACTGGTGTGAGCTCTGGGAGCAAGGTCAGCCACCTGCTGGCAACAGCAGATGCTCCCTCACACCTGTATCAGGACCACAGCAGGTGACCAGACTCAGTTCTTGCTGGGGACCGCAGGATAAAGCTCAATATTATTGCTAGATACCCAAAGACAAGCCCTTGGCCTCAGTAGCCCAGAGTCCTGCCTAAGAGCAACTGGCTGTCCCACGTCCTTTTTGAAGACCAGTTGATGGGTCTTGTCCCTTTCAGCTGGGACTTTCTGCTGAGAGAGGCTCCAAATAGCCACCCACTCCATGTGAGGAATCCATGCTCTACTCCAGACCATCCTTGCAGGATTCATAGGGGTCTCTAACGGTGATGAGCTGGGTCCTCTTCCTCGCTGTCAACTGTGTATCTACTTAGCTTTTATCTAGCTTAGCCAGCCCAGACCTAGACCACTCCACAGAACAGCTGCTGTGATTGCCTGAGAAAATATATTTTATGGTGAAACCTTGCTTCTTTCTGTTTTATGTATGACATTTCCCCAAAAGGAAAAAAGAACAGAGCTGGTATAGCTAGTATCATTATTCTCTTCTTGCTTTAATTTCCGACCTGAGAACCATCTGTCATCAGAAAACAGTTTACTTTCCCCACCCTCAGGCTGAGTTCCACATCCAGAGGGAACTGGACAGGGGACTCCGGTGACCTCGGGCACCCTGTGAAGGGGCTGGAAGAGGCAGGAGGGCTGAGATTCCAGCCACCGAGTCTTCAGGAGAGAGCAGAGCTGAGTGCACGGAAGGCAGTGAGAGTGCTCTGCTGTGTGTGTTCTCTCCCCACCTCCACCTCCGTGTGGGCAGCAGCAACTGCCCAGAGTCTTTAAGACAGTCCTTCTCCTACGGAGCAAGGAGGAGGTGGAAATCAAACAGTATCAACTCAGAGTCCCACAGGGATCCCCAATTCTTTAGGTTGTAGAGAAAACTCAATGCAAAGTATTTCTGTGCCAACTGCCATCACATTCCCTCCTCACCCACCATGCCATGCCCCATCTCTCCAATACACAGACCACGATACCGGTCAGGAAATGGCCCCACCCACAAGATAACCCCCCACACGAATGCCCAGAGGCCCCTCTCCCAGGTGATTCTAGATACCATTGAATTGACAATTATGCTTCCCACACACCCCTCCTACAGTGCAGTAGCGAGAGGGGCCTCATGCTCCCAGCCTCCCACTTAGAGTGCCTCCCCCTCCCCTTTGTGCTGACTCCTTGGGGGCCCAGCACACAGGGCTCCTAGGCCATGTCTCAAGTTCATGGGCGTTGACATCCCTGGGTGGTTGACCAGAGTCTACCCTGACTCAGAGATGACTACTCCATACTCTGTAATACTAGCTTTGCTCGTCACAAGTCGTTGCCCACCCCCTGCCTGCTGTGTGTGTGTGTGTGTGTGTGTGTGTGTGTGTGTGCATGTGAACTGTGGCATGAATGTGGAGATCAGAGAACAATTTGAAGATGTAATTTTACCCCTTCTACCATACAGGGCCCTGGGAATTGAACTTAGATCGTCAGGCTTGGCACCAAGCACCTCACCAGCCATGAGCCATTTCACCAGCCCCCTTTCAGTCTCCTAACTGGTTCAGAACTTGGGTGAGAAAAACAAGTTTGTCATTTATTCTACCCACCTATTGGATTTAAAATTTAACATCACCTAGCACTTTGTCCCTTAGCCCCAATCTCTGTTAAATCAAGTTGGACCATAACTATATTTTTGGTGTATGCTTGAGAATCTTACTGCCTCTAAATTCACTTTCCGAATTAAAGATCATATGAAGATGTCACCCACAGGAGTGGTGGTCCAATTAGTGTCCAGAGAAATTAACCCATCAAAGCAAAACACTTCCTTCTTTGGGAAGATGTCAGGAGAAAGACATCATTTAGGGGAGAAACAAAGAGGAAGTTGAGGCCCACAGATGAGAGAGAGAGAGAGAGAGAGAGAGAGAGAGAGAGAGAGAGAGAGAGAGGGCTGCCAAGAGAGAGTACTGGCCAGGCCCAGTAGGTGAATCAGGTCTGGGAGGAGCCCCAAGCCTGGGCCGGGAAGCTGACTAGATGGGGCATGTTTATGACACTGAAAATGTGGTGGCTCTGGAGAGATTAGCCTTGGGTGGGCAACGGGGAAAGCAATTCTGTAAAGTTCTGGAAAAAAAGTAGTGCTCATGCTTCACAGGACCCCAGAAATTCAGAGGCCAAGAAGTGTCGATGAAGCTAACCAAATAGAAGAGACGATGAAGCCAAGTTGTTAGGCACCATAGGCGGCTGGGAATTTGATCCGTTTGTCAAGTATTTAGTGAGCACCAGCATATGTCTGGCAATGGTGTTCACAAATAGGCCTGTCTGTCCTTGGGACTGTCCAGCTTTGTCTTGTGTGTCATTCCCTTCAGAGGGTGAGAATAAAATAAGCTATTTTTCTTTTTAAAAATATGGTTAGGGCCGAGGGATGGCTCAGAAGTTAGTGCTTGCTTTGCAAACACAAGCACCTGAGTTAGGTTCCCAGAGCCCACGTTAAAACTGAATGTGGTGACTCACACTGTAATCCCAGCTTGAGAGGAGGAGACAGGTGGACCCTGGGGCTTGCTGGTCAGCCAGCCTAGCGTACTTGACCACTTCCAGCGCCATGAAAGACGCTGTCTCTATAAAAAGGTGAGCAGTGCCTGAATACCTGAGTTTGTCCTCCAGCCTCCACGTGAATGTCCACTCCCCCTCATGCGTGTTTAATCGGGGGTTAAATTGTTTATATTCTCTTTGTACAATGTCCGATTTTATAGCTGCCAAGTTTTTATTCTTCCCTCAAGGGATACTTTTCATCTGTGTGGCTGACTGCCTTGTAGAGGGGAGGAGGGTGTGCTGAAAGGGAACCAGGGATCTTGTTCTGTTAACCAAGAAGGAAAAGTCTAAGCAGTATCTTTCCTGTCTTCCCTTTTCTCTGTTAAAGAGATTTTTTAGGTGTGTGCATGTGTGTGTGAGAGTTGCCCATACAAAAGGGCTAAGCCAAGACACAGGCGAGATGGCTCCATGGTAGAGGCTCTTGCCGCCAGATCTGACAACCTGAACCCACATGGTAGAAGGAGAGAACCAACTCTTGCAGTCTGCCCTCTGAATTCCAGAGGCACATCATCGCATGTGTGTGTGTGTGTGCGTGTGAGCACATGCACATGCACATACAAATAAATAAATATGATTTCAAAGATGCAAAGTGCTGAGGTGTGGGTCAGCGCTGAAGAGCGTCCCAAGAATGCATGAGGCCCTGGGTTCTACCTCCAGTATCACAACAAACAAGAAACAAATAAAACACGCATGTATTTGTATCTCCATAGAGTGGGAATAAATGGGAAGTGCCCTGGGCTCAGCTCCTGGCAATTGCTAAATAAATGCCAACGTGTCCCTTCCCTTCCCTCCATCCACGCCTGGAGACTCAGGCCTTTGAGGCTGCCTTAAGACGTATTATTTGGGGATTCCCTGGGTTTTTCAGCAGGGCCTCAGTGTGGTAGTGGCTGTCCCCCTTAGAGAAGGCCCAGTGGGCAATTGGTGACCTGACAGAGACCAAGAGCGAACAACAGGAAGCTCCACTTCCTCCTCCTGGGGACTGAAAGTAAGTCAGGCCCACCCATGGGGATGTTCCTGAGGTCCACTCTGCAGGACCTGGGGACCTGAGGGATCCAGCTGTCTAGGTGAGAGCTTCTCTGCTCGGGAAGTTCTTGGCAAACAGTGCACTGTGGACTGTGAGGACACGGTCATTCAAAACAATTCCAAGAGGGGTTCTCCTCCCTGCTGGCTGACCACTGACTTGCCTGGAAGCCAGCTGCTTCCTTCTGTTCCCAGGAAAACACGTTTGTCCTTTTTGAGGACTTCCTGGTGCTCAAATGACTCACAGCTCTTACAGAGCCTAGCTTTTCAGGATGGTTCTCCCCACGTGGGAGAGCCTCTGGCATAACTGTATTCCCACCGCAGGCCTGTGCGCTGCTCCGTGTGCCGAGATTGTGGGGCACCAGAGATGCAAGAGACCAGGCACAGTGCAAGCATCAGTCGGGTGTGTGTGTAGGGGGTATCAGTCAGGTGGGGAGTACCAGTCAGGTGGGGGCATCAGTCAGGTGGGGGGCACCAGTCAGGTGGGGGCATCAGTCAGGTGGGGGGCACCAGTCAGGTGGGGGGCACCAGTCAGGTGGGGGGCATCAGTCAGGTGGGGGCACCATTCAGGTGGGGGCATCAATCAAGTGGGGGGCATCAGTCAGGAGGGGGCATCAGTCAGGAGGGGTCACCAGTCAGGTGGGGGCATCAGTCAGGTGGGGGGTATCAGTCAGGTGTGGGCATCAGTCAGGTGGGGGCATCAGTCAGGTGGGGGGTATCAGTCAGGTGGGGGGCACCATTCAGGTGGGGGCATCAGTCAGGAGGGGGCACCAGTCAGGAGGGGGCATCAGTCAGGTGGGGGCACCAGTCAGGAGGGGGGCATCAGTCAGGAGGGGGCATCAGTCAGGTTACCTCATCCGGTCCAATCTCTGTAGAAGGGATAGTGGGGGCAGATCCCTCTTAGCCGTGCGGATGAAGAGTGGACTTCGGAGAGGATTTTACAGGTTGCCCCGAGGTGGGTGTTTGAGTAAGTTCAGGACCTATGAAGGAACACACCAGGATTTTAAAACTCTTACAGCCGCTGGGAAATACTCAATGACCTGAGACTCACTTAGAACTTTGGGTCAAGAGCCCGGTCTTTACAGCATGCATGACAGATGGCTGCAGATGTGTGTCAGGGCTCTTAGTAACTGACAGAGGTGGGGAGAAAATAGAGGATGGAGGTCTTGCTAGCGTCGCTCTTGCCCTGGAACAGCCGAGGACTGCTCTCTGTGGCTTTGAGTGCAGGGAAACAGGAGGGGCGGAGCTGCTGGCGCCCCAGGAATGCAACTTAACCCTGGGCTGAGTCCAGGGAGGCACCCCAGTACTGTTTTACTTGGATACAGTAGCCTCTCCGAGGGAGTTGCAGAAGGAGCGTGAAATAATCTGGGATTCCTGATTTTCTGTGGTGTAGTGAAGTGCTCTCTGGAGTCGCCTCTGTTCCCTTGGCCGCATTGACAGGGCTAGAGCAGCCCCAAGGGGTCCCTAGGCTGTTCTAACAAAGGCCAGGGAGGTGGCTGAGCTGGCTCCTGCTTACACAAATGGAAAATCTACGGAGGTCATTTGACTCCACAAAGTTCCCCTCTGTGAAGACTGCTGATCTCCGGCTAACCGCTGAAGACTGCGCGCATTCCACGCCGGCTTTAGCATAGGCGCAGAAATTGCTTGGTAACCGGCAGCTGCCTGATTGCGCCCTCCGCCAAATACCCCTCATTTGAATAGCTCGTGAAGCAGCTGAATGGGGCCTGGAGATGACCTTGAGCAGCTTGGCTTGTGATTTCAAGTCCTTTTAAAAGAAAGCACAGGCAAAGCAGAAGATGTTAAGAACGACATGGAATGGGGCAAGGTAAACAGCACGGGGTCCACTCCCTGTCCACTCCCTTGCTCCCTGCTCGGACCACGCAGGCTCGCTGTGTGGCAGAGAAGCCAGTATGGTAATGAAGTTCATGGTCAGAAATCCCACACCTTCAGGTAAAAACAGAACTTCTCCGTACTCCCCTTGCCAGGGCATCTCAGAGACCCCAGTCAGTGCTGAGGGCCACCATATTTCGTTCCTCAGAGGACTAAGCTTGACCTGTCCCCCTGGCCTGGTCTGAATCCTATAAAAGACTGGAGATCAGACTCTCCTGATCACATGGCATTTTACTGGGACAGAGATATCAAAAGTTATGTGACCACTTCCTCACACTCTGCTTTTTCTTGTTTTTAATTTTTATCTCATTATTCGTTCATTTGTTTTGAGACAGGGTCTCACTATTTTACTCCACTACATTGGAACTCACTCTGTAGACCAGGCTGGCCCTGAACTCACAGAGATCCGCCTGCCTCTGCCTCCCGAGTGCTGGGATTAAAGATATGAGACATCATGCCCTGCTGCTGCTTCCTCTTTCTCTCCATCGTCCTCCCCCTCCTCTGCATCCTCCTCCTCCTCCTCCTCCTTCTTTTAAATTTCACTATCAGTGAGCCCTTAGTAAATATTAAGGTCACACACTATCTTTTTCTGACGCTTGAAATTTCAAAGTCAAAAAAGTAGGTCAAAGATGATCAGAGTTTATGATACGGGTCAAATTATTTCCCAAAGTACTCATGTCATTATACAATGTCACCGTCAAGATATGAGAGTATCCGCTTCACCTGTTCCACAATATTTATCATCATCCTCATCCTCATCGTGACCATGGTCATCCTCATAACTTTATTATTATTACAGTGTTAAGGATCCAGCCCAGGGTCGTCTGCATGTGGGAGTGAGTGGGTGAACTTTCCTCCCTTTTAACCTAAGTTTGTAAGCAGGCGATGAGAGTCACAGAGGATAAGAGCAGGGCTTGGGGGAACCCATGGCTTTAGGGAACATGGGGACTCTACCATTTCCTGTAGGATCTGGCAAGTCACCTAACAGCTCCATGCTTTTAAAGGTAAGAATAAGGCTGAGGGATGACCCAGTAGGGAGTGCGTGCCTAACATCTACAAGGCTCTAGATTAGATCAAATACCCGTCTTCATAAGTTTAGAAGATGCTTTATATAGTATGAGCAAAATGTTTAAAGACACAAACTCAGGGGTGGAGAGGTGGCTCAATGGTTGAGAGCCCGTGCTCACCTTCCAGAGGACCAGTGTTCAGTTCTCAGCACCTATATTGAGCGGCTTACACCCATCTCTAACTCCAGCTCCAAGTGATCCAACACCCTCTTCTGACCTATTCAGGTACCTGCACACATGTGTGCATCCTCACACACAGAAACACACACACATTTTTTTAAGGAATAAACTCAATAACATCAAAGTCATTTAGTGTTTCTCTGATATTTTCCCTTATGGTTTCTGGACTTAGAAACTACTCCCTTCTATTTACCAAACCCTTACTTAATATTATAGTCTGGTTTAGTTTTTAGGGGATACCTTAAGGCATACTAGCATAAAACTGCTAGTCTTTTCGTTATATTGGCACTTACTCTGGCATATTGACTAAAGGGGTGTCGGCAGCACCAGCTGACCAATCTGCCATTTACTAAGTGCTCTTGGTCACCATTCAATTCTTATACATAAAAGGATGTTTTTCTGGTTTCCAAGTACCTTTCAGGTTGGGGCTGCACTGTTTGACTGAGCATGGCAGACCCTTGCCCACCCCTGCTGGGTCACAAGACCCAGAAATGTGATGTGTCTTTGATATGTGTGCCTCACTCACTTCAGTACCCTTTCGCCCTTGGGTTCCCTGAGACACCAGAACATCCTGAACAATGTCACATTTACTCGAGTCAATTAAAAGGTGTCTGAATCTTGTAAGAGGTGTCTGTATCTTGTGACTATAAGAGCTCAAAGGAAAACCTTCACCTTTGTGATGACCTAAAAAATATCCCTAGCCAACAAAGCTGCATCCCTACGTGCCACGAAGATCAACACGTTTTCCCTAAGGCATCAGCAGAAGGCACCACCAACAATGTCAACAAAACCCAGGTAAGCCTTCGAGACATCAGCAGGTCAGGCCAGGCAACATACCCGGCCCTCCTTGATGATGATTCGCGTGCCCAAACTGACCTTACGGATTTAGACACGTCCCAAAAGGCAGATGTCCCTCACCTTAAAACTCTACCAACTCGGTAACCTGCAAGAAGATAGAAGATACAATGCCTGTGAAAGCTAAATAAACATGGTCATTGTCATTACCAGTGCCTTGTTCATTCCCACTCAAGTGAGGTAACACAAAAAGGAGATATGAGTAACACTTTGAGAAGAATTTTGGAGTGTCTGAAGGTCTGTTTGAAGGCCATCATTAGGCATATTGTTTCTCAACTAGCAAAAGGACTAAGCAGAGAGACACTGTGTAGCTGCACTGGCCTTGGACTACACCCCACTCCCTTGTGTTTTGGTTTTAAAATCCTTGATTTGTAGCTTGCTGATGGAGGGCAGGATCTGTTTGCTGTTTGACCCTTGTTTTTAGATCTGGAATCTGTAAGAAGAATAAGTGAAGGTAAGGGTTCCCCTTACTGGAAGCTAGCTATTCTAGAAGAAGCCGGAAAGAGTAAGCAAGACAGCAGGTGTGGAGGAGAACCCTTGGGTCCCTTCCCGCCAAGGGAGAGGTGGCTCACCTGGAAGCTCCACCCAGACAGGAAAACCCTCCCAGCTAGAGTATTTCGTCAGCCCTGCACCTGCTGGGATCTCCTGGCTGGCGTGGACTCTGTTCAGTCACCTGGTGTCCCCAGCACAGGACACCCTGAGGCCTTTTTCCTACTCAGTCAGATGCCAGAGGGTGTGGCCAGCTTCAGTTACAGGGCCAATAACAAAAGTCACCTCACCTCTCAGCTGTAAAGCTCTGAGCTTCTCAAACTGCTGGCACACCAGGAGAGACGTTGCACAAGATCAGGGCCAACCCTTTTGTATTTACCAGTCTAGACATGAAAACCCTGCTCTGTGTTGCTCTGTATTCACTGCAGGCCCACCCTTACCCTTCCTGGTCCTTGTTGCATCCCTGTGGCCTTTCTAACAGAGAGATTCACAGGGTCATCCCTTCCCTGCACCTGCCCTCCTCTTTGGGGGATGACATTAGGGAAATCCACGCCTGTGCATTCATAGGGAACAACGACAACCCAAACCATTGAAAACATTCAAATATTAAGCTCTGTGCATAGGCACAGCATCCTGGTCCAGAATCAGGACATCTCTCCTCTCCCCACCCTCCTTTTTCTTACAGACTTGCCAACTACTGGATATAAAATTGTACTCAAGTGCTCCTCACCGTGTCCAATTCAAAATTGTTCCTGCTAGCAGCAGTGTTTATCAGGAAATGCTGGAGTCCTTGCTTCTACCACCTGGTTATTCAAACACGTCAAGCCAAGATTTACATGTGCTCATTTAGGAATCTTCCTCCATTCAAATGAGTTGCTGCCAGGGAAGATCTTTATTTTCCACAACCTAGGTATTTCGTTGAAAATGGCCAGGTAAGAAAATAAAAAAGTTTCCAGGAAAGAAAGGCAAGCTTGCTGTTACCTCTGGAAACATGTTAGATAGAGCCCCACTCTACCACAGACCAATTAATTCATCACCAAATTTTGTTTGCTGCAGCTCTTTCTGGTCTGCAGATCGTCAAAGTAGATTGGTCTTGTCTAGGACAAAAGTCGGTGCCCACTACAGGTCCCTTAAATCGAACAGGCTTGTGCAGTACCCAGAGGATTCAGGCAAATGTCCTGTGGAAGTAGAGGAATGTGGTCACAGGAAGCAAGACTGCTCATATCACTTCTAAAAACAATAAAACAATTGATCACAATGAGAGGTCGTCTGCAAAGGGATAAACTTTATGTGTCTTAGTTACGTTTCATACAGATTGCTACCTTTTTTCCTATTAAAATTGTCCCCTAGTCAGGCATGGTAGTACATTCTCATATTTCAAGCACTTGGGAGGTGGAGGGAGGAAGATCATGTTGGGTTCACGCTAATAGCTCCATTAGGTGTTGAGAGATATGTGTATGGCCATACAAAGCAGTTTATTTTCCACGGGTTACATACCGACGTCAGGGCTGTCCAATTAAAAAAACATGGCAGCGGCAAAAGCTGGCCATGTGTTGCCTTTTAAGCCAGTGTCTAGGGGATCTCTTTGATTGGTCAGGACCTGAATACTAGATTGGCTGTTATAGCTCTCTAGGAAGCAAAGGCTTCTGGGAAAGCGAGTACTTGACAGTAAGCAGCGAGGCGAGTTCGGTGCCTCCCACCAGTAGGGGGCGCTGGCCTTCTCAATCAGAAGTTCCAGCCAGCCTCTATACAAAGTTTGATGCCAGCCTCTGCTACAGGAAAACCTGTCTCAATAAAACAAAGTGTTCACTGTGTACCTTTTGCAGTGTTTCAGTTGGATGCATGTAGAACTCCATATTATCATTGCAGTATATTCTCACTAAAATTGAAGTCATTAAGATGACTCTATAATGACAGAATGAAGACAGTTGTTGCCTGGAGCTGAGGGTGGCTGGGGAGTTGACGGCCAAGAGCAGGAGCACTCTTTAGGAAGATGGAGACCTTCTCCATCTTGAGCCCGGTGGTATTCACACAGCCATATAAACTTGATGGAAATCACTCAACTGTTTGCTTAAAACTGTGTTTTATTGTGTGTGAATTCTGCCTTTGTGATATGAATGTTCAGAAAGTCAAAGCTTGAAATGCGGTTAAATAAAGTCCATATCAGGAGTATACTATATTTACAAACAATAGCAAATTCCTTCGGGGAGGGAAAGGAAGCACAGAACTAAAGGGGATGTTTTGTTAGTTCCAAAGCAGGATGTGAGCAAACGTGACCATGTCCGCCTGCTGCGATTCTACTTAGCAGCTCGCTATCGTTTGCAGAAGGGCGAGTAGGTAATTTTGGTATTTTATAGATTATTGGAGAGCAACTACATCCTGTTTCCTGGAATGCAGGAAGGGCTGGGGTCACCTCACAGCATACACAAACAACACAATTCATAGGTCACTCCAGATATGCCATCTTGGAATGAAACTGATGATGCCAGCTCTGGAGAAAATGAATCAGTGATCTATTCAGATTGTCTGGTTGCTAGCTTTGGGAGTTCAAATCCCACAAAACAAGCAATCTGTGTGTCTTAGTTCTTTTCTTCTTACTGCAACAAACCAGACAGAAGCAACCTATCTTGGCTCTCAGTGTGAAGGCACATCCCATTGTGGTGGGGAGTCATGACAAAAAAGGTGTGTATGGGAACAACTGTTCTTGCAGCCACAATCAGGAGCTGAAGATGAATGCTGATGTTCAGCCTCCCCTTTCTATTTTGTCCAGGGCCTCATCCCCATGGAACGGTGTCGCCCACATTCAGGGTAAGTCTTCCCACTTCAGTTAACCTGATCAGGAAATCCCTCGCAGGTGTGCCTGGAGGTTTGTCTCCTAGTTGATTCTAGATCTGGTCAAGTTTGCAATCGATATTAACCATTGTCTGATGGTTACCCTAAATAATACTATAATATCATCATCATAATACCATCAAACTAGATAAAGTTTGCATGTTATCATAGTGTCAAGAAGTATTGGCTGGATAGCCCCATCATGTGGAATATGTAGGCATTAATTAGAAATAAACTAAAATGTAGTGGCTGCTGAGACGGCAAGGCGTCTGGTGCGTGGGCGTGAGGAGCTGTGTCTGGATTCCCAGCACCCAGGTCACAGCTGAGCATGGGCACACATCTATAACCCAGCTCTGTGGGGCGGGCAGAGACCCACGGATCCCAGCAGATTTGCTGACCAGCCTATCTTACTGCAGGTACAGAAAATAACATAGCGAATGGCTAAGGAAGACAGTTCTGATGACCTCTGGACTCCAGACATGCAGGCACAGTGAACCATGTAGGCATGCACACATATATACAACACATACACACACATGCAGGCACAGTGAACCAGTAGGCATGCACACATATATACAACACACACACACACACATGCAGGCACAGTGAACCAGTAGGCATGCACACATATATACAACACACACACACACACATGCAGGCACAGTGAACCAGTAGGCATGCACACATATATACAACACACACACACACACACACATGCAGGCACAGTGAACCATGTAGGCATGCACACATATATACAACATACACACACACACATGCAGGCACAGTGAACCAGTAGGCATGCACACATATATACAACATACACACACACACATGCAGGCACAGTGAACCATGTAGGCATGCACACATATATACAACACACACACACACACATGCAGGCACAGTGAACCAGTAGGCATGCACACATATATACAACACACACACACACACACACATGCAGGCACAGTGAACCAGTAGGCATGCACACATATATACAACACACACACACACACACATATGCAGGCACAGTGAACCATGTAGGCATGCACACATATATACAACACACACACACACACATGCAGGCACAGTGAACCATGTAGGCATGCACACATATATACAACACACACACATGCAGGCACAGTGAACCAGTAGGCATGCACACATATATACAACACACACACACACATGCAGGCACAGTGAACCATGTAGGCATGCACACATATATACAACACACACACACACACACACATGCAGGCACAGTGAACCAGTAGGCATGCACACATATATACAACACACACACACACAAATAATAAACTTCAGAAAAAAACTATCTTCTTATCCTAGCTATCATGTTAATTCATTCAACAAAATTTCAGTGTTATAATGGGGACCTGACGTAAGACAGTAGGTGGATATGTTAGTTCTGTCTGTCTGACGAGAGTCTAACTCCTGAGAAAGGGAGGGAACAATGTTTTGATTTTCGTGTGTTGTACAGAGGCTGGCCAAGAAGGTCCGAAGCAATGCACTTGCTCCAGGAGCAGGAAGGGATCCTCCTGCATGGATAATCTGCAGGCAGAGGGGACAAGGGAGCCTTGGTTGAGAGGATGGGCCTTAGCCCCCTGTGTCTGCCGTGTGTCCCAGTAGTTAGACCCAGAGCTGTGTTAAGGATTTTCTTTTAAATGAGCACATACTTGGGAACACAAGCATTAAGCAAAAATGAATGTTTGGCTAGAACTTGCTGTATCCACATCAACCATGATTTCAATTTCTTACCAAAGTATCAGCATTCACAGTGAACACAGCCCACTGGATTTTGTTTTGCCTTGGGTAGTAATCTTGTTTGCTATCAGAACTCGAACTTTTAACTAGTAAGATCAGGCCCACAGCAAACTCTCTCTGGGACTAAGCTTCCTCCTGTGATAGATAAATGGCACACACCATCAAGGAGGGTGGGCCACCAGCAGCCTGTCTTCAGCTTTCCTCTTAACAGGCTCACTGAGCTTTCCTCTTCTCATCCCTCATCAGTGACTGTCCTTATCTTCCCACCCATGAGAACATAACCATTAGTACAACCGTCAGAACTCATTTCTTGGGAATGTATTTCACTGAAGAAACACTGGAAAGGATCTAAATAAATGCCAGGCTTATTGTTACTAAATTGTGAGCTATGGATAAGGTCTTAAGCTTCCTGGAGATGTTTTTGTTATATTCGATTAATTCTCTCCCCTGTCTCTCTGTCTGTGGTCTGTGTGTAGACATTCATGGTGCCCATGTAGAGGTCAGAGGACAGCTTGCAGGAGTCAGTTCTCTCCCTTCTACTGCGCCTTAGGGATTGAACTCAGGCCGTCAGACTTGGCAGCAGGCACCTTTACCCACTGAGCCGCCTCCCCACCCCTCTGGAGACTTTTAGGCTGGGCTATTTTAGCCATAAGCCATAAGTGGTACATGTGTAGTGGTACAGCTCCATGACAGAGTTTGCCTAGAACCCATAAGACCTGGGTTCTGTCCCTGGGGCTCGACATGTCTTAGAGACTGTTCTATTGCTGTGAGGAGACGCTCTGACCAAGGCAGCTCTTTTGAAAGACTTGGGGCTTGCTTACAGTTTTAGAGGCTTAGCCTTATCATCATGGTAGGGAGGATGGCAGCATGAAAGCAGACATGTTACTGGAGAAGTAGCTGGGAGCTACGTCCTGATGCACAGGCAGCAGGCAGAGAGGGAAAGACCCTGGGCCAGGCGTAGGCTTTTTTTGAAACCCCCAAGCCCAGTGACATGCTCCCTCCAACAAGGCCACACCTCCTAATCCTTATCAAATAGTGCCACTCCCTGGTGACTAAAATTCAAATATATGAGCATACGGTGAGCATTCTTATTCAGACTATCACTATAGGTAATGATAGTAAAAAAAAAAAAAATGCTGTGCAGTACTGTGACAGGAAGAAATCTTCCTGGCATTAATAGTCTCCAAATGAAGTCATATGCAAGACTATGACACCTTCTTACAAGTCGCAAGAACACGCACCCATGGCATCCCCTAGAGAGTATGTAAACACTTGTTAGAGGTGTGGACTTGATTTTGAAGTCGCTATAGCTATATTTCTCCTATACACTTTAATTCTCTATATGCTGTTGAATTTTCTGGTCAGCCTCTTGGCTCAGACTCAAGAGCCTCTTTCAACAGGAAGGCACAGGATAAGCACCTCCTTCACAGAGCCGTTCCCACAACGCCGGTTTCTAAAGTGATGTTATAAACTGTCAAGTGACTCAGAAATCCCGGGAACGAGTCCTGATGAAGTGCAGAGGGAACGGACGACTTCACCCGAAGCTGACCCAGGGGAGGAGGCGGATCTGTCATCACCTTGGCAGCACTCCTGGCCTCACAGGAGCTCCTGAGAGTGATGTGTGGAGGCCTGGCTCCCATCTGGCTGAGCATCCCTGGCTTGGCCCAGACGCCCGAGGGAGGGGGAGGAGAGAAGAACCAGGAGAACAAGCAGCTCATCCCCAGCCAGAAACAGGAACCATTCTCCCTGGGGAAACCGACTCTGAAAGATACTCCCAGCACCTTTCTGACCTGCACCCAAGGGTGCTGCCGAGCGCCCAGCTCCCCGATAGGCCTTCCTGAAGCCCACCTGCAAGCTCCATGTTCACCTACAGCGCGGTTACTATCTGAACTCGGGCTGCATGAGGTCCAGCTGCTCTGTGGTGACTGTGGCGCTCAGCGGCTGTAGCTGGGAACTCATCTGCACTCTGGATCTCGCTGCATAATTCTGCTTGGCTGCAAAAGGAGCGTGCTTCACCTTCCAACATTAGAATAGACGGGCTGCTGCCATGCCATGAGGCGATACATCCAAGCAGAAGACTCTACAGTCTGAGATTTGGTAGCAAATAGATGTAGCCCGAAAGGATTGTGACAGAATCATAAAGAAGGCCGGAAAATAAGCTCTGGAGTTGCTCTGGTGATGATGGAAAACCACAACCAATATGGCTACCCTGGAGCTCTCAAGAGTTGCTCCACCGAGCTACAAGGAAGTACCTGTGCATGAGTCTGCTCACATGGGGACCTCTCATGTCTGTGACCTACCCGCAAAACATATAGCCTGGAAGTCTCTAAAAATAGGAACAGTAGGTAAGCCCATAGATGTGACACATGCTTCTCTTCCATTGTCTCCGCGTTTTAGTCACCACGGCCTGATGGACAGGCCCCTTACAGGGAAAGGCATCGTTTTTGCCTATAACCTAAACACATGCCCCTAAATACTCCCAGTCATCTCTAGATAACTTCCTATGCCGAAGATGGTATAAATTCTAAGTCCATAATTAGTGGGCCTCATTGGTTAGAGGACACGACAAGGAAAGTCTCCCCCTTCAGTACAGATGCCGTTTTTGTTCTATATATTTTTTGATCCTTGATTGTTTTTGAATCTGCAACCAGGGAACCCACAGATAGAGTGATTTCTCTCTCTCTCTCTCTCTTTCTGTGTGTATGTATGTCTCCATCTCTTTTTCTCTCTGTCTCTGCGGTCTCTCTGTCTCTCTGTGTCTGTCTCTCTGTTTGTCTGTGTCTCTATGAGTGAGAGAGAGAGAGAGTGTGTGTGTGTTTAAAACTTGCTCCTTGTTGCTTTGTGAAGAGGTGAGACTGCACAGATGCTGTTGCCACTTTCCTGTCACTTCTCTGACAACCGAGCACAAATCCAATGATTTTTAAATGCCATAAGTTCGTTCTCTTGTGGTTCTAAAGGCCATACTTTTGGAATCAGCCTCACTGGGATTTAATGAAGGTGCTCACAGGCTGGCATCCCTTCTAGAGGAGAAGCTGTTCCCTTGCCTTTCCCAGCCTCTCCACACTTCTGCTTCTTGTGGCCCACGGCCTTTCCTTGTTTTCTGCTGTCACTCAGCATCTTCCTGTCTCCATCACAAGGATGCCCTTCCCAGGATGACCTCACCATCCCAAGAGCATTAACTCAACCACATCTGTACAGTCCCCTTTATACACCAGCTAACATAGTCCCAGGTCCCAGAGATTTATAATGTGGGTGTATTAGGGACCAATGTTCAACTGTAGCATGTCTCAGGGGACATCCAGTTGGCTGGCTGCACAAAGGCCTCTGTCCTGGTCAATTGACCATGGTCCAGAATCTCACCTCCGTCCTTTTTGCCAATAACCCGAACTAAGAGATGTTGGCTCAGCACCATCAGACACCAGTGAACAAACTAGAGTACTGTGTTCACTAGAGCTTTGTCCATCTGACGCAAGCTAGAGTCACCTGGGAAGAGGCATTTTCAGAAAATGCCTCCAGCAGTTTGTCCTGTGGGTAAGCCCTTGGGAGCATTTTCTTGATGTGGGAGGCCCTAGCCCTTTGCAGATGGTGCTTCTCCTGGGCGGGTGGTCCTGAGTTGTCTAAAACTGAACTGAGCAAGCCCTGAGGAACAAGCCAGTAAGCAGCACTCCTCCATAGCCTCTGCTTCCTGCAGCCAGGTTCCTGCCTTAAGTTCCTGCCATGACATCCTCAGTAATGGACTACGACCTGAGAGTTGTAAGATGAAATAAACCTTCACCTCCTCGAAGTCGCTTCTAGTCCTGGTGTTCTGTCTCTGCAATAGAAACCCTAACTAAGACAAGTATCAAGTAATCTGTTTTTCCTTTTCAATGGCTCTGTTTCTTTAAGTGGGAGTTTCTGGAGTCTGAACCCTGTATGCCACTGAGCACCAGTGCTGGGAGGTGTGAGTCCTTACTGGAAAGCAGCTGGTAGAGGTTAGGTGGGATACAGGAAGGTTCCTCATCTTCCGGACTCAGGATCGCATGAGAGGATGAAGACTCTTGCTGGCTACCATATTAAAACTGAAATGGTTCCACAGGATGGTACCTTCCTCAGCTTGTGGTTTGTCTGTTATTTACCTGAGAGAGGACCAGAAAAGATGTTTGGGGACAGGCAGATTTGGGGGCCACACCCTGGATCTCCTAAGAAGGGGAAGTTATTTTTTTGGGAGGAGGTATTCCTTCAACTGGCAGTTCTTAGGCTCACATGATCCAAATGTGAGTGGCCGGGTGCTCTGGAGAGACAAGAACATGGGTGCACAGCTTCCAGGGCCTCCCACGCAGAGCTTAGCTTTCCAGAAAGTGCCCCAGAGAATTCAACCTACACAACAACACACTCTTCTCTGGGCCTGACCACTCTTCTCCTAGTTTAAAATTGTATTTTGTTCTTGAAAACTAAAAAATGTGAGAAGGCACGAATGTTTGCCCTGCCCCAGCTATGAGGAGTGACCTGCAAGGTGACCTCTTTAGTCCACTTAGCCCACAGGGATCCTGATTTCCTGGGGACGTCAGCCTAGATCCTTGGGGACATGTCCCCTTAGCTGTTTCAACTTGGTCCCCCATCCGAACATTCAAGGCCTAAAGAGACCCCAGACACAGGCAGGCTCACCAGCTAAACAGGAAAGGGGCTCCTCCCTGTGTTTCTGTGGCGAGATCTAAACAAAGGGTGCTGGCGACCTCTAGTGGCAAAATGCTGCCTCCTGTCCTGGCCAAAGACAGGCTGCTAACAATCTCCCAAGGATCCTGGACTGCCACCTCCTGAATACCCGTCCAGGAGCAGAAGGAGGAAATGTACGCCACTTGTGCCCCGTTAACATCGATGATTTTAGCATGCATCACTACTGTGTGAGATGACGTGTACATCTTCACAACATCCACCTTCCAGCGTCACGGACTCCGGGCCCTTCATTATTTCTCCGCGAGGTTAAGACCTCTACAGCACTCCGTTCATTCTCATGTAACAGACTCCTGTGAGGAGCCTACCCAGGTTCTCAGGCTACTCTCTGGGGGCTCACACAGCTTTAGGATAGCTGTTCTGCAGAAGTAAAGGACAAACCCCTCATGAGCCAAGGAATTCCTGTGAACCATCCACACTCATCCATCTGCTAGCTAAGCCTTCCTCCCAAATAAGTTTAAATCAGAAAATGCAGGCACCCTGGTGAGGGACTAGTAGAAGTGAATGGTGAAGTACCTAGTTAGCATGTGAAAGGGACACCAGGATTCTAATTAAAACTTAGGAAGTGGAAATGATACCTCACATTCATTAAGATAGAGATTGCTATTATTCTTATTTTGTTTGTTTTTTTGAGACAGGGCTTCTCTGTTATAACTCTGGCTGTCCTGGAACTCATTCTGTAAACCAGGCTGGCAAAGAACTCACAGAGATCCTCCTGCCTCTGCCTCCCAAGTGCTGGGATCAAAGGTGTGCGCCACCACTACCCAGCTAAGATGGCTATTGTTAAGAAAGAAAGAAAGAAAGAAAGAAAAAGAAAGAAAGAAAGAAAGAAAGAAAGAAAGAAAGAAAGAAAGAAAGAAAGAAAGAAAGAAGGAAGGAAGGGAGAAAGGGAGAAAGGGAGAAAGAGAAAGGAAGAAAGGAAGGAAGGAAAGGAAGGAAGAAAATCGGCACTGGTGAGATTGGAGAAACTGGAACCCAGTCCACTATTGGTGGAAATATAGACTGCTGCAGAGGCTTAGGGGATGGCAGTATGGCTGTTCCTCAAAAAATTAGAAATAGTATTGCTGTGAGATGCAGCCATTCCATTTCTGGGTACATCACTACAAGAATTGAAAGCCAGATCTCAGATATTTGTTCATGCACATTCATAGCAGTGTTGTTTACAATAGCTAAGACATGGCAGACTCAAGTGTCCATCGATGGGTGAACAGAATAAAGAGATCTGGTGTATCCATACAATGGAAGACTATTCAATTAAAAAATGATAAAGTTCTTTTTTTTATAATACTTTTATTAACAATTTGAATTTCATATAATGTATCTCAATAACATCTTCTTCCCATTCCTCCTTGTTCCCCCCTCCTGCCCTTGTGCCTTCAAAAACAAAAAAACAAAAAACAAAAAAACAGAAACAAAACAAACAAACAAAGAAATCAAAAATGAATAAAAGAAAATTAAGTCCAGCTCATGTGGCAGGAGCATGGGTCATGGGCATCACCACGGATCCTGGAGGCAGCAGGCTGCTCTGATGATGGACGTTTACCAGGCCCATATCAGCCCAAGACCAAACATGACGAAGTTCAAACCAAAGTTGGATCCCACTGCCCAAATTCACAGGAATACAGACATTTCTCAGGCACCCATACACTGAGAAAACAACCAATATCCTGCAGGCACCCTGACATTCCACAGGCACCAGGGCCTCCTGTGGGCACCAGGACATCCCTCAGGCATGGGGTCATCCCACAGGCACCTGTACATCCCATAGGCACCAGGGCATCCCACAGGTGCTTGGACATCCCACAGGCACGTGAATATCCTGTAGGCAAATGATTAAGCTTTGATCCATACTATATGTAGCATCCCCAAGGACAATGTTATTGTCCGTGAAATGATGAATGTCCTAATGATATGAACCAAATTAAAATACGGCAGGGCCCAACATATGTGATATGCATAATCACGAAAATCATGTAGAGACTGGAATGGTGGCTGCCAGGGTTTGGAGGAAAGGGAAGAACTTCAAGTATTTGCTTACTCAGTTTCACTTTCCAGAGTTTCAGTTATCTAAAAATCAATTATGACACACACACACACACACACACACACACCCCACATGGAAAATGCCAAAAATAAGTTTATGTTTCAATTGATTCTCCATTCTGAGTAACATGACGAAATCTTGCACTACCCCACTCTGTGCAGCCCAGGACATTTCACTCCTTTCACCAGTGTGTCCATGCTGTATGTATTAACCTTCACTGCTTAACAGTCTTCTTAGTTTTATCAGGTAAACAGTCCCAGTAGGACAGTGTTTGTGTTCCAGGACACTTATTAGACTTACTGATGACCTCAACACCCAACAGTAATGATAAAAAGGAGGTACCAGTGTGTAACCACTAAAGGACAGATTAACTCTGATACTAAGTGCCAGTGCTGCATAGCACACAGGAAGAACACAGTGAGCACAGGGTGCAGCACTGTGCATGGCTCCCGGATATTCACATGATTCTGCATCACCCTTGGGTTCTGAGAATTGAGCCCTTCTGCTCTGGAAGAGCTCCTGAGCCATCTCTTCAGGCTCAGGGACAGAGAATTTAAAGGAACTCTCTGTACTTCTTGCTCAATTTTCCCAGAACCCTAAAAATGTGCTAAAATCTTCAGTACTTTAAAGAGTTCTAGAAGGAGACAGTGGGGACGGTGTCCCGCCTGCCAGTGAGTGTGCTTACAACCATAAAGACTGCGCCTAAAAATGGCTGAATGATGATAAGTCTTATTTTGTGTGCATTTTGCTACAATTAAAAAATAAATAAAATAGTCAGGTGTGGTGGTGTACACCCAAAATCAAAGCATTTGTAAAGTGGAAGTAGAAAAAAAAGAGAGAGAGAGAGAGAGAGAGAGAGAGAGAGAGAGAGAGAGAGACAGAGAACAACAAAAGAATGCAATAAAGTATAGAAAGAATGAATGTTGTTTACAGTGGAGTTATAAATAAACAAAGAAACAAAAAACGAGTCAGAATTGAATTGTAATTTAGGAACTAGAGGCAATTGAACACTTAGAAATACCATAAATGAATTTACAGTAGTATTTTTTTTAAATTTTAAAGTGTTTCATGTTAACCAAAAAATTTCAACTAAGAAAGAAAAAGAAGGAAAGAAAAGAAAAAAGAAAAACTGAGAGAATTATTTTTTGGGCAAAGTCAGAAAATGTGTGGCAGGTATGAGCAAAAAATCAGAGACTAGCAAACATTTTAGGACTTAAGCTCTGTAAGGAACATTCTGGTACCCTGGAGGGGCAAAAACAGTGATGGAGGGATGTCTTCTGGGTGGAGGGATCCAGGCAGATCTCAGTTACTGTTCATTTTGCCTAAATAGTCTAATCTATATTAATAATATTTTTATTTAGCCCTTGAGGATTTCATACATGTTGTGCTGGCTAGTTTTTATGTCAACTTGACACGAGCTAGAGTCATTAGAGAGGAGGGAGTCTTAATTGAGAAAATGCCTCCATAAGATCTAGCTGTAGGGCATTTTCTTAACTAGTGATCAATGAGGGGAGGACCCAGCCCTCTGTGGGTGGAGCCATCCCTGGGCTGGTGGTCCTGGGTTCTATAAGAAAGCAGGCTGAGCAAGCCATGGGGAGCAAGCCAGTAAGCAGCACCCCTCCACGGCCTCCGCATCAGCTCCTGCCTCCAGTCCTGCCCTCTCCTGCTTGAGTCCCTCTCCTGACTTCCTTTGATGATGAACAATGATATAGAAGTGTAAGCCAAATAAACGCTTTCCTCCCCAAGTTGCTGTGGTCAAGGTGTTTCATCACAGCAGCAGTGACCCTAACTGAGACACATGTGTACAATGTATTTTGATCAGGTCCACTCCCCATGTCACCCTAACTCCCTCTCCCTATAACGTCCCCATCCCAATTTAATTCCCTCTTCTTTTTCTTTCTTTTTTCATTTTATAACCCACTGAGTCCAAAAAGTGCTCCTCCCTCAGCTACTGTGCTTAGTCCTCGGAGCTGGGGAGTTGGGACCAATTTGTGTTCCGCTCTTTCTACTGTGGGAGGCTCTTGCTAAGTTGACTTGGACAATTCTTTGCTAAAAGCGAGCTTTATAACAAAGAGTATAGGATGGATCTACAAGACTCAGGAGTCTAAAGTTAGGCTAAGCAAAGAACCTGTGTCAATACCAACTAGCCAACGTTTATCCACAACTGTTCACAAAATGTCCCAAGAATCTGCAGCATGTTCTCTTTAACATCCTCACAGGTGACAAATCTTTGTCCTGTCTGGGGTGGGTTAGACTTTTGGAAATGGCTAGAAGTTACTCAGAAGCAACTATTACAAAGTAGGAAAAGGAACTGATTTGCATCCATGGGCGTTATATGTTGAGTCAGCAATTTTAGCAGTACTCCAACAGAGCCCTGAGCACTGACATAACGGTCTGCTTGCGTTGTGAGTTTTACCTCACACTTTGCAGCATTCACACGTTGCAGGTGATTTTGAAATCGACTGTGGGACTCTTCACCTTGTGCTTTTTAGCTTGAGGACAAAGCGTGAGCACACAAAGTGTACCACTTAGAAAACCCTTTAAGTCAGATTCGGCACCTCCTGCTGCATGGACTTCCACTTACCCCCAGGTCTTCATTTCTGGTGCCAACCAAAGCCACTCCCTCACTAATCATTTTCCCTCCAGCGCCTATGGACCCAACAGACACTCCACAGGCACCGCAAGATGGCTGTGCATCCCTGTGAGGGCTCTTTCCCATTCTTCTGGGCCGCTACCTGCTTTGCCTTCTTTCAAATGTTGCAGGGACATTTGTTTTGATAATGAATTGGGAGACAAGCCTGTTCCAAGCTGACTCCATCAGAATGAGACCACTTAGAGAAAGAAGTGACGAGCAGGAAGAGGTAAACTCTCTCCTTCCCTGAGGAAGCAGGCACCCAGGAACGGCTCCAAGGGAACTAGAAAAGAAAAAAGGAAGTCTTTTGTGTGTGTCATTGAAAGCAGGCATTTGCCCTCCAAGAGCATTCTGGGTGGATTAAAGAGAAACACAGAAAAAAAAAATACAGAAGTAAAAATAAAAGAAATAACATCTTCTAGATTCCTAGCCTGACAAAAACTCTCTTGTTTTAGATTGGGGGGAGCGAGAGACAAGATCAATAAACAAAGGATAAAGTGATCACTTAAAATTCTTATTTGTCAATTTAAGATGCCACATATTTACAATGGGGAATGAAAAGAGGGAAGAAATCCAGTAATAAGCATTTCGTTTTGTTTTTTGTGTTCATTTTAAGTAGCGATTTAAAACATTTTACCCACAGAAAAGCCCACAGATTTTAAATATCTAGAGCAGTGAATTTGTACAGGTAGATACTCCCGTGTGTCTTAGTCAGGGCTTCCATCGCTGTGATGAAACACCATGCAGTCTGTTGATCTTGTTTTTTGTAGACATTATTCTTTGGGGTGCAGTCATGGTTCTGCATCCCTTTCAAGTTAGAGACTCGGGACAGAGAGCCCCTGCCAGTGATTAGGAGAGACACAGATGAAAATGAAGGCTTTATCACTTATAAGTACATGTTATACTTGGAGGCCACACACGGTTGGGGAGTAGTGGAAGAGAAGAGAGGGGAGGAGTGGAGAAGAGAAAGGACAGGAGAGGGGACATGAAGAGAGAAGAGAAAGAGGCTCCCATGGACAAAGGCTTTGGGGGGGCTCAGGATAATATCAAACAGGTATCTCATAAGGATACTCAATGGAAAAGGTCTTAGCTTCATTTTTTTTTTTTTTGGTTTGGTGTGTGTACATGCATATACACATGTATGTACTTACACAAGGCACGAGACTATTCATATGATATTTTTCTAGGTACTTTATAATGTCAACATTTACATTTAAATGTATGAAATAGTGGACAGAATTCATTTCCCTCATACATTTATCCAATCATTTCAGCACCATTTGTTAAGACTTCCTTAGGGTTGGTGAGATGGCTCAGCAGTGAGAAGCAGTGGCTGCTCTTCCAGACGACCTAGGTTCAATTCCCAGCACCCACATGGCAGCTCACAACTCTCTGTAACTCCATCCCAGGGGATCTGATGCCCTCTTCTGGCCTCCACAGGCACTTCATGCGCATGGTGCACAGATATAAATTCAGGCAAAACAAGAAAAGTAAAACCAAACCTAAACAAACAAACAAACAAAAAGAGACTTCCTTTTCTCTATTACATATCCTTAGCCTCTTGGTCAAAAAGCAGGTGGCCATCTCCCTACGACTTCTCTAGTCCCTGTCCACAGCTTTCCAGTCATCTTGCAATCAAGCTGTGAGGCTTCCAACTATTGCAAAACTATTTTGACCATTTTTTTCTTTCTTTCTTCCTTTCTTCTTCCCTTCCTTCCTTCCTTTTCTTCCTTCCTTCCTGTCTTTCTTCCTTCCTTCCTTTCTTCCTTCCTTCCTTCCTTTCATCCTTCCTTCCTTCCTTTTCCTTCCTTCCTTCCTTCCTTCCTTCCTTCCTTCCTTCCTTCCTTTCTTCTTTCTTTCTTTCTTTCTTTCTTTCTTTCTTTCTTTCTTTCTTTCTTTCTTTCTTTCTTTCTTTCTTTCTTTCTTTCTTTCTTTCTTTCTTGAGATAGGGTCTCACCATGCAGCCCTGAGACTAGCTGTCTAAACCAGGCTGACCTTGAACTCACAGATCCCCGGACTTCTGCACCCTATGTGCTGGGACTTAAGGCATGTGCCACCACACCTAGCACCTGATAAAAATTTATAAGCAACTTGTCAACTTCTACCAAAACTTTTAATTGGGACTTTAATGATGCAGCTGAATTTATAGATAAATTGAGAAACAACTGACACTTTGTGATGCATATGCACAGCATTTTCTCTACTCAAATCTGTGTCCTTATGATGAAAGAAAGAGGAGAGAGAGAGAGAGATTGTACTTTTTAAAGCAAATTCCAAGAGGGCTGCTAAACTTCCTAACTACTTGTTGTGTCTTCCTACTTCCTTCCTCAGTGCGAAGTTTTGTTTCACACGTGTGGAAGCTTTCCTGTGTAGTCCATGTACCAGCAGTACAGCTACATCTTCCCAATAAATTCTCTCTCTCATCAGTACTCTGTCTGTAAGCTAGTGATACGTGTTGGGGAAGCCATGGATTTGAGGGGGAATTCCGTGCACATTTGTGGTCTCCTTCTTCCGGCCCTGCCTCCTACTGTCCATACACTCTGCAGCCTCCAGCCACATCTGTGGAAAGTAGGGGCAACGTGGCTGTGACCAGCGTTAACTCCCACCCACAAGCTGTCACAGACAGCCTGTGCTTCCTGGGGACAGCTGTAAAGAAGACCCTGAACAATTCCGTTTCCTTCCTCTGGAGACAGACACTCTCCTGTTACTGCCTTGTTTGGGTTGCTCTAGCTACTTAAAAACTGTATGTTCTTGACATATTTTCCCCAGAGTTGATCGTTATTGGCTGTGGGAGAAGCTGGCTGACATAAACTAACCTGCCATTGTTGAGACTTAGTTATAGGAAGAGTTTAATCTGAACTTCTAGACTAAAAAATGTATTGAGATGAAACTAGCTGCCTTAGGAAATGGAGAAGAAAGAATGAAAGCCTATGACACAGTAGCACCTCCTAAGTGATAGTTGCTGGATACTGGCAGCAGTGGGAGAGGGGCACTTACTGACGGAATTCTTTCAGCACGAAGTCTCTGGCTTAGAATTGCTTGTGGTAAGTACTCCTGGAAGCTGCAGATTCATGCCCGAAGATGGTTGCATTGGTTATACAACTCTCAGTGTGTCATGTAAAGTTGCTTCGAAACCTAAATGCCCCTCACTGTGTGAGATAATCCACACACACACACGCGCACGCACACACACACACACATACACACACGCATGCGCGCGCACACACACGCACACCCCATTAGATACCTCCTATCTTCCTTTGAGCTGGAGAATGGATGCCTACCATTGGAAGGCAGAGCCGGGAGCCAGGCTGGTGCCACAGACTTTCCCCCGTATTTTGATCACTGCATTCTTGACACTGGCAAGGTCTTGGGTTTTGTACAAATGAGGTATTGTAGTTTCCTTTCTGTTGTTGTAAGCAAAAGGTTTTAAGAAAAGCAACTTGGGGGAGGAAAGCATTTGTTTGCCTCAGTCCATCATCCAGGGGGAGTCAGATCCTGAGGGAGTATCTTAAAGCAGAAGCTAAGGAGTGCTGTGGTCTGACTGCATCATGCTCAGGAGTTGGGACTTTCAGCTCAGCCCAATCTAGACAGGGGGAGCAGCTGGAGATGAGCTCAGTAACGAGGCCCATTGATGAAGCCTTCGTGAAAACCTGATCTCCCTCCAGAAGAAGCCCTAAAATAGATGCTAGATAGGACACATCTTAGTGTGTGTGAGACCATTCAATCCTCAACACTTGGAGGAAAAACCCTTAAACTGCACAATCTAGAGAGCTTCCAGGCATGTGTCAGGAGGATGGCACAGGGACAGAGGGCCTTGGGCTCAGGACCATGGAGGTGTGGGGACATGACGGCCAGCCCTAACCTGATGACACTACCCCAGTCAGTAGAGTGCTCAGATCTGAGTAATTTACACAGGTCCCCTGTGATGGCTAGAGAGACTTAATATGAAGCTAGCCATAGCTCTTAAGGATCGTTGACCTTGCTCTAGAATGCCTGGGAGACCCTAGTGGCCTGCGGGTGAGATAGGGGTGGGGTAACGGGCTCTGAGGTGCCTTTGCATCTGCAGCACTCGTTTATAAGAGTGTCTAGATAGCAGGAAGGACAAGACAACCGAGGGAGGTGAAAGAATCTTCTTGCCCAGCTGTAAATTCCATGGATAATTGTAATGTACACCTTTCTGATGTCTGCTTTAGTACCCACCCCCCAAAAGCATCCCTCCCTGAAGGCATGCTGTGTGGCTTTAAGGTGGTCGTCCTTCTGCTAGCAGTAAGAATAAATTCATTTAATCTAAATTCAAATTGGGTCTAAGTCTTTGGCCTTTTCCAGTGGATTCTAACACCACAGCAGCAGGGCTAGCCCCTGCCTAGCCTCACCTGGCTGCTCATCTCTGTCCCTTGCAACCTTCTTTGTATCAATTCAAGAAGCAATATAGTGTTTCCTCTACATTCCACAAGCGGTTGTTACCAGTTTTCAAACCCTAGAAGGCCAGGGGAACTCCCAATTTGTACCCAGGAGGCAAAAATACCAGAGACTGAAAGTGTCTCTGAAGGATGGGGTAAGTCTCAGGGGACCAAGTCCTTAATTTATGGGATCTGCACTAAGTAGAACTGAATTAAAGTGTAGAACACCACAATTGTCAAGATGGTGAGGTAGTTGATCGGTAGTGTGGTGTCAAAGTGCTCTGGGTAGCAGTGAGGCCCTGTGAGAGGAAGTGCAGTTATCAGGCCGAGCTATACCCTGTGGGGGACCTTGGGATACTTGTCCCTTCCTCTCCCTTTGCTGCCAGGCCACCAGGAGTAGAGCAGGTGTCCTCTGTCACATCCATCAAGATGTTCTGTCTCATGATGGTGACTATGGGCTCAAACTTCTGAAATCATGAACCTAAGTAATGTCCCGTTGAAATCAATCATCACAGGCCTTTGCTCACAGCCCCGGAAAGCTGGTTAGCACATATGGAAGGTATAGGTAGCTGTAAGCTACATAAGCAACAGCATCTGCGAAGCTCTCCATTTGTTTTAAGAGAGTAAAGGCTTTGAAAATCCGAACAGTTTGAGAATTGCTGGTTTAAATGGTTGAAAGGATAAGAGCAGGCACATCTGAGGAGCTCCTCAAAGCAATGCAAGCATCCTCCGCAAAGAAGTTAAATCGTCCACTTGTGTAGAAAAAATGACAGAAATGCAGAAGTAAGCACCACCAGGTGAGCTGACTATAATCTCTCAGTAATGGCTGCCAACTCAAAGACTTACTGTCAAAGCATTATCTATATATTAGATAAGTTTCTCTAAAGTAGAATGGATTCTATCTATCATCTACCTATCTATAAACATATAAGTATCTTTATATACAAGTATACATATATGCATGCACACATATACAATTATAATTATAGTTATAGGCAGGACTTAGTTTGACCTATAGAATCAGAGACTGTTTATCCCACAATAGCTGTCTGCAAGTTAGAAAACCAGTAACTCCTTAGACGAGAAGCCTTAGAACAAGGAGGACCAATGATGCAGCCCCAGTTCAAGAACTGGAACCGCCCTGATGAGCAGCTAGTGCAAATCCACATTCAAAAGGCTGAAGAGCAAGATTTCCTCAGGCACGGCAGCAACAACCATACCTGTTTACAAAGGGTGGAGCATGCATATGCATGAGCTTGCCCCTTTTTTGACTTTCCACCCCTTCCAGGCCCCCAATCTATTGTATGGAGTTGTCCTTATTCAGGGCAGTTCTTTCTCACTCAGTTTGCTGACCCACCTGTCAATAATCTCTGGAAACACCCTAGAAGATACATCGAAGAAATAAGCTTTGCAGATTTCCTAGGCATTCCTCAAGGTGGATAACCAAGCTTAGCCATCATATCCTAGCAAGGAATTGCTTTAGAGTATCTGCCTTCACAATTGATGATTCCTGGGGATACATGACTGATGTCTGTCTTGCAGCTGGGGTTCCTGGCAGCAAGATTCTCTTCTCTGGAGCCCTCCAATTGAGACTATTCTGACACAGAATGTGGTTGTGTGTAACTCAAAAAAGCAATGACTTTAGGCAATAAAATGTCCACTATTTCTAGGATTCATTCATTCACCTCTTTAACTTCTCATGAGAATCAAGGCTTCCAAAGTCAAATATTTCTTCCAAATCCTTATTTAATAAAATTCTCAATGACAGGCTGAGGCTGTCAAGAGTTCAGGACCAGCCTTGGCAACATAACAAGAGCCCTACAGTAGTTTCAAAAGAAAAAGAAAATTACTCAAAAGGAGTACTAGAAAAAAAGACATAGAACAAAAAGATGAACTTTTCTCCTACTTTTTTTTTTATATTTCACAAATTTTCTACAAAGTCTAACATGAAAAAAGTACTTAATTTTTAAAGTACCTGCCACCAAAAATATAAATATGGTAACTAAACCTTTTACAAAAGTCCAACAAAGAAAGCATTGCCCAGAACTGTAAGATGCTAAATGTTAAATGTGCTGCCCAGACCAGACAAGGCAATGTCAAACACCTGCCAAGTCTTTGGGCCTCGTTGTTTTATTTCTTATATTTGGGGTCAGCTGTAGTCTGAGTGTTTTTGTCCCTTTGAAGTCACTGTGCTGAAATCCAAACCCCCAAAGGTACAAATTAAAAGGTGGACTTTGGGGAGGTGATCAGGTTATAGGAACGCAGGTCTCATAGATGAGCTTAGTGCCCTCGTAAGAGAGCTAGCACACTCCTATCATAGAAAGACACCACCACAACGTGCTACCTATACACTAGAACCAAGTCCTCTCCAGACATGAAGCCTGCTTGGGCTGCCCAGCCTCCAGAACAGTGAAAACAAATTTCTACTGCTACAAGTTAAACTGTCTCTGGTGGTTTGTTATAGCAGCAGACTGAGACAGGGGCCTTTGTGTGTTAGTTGTGATTCCTGCTCAACGGAGCGACCTCTATCAAAGCACAGTCGGGCTCTTTCAAGCGCGGTGAGCATGCCCAAGGCTCAGCACCCTGGCCACAACTTCCATATGATACTACTGCTGCGATTTTAAAAGTCACCTGTGCTGGGCAGAGCAGAGCAGGGTGATGTCCCTACGATGGGCGGAGCAGTAGACTTGTGAAGAGTACTATAGTCTATCATTTCAATGTAAAACAGAACAAAATGAACCCCAAACCTCAAGTAGAGAAGGGAGGTAGAGGAAGGAAAACATCATTTGTTCAGCGACTGCACTGCCCCTTACGTCCTTACTTCTCTGTAATTTGTGCTATGTTCCTCTGAGAGCTATCAATAATGCCCTTTCACAGATGGGGAAACTGAGCCCAGAATGGGTAAGCAACTGCAACAGACAGGCAGAAGAGGAAGATCCACCTGCCTCTGCCTCTGGAGTGCTGGGATTAAAGGTGTGCACCACCATGGCCCGGCTGTACTTTTTTTCTTTTTAAGGCAACGTCTAACGTATTCCAGGCTGGTCTTGAACTTGCTATATAGCTAAAGATGACCTTGGACTCCTAGTGACAGGATTACAGGCATGCACAGGTATTGAGGATCCAACCCAGGTCTTCCTGCATGCTAGGCAAGCTCTCTGTTGAGCTACAACCCCAGCCCTACAATGACAATTTTATGTTATGTGAATTTCACACTATTAAAGGAGAAATAAAGCTACTGAAACAATGACATCTATGTTGTTGACAATTTCAACTCACTCCACAGACCTCATGATCACAATGCCCCGGCCCCCAAGGCAGATTCTCAGGTCTGGATGTAATTTTATCCCTTTCACATTTACCCAGAGCTCCTCATGTCTCTGAAGCACTCTAGAAAATCAATTAGAAGGATGCTCACGATGTTAGCTTACTTTAGACCTCATTTAGACTCCAATTTAAAGTGCATACAACTGGGGAGGACTGGCAGGAGACGCTAAAATTATAAAGCAAATGCCCACCCCTGTCCCCGTGGCGCTGCCAGGCCCTTAAGAAAAAGAAAGGCACTACCTAACCAGATTTCAATGTCAGTAACATACTGCGGTCTTCAGGGCAAGACCAGCGCAAGCCTGTACTGTCCTGCACCCAGGGCATCACTCTAAACTGGGGGAGGCGCAAGAGCACTAGGGAACCTGGCACCGCCCAGGGGACGGGACAGGGGCGGAGCTAGGGCAGCGGGCCCGTCCTTACCGGGGGCGTGCCCGGGGCGTGGGCGGACCGGGGCAGTGGGCGGGGCCGGCGCTAGCCCTTGAGTAGCGCTCCGCCCGCGGCGTAAACTGTACCCTGCGCCGCGGCAGAGCAGGTGAGCCGAGGGCGGGGGCTGGGTGCGCGCGGCCGGGTACCTGTCATCGATCGCGGGTAGCCGGCAGCTTGGAGAGCCCGGATGCGGCGAGGCCCTTCTTGCGCACGCTTCTGACCGTGACCCCCTCGGGGCATCCGGGTCCGGATTCCAGGCTGCGGCCCCTGCGGCGATCGCGGCCTCTGCAGCCGGCGCGGGGGCGACGAGAAGGCTCCGGGGAGGCGGCAGTGCGGCCGGCCTAGAACCGGGCCTCGGAAGGAGCGTAGGGGGCGACTCCGGGCCTCTGGCTCTGTCCGGGTGCCCTGAGCTTCCTTTCCTGCCTCCGGAGCCCCAGGCAGGGTGGGCGCGGAGCGAGGTGTTAAAAGGCCAGTGCACGTGGGTCTCACAGCTGTGTTGACCTGACATTTTGGTCCCTGCTACTCAGCACCTGACCTGGTCCACCCGGCTGGGCTCTGCTACAGATACAGGGAGTGGGGACTTCCTTCCTGTGTGAGGAGCAGGGCACACGACAGGGCCCCGGGACTGGCTCTGAGGCTGGTGTTTTGTTACCAGCGGTGTTTGGGTATTTTGTAAGACTCCTACAGTAGTGGGGAGACGCCCAGAATCAAATCTTGGAAGCTTAAGGAACTAGTTGCTACTGAATTTTACTGATGAAGAAACGGCGCCTAGGGCTGAGGATGTAACTCTGTGGTAGAGTGCTTGCCAGGCATGCTGAGGCCAGGGGAGGAAAGGGAGGGTGGGAGACAATAACTCTCAGCTAAAAAGTACAGTTCCCCAAGGTCTCCTGGAAGATAGGTAAGATACAGTAAGCTATATAGTTATAGCTTATTATAGGATATAGTAGATACAGTAGAGCCGGGCTTAGAGCCTGGTGCCTGGTCTGCTATCCAGACCTAAGTCCTTTGCTGGTTAGGTGAAATGTCCTAGCATCTCTGCTTAGGCATTTACCTTCAAAGGTATAAACTGCCAGTGAAATAACTGTATCCACTTACAGATAGAGGGTCAGAGAAAATCTAAATTCGAACAGATGCAGACCAATTTAACTCAAAATGGACAGCTGTCCCCAGAATAATCTGTTGAGGACAGAGAGACTCCAGCATCCAGAATGGATGCACTTGGTGTCTTTATTGTCTCTCTGTGGACACCTGAGCCTCCCAGGCCTTCAGCCAAGTTCTGGCAGTAATTAAAGGTTCTATATAAGCTGCTTCAGGTGTGTAAGCCTCAGGTTCCCCTTTGGGTGGAGGTGGCTCTGTGGGAGCCTGAGAAACACTATCAGGTCCCGAGTTTTCAGTTGGTGAAAGGGCAGGCATCTTGGCTTCAGCCTAAAGGGGGCCATTTGGATTCATTTTTGGCTCCCAGGCTGAATCAGGGAGGCAGGGATGTCAAATGGGGGGTTGCAGAGGTGCAGGATGGGTGGAAGCCATGTCAGATTTGGAGAACTATGTCCTACTATTTTGACATGCCCATGCTCCATGTATTGTAAGTGGAAATGAATGTTCCTACTATCTGAAAAGGTGAGACAGACCAGGATGAGGGACACTGCCAGAGGCTGCTGCTTGCTATGTCCGATGGCCTGGAGCAGAAGGTCTGGCTGCACCCTGTCCAGTGGCCCTTCTGTGGCCCCTATTAAACACAGCTTGCTATGTGAGAATCAATTGGTCTCTCTGGGTTGTTGGTGTTAATAACCATGTGACATGTCATGTGTTAGGAGTTGGGCATTCATGATAAAAGACATTTGTCTAGTGTTTATCACAGATACTATGAGAACACAGTAATGGGGCCAGAGACACGGCTCAGCAGCTGAGCACTGGCTCAATTCCAGAAGACCCATGGAGGCGCATGAGCATCTCTAACTCCAGTTCAGGGGACACTCTTTTGGCTTCTGTGGACGTTAAGCACACATGTACTGCACAGACATACATGCAGGCAAAATAAAATACACACATAAAATATAATTTAAAAAATTAGGAATTTAAGTAATGTGGTAGCATATGCCTATAATTCCAGTGAATAACCACCGAGGCAGAGGATTGCTGTAAGTTCAAGGCAAGCCATAGGTACTTCTTCTGCAGGTCTGCACTGCTACCAAGAACATTCCTGTGAGGTCTTCATTAACAACTTCCTGAGAACCTGGGAGGAAAAAAATTGTATTTTGAGACAAGGTCTTGCTGTGTAACCCTGATTGGTTTGGTACTCTATATGTAGACAAGGCTGGCCCTAAACTAATGACAATCTTCCGGCTTTGATTCTAGACAAATGCCATCACTCCAGCTTATTCCCCTCCCCCACTAAAGAAACCAAAATGTCTATGATCCCAGCACTTGGAGGTAGAGGCAGGAGGATAGAGTGTTTACTGTCACCCTGGCTGTGATAGTGAGTTCCCCTATTAGAAAACCCAAACTAAGCTAGGCAGTGGTGGAGCACACCTTTAATATCAGCACTCAGGAGGCAGACACAGGCAGATCTCTATGAGTTTGAGTCCAGCCTGGTCTACAGAATGAGTTCCAAGATAGCCAGGGCTACACAGGTAATCCTTGTCTGGAACAAAAGAAAAAGAAAAAAAAGAAAGAAAGAGAAACCAAAACTAAAACAAAGGGGAAAAAAAGAGAGAGAACCACTAACTGTGTGTGTGTGTGTGTGTGTGTGCGTGTAGGTCACATGGATCTTTCTAACAAAAACATCTGTGGCCGTTTTGCAGCTGTTGCTTTGGGGTTAGGCCACTGCTCAGCTGGAGCCCTGAAGACAGCAAATGTTTCTGTCAGTGTTCCCACCTGTCCTGGGGCTGTGGCCCCTGGGGAGTGGTTCTCAGTCCACCTGCAGTCCCTTCTCCCCACCCCCACCCTACCTCCAGGCTTAGGGGTGGCATCACTGCCACCCAGACGCTTAGGGGAAAGAATAACTTTAAGTCAACCCTCAGGAAAGATGAGGTGTTGGCTGGGAAGACACTCTCTGTAGCCTCCCCATCGACGGAGAAAACAGGCTGCTTGTTTTGCTCATCTTGGCAGATAAAGGAAATCTAAAGGCTTCCCATCTTCCTGTTACACCTTAGCCAGAGACTTCCTTATGTTTTCAAAGATAAAAATATTATTCTAAAAATGTTAGGTCTTTAAGAAGACATCCCTTTGCCCTCAGCTCTGGACACCTGCAAGTATTTCCTAGGTGGGGTCTGGTGGGAGGGCTTCTGGTCATTGCAGGTGTGAGGGTGTCACCGCTTTCACTTTGGGACCTGAGAGGAGTTTTTTTTTCTTGCTGTAGCACAGGCCCAGCTGACCCTGGGTCAGGTTGTAACACTGAACCAAAGTAAACCACCCGTATCTCAGGTGTTTGTTTTTGTAACAGAGAGCTATCTGACACATCTAGGAAAACCAGATTGTTGGGTGTGGCGAGTTGTTGAAAATGTCATTATTTCTCTTACTTGTCCCATTTCAGGACACTTCCCCACCTGTCTTTTAAACATACAGAAAAGCAGTACGGGGGGTGGGGTGGGGGGTGGCATGTAAGATTTATTAGGGATTTTAAGCTGGCATGATCTG
Organism: Cricetomys ansorgei; assembly: GCA_026225945.1. Classification (NCBI taxonomy): domain Eukaryota; kingdom Metazoa; phylum Chordata; class Mammalia; order Rodentia; family Nesomyidae; genus Cricetomys; species Cricetomys ansorgei. Next base: position 9,715,446 of record JAMJFZ010000094.1, read on the forward strand.
GGAGTGGGTAGGGGGCATTTCTAGATACATCCTTGTCCATGCCAAAGACACATGCCATCTAAATACATGAGTGTGGTCCCAAAGAGCCTGAGAGTATGGGTGCAGGTTTGCTGCCTGACCTCTGTGTGCAGGAACCTGATGGGCTGACTGGAACAGGGAGTGATGTTCTGTGGGCAGTTTGGAGACCCGTAGGTCCTCATTCTGACTCCTTTAGTCTCTTCCCGTCACCCCTAGATTGCCTGGGCTTTAGTTTCCTGAACTATGAAATAGAGCTCTAACTGAGGGCTCTTAAGGTACTCAACCCGGCTTTGACATCAGCCTATGGATGTGCCCTTTCCTTTGACAAAATGTTCCCACTGTCAGGCTAAGGCTGGTTGGAAACAGTATCTCCCTGGGGTCTGGCCTTTGCAGTCCTTCATATGTCTGGTGGCTCAGCAGTTCCCTAGCTTCCAAAGAAGGTCACCTGTTGACTTGGTTAATCCCCTCTCAGTGTCCCCTCCTTTCTCCATAACTCCTATTTATTGAACACCCTCTGTGGCTAGATCCTTTACACCTTACACCCACTTCCCCAATCTTCCAAGGCAACCTATTCTGTTCACAGAGGAGGAAGTAGCCCTGTCACCTTGCATGGTCAGATGCGGTTCAGGAAGACTTGTGTTCATGCCACACAAGTCTCTGTTTGACCACTGGCTGCTGTATCTCATTTAAAGAAAAAAAAATTCTAGTTTTTACTGAAGAATGGTGTGCCAGAGGTACTCTCTCCATCTCTTCCCCCTAACTACCCTTCTTCTAGGCTGCTTCAGGAAATAAGAGAAATTGCCCCAATTCAGGCACTTCAAGAGAGAAATAGGTAATGGAGCTTAATCCAGAGGCTAAGCCAAGGATCAAGAGGCTCCACTTGAGGGTCTAGGGTGTGGCACTCTAACTCCAGCTCTGCCTGAGATCTCCCAAAGTCCAGGAGAACCATTCAGCAAGTGCCTGATGGACCAGCCAAGTGCATGGTCAGGTGTGGTACTGAGGCAGGCCTGGAATCTGTGAGGTGTCTCCAGTGTTGCCTGACTCCGGGAAGTCCTTCCCTAGTGTAGAGGAAGACTGGGACTTTCCAGGGGTCATGGGAATGCTGGGAAGTAGCCATGTGACCACAGAAGGTGACCTTTTGAAAGCCAAAGGCATTGTTCTCTGGCTCTTTGGGAAGGTGTCAGGGAATCTTAGGCTCTCTACAGCCCTGTATGTTTGTGGCAAGTGGCTTCCAGTTCCCTTTTGGAGCATTATTTTTCATGAGGTACTGGGATTTTCTGTGGCATTTCTAAATCTCTTTCCTGTCAGGGCCACTGATTTTAAACATCAGGGCAAACCTTTGCTTCTCTGTACTGTGAAAAGCAGGTTGAAGAAATTGGGTCACCTGGTTTCATGATAATTGCCAGGAACTGCTGGCACCAGCGAGCTGGGGAACTTCTGTGGGTCAGAGTCCCTGAGTTCTGCTAATCAACATTTTGATTCCAGTCAGTCAGTAAAAGTCCGCAGACGGTGCTTAATCCCTCAGCCACAGTGTACGCAGGGCTTCCAGAACAGTCTGTCTCCTGCGCTCCCTCCACTCTTCCCTGTCAGTCCCTCTGCGTTTTCCTGTGGACCCTTGGGATGTGGCTGATTGGTAGGTAGTGTCTGCTGTCTGCACTGGCAGGGGGCCATGCCCCACCCCTACCTGCGCTGAGTCAGGCTCCCTCCCCCGGGGAGCTCTTTGCATCACTCTGATGTGGATGCAGGTCCAGCAGGGTTGTTTATCTGTGCACATTTGCGTGATGATTTTTCCCTCCAAGGATTTCAGTGCTGTTAGGTTTCAGAACAAAACGAGAATCCTCACGTACTGGGCCCTTAGGGATTCTAAAGGTGAGCTGAAGAAGCCTCTGTTGTCATACAGGGCTTTGGAGAAAGGTCAGTGGCTTCCTGGATTCTTGCATTTCCCCAGGCCAACCTGGAGAGAGAGGATGTACCTACTATTTGGTTTTACAAGTCAGTAGCTTGTCAGGTGTGGTGGCACAGGCCTTAAGTCCCAGCACAGGAAATAGAGGCAGAACTATCTTGGTTTATGAATCCAGTTCCAGGCCAACCAGGGTTACATATAGTGAGACCTTATCACAAACAAACAAAATATCGGTAGCTTGAAGATGCCACCCATCTGGATTATTAAAAAAAAAAATTGAGAGGAGCTGGAGCTGTAACTGGGTAAAGTGCCTGCCCCGCGCCCAAGCCCTAAGTTCTATCCCTAGCACAGCAGAAACTGGGTGTAGTGCATGCCTGTGGTCCAAGCACTTGAGAGGTTGAGGCAGGAGGATCAGAAGTTCAAGGCCATCCTTAGCCACATAGTAAGCTAGAAGCCAAACAGGGATACCTGAGACCCTGCCTGAAAATTAAAATTGAGAAATGAAGTAAAAGACAAAGCAAAAATCACCCACAATCATACCAGTTTTACCAGTCGTGTGTGTGTTGTGTTGTGTGTTGTGTGTGTGTGTGTGTGTGTGAGAGAGAGAGAGAGAGAGAGAGAGAGAGAGAGAGAATTTAGATGGTTATGAGAAATTTACATTCTGTTAAATTTGCTTCATTTTAATTGTTACTAACGATTGTTTGACGGAAGACTTTAGTGGTCCTGGAATAGTCCCCACTGGGTGAACATGCGGTGGGCCCCTGTACAAGCTGAGGGGGATCTGTCCTCAGGACCTGTGTAAACTGTTTTGTTTTTCTAAACCTGTACACTTGTGATGCTTTAATTTATAAACTGGGTATCGCAAGAAATTAAGAAATAATAAATCAGCAATTAGAACAATGTACTGTAGTGAAAGCTATTTAAAACTTATGAAGTGATTACTCTGGAATTTTTCCGTTTCGTGTTTTTTGGTGTCCGCAGTTGACCACTGATAACTGTAACTACAGGAAGTGGAATTGCAGATAAGGGGGCTAGTGTACCAGAGAAGAGTCAGAAACTTCAGGTCATTTTCACTTTTATGATAAAAAAAATAGCAAAAAAACTGTGCAGCATATATATATATACATGTATATACATGTACATATGTATATATATTATACACATACATTTTATACATATGATGTATACACAAGTACAGATTATTATACACACACACACACACACACACACACATTGTTTTTTTCCTTACATCAAATCCTATGATGTAGCATTTCTGGATCAAAAGGTGTGGAGTCTTTTTCATAGCTTTTGGGTTTTCCTCCCTGTTTTGGGCACTATATATATAGCTTGTTCCCACTGTACCTGACGCCCTGGGTCTTCCAGCCCTCCTTCACAGTGGACATTGTTTGGAGACTTTACTAGTCTGAGACTACTCCTGTCTTCCCAGTTGCTGTCTGAGGACAAAGGGTGTGTGCAATTTAAATCCTCATCCCTGAAGTCAAGGGAGTGCAAGTAGTGCTGGACACAGGGTGGAAGGTACTAGTTGAAGATGCTCCCCTTGCCCTCCTGAACCAGGCCCAACCCAGGCTTGTGAGTGTGTAAAGTCACTATCTCAAAAACGCACTGTCCAGATATTGCACCAGAGTGGATGGAATCTAGGTATCTACATTTTTAGTTTACAGCTATGATGGCTAATTGTGAACTTGACAGTCACCTGGAGATGAGCCTCTGAGCATGCCTGTGGGGAAATTCACTTGGTTTTGTTAATGAGGTGGGAAGACAAGACCACTGTGAGTGGCGCCATCCCCTGGGCTATGTGAGCCCGAGCAGCAGCAGACATTCACCACTTTCTGCTTCCTGATTGTGGATGAACTCCTGCCACCTTGACTTCATAATAATGAGCTGTGAGCCAGGAACCTCTCCCTTGAGGTTGCTTGGTCAGAGTACTCTTCACAGCAACAGGAAAAGGAACTGAGATAATAGCTGAGCATGGCACAGAGGAGACCAGAAATGGAATACCCAAGCTTAAAGATAACCTTGAAATTTATCACGTCCTTCTGTGGGGCTGGAGCTCTGCCACTGAGGCACACACCCCTGATTGAGATTCCTGTGAGCAAGAGAATTCACAGCTGCTGGAAGGGATGTGAAGAGAACTCCTCTGTCCAGTGGGTATGTGTTTTAGGCTATGACAGATAGCCAGGCATCAAAGAAGAAAGGGGACCTCATAGTCTTCTAGACTCCCACCTGGCTAAGAATTTCCCCAGATCTCATGGCAAGTTGACCTGTGAAGCTCTGTCGCCTTGAGCTGAGTTCTCTTGTGTAGACTGTTGGTTCCAAGGACTGGCCTCCATGGAGCAGAACCACGCCTTTGAGGCCCTGGGTTCAGCTGAGCTTCCAGAATTTCAAGAATCAGTGCAGTAGACCGCACAATCTAGGACATGTTCTGCTGTAGCCTGGATGGATGAAAGGCACTTCTCTTCTGTCCTCCTAGGAGATGCCTGGGCTTCCTCTCTTCACTTCCCCTTGGTCAGACAACCCAGACCCCTCCCTGGGGTGGTCTACCCAACCCTATCCCCTGATTGCACCTCAGCAGTCCCTTGGTGGCACTGGGCAAGATCCTGTTAGATCTCCATCTTGTTCTTATACTTTCCAGAATGACCTGCCTCCTTCAGTCGTAGCTCGTACACATGCTTTTCTGGCCCGCTCCGTTTCTTTCACTCCTCAAGACCCAAGACATCCAGCTCTAAGAACAACACATTGTTTCCTCTGAACTTGAATATTGCATGATCCTCACCACCTCCCCCTTGGTACCTGTGGTACTCTACAACTGTGTCTGGTAGACCCTGAGAGACAGCTTCTGGGCGCTCTGGCCCCACTTTGAAAACCCCATGAAGACAGAGGTAGTACAGACCTTTGTAGTAGGCCCAATCAGAGAGGTAAACAAAGGCAGGCCCTATAGCATCCCTGTAATGGCAAATTGAGAAGTCCCTGTGGGGGGTCATCCAGGCCACAGTCAGGATGGCTGTCTTCAGAGCGGCAGCCACAGGCCCTGCCCAGGTGGAAGGCCCCTGTCCGGTCACTTGAAGATCATGTGATCTCCAAGAGTGACTTATCTGAGGATAAGCTTTTCAGCAGAGAGTGCACGTCTTCCACCTCGAGTAGCATAAAGCTCAACCCTGAGGCGATGACACTGATAGTGGTGTGTGCCCGTCCAGATGTGGGCAAACAGTCAGATCCTCCCAGGGATTATGCCTGGACCCAAAATTTGGGGACTTGAAGAGCTGTGTTGGGTCCCACAGGGTGCTGTTGTATCATAATACACTGAGAACCATGCAGAAATCCTGGAGGGCAGGCTCTCGTAACCCCTACCCCTCAGTGTAGATGCTTCCAGGGGTCATGTCTCCTCCTGCTCCTGGGAACTTAGCTATCACTTTTGAACTCAAAGCTAATGTACATGTACCCCCACACTGAGGTATCCCTAGGATGGTATGTTGTTTTTCAACCCACAGACACTCTGGGTTTCTGGATCGATATTCAACCTTCCTCAGCAACATCCTGTTTCCTCATCTTAGTCCATCTTGGCCATAGCTTAGGCTCTGCCCTTTACTCTGTCCCCCATGGCAGCTCCTCCCATCAGACATGTCTTCCCCTCAGTCTCTCTCTCCCCATCAGTCCACCTCCTCCTGGCTTCTGTCCTTCCCCTCACAGTCACCAGCTAGACAGACACTTGTCAATTTTCCTTGAAATGACATGGGCCTTCTTGGCGTGACCCGCAGCCTGGCCTGCACATGGTCCCACTGGCAAGAACTCACCTCCAGCATGAGTCTGCTCCCTCTGCATTCATCCCGATGACCATTGGATTATGTCACTTGTCATGTTGGATGATTTTTGTTTTGTTTTTATAGGATGAGAACATTGCTTATTCAAGGTTGTAGCCCCAGAGGCAAACACAGTAGATTTCCCTCAGATGTCTATTTGGCTGAGCAAACATATTCAGAGTGAGCCTGACTTTTCTGGTTGGGGCGTTTTGCTCCGTGTGCTATGAGTCCACTCAAGCCAGTCTCAAGCCAGGCTGCTGTGGCCTTGGTGCTGGCTTTTGGGAGCTCCTGTTTTGAGCAGTTGTTTGACATGTGTTTATCAAGAAGCTTGCTGTAGGCAAGACCCGTGCCTCGTGGTCAGCCACCCATGGCCATCCCCTAGCTCTCCACTGACTGTTCCCCTCTCAGGAAAGAGAACAAGGTCCCCGTGCCTCTTTTCCAGGTGCTTCTTGAGGCCATGCTCACATTCATGGCCTCCGACAGCGAGGAAAGAGTGTGTCGATGAGCGGGACGTCCCTGATGTCAGCTGAGAGCCCCACATCTCGCTCCTGCCAGGAGGGCAGGCCAGGCCCGGAGGACGGAGAGAAACACTGCCCAGTGGGTAGGTCCACTGCCAGTCATTGGCCTTAAAGCAGGGACATGAGGTTCCTGTGTCTTTTTTTCTCTTTAAGATTTATTTTTATTTTTAATCATGTGTATTAATGTATGTCTGTGTGGAAGTATATGCATGAGCTCAGCTGCCCACAGAGGCCAGAAGGGGTGTCAGATCCCCTGGAGCCACAGTAATAGGCACTTGTGAGCTGTCTGATGTGAGTACTAGCAACTGGACTCAGGTCTTCTACAAAAGCAGTAGGTATTCTTAACTGCTGAGCCATCCTCCCCCCCACCCCCCCCCCCCCCCCCCCCCCCCCCCCCCCCCCCCCCCGTGTCTTATGGTTTGCTGAGGTTGGATCTGAGATGTCTCCCTAAGACCTGTGTGCTGAAGCTTGGTCCCTGGTGTACGATGGTTGGGAAGTAGTAGAACCTTTAAGGAATGGAAGCTTGTGGATGGTGGGTCTTAAATGTGGGGCCCCAGCCTCCTCCTGTCTGTGTCCTGACTGTGAGGTGAGCAGCTTGCACTTCTACATGGTTTTGGCCACAATATGGTTACCACAGGCTCAAAGCAACAGGGCTAATAATACATCACACACCGAGACTGCTAAAGCATTTCTTTTATAAATTGAATTATCTCAGGTGTTTCTTATAGAGAGAGAAAGCTGACTAACTCATGGATTCTTCCACTCAGGAGGAGCAAATAAGCATGAGAACTGGCCAAAGTGGTGCCCACTGGGTATGACACATCTTCCACCTGTAAGGGCTCTGTAGCAGAGTGCACATGTACAGTATGCTGTGTGCTGGCTGGTGTCCCCCTTCAGTTCCACTCCTCACCTACCTTTCACATGCAGGCTGCCGTCTTCAGGTACCATGAGTTTTGGTGCTTGAGACAAGCCAAAGACACAGAAGCAGTAAGATGATAGGAGGAAAAGCCACCGGAAGGAAAGGAGTCAGGTAGGTAGCCAGACAGGGTAACCATGAGCTGAGTGGGCCTGAGTCAGGCTTGACTTTGTGTTGGGAGAGATGGTTGCTCTGAGACCTGCACTGCTGCAGGTAGAGTCAACTGTTCACCCGGCCATCGCCCTCCTAGTCAGCAAACCTGCAAACCAGCAAACTGCATCTAAAGTTGCCTGAATCTCATTCCTTCTTATTCCTTGTAGTAATTTAAAACCTTTCCATGCCCAGAGGGCTTTCTCCTCCAGCCATGCTTAATCCCTAACCTTGAAATTCCAGCCCCTTTCTCCTGGTTCTCACCAAGCAGCTTGCTGAGCCTCAGGGTTCTCACGGTTCAAGGTCACTACCTGCCTGTTTTCCATAGTTTCTTATTGGGTATTTGTGCCCTTTAGTTGTTTCATTTCCTGTCTAGATTTGCTTATTCTTGGTCGCAAGTAAACAGCGAGGTTGAAGCTTTCCCCGCAGAGCACTGGTACTTAAACACTAAGGAAAATCCTCTCCATGCTGATTCTTCTAGTCAACCAAAATGTCCCATCTCTGTTTCCCATCTCCTACCCAGCCTGTCTCTTCGCAGACCAACGTGGCCATGTTGCTTATCGGCCTTACTTGCTGTTCTGGGAAGGGTAGGGTCTTGTCCGAGCCCTCCTGTTGCTAAGCAGGCTAGCTCTAAACTTCTGCCACCCCTGACCTCCTAAGCCTTTGTGTGTCCCTGGACCTAAAGGCACTCACGCTTCTCCACAGTTCTTCCAAAAGCCCCGCAGGATGTCAGCAGCTCTCCGTGGGGGCCTCTGTGGCCCTCACTGTGTGGTTTCCCACAGAGGAGCCAGGACAGCGAGGAAGACTGTGAGGAGGACCCAGACCGCTACGCCTGCAGTGGGGTTCCTGGGCGGCCGCCGGGCCTGGAGGAAGAGCTGACCCTCAAGTATGGGGCGAAGCATGTGATCATGCTGTTTGTGCCGGTCACGCTGTGCATGGTTGTGGTGGTGGCCACCATCAAGTCTGTGCGGTTCTACACAGAGAAGAACGGGCAGCTGTGAGTTGGGGACCTGGTTGACATTGGGGAGGTTGGGGAAGGGGTTGGTTTGAGGGGGTCATGGCCTGTCTCAGCTGCTTTGCTTGTAGCTCTGTCCTGGTGGCCATGGAGAGCAGTGACAGACTCTGGGTCCATGTCCTGACCCACTGCCTCCGGTTGCGTGACTTGTCTGGGCACATACCTGATCTGTGCGCCACCATGTCTGCATTTGTTTCATGGGTTCAATTATGGGGCTCCCTGGAGAGTTGAGTGGGCTAATACACATGAAAGGCCACACAGTGCCCATCAAAGGCTGAGTGGGCTCTCACTACGGCAGTTCTTGTACCATAGCACTGAGCTCTGTGTACTCAGTACTCATAGCACTGTGTACCCAGTACCTGGTCTCAAACACCATGTGACCCCAGGTGAGTCATGTCCTGTCTGGGTCTCAGTTCCCTTAGATATGAGATAACAGGGTTGGACCAGATGATTTCTTAGCACACTTCCAGGGGATGAGGAAGACTTATCAAGCCTCTTTATTACTTTAATAAATACAGAGAACGAGAGCTTCCCTAGCCCCAGCCCTCTCTCCTCTCTGAGCACATTCTCAGTATCTTTGCCTTTAGAGACGTACTGTTCAGTTTGGATTTGGACCGTTTTTTATTTTTCTATAATAGAGGAGGTGGAAAATTCCCACCCCCAGGAAGCTTGTAGCCTGTTGGGGACTCAGAGTGGCATGGCATGACTTGAGATGACAGGGCCAGCATAGCGCTGGCAGTCTGATCTGGGAAGGCCAAGGTGTCTGTGAGCGATGCTTCTGGGAGTTGGGGGGAGTACCTGTGGCTGCAGTTGGGGGAGCAGAGAAGTGAGAGTCTTAGGCTGCAGAAAAGTCGATGGAGAGTGTTGTCCCGGTTCTCTAGAGGAATAGAACCAATGAGAGTGTGTCTTATGAAAAAGGATATATTAGATTGCTTACACAGCAAAGGCCAGGTAGTCCAGCAAATGACTGCGCATTGAAGAGGCCCAGAGCCCCATAACTGCTCAGTCCGTGAGGTTGGATGCCTCAGCAGTTCCAATCTTGTGAATGCCTGGAAGACTCCTAGAAAGCTGCTGGTCTTTCATCCACATTGAAAAGGTAAGATTCTGCTATCAGAGAAGGGTGGCAGCAGCAGCAGCAGCAACAGGATAGATGCACTCGCTGGCAAGGAGCAACCAGGTGGGCAGGGCAAGCAGTGCTGCTTCCCTCCAACCTCTCTCTACCTGGGCTGCCAATGGGAGGAGCTGCCCAGCCCAGAGAGGTTTGCCCTTCCCAGGACCCCCTCTCAGAGCCATTCAGAGGCATGCCCTGAGTTGATTCCAGATCCACTCACTTAACAGTCACAAGAGTCACGTGGAGAAACCGGAACTAGGGTAGAGACAAGAGGAAAGGGCCTGGCGAGGGAGAGTCACAAGTGGGCGTCACTTGGAGGAGCGAGGGTCTCCGTGAGGCACAGTCTGTCCGTTCCGCCAGGATGGTTCCAGGTGTCAGAGCACTACTGCCAAGAGGCAGAGAGGCCACGCACACAGATAGCGCTGGCCCCGCCAGAGAGCCCAGCCAGTGCCGCTGTTCTAGCAGAGCAGGGTGGGGTTTCTAGGAGCTCCATGGTCAGCCTGGAGATCACTGAGATGGGCGTATCCAGGGCAGCGGGCACTGATGCTCTCCTGGTGATCTCTTCAGCATCTACACGCCCTTCACCGAGGACACGCCATCAGTGGGCCAGCGCCTCCTCAACTCTGTGCTGAACACCCTCATCATGATCAGCGTCATTGTGGTCATGACCATCTTCCTAGTGGTTCTCTACAAGTACCGATGCTACAAGGTGAGGCCCGTGGCTCTCTGCCCCCCCTCTGCCCCCTCTACCTCACCCCTGCCACCATGTGGCTGGAGCGACTACTGAGTGGCAACTTTCTAAAAGCCTATCCTGGCTCCTTTTCTCTACAGAATCGGGTTGTCTTTTCGTGCTCTCTGGCTCTGTGGGAAGATGACCTGATGCTCAATTTTAAACTGCATGCGGCCCCTCCCACTGTTTTCTGAGCTCCTCACCACAGTATTTCTGACACACTCTCCTGTTCTGAAGTTAATTTTATTTCTTCTGCTGTTCCGTTTTAGTCTCCCGATCCCCAAGACTTTCTCTCCAGGCTTACTTTCATCTTCCCATTTCCCTTTAGGAAGGGATGCTCATGTGCTGTGTTAAGGTCTCCTGGCCCTGGGATGCCTTTGCATTGGCTGCTCCTGTAGACCTTGAGCTTCCCTGTGGAGTACTGGAAGAGTCACATCTTGTGTGACCTTAGATATAAACAACATCACCCCCAGAGATATCATACCCCCCACCCCTAGCTTGCCAAATGAGGATTGAATTCCAGACCTTGCACACGCTGGTCAAATGCTGTACACTGAGTTGTACCCTCAACCCTTTTGTGTTGGAAGCGGGGCGTGTACCTGCCATGGTCAAGAGTCAGCTGCCTCCTCATGCCATGTGGGTTCCAGGGACTAAACTCAGGTGGTCATGCTTGGCAGTGAGCACTCTCTCCCTCTGCGCCATCTCTCCAGCCCACTTTCTGTAATTTTTGTAGACAAGTTCTTGCTAAGTTGACCAGGCAATCCTCCTGTCTCAGGTTCATGGGTAAAACTGGCATTTCAGACCTGTGCTACTAGGCCAAACTGTGCCTTTGTTAGACACTGGTTTTAGGTTGCAGGCTTTGAAATCTGAAAGGAAGTTGAGCTAGTCATTACCCATTCAAAGCTGCTACCTCCGGCACAGTGCAATCCTCTAGTGTTCTGGTAGCTGAGTTTGTGAAGCAGGAGGAGAAGAAGAGGCCATGGTGCAGGGAGGGAGCCGGCCATGGCTCAGCTGGGTGACTTGGAGTTGAACCATGGGAGGGGCTATCAGAAAATGTTCCTGATAAACTCATCAGTAATTGCCAGTGTAAACAAGGCAGGGCTTCCATGAGGGAAGGGGTGGGAGGAATTTGGGGGAGGGCTGCTTGTTTGGACATACAGAAAGTATGACAACAAGCTAGAAAAAAAATAGCATAGGGAGTGACCCTGCTGTGGTCACTATGTGTCACATGGCCAGTCCCATAGAAGTGACTTGGCCATCTGTTCAGTCAGGGTCACTGGGGAGTTCTGAGATGATACATGGCGCAGACAAGCAAGTAGTAGTTGGGTGAAGACCGTGAGTAGACTCCTGAGGCTACTCCCTCCCCTCCTTTAAGGCTAGCTATGCAGCCCAGCTGTGGCCCTTCCCCCAGGTAGACTGGGTCTCTGAAGACCCAATGGGCTGAGCTGGTGACCAAGGTTAGTCCTTCGGAGTGGGCTGCCAGGAAGCGGCACCATCGATGACATACCCCCGGTGGCTGAGTCCTGTCCTCAACCCCTCCACACTCAGCCAGGAGAGAGGGACAGTTCTTTTGAGGATTTCCAGAACTCCATAGTGGGAAAGGACTTCCCTCTGTCAAGCCCCTCTGGAGGCTTACCCTGGTCTGGGTCTAACATCAGTCTGAGCGGCAGCCAGTGAGTCCCCCAACTCTTTGTCCGGTTGGCCTTCATCCTGCCTTCTAACTATTGCCTGTTTTTGTGATGTCTTTCGGTGGGGACTTTGCAGGCTCTTCAGAGAGGTAGGGTGGTGTCTGCAAGTTCAGACTGCCAGCATGTTCTTTGCACATGACAGGTATGCAGAGGTGTGTCAGTACAGGCCTGGATTAGTAGACCCTTAGGACTCTTGTAGGTGGCCAGGGAGAACTCCCAGAGGGCCCTGGGCCTCCTGTCCTGAAATAGGCACAAAGTAGTCTAATTGAGAAGGATGTCCAGGCTCCACTCCATGTTTTTGGAGATACTGTACAAATATGTTTCCAGGCTCAGCATTAGAACCTGTGCCTTGGCAGCCCTAATGAGCTTGGCTTGGCTGCTTATCATCCATAAAACAATTTTTAAAAGCCAAATTAATATTAAAAGGCATAAAAAGATTTATTCAATGTGGCCACACTGGGAAGAGGGACAAAGAGATCCAGTGACCCCACCCCAAACACCATTGACCACCCCTCCATACAAGTCCATCTTCCAGGTCCTAATATGAGGGTAGGGTTTAAATAGAAGGTAGGAGATATTCTTAACTAAGCAGTCCTGGTCAAGGTCTGGTCCTACCCATCATTGTCCGGCTTTACCTTCTTCCTGACATACTGTCAGAAGTGGGTATGTGTGTGAAATCTCTTTCCTGGAGGCCAGTTCCTCTGGCTGGTATTGGGCTTTAGTGTTTTCTTCCTGTGGAAAGCATGGAATTCCTAGGGAAATTCTAATTCCTTGGGGTCCATCATTTTAATCCTTTGGAAGCGAAAGGGAAGGACAGTTGGAAGTATCTTTGGGTGTCTTTACTGCTGGGGGTTCTAACGAACCTCGTGTTTTCATTGTCCAGTTCATCCACGGCTGGCTGATCATGTCCTCCCTGATGCTTCTGTTCTTGTTCACCTATATCTACCTCGGGTGAGTGCTGACTGCGAGCAGCCCCTCCCCGCGCACAGCTGGGTAAGACGGGCGTGGGCAGGGAAAGGTGGTCACTGAGTTCCTCCGTGCCGGTTGCTCCAGGAGCCAGGCCTCCAGGCTTCAACACGCGAGTGGTCTCTGTGGTGATCACAGGTTTCTTTCTGTCTCCTGATTTAAAATGGACAAAGGAAGCTGCCATGGTAAAGGCTGTCTTGGAGCACTCAGCAGGTGGAGACCCCTTAAAGTTGCATTCCACTTTGGGGATGCTAAGCCTGGGGACTTCCTAGTTTATCTGCTCTCTTGCCCTCTGATTTTGGATATCAGTCTGACCCAGGGACTCAGAGAAAAACACTTTTTCAAGGACCCCATCCTTGCAAGAGTTTTCCATGTAGGTCTATCACGTGGTTATGTGACTAATGCACTGCCTATTGATTCACTCCCCACCATATTCCAGAAAATACTGAGTGGTTAGTTGTGGGGTCCATGGAAATGGAGGATGGGAATGTAGTAAATAAAACTCAGGTTGGGACTTGATGGCTTAAGAGCAAAGGGTGTCAAACAACTCAGGGTGTGAAGCCCCCGGCCCCCCCACTGAACATCCCATCCCATGTTCTACCTTGGGCCTGCAGGGAAGTACTTAAGACCTACAATGTAGCCATGGACTACCCCACGCTCTTCCTGGCCGTCTGGAACTTCGGGGCAGTGGGCATGGTGTGCATCCACTGGAAGGGGCCACTGGTGCTCCAGCAGGCCTACCTCATCGTGATCAGCGCTCTCATGGCCCTGGTGTTCATCAAGTACCTGCCAGAGTGGTCTGCCTGGGTCATCCTGGGTGCCATCTCTGTGTACGGTAGGTAGAGTGGGCCTGGTGGGAGCAGGGTGGGTGTGTGTGAATCCACCTCTCTGATGGAGTGGCGTCTTAATTACTCTTGCATTGCTCTGACTAAAATAATCAACAGAAATGATGTAAGAGAAGATGGATTTATTTTGGCTTACAGTTTTAGAGGCTGTCAGTCCATCATAGGAGGGAAAGCAAGGGGGACGGACTCAGAAGAACATGTGACAGAGGCTCCCACATCAAGGTGGATCAGGAAACAGAGGGAGTACCAGAGCCGGGAGCTGGGTCTAACCTCAAAAGGCTACTCCTAGTGATCTGCATCTCTTAACTAGCCCCCACCCTAAAGATTCCCCACCCTCCTAAGACAGTGGTGCCGGTTAGGGATCCAGCATTCAAAACATGAGCCTCTAGGGAACAACTCATGTGCACATTTCTCAGGAGGGAAAGCTCACCCCTGTCCTGAGAAGGCCTTCCCACAGGCTGTCCTTTGTGATGCTTGAAACGCAGACCCCACAGTGACCACTGCTACTGCCAGTGTGCTCACCAAGCAGGGGTGTGCACAAGCGAGCTGCTGGCTGATTCCTCAGGACAAGCCTGAGTGCACTGTGTGTGCTGCCTATTGCTGGCCCTTACTGCCAGCTGTTGTTTAGCATTAGTGCCACGGTCAGTGCCACGACTCCCATTTTAAGGGTGAAACATTTGAACCTCAGAGGTAAGACTTCCAAGCCTGTCCTCTGGGGCTCGGCACCTTATTCGTCCTGCTTTGCAGTTACTTACTTTGGATCCAGCCAGTGCAAACTCTAGAGTGGTGGGCTTGGTCCACCGATCCAGCCCAGTGGCCAAGTGTGCCTTGGAGCTCACTTAGGTTCCCTGTGATGGAGGGGTGGCTCCTCTCTGTGCTGCTTGGATTATAAAGATCTTCTTTAATATGACAAGAATGTCTCTGTTTTCCCAGATCTCGTGGCTGTGCTGTGCCCCAAAGGGCCACTGAGAATGTTGGTGGAAACTGCCCAGGAGAGAAATGAGCCCATATTTCCTGCCTTGATATACTCATGTGAGTGGTTCCATGCCTCTGCCAGACCATGGGGGTCAGCGGGTGGCCTTTTGTGGAGACAAGGTAGTTGGCCCTGGCTTTGAGAGACAGGATATATACTCTATCTCGACCAAAGATGAGGATCAAGTCACGATAATATGCTACAAGGGTCGCCACCTGCAGGAGGATTCTGCCTCCGGAGACCATGGTGGGCTGGATATGCCCAGGAAGGTTGTGAAATCGGAGTTGGAAGGGGGATGCTAGAGGGGTGCGGACAGTCCTGTGGCTGTATTCAGTCCACCATCTGACAGGCGTCACTGGGTCACATCCTCATGAACCTGTTGCTTTTAGAACCTTGCAACTACCACTCAGCCCTGTGGGCCTTGGAGGTCAGGGTCCCCTGTTTCTCTCTGGGGTTCCCGGACAGCCGCTTGGCAGTGGAAGTTGGTAATCTCTAAAGGGAAGGCACAGGAATTGCCCCGGCCTTGGGGTCATCTCGGAGGGATGTGGGTTTAAGTACATACTTAACAGATGTCACCCTTTTTATCAAGTCCCCATTTTCTGGTGTGCTCTGTGTGTGGCATAGAGTCTGGCAGGAAGCAACATCATGTGAGCCGGGGCTCATGTCCTCCCTGTGGTGCCAGTGGCCACTACCTGTTGACAGTGGCTTTATCTAGGTATAGAGTCTGTGATTCCAGGTACCCAGAAAACCATCTGCAGAGCTGCGTGATCATAATGAATGAGAAATCAAGCTTAGAATGGACAGTTGCCAGCTGCGTGCCCCTTGGCTTGAAAGAACATCCAGGGATGTTCTAAGGATGAGGGCAGATGGTTTTAGTCAGCTTGAGGCTGGGCATTTCCTTGTGTGCAAAGGAGGTTCCTTGTCCATGGAGAGGTAATTCTTGGGTGGAGGTAAACTAAGGAAGTAGACAAATGTAAGTCAGGAGGTAGCAGGTGCTCTGTTGAAGACTAGGGGAGGGCAAGGGGCCAAGGACTTCAGAGCCATGGGGAACAGAGACCTTACTTAGGTAGGGGTTAGCACTAGGTAGAAATCCGGAGGTCAGCACTTGGGCTAAGAGGGACAGCAGCAGGTACAAAGACCCTGAGGTGGGCCTGGGCTGGCTGTGCTCAGGGAGCACTCAGAGACTAGTGTGGCTAGAGCAGATAGGAAGAGAGAAAGGTTGGGAAGGGAAGGTTCTGACAGTGTGAGCCCTGAAGACCACAATCACACATTGGCCTTTCTTCCTGAAAGAGAGGTAAGCCCTGAAAAATTTGGGCCAACGTTTTAACAGGATCACACTGCTTGCTAGGTGGAGGGCAAAATATGTGAGAATAGTAGCATAATCCAGAGGCAGTTTGAAGGGCCAGAAACAACCCATAAAATGGGAGAGGAGTTTGTATAGGGGACCAGTAGACTGCGAGGTGAAGTGAATTCTGGGGCATTTTGCAAACAGGACTTGTCAGGGTTGTAAGACAGAGTCAAGGTTAATGGCAGTGCTTTGTGCCTGAGCAAGGAAGAGCCACTGCATTTTGAAGAGAAGAGGCAGGCTGGTGGAACAGGTTGGGAGGAGGTGTTGAACCTGGGCTTTGGGCTGTGTGGAGTGTGGCAATCTCACGGGGGAATTGGAAACATGGAGTAATAAACTCCAAAGAGCGTCTAAGTTGGAGAGAGAAACAGTTCAGTGAGTACCATGTGGTCCAGCAGTTTCCATTGTGCCCACGTACCCAAGAGGATCGGGAGCAGAGACTCAAGCAAGCATTTGCACATTGTGTCCATACCAGTGTCAGCCATAGTGGTTCAGAGTGAGAAGTATCCAAGTGTCCACCAATGGATGTCTGGATGACCATACAATGGAATATTATTTCCTCTTACAAAAGAACAAAGTTCTGGCCTAGATGGCGATGTGGATGAGCCTCGAGGACACTGGGATAAGCGAACTGTAACAGTAACAAAAGGACAGACACGGTGTGCCTTCACAGGTGTTAAGGAGGCAAAATTACAGACATGACATAGAGTGCGTGCGGGGGCTGTTTAGTGGGTGCAGAGTTTCCATCTTGTCAGATGAAAAGGGCTGGGATTTGTTTCATGCATCTGAACACAGGGTGCCACTGAACTGCAGACACTGCATTTTAAAATATTTACTCTGTGTGTGCATATGCATCTGTATGAGCATATGAACATGTGATACACCCCATGCACAAGGCCAGAAGGAAGCGCTCAGAGCGAGAGTCAGGGGCATTTATAAGACCACTAGCTTGTTAACAGGTGCTAGGGTGTGGCCTCTGCTTCTCATGAGTGTGCCACAGGTGCGCTTAACTACTGAACCAGCTCTTCAGCCTAAATTTTGAGTGTTTGGCAGGCATGCAGTGCCGACAGTGGCCAGAAGAGGGCACTGGATTCCCCCTGGAACTGAAGTTACAGACACTCGTGGACCACCATGTGGGTACTGGGAAGTGAACCCAGGACCTCTGCAAGAGCAACTCCTTTTTTTTAACCATTGGGCTGTCTCACCAATCCCTCTTCTTTTTTTTTTTTTTTTTAAATTAAGTTCTAGCTCAGATGGCAAGAATCATGACAGAGAAACTTTAAGGTTCCTTCCACCTAGGCGGTGGAGGCACACGCCTTTAATCCCAGCACTCAGGAGGCGGAAGCAGGTGGATCTCTGTGAGTTCGAGGCCAGCCTGGTCTACAGAGCGAGTTCCAGGACAGCCAGAGTTACTGTAGAGAAACGCTATCTTGGAAGAAAAGAGAAGGTTTCTTCCTGTTTGACAGTTTCTTTCGGTTGGGGGAGAGCAGCTGAAATTGTAACCAAAGGTGGCGGTGTTCCTTCAGAAAAATCTCAAGGAAGAGTTTTGCAAGCAACTGTAACAGCTGTGGGATCAGGCTCTAAAGGGGTTCAACCAGTCAGTGTGAAAGCAGGAGGCAAGTTCACCCCAGAACATGGAGACACCAAAGCAGTTCTGGGTGACAAGGGTTATTTCTTATCTGGAAAATGAGCGGATGGAAATCACTATTGAAATGGTGTCACAAGAAGCCGCTCATTCCAGTGATGTTCTGAGTATTTAATCATGTGAATAATTTCCATGCCTCCCTTTTTGTAATAAACTGAAACCTAAAAATAAAATAAAAGACAGTTTTTAAAAAGATGCAGATCACCAAGCTGTTCACTGATCATCATTATATTGCCATTATTATTTGAGAGGGCAAAAAAAATGTGTAATGTTGATCCCCACCCAGCCAGTGAGCCTGAACTGCCCACACAGCCTCTATCGGCCGCCAAGTACGAGCACCCTGCAGCGGGGGAGGGCTGTGCAGGCATTCTGGGGACACAGACCGGCTCCACTTCCGCTGAATCGGGGCAGCTACTGTGACTACCACCTGAGGAGTGCCTCTTTCCTCTTTCTGTAGCTGCCATGGTGTGGACAGTGGGCATGGCGAAGCTGGACCCCTCCTCTCAAGGGGCACTGCAGCTTCCCTATGACCCAGAGATGGGTGAGTATAGGGTTCACAGCCTTGTCTCAGGGGAGCCTCTTCTGCACCCTGCTTGGTCTGGCCTCTCTGTGGGTTAAGGTTCAGAATGGCAGAGAGTCACACTATGTGATAGCCAGACTTAGACACCTGCACTAGGTGTCTGTCCATCTTGTGGCTCAGTTACCCCGTTTTTGTTGACGTTGCTGGTGGGTGGTGGTGGGGAGCCT
Organism: Cricetomys ansorgei; assembly: GCA_026225945.1. Taxonomy (NCBI): domain Eukaryota; kingdom Metazoa; phylum Chordata; class Mammalia; order Rodentia; family Nesomyidae; genus Cricetomys; species Cricetomys ansorgei. Next base: position 9,733,834 of record JAMJFZ010000094.1, read on the forward strand.
TGACGTGGGAGGGTACCGGGGAATCTTCTGAATTTTTGAACCTCTGACTAGCCTTTGTCTCTCCCTGCCCCTCCTCATGGTGATATGATGATGATGGTCCTATCCTGGATGCTCAGAAGAAGACTCCTATGACGGTTTTGGGGAACCATCATACCCTGAAGCCTTTGAAGCACCCCTTCCTAGCTATCCAGGAGAAGAACTGGAAGAAGAGGAGGAAAGTAAGGTGCCCAAGTTCAGGTGGCCTGCTTTACAGGGCAGCAGGGTGGAGGCCTCTACGAGTCTCCTGTCACCATATTATCCATGTGTTGGAGGGTGCTGACATTAAATTTAAAATACTTGTAGTCAGATTCCATGCTAAACCACACAGAAGCCTGCAGTCCCAGCCGTAAGCGGTTGTCCCTTTCTTTTCTAACCAAGTGACTCACCTAAATTCCAGGCTTCTGCCTAGGCTGCCAGTCACTTAGTCCTTGGTCCCTTCCCCCACCCCATCTTTTCCTAAGAAGTCTCTCTTGTCCCTAGTCTGCGGTTCTGCTGCTGAGGATACTTTCATCTTGTCCCTCGCTGGGTCCCTTGGCTGCTGTCCTGATCCTTCACTTTTTATTTATTTTCGCTGGGGTCTCCTATCAGTAGAATTGGATGGGGACCACTTTCTTTTCTCCATATAGGGGGTGTAAAGCTCGGCTTGGGAGACTTCATCTTCTACAGTGTCCTGGTGGGCAAGGCGGCAGCCACTGGCAATGGGGACTGGAACACCACACTGGCCTGCTTCATCGCCATCCTCATTGTGAGTGGGCTGCGTGCTGGGGGAGGGGGCGCGTCTTCTGGGGTCTTCATGAACTATTTATAGTTGCTGTCTTCCATCTTAGGAGCAAAGGCAGTGAGGGGAGGGACGCCCCAATCCAGAGTGTGGTCATCAAGGCATGCTGCAATCCTGGGAGAGCACCAGGGGAGGGGAGAAGAGTCTTTGATTCGCTGACTATCCTAGTGCTAGGGCCTGGATGAAAGCTTTAGGGCTTTGTACCTGAGTTCCTGAGATTTATGGGAGATGAAATCATTTAAGGCCTTTACCGTGGACATAGCCAGGGAGGAAAGTGAAAGGACCCCTCCCGTTCCACAGATATATGTTCTCCTCTGTGCCAACAGGCCCCATAGACTGCTGCCCCCTGGGCTCTCCAGACCCAGCAGTAGTGCCATCTGGAGGCTCTGATGGCTGGCACTCGTACCCTGCGATGTCATCTTAGAGACTGCTTCCTTTTAGAAGAGTCTCTAAGATGGCTACGACACTGGTGCTGTCCTTGGGTAGAAGCCCTGGTGTCGGTGACAGGGCGTGTCATTAAAGCTGGTGCTCACCCAGTGTTCAGAAGAACTTGTTTCCGCCCACATGTGTGTCAGGCATGGGATTAGCAGACCCCAGGATCTTCCCCTACCATACTGTCTGACTTGGGCTGTTGTCCCAAGAGCAGGGCAGGTTCTGTGGTGCCTTGTCCTCATCCTGGACACCAAGGGCGGAAGTAGGAAAGGCCACCGCCATGCTTGCTTCCAAAGGGATGGATTACATGGCATCTATGGTTTCCATGGTGTCCGCTGCTGAGCACCTCAGTGGGATTTCATTTAGCTTATCTGGGTGTCTCATAACTGCATACTCCCCGGAGAGAGACTCCTACCATCCTGTGACTGCTGTCTCCAGATGGGGAAGACACATGGCCTGGCCAGGACTATGTTCACCCCTTAGCCAACAGATAGATGTCCGACACTGCCCCGTGCATCTTGAGGGGCTGTTGCATATCTCAAAAAGACATGTTGCATGTCTGTCGTAGTCCAGGCTAGACTCAGGGCCTATACCACCCACCACGTAGAGTCACCACTTCCCTCATCTTCATGTCCTGCAGGGTTTGTGTCTGACCCTCCTGCTGCTTGCCGTGTTCAAGAAGGCGCTGCCTGCCCTGCCCATCTCCATCACCTTTGGGCTCATCTTCTACTTCTCTACAGACAATCTGGTGCGTCCTTTCATGGACACCTTGGCCTCCCACCAGCTCTACATCTGACAGGAGACAGGGCGTGGCTCTGAGAGCTATAGGAAGCTTCGCCGGATGCAGGTGTATAGTTTTACACTCTAGTGCCATATATATTTTTAAAAACTCTTCTTCCTTACAAAAAGAAAAAAAAAAGAATAAAAAAGTGTTGTGTTTACTTCGTGACAAGGAAGCAGAAGCTGCTCTTTGGTGCTAACTGTCTTGTCACCAGACTGTGGCTTCCTGCTGGAGCATCTTGGCACTCATGGGACGCTCGGCAAGCGAATCTTCAGGGACGAGGTCACATGTGTGGCGCAGGTTGGGGAGGATTCAGGCCCCATCCAGGTCTGTAATCCTTCAGGATGAACAGAAGGTGCATCAGTGGGGACCAAGGGGCTTGGTCAGGAAGGGCGCTTAGCACCGTCACCCTGACCAGAGGAGAAAAGCCAGTTTGCAGTCATGAATGTTCCCAGTGCTTTGTTCGTAACATCTGTTACTTAGATACCTTTAGAAGCCAAGTCCTGTTCTTTTACAGCAGTGATGCTGGGAAATGACTTAATATTAATAAATAGATGCTCATGTTGGAATGTTGGTGTTTCTCCCTTGGTTAACATTGCTCCCCTCCCTGCATGCTAGGGGCTCTCCAGAGGTCAGGCACACTGCATACCAGAGAGGGAAAGACTTCTCCCATTATAAAGGGAGGGGCTTAACTGCCTTGCCCCTCTGCACTAATTTCCTTAACTGGAAAGTTCCATAACAGGGTATTGGGAGGCTCTGGGACCAAAGCCTCCTGGAACCCCAAAGATCCCTGGCCTCAGCCTTGATAGGTTGCATATGGAGTCAAAAATACTGCAAGAGAGTTGCTAAAATGTTGAGCAGGACCTTAAACAGAGTAGGAGCCAGCAAGCTGAGGGGCCAAGGGACTGCCTGGGTTGAGAGAATTGCTCCTGGTTTCTGCCCTTGGTGAAAGGCAGGCTAGCTCTGCCCTCCCTCTGCGTCAGCCTAGCACAGGTTGCAGGGTCTCAGAAGTGCCTCTGGGTATAGTCACCAGGCCACAGAAGCTGCTGAGCAGGCTGACGCCATTCTTGAATGGCTGAGAACATCAGGTGTGTGCTATCTCTGACCCTTTCTCTCCAGAAGTACCACTGTGGGCCGCTGGGTATTGAGAAGGATGACCTCTGTGTGTGTGCTGTCTGATGGGAGGCTTCTTCTCCCTGAGCTACTCGCTGAGACACAGTAGAAACTCAAGAAGACCAGCAGGGATTTGGCTGGTGACTGATACAGAGCAGAGCCTGGGAGATCAGGGAGGATCTCTGACCGCTGAGGATCCTGAGATAATCCCTAGTGTGAATACTCCTGGGAGCTGAAGGAGAAAAACTGAAAAGCCTATAAATTCATCAGTTATGAAAATGTTTATTTCTACAGTGTAGTTCTGGGGTGAAGCGTCTAAGGAGAAGATTGGATAAATGTTTTGATCTTAACAGCTTGAAAAGATGTCTGTGAAGAACTGGGGGTGGATGACACCGGGGACGGAGGCCAAGTTCAGAGGTAAAGGAAGTAGAGGTGTGTCCTAGCACCACCATGCAAACACACTGACACAAAGGGAGTGGGACTTGGTGGGTCCCTGGCAGTGGCTCCTGGCTGAGACCGAATGTTAAGATTGGGAAAGCACACATCTGTGGGGAAATTGACATGGAAGAAGCATGGGGAAGAAAGCAAAGATCCATGAGTAGATTCCTGATGTCCTCACAGCAGGAGGCCCCTGCACAGGAGTAGGAAAGCACACGTGAAAACAGGAGCTGGAAATAGACTCAGACACCCTGAGGACAGCGAGCAGGTCTGCAAACCCACACCCGACCCGCAGAGCCAGGCAGCTAATATCCTCACTTGTCTCAGAAATAAAACTGCAAGCTTCTAAGGTGGCTTTTTTATGACCTATCAATCCTGTGGCCTCTGCCCACGTCCTCCGGTCAAATCACTCATTTTTTGAAGATTCTCTGCCGTTTTCATACGTAATATACTTTGGTCATATTCTCCCCATGATCCTCTTGCCCCTGCACTCCCCGCAGAGCCCTTCTTCCCACCAAGTCCTCTGACTTTCATGCCTTTTTTTTTTTTTTTTTTTTGCTCTGTTTGTGGTGCACTGCATTTAATTGGAGCTGCACGGGGGAGGTTTATTTACCTGAGCAAGGACAGATACTAGTGGCTACAGGACTGAGGAATATGACCCTTCTGAGCTGCCTGTAACTCCTCGGGGAGGGGTGAGGCCTGGGACATCCTCCCTGTGCACTGTGGACTGGTGATAGGCCTGAAGTCAGTGTGTGCCAGGGCTGCTTTATTTCAGATAAAAGCATGATGCCATGCCTTTTTTCCCTTTTCTCTTTTTTACTTTATATAAATGGTATCATTCTGTAGGGTGTGTGCATGTGTGTATAAGTGTGTGTGTGCACACGCACAATGAATCTTTAGCATCATGTTAGGCAAGCACTGTACCACTGAGCCGCACTCCCAGGCCCAGTGACTTTTCTTGTTATATTTCAGAGACACGTATGTGAACTCTAGTTCTGAGGTTTGAATATTTTTTTTTTCTTTTGAGACAGGGTTTCTCTGTTGTAACTCTGGCTGTCCTGGAACTCGCTCTGTAGACCAGGCTGGCCTTGAACTCACAGAGATCCACCTGCCTCTGCCTCCCGAGTGCTGGGATTAAAGGCGTTCACTGCCATCACCCAGCTTCTAATGTTTGAATTTTTGAATAGCTACTTCATTATAGGAGAGACCACTGTCTATGGGCATCTTGGGCTTTTTGTTTCAGCAATGAGCAGCCCATCACATTTCGTGAATCCAGAGATGTCCTCGAGGCCCCCTGTTGCCTGGGTTTTTCCTGTTGCTCCCTTAGTGCTGTGAGCCTGTTGATCTTCCCAGGAGTGATCTCAGCCCCTCCTCCTGGCTCTGCCAGTGCCAGTAGTGGCCTGCTGGTGGGCTCTCATCTTTTAGGTTTGCAGCTGCAATGGGATAAAGCATCTTCGCATGTGTTCTGGCCACACGTTTGGTCTTCTGCTAGCTCTGCGTTCATATCCTTTGCCCATTTTTCTTTGTCTTTTACTTACCAGTATTCATGTCTCTAGAAGAGTGCTCGCTAGCATTTTGTCACTCGCAGCAACCACAGCACGTTGACATTTCAGGCAATAACAAGCTGAGTATTAGTGATGTCATAGCCATCGCTGTTTGAGTATGTTCTGTGATGTTCGACCAACGAACAAAATCCTGCTAGCATGCTCTTCTAGTTATTTCTTTTTTTACACTCTCTCTCTCTCTCTTTCTCTCTCTGTGTGCTCACACATGCATGCTTGTGCATGCATGTACCATGGCACACATCTGGAAGCTGGAGGACAATATTCAGGAATTGCTTCTTTCCTCCCGCTATATGAGTTCCAGAGATTGAACTCAGACCATCGGGCTTGGCAGCATCTGTCTTTACAGACTGAGTCATCTCACTTGTTCTACCTGTACTTTCTTGTCCACCCTGAAGCCTGACTGTAAATGTTTTGCACATTTCTTGTGGGCTGTAGCTGGTCCTCCTACCCTCCCTGAGGGGGCTTTTGCTGTGCCAAATTAGTTTTAAAATGTGCATTGCTTAATGTATCTTTTGCCTTTGTGTTTTATGTGGCTTTGAATCTTATGCAATCTTTCTACACCTTCAAGGTTTTTCTAAAAGCTAATGTTTTTGTTTTGATGATAAGATTTTTTACATCATGTGAGATTTTTATAATTTATTTAGGAGGGAGCTAACTGGGGTTTTCTGGATCCGTAAGCTGTTGTCCAGTGTATTGCAGAACTCTCCTAACATGCCAAGTTTCCATAAGCAGGTGATGGACTGCTGACTCCTCTGCTCTGTTCCATGGCATTGGCTCTCCCAGACCAGGGCCTGCCAGGTGAATGAAGCCATAGAACTGTGCTGGGGAGAAAATAAAGCTCCAGAGAGCTCCTGAATCTGGGACCTTCAGGCAGGGGGAGATCAATCTAGACCTGTACCCAGCCTCCCCACAAAGATGCAAAGCTTCTCAGTTTCGAAGCGTGGGACGTGGGATCAGCATGCATGTCTACCATGTGAGGAAGTGACCCCGAATGGAGCCCCACACAGTGAGAACATGACTCCCTGCCCCAGTCCTCTCTCTCCTCTGCTCCCACTCACCACCGTGGGGGGAGGATGGTGGGTACACCTGCAAGCTCACCCCTCAGCTGTCACACTGAGGGACGGAAGGGAGCCCTGCCTCCTTCCCCTCCCACTTCTCCATACCTGTGCTTTCCAGTCATCTTTATCCTGACACAAGAAAAGATCTTCCCCAGACTGGCACTTACTGTCATGGTGCCCCTTCTAACATCCTTGCCTGCCTTGAAGCCATCCTTTCAGACAAGACTCAAAACTCCACAAAATCAATTTCTGTTTTTATTTAGAAGTCAACCCTTCCCCACTACTTTCTGGACCATTTTCTACTTTACTCTAAATGTATTTGGGGGGGGGGGTTCTGCTTTTATTTATCTTCTCTGTTGACTCTGTGCCCAGTGTGTCCCACCCACTCACATGACTCCTGCCTGTTTCCTGCCATCCTTGGTTGCTCTTCTTATCGGCAGAATCCTCACGTGCCCAGAGTGTTTAGTTTGTTACCCATGGCCTCAACCTCTGAGCACCATGAAAATCCCACTCGGCTCTGGCCATGGAGCAGAAGTCCGGCGGGTGAGTCCTCCTGAGAAGCTGTTTTCTTGACTTAAAAGAAGAGCACGCTCAACGGTGATCTGCCTTATGCCTCCATATTGTCTTCTTGTGTGGGACCCAGACATGATGTCCGTGAGATGTCACAAGCCTCTTGGTGACCGTGAAGATAAGTGCCACTGGCAAAGTGTCCATGACAGAGATGGAAATTACAGGGAGGTTGGGGACTTGGTGACTTCCTTGAGCATCTACCCTGGCTTCCAACAAACCTTGTTACATTATATATAAAAAACAAACACAAAAATCAAAACCTCGTCTGACTAAACCACTGTAGTGTTTCTAGGACATAAAGTCAAATGCAATGCTGATCTTATTTGCAAATGTCTATGTCAGACATCTCTGCTCTTCTACCTCAGTATCTCCACCTTCCTCCTCCTCCTCAACGCCCCAGATGTGCTTTTCTAGTGTTCAGTACCTCAAAGTGTTTGTCTTAGCAGCTTACCCCGATCTTCTTAGCAAAGAGCTTTAAATATATATATATATATATATATATATATATATATATATATATATATATATATATATATGCATGCAGTAATAATAAGCATCAGCTGGAGAGAACCCATGGACATGCAGCAGAGAAATAAAGGAAAGATCCATGACTTTGTGTTGGTCAGGATTTGGATGTGTCCTCATGAACATGAACTTTGTCTCCTCAATGAGGAACATCCCATGCACCTCAGCATGACAGGGTACCATAGACACATGTTCCCTTTAGGGGTTGGTTCCCAGCATCCCCACTCCTAGTAGCAGATCCTGCCCTCATTTGGCTACAAGGAATAGAGCCATTTAGATGACCTTGTGGAAACAGCTTATCATGCAGCTGATAGACTTTCTGTTTATAACCCCAACTGTCTTTTAAGAAAAATGAGTCCTGTTTGGCTTCTGTTGTCACAGGGTCTGGTTAGGCAGTGGGAGCTGAATGGCTCTTAGAGAATAATACTTAGAGAAGAATCTGACATGGCCTCAATGGAGAAGGAAGACAAGCTGTCTGTGCTAGTTTTATGTCAACTTGACACAAGCTGGAGTCATCTGAAAGGAGGGAACCTCAATGGAGAAAATGCCTCCATAAGATATGGCCATAGGGCATTTTCTTAATTAGTGATTGATGTGGGGGGTGGTCCATACCATTGTGAGTGGTGTCACTCCCGGCTGGTGGTCCTGGGTTCTATAAGGAAGCAGGCTGAACAAGCCATCTGGAGCGAGCCAGTAAGCAATACCCCTCCATGACCTCTGCATCAGCTCCAGCCTCCAGGTTCCTGTCCTGCTTGAGTTCCTGTCCTGACTGCCCTCGGTGATGACTGTTACCTTGAAATGTAAGCTGAAATAAACCTTTCCTCCCCAAGTTGCTTTGGTCATGGTGTTTTATCGTGGCAATGGTAACCTTAACTAGGACACTCTCCTAACCTTGGACCAAACCATCCACCCCGCAGTGGGGAGAAGGGTAAGGAAGTGGTCCTGACCAGCTTTGGTGCTCAGCACACGTCTGTTGGCTCAGTCTGGATATCTGCATCTGTGTTTGGGATTCAGAAGGTTCCCTATTCATCTGCTTTCTTTCCTGAGACCCCCTCTTGTGTTCGTCTCTCATGTGTTCTCTCACAGCTGACCTCTTGCTTCCTCCCGTGTGTTCTTACACCTCTGTCGTCCAGTTTATCTTTTAGCTTTGGAAGTTTTATTTTTTGACAATCCCATTTGAAGGTCACTCCTCAGAACTCTTAATCTTCCTCCCTCCTTTCTCTCAGGTGTTGTTTTTGATGAAGGCAATGTCTTCTCAGACTCACCGTGATCTAATAAATAGTCCATAAAATGTTTTCTATTGGAATCAACTCAGGTTTTTCCAAGGTCTTTTTATTTACTCGTCTTGAGTCCTCCTCCGATTTTGTACCTGTTCTAAAATGGCTGATGCTGTGGCTTGATTTCATTTATTCATGAAAAACTAGAGCCAGTGTCTGGAGTGGCTTCCTCCAGAGCAGAAGTCAGTCTTAGCCAATAAATAAGATTTTCCCCATCATTCCTGCTGGCTGCCTTGATGGGCCTGTTCTGACTTGTCCTCTGTCTCTTCTGGCTATTCTTTGTTTTAATATATATTTATGTTTTACCTGTATGTATGTATTTATACACGTGTGCAATGCCTGCAGAAGCCAGAAAAGGGGGCTCAAACCCCAGGAACTGGAGTTACAGATGTTTGTCAGCTGCTGTGTGGGTGCTGGGAACTGAGCCCAGGTCCTCTGCAAGAGCAGCCAACGTGCTTAACTGCAGAACCATCTCTCCAGCTCTACTTCTGAGTGTTCTTTATGGCAAGCAGGAGCTTGGTACACTCAGTCTTGGTTCAGGTCTGCTGCTGGAGACACCTGCCCAGTTTAACCAAGCCCCCTGTGTTGTTTAACATCGCATTAACTCAAGAAGATGCATTTTCCTAAAGATAGGGAGCTCACCTTCAATCACCTGTTCCTAAAACAGTAAGAAAACACCGGACCGTGGTACCCACAGAGTAAACCTCTATTCTACTACCAGTGGCATGGGCAGATGTCCATTGCATCTCTCTGGGTCTTAGTTTATTATGTTTACAAAATGAAGGGTTTAAGATACATTACAGACCCCCAAACAACAGGTTTCAAGAGTACATACTGCAACCCCAGCTATTTGGGAGGCTGAGGTAGGAGGATCACGGTTCAAGGCCAGCACAGGCAACTTAGTCAGAGGCCCTGGCTTCAGTCTCCAGGGCTGCTTTAAAAACGGGTGGGGGTGGATTTTAGAGGAGTACAAGTAAGCCAAATAGTATTTCAGTGGGTTTAAAAGGTATAGCAGAATGACTCAAATGATTTCCTAATGGCAGCAGAGCATCTACTCTGCCATGGGCCAGGTGCGCTTCACAGGCTAGGGAGTGAGGAGGCCCTAGACACTTGCTGGGCTCTGCCTGCTGTTCATCCCTGGCTATCAGACCTTACCATCCTAGGCCCACATGGGTTGAGGGCAGTACCCAGGCTAGTGCAGGGGAGGGACTCCATGAGCAGTGGACACAGACAGGACCTGGGCAGATCAGTTCTGAACTCGCCATATACCTGGTGTGTTCCAGGCAACATGGATAAAGACCTGGGTCTCACAGCCTTGGGTTTTGGTTTCCATTTACAGAAGTACAATATAGACAGTGAAGGAGAGCTACTTGGACACATGTTTGCTATGCCCAGGTTTGCGTGCTGCAGGGGACCCCAGCCAGCTGCACCACAGGATGGTTTAACATCAGTCCTCCGTGAGTGGAAATAAGGAACAACCAGGAAACACTTAGAAAGAAAAGGAGGAAGACAGGCTTGATTGACACTCACTGTGCCTTCTGCACGGGAAGCTTCCCTCCTTGTCATGAACAGAAAGAAGGCCCTCACCAGATGCTACAAAGATGCAGATACCATGCTCTTGGATCTCCTGGCATCAAGAACCATGGACCAGCAGAGCAGTGGTAGCTCACACCTTTAATCCCAGCACTAGGGAGCCAGAGGCAGGAGGATTTCTGTGAGTTTGAGGCCAGCCTGGTCTAGAGTGAGTTCCAGGACAACAGAGACACCCTGTCTCAAAACAACAACAAAAATGACAAAAACAACCAAACAACCAAACAAACAAAAAAAGAACTATGGACTAGACAGACCTCTATTCTTCATAAATTTCTGGGTCTCAGGTATTCTGTTACAGCAATGGAAATGAATTAAGTCACTCTCTAAGGTCTATGAAAACTATTGTTCGAAACTCCCAGGCAGATTTCCCTCCTGCCTTGAACCTCATTGATCAGAATTATATCATATCCCACACCTAAACCGACCATTACTCATGGACATGAATTGTCATGGCTGGCTTAGACCAACTCATGGGGAGGGGTGGGTACCAACATGCAAACTAGAGTTCGGTTAGTGAGGAAGAAATGGTAGAAAGGAGGATGACTGTTTGCTCCAACAACGTTATTCATTTTTCTTTCTTAAGTTCCGTGTTGTCTATTGATGAAAAAATAGAGTTTCAACTAATTCCTGGTAACTCAGTTTTATGGATTGTCCATTCCTTTGTCCCTATGTTCTATGTAACAGCAACAATGGGGGATAGGATCTAATGGGTACATGTGGGATTCAGTTGACATCTTTCTACTTTGTGTGTGTGTGTGTGTGTGTGTGTGTGTGTTCGTGCATGCACACTGAAAAAAAAAAGAATCCACAAAATGTATCATCTTCACCCGTTTTAAGCATACAACTCAGCAGTGCTGGTTGCATTTGTGTGGTTGTGAAATAGAGCCCCGAAACTTTCCCATCTTGCAAAACTGAAACTCTGTACTCATTAAACAACCCCCACCCCTGCCCCAACCCCCAGCTCCCACACCTACTAACCTATTTGCTGTTTCTATGGCTTTGGCTACTCTAGACACTTTCTATGAGCCTTCAGGCAATAGTTATCCTTTTGTGTCTGGTTATTTAAATTAGCACAAGGTCCTCGGGGTTCCATCTGTGTTGCAGAATGCAAAGAGATTCCCGCCCTTTTTAAAAGGCTGAATGATACTCCATCGTGTGCATGTACTTGTTCTTCATCTAGCACTCTACAAGCAGACATTTGGGCTGTATCTACCTCTTGGATGTTGTGAGTTATTCTGTTTTACTTTCTTTTTAGTTATTCATTGTATGGGGAGACTGCACATACCACGGTGCACGTATGGCAATCACAGGACAGCCCAAAGAAGTCAGCTTTCTTCTACCATGTGTGTCGCAACCAGCTTTTACCCACTGGCCATATGGCCAGCCTTACTGTGAGTGGTTCTGTAGTGAACATGGGTGTACATATATCAGTTTGAGGGCCTTTTGGATGTGCCCACAGCAATGGGATTGCTGCTCAGACAATATTCCAGCTTCTGACTCTCGGGGGGCTGTTTTTCATAGTGACTACATCTGTACATTCTCACCTGCATTGCTGGCTTTTCCGATTTCTCTACATCCTGGCCAGCAAATTGTTAGCTCCTGTTTGATCGATAGTGGCCATCCTCATAGGGACGATGCATCTCGTGGTCACTTTTATTGGTTTGGATTTGAGAACCTTTTCACAAGCTTTTAAGCTGTTTGTGTGTCTTCTTAAGAGAAATATCTGCTCGAGTTATTAATGATTTTTTATTTAAGACCTGCTACTCTGATCACATTCTTATCACTCTGACGTTTTACCGGGTTGACTTCAAGAACTCAGTATTGGGCATGCTGAAGCACTGCGCTGACAGTTCGGCGTTCCATAGCACAGGGACAGAGGTACACAGGCAGTGACCCCAAAGTGCTTCAGCACAGAGCTGAGCTGTTTCCTGGGTCTTCAGTTAGTGAAGCCATGTGCGAGGGGAAGAGGTTAGCAGACCCCACCTCCACCACGGAGAAAGGAGGTGTTCCAGAAGAGGAAGTTACAGACTTCCTTACAGTGGGCACCACATGAACCAGCTGCCTTCAGACGGCAAAGAAGCAGAGCTGTTACGGGGTGGCCCGTGGCTCGCCAGCTGGAAGCTCAGAGGGTGTCAGTGGCCTTTGAATCAGCCAGTGGTTTCAGATTAAAGTTCTGTATCACGGTGATCAGGGATAAAAGCAGCTCAGTCTGGGCCAGTTCCTCTCCCCCTCACATGGCTTTCCTGTTGCGAAAGGCATGACACAGGGCCCTGTCACTTTTCAAGTTGCCACTCTGATACAGAAAGTGCCAGGTCAAACATCTCCGGAGTATGAGATTCTTCATCGTCATGCAGTACCACAGTCAGAGATGTTTCCATAGCTGTGTCCCCGGGGACAAGGTTATCACTAAGTTCATGTCACTGGCCACTGTGTGGAGCAGGGTAGTAAGGATGTGGTCAGCGTGTCTTTGGATCCCATGCTCCCATCCTACACATCCCTCAGGATCTTCCATGTTGGCTGCGTCCTCTTGGTGTCCGGCTGGGGCAGGACGCCATATCTCAGTGTCTCCATCCCACCTCCACACACATCATTCATGGAGGGCACCCGCTTTCGATAGTGTGTCCATGCTGTTGATTATGCTTTTCCTGTTGCGTTTTAAAGACGTCTTCGTGTTTAGTGTATGTGGGGGATGGGCACAGACATATGCCGTAGCACATGTGTGGAGGTCAGAGGAAGACCTGCCATTATGTGGGACCTGGGGATTGAACTTAGGTCATCAGCTTTGGAGGCAAGCCCTTATCCACTGAGCCATCTCACTGGCCCTCCTGTTGCTTTTTTTTTTTTTAGGGGGGGACAATGACACACAATTGGTACAGTCCTAACTGTTGTTAATCTCCAGGGATTCCTGATGTTCATTTACTTTCTCCAAAATGTCATTTTACATAAGCACTGCTTCTAAGAACTCTGTTGTGAATAATCAGGGAGAGTAGGGACCTAGCTCCATGGGCAACTCATAATCCTGATGTTTTCATTGCAGCTGTGCTTCTAGTCAAGAAAATTCTGCTGTGTGTCATTGAAAACTTTCTGGGGGGGGGAAATGGAGCAGATCATACTGCCTGGAACACAGCTTGGGATAAAAGAAGGCTCGTGAGGGGAGGCCTTTGTGCTCCCAAGCTCCTCTGCAAGCAGCAGGCTTCCTCTTGATGTGCTTCTCTGAGCTCCCATTTCCCATCACTGCAGGAGGGAGCCCTGGATCTTTATCGTGTTCTGATGTTAAGGGCGCTTGCAGAGCACCAGATTTTGGTTTCCCAGCACCCACATCCAGCCAACTGCCTGCAACTTCAGTTCCAGGGACCTGACACTCTGTTCCGACCTCTGTGGGCACCTACATGGACACACGGAGTAAATCTTTCAAAGAAAAGAATTATAAGCCCTTGGTCAACTTTTGGCGTCACCAGAAACGTGTTTTCCGGAGGACACTTCTCTAGTGTATCCTTCACGATCCTTACAGCACCGTGGCTGGCTTCAGACCAAAACGCAAAGTAAATGCGAGGCTACAGGCTTTGATAGTTTGTTCTCCGAGCACTGGAAAGCTAAGCGGAGTGTGGACAGTTCTTCAAATTGATTTTTCCACGAGGAGGCAGGCCACTGGAGAGCCCTATTACACCATTTTCCCTGGGCTCATTTTTTTTTAACCTAGTTTGTTGTTTGTTGAGTTGTAATTCTTTATGTGTGTGAGATATTAATCCCCTATAGACATATGATTTGGAATACTTTCTCCACAGACTGACTTTGTTGTGAACTCCTTTGACATACAGAAGTAGCTAAGTTTGGTGAGCTCATGTCCGTCTATTTTTCTTTTGCTTCCTGATCTTTCAGAGTCACCTCTGAGAAGTCACTGCCAAATTCAATGTTAGGAAGCTTTTCACTTCTGTTTTCTTCTAGGGGTTTTATGGTTTGGGATCTTATATTTGGTTCTTTAATCCATTTAATAGTTAATTTTTTATATGAAGTAAAGCTAGGGCCCCACTGCATTCTTTAGCAAATGAAAAATCCAGTTTTCTTATCACCACCCATTGAAGAGGCTTTCTTTCTTCATTGAGTGGATGGGGCCCTCTTGTGGAATGCCTCCCTAAGATCCAGCTGTAAGACATTTTCTTAATTAATGATTGACTGGGAAGGGCCCAGACCACTGTGGGTAGGGCCACCCCTGGCCTGGTGATCCTGGGTTCTATAAGAAAGCAGTCTGAGCAAGCCATGGGGAGCAAGCCAGTAAGTAGCACTCCTCCATGGCCTCTGCATTAGCACTTGCCTCTGGGTTCCTGCTCTGGTTGAGTTCCCGTTCTGACTTCCTTAAATAATGAATGGTGATGTGGAAGTATAAGCTGAATAAACCCTTTCCTCCCCACGTTTCTTTGGTCATGGTGTTTCATCACAGCAAAAGAAGCCCCCTAAGACTAGTTGGTACCAGGAATAAGGTATTGCTGTGATAGACCTGACCACTTTTGGGCAAGGATTGTTGAAGGACTTTGGAACTTTGGGCTAGAAAAGTCACTGAGTGTTGAGAGTGGGATGTTCTTGAGGAGCTTGGAAGATAAGAATGTTGAGCAGTGCAGAAGATGGAGGCCTGGCTTGTGAAGTTTTAGAGGAGTTGTGAAGTTTCAGGGCCATTTGCCATTTTGAATTAAGATTTTTGTGGTTCTGTTTAGCTGGGGCTGAAGAATCAGCTGTGATTAACAAGATACCAGGACTACTAAAGTGAAGACTTTGTTCTGCTGGGACACTTGATGCTGACCAGCTGGAGCTGAGAAATTAGCAGTGATAAAGAGGTCAGAGGTGATATCTGTGATGTGTTTCCTGAGAGTCAGCACACTGAAGCTGTGTTTCAGAGGCAGCCACAGTTGTACCTCAAGCTGGCAGCTGAACTTGGTAGTTAGTCACCCAGGTGGTGCTGGTTTTGAAGGCATGAAGGAGTCATGGAGAGTACCTGAGGCTTGGCATTGTGAGGGACCTTGGTGATGAAGATGCAGCTTCAACGGCAGTTGAAGGCCCAGGACTGGAGGAGTCATGCAGATCAGGTGAGGCTTGGCACCATGAAGAGAACCTATGAGAGGTTATTGGTGAAAGTGCAACTCAGTTGCAGCAGAAGACCCTAGCATTTCGGAGATGCCAGTATCATGGACAACCACAGGAACAGCAGCAGTGGTGGAGAGGAGCCTCCAGGTTCCTGCCCAAGCTTAAAAAGCAAGCTGTGTGTGCGTGCTGCAGGGATGGAGCTGGAGAAGTGACCCAAGCCCCTTGGAGGAGCCCAGAAGGTCATGTGTGAATCCTGTTATTGGATGTTGAGTTTGGTTTTGCTTTGCTTTGATTGTGACTGTGCTCTGGTTCTTCCCTTTTGAAGTAAGAAAGTATTTAAGTTATTTTTTATTTTACTGGAGCCCAAAGATGTGAGACTTTGAATTTTAAAAGGCTTTGGATTTTAAAAGAGATTGAATTTTTTAAAGGGACTGAAAATTTAATGTTTTTGAATTTGTAAAGACTGTGGAACTTCTAAAGTTTTTATGTTTTTAATGTAAGATCTTGGGGATGAATAAGAAAGGAGGGGTTGTGGCTTCTTAATCATGTGTTTGTGTGTCAAGTTGACAAGGTATCAGTTGTGCTAGCTAGTCTATGTCAACTTGACACAACCTAGAGTTATCTGAAAGGAGGGAACCTCAATTGAAAAAAGATGCCGCCATAAGATCCAGCTATAAGACATGTTCTTAATTAGTGATTGACGGGAGAGGCCCCAGCCTATTGTGGGTGGAGCCACCCCTGGGCAGGTAGGCCGGGTTCTGTAAGAAAGCAGGCTGAGCAAGTCACAAGGAATCAAGCCAGTAAGCAGCACCTCTTCATGGCTTCTGCATCAGCTCCTGCCTCCAAATTCCTGTCCTGCTTGAGTTCCTGTCCTGAGTTCCTTCAATGATGGACTATTATGTAGAAGTGTAAGCCAAATGAACCCTTTCCTCCCCAGATTGCTTTGGTTATGGCGTTTCACCACAGCAATAACAACCCTAATTAGGACGGGGAGTGAACTGAATTTCTGTGTAGGTGATTTGGCTGGTAATGTCTTTTAACACCATTCAGTCATCTAATCCATGACCACAGGATGCCTTTTGACTTATTTATGCCTTCTTTAATTTTTCCCAGCAATCTTCTGTGGTTTTCAGTGTGCAAGTTGTTCCCTTCTTTGGTTAGGTTATTCCTAAATATTTTATCTTTTCAACGTTATTGCCAGTGGTATTGTTTTCCTGAGATCCTTTCCAAATTGTTTATTGTCTACTTTAGAGGTGACTGAGATACTCTCCTGTTTCAGGATCCATACCACGTCCCCCCTCCCTGCTTGGCTTCTGGGTCCGTTATTTGCATGCACGGAGGGCTCGGTTTGCTGCCTACAGGAAACTCATGGGACTCTGGGGCTCTCCCTGTGTTCATTTCTGCTCTTGAGCCCCTGATGGAGGGCTGACAAGGATCTCTGGGACCCCAGGGTCCCAGGCAGGACAGACAAGTCCCTTCTATTGCCTGAGGTTCTACTGGCCCCATTAGTGAGGGAGAAGATAGCTGAGTCTAAAGTCCTAGAGACCTGGCAGCTGTTCCTCTCTCCGCCTATGTCTTACTCCCCTGCAGCAACAGCCTGGAAAGTTTAAACTCATGTCTCTGTTAGGGAAATACCAGGTCAGCCAGTGTCTTATTTAGTTCTTCTTTTTCTTCTTTTGGAGGGATGGGGTGAGGTGATATTGAGTAGGAGGAGAGTTGGGACAGGACTCATACAGCTCAGGTTGACCTCAAATTTTATAGCCCAGGCTGATGTTAATCCCCAGATTTTCCTGCCTCCGCTTCCTAAATGCTGGGATTATATGCATCTGCCACCATGGTGGCTCTTACCCAGTTCTTTCTGTCCCCACATCTAAAGTCCACTAAGGAAAAACAATTGGCAAGCTCTATTCTTCATTCCCCTTGGAGTCAGGCCACCTGGGGTACTGCCCAGCCTCAGCGTGGGTGAGTTGGGTGAAAGGGAGGTTGGGACATGCCAGTTCTTTCCCCAGCTGCGGGTGAGCCTGTAGCCCTTAGTGGTCTGGCCAGTCTCCTGCCTGGGTCCCTCCGCTCCTGGCTTATTACAGCCCGAGGAACTGATGATCGGGTGGAGGAGAACTGAGTCTGTTCAATACCTAGTTTAAACTCTAGAGCAGTGGTTCTCAGCCTTCCTAGTGTTCTTTAATACAGTTTCTCATGTGATCCCCAACCATAAAATTATTTTCATTACTACTTCACAACTGTAATTTTACTACTGTTATATAATGTAATCATGTATAATGAATCATAATGTAAATATCTGACATGCAGATGGTCTTAGGTGACCCCTGTGAAAGGATCGTTCGACCCCCAAAGGGGTTGCAACCTACAGGTTGAGAACTGCTGCTCCACGACAGTGGCTCTCAGAGTGTGGTCCTAGGTGTCTGGGAGGCCAAGATGATGTCTTAATGATGCTCTATATGACATTGGATTCCCATTTTCCTTCTCTCACCAGTATATACAGAATTCCCAGAAGCTATGTGATGTAGGATACCATGAGGGATTGAATGCTGGAAAGACCACAGCTGTCTTCTGCAAGTCTTTTCTATTCCATTCAAAATACCTCCACTGGGCCAGTGAGATGGTTCGGTGGGCAAAGGTGCTCGCTGCCAAACCTGATGACCTGAGTTTGATCCCTAGGTTCCCAATAATGCAAGTAGAGAACGGACTCATATAAGTTGTCCTCTGACCTTTACACATGTGCCATGACATGTACATGCATGTATGCACACACACAATGAGTAAATCTTAAAAAGAACTTTAGAAAAATTGCAAAAGTGGGGCTGGAGAGATGGCTCACGACTAAGAGCCCCGGCTGCTCTCCTGGAGGACTTGGGTTTGATTCTGAGCTCGCACACAGGTTCACAGCCATCTGTCACCCACTCTAGGTCTAGGTGACCTAACGCCTTCCTTTGGCCTCTTGGGACACATAAGGCATGTGTGCACACAGACATACATGCATATGTGTGCATATAAATATACAGATACATATACATAGAGTGAAAAAGAGAACACAAAGTGCTTGCTGGTCTTCCAGAGCGCCCACAGGGCAGCTCTGTAACCCCAGCTTCTGGAGAGCTACACTCTCTTCTGAATTCTTTGGGCACTTACATACATATGGTACACACATAAGAAAAGTAAAAAAAAATTAATGTTTAAATAATTGCAAAGCATTTAAAAATTTTTCAAAACTATTTTGATAGAAACCATTGTTTATGTTAGCATGGTGCTTATTAGTTTAAAGGAATCAATCCGTGACTTTTAAAACTCTGACTTACAGCTTCTACTAGGATAGAATTAACTTACAAAATGGGTTTTAGAATCCGTAGGAAATTCTACCTGTCTGAGAGGTCCTGAGCCCAGTCTGTTTGAAGGCTGCTGTGCCTGAGAAGGCTGCTGTCCCTAAGAAGGCTAAGATGCTGGTTTTGGGGCCTTCTCTCCTTTGTCCTTTCTGCCTGCTTCACTCAGCACACCACAAGAGGGCAGCAGATCCTGCTGCAAACCCACAGGCCTGCACCCAGGGGTTCACTGAGTCTGCCGCCCCCTCCAACCACTTCCAGTGTCTGGCCCAGGTACCGAACAGTCACAGTCTAGGTCCTTGCTCTGTGGCAGACTTAGCATTCCTTTCCCATCCATATCCTTAGAGAAAGCATCCGCATACCCAGGCAAGAGCCTGTCCACTTTGCTGGGGATATTTGGTGACTCCCCAGTTAGCTCCGTGTAGCAGAGTGGGTCTTAGAGCCTCTTTCCAGTCTCAGCTTTAATCTGGAAATATTAGTTCTTGTGGGAATTGTCTTTGGAAGAGCACCCCAAACCACTCAGTGTTTAATAGCACACATTTATCATGTTAGCCTAGCAAGTTTTCCATCATTGTGACAGAGTACCTGAGGTCAACAACTTAAAAAGGAGCAAAGGTTTGTAGTTTCAGAGGCTTTGGTCCATGATTGTTGGCTTTGTTGCTCTGGGGTCTGTAACAGCATCGTACATATGGCAGGAGCTTGGGTACGAATGAGAGAACCCTATTTACATCATGACCTCCAGGAAGCAGAGAGGAAGAGTAAGGTCTTAGTATCCCTCCAAGGCATGTCTCCAGTGGCCTAATGTCCTTCCTCCAGGACTATCTCCCTGAAGGTCCTGATGGCTTCCCAGGCTGGAAGCCAGGTCTGTAGCACACATGTGCGGTGAAGTAGAGAGCGCAGAGGGAAGGCAGGCATTGTGCCTGCCCGTTTACCCAGCCTTGGGTGAAGGGAGCAGTACAGGGAACAGGTGAAATTTTACCCATAACCAGGGTCTCATGTTGGCTCTGAGCAAGTCACGGGAATCTCTAGCAACAGAAAGCAAGGCTCTGAGTCCTTTAGCTTCCTCTTAGCGACTTCTCCAAACAGCCTTGTAGCAACCTATCATGAGTGCGCTGGCTCAAATGTGGGCCCGGAGAAAGTAAACTCACAAGAGAAGGTCCAAGTCCCATGCTGCCCCGTTTCTGGTCATGTTCTTTCTCCATACTGTAATTCCAGCCCCTTGTGTTTCTCCCTCCCCTCTAGTATTCACTGTTGGGGTTAGTCACCCTGACGATGCATAAAGACCAGCAGTCCTTGTTAATGTAGACCTGGTGAAAGGAAAGCATAGGCTTTGACTGTCAAGGCGAGGCTGTGGTCCTGCTTCTACCACGTGTAAACTGCGTAGTCCCCGGCAAGGTGCTTAGCTTCTCTGAGTCTCCATTTCCTCCACTGCCAGAGGCGATTATATAACAGAGTTGTGAGACTCATACGGCATAAGGCATCTACAGAGATTAAGTCAGCACTTGGATCGTAGCAAGAGCTCAATCTACTGTGCCCATCACTGCATTTGATGTCCTGTTGTTTCGAGACAGGGTTTTGTGTAGTCTAGGCTGGCCTTGAACTTGCCATGCGGTTGCAGAAGACGTTGAATTTCTTTTCCTTCTTCCTTCACCTGCCATGTGCTGGGATTACAGGTTTGCCCATCACACCTATGTTTATGCAGTGCTGAGGGATTGAACCCAGGGTGTTGTGCATGCCAGGCAAGCATTCTACCAACTGAGCTGTATCTCCAGCCCCGCTCTTAGCCACTTGAAAGCATGTACTACTTTAAGTACTAATCATTCCTCATGTAAGGTTTTTGGATCCTTTGCTGCCCCTCCCCCCACCAACCCAGCCCTTGCTAACTACAGTTCTGCTTTCTGCTTCTCTAAATTCAACTCATTTAGATTTCTACACATAAGCAAGATCATCTGATACTTGTCTTTCTGTGCCTGGCTCACTTAACTCAGTGTCTTCCAGGTTCAGCCATGTTATAGCAAATGACAAGGGTTCCTTCTTATTAAGGCTGTTCTTTTACGGTATTGGGTTATATGTGTGTCCTACATTTTCTTCATCTGTTCATCTGTTGATTAGCATCAGGTTGCATCCATTTCTTGGCTGTTGGGAACAGGCTGCAATGAACATGAAAGAGTGACTTCAATACATGGATTCGTTTCCTTTAGATATGTATGCTCAGTAGTGGGATTGTTGGATCATACAGTAGTTCTATTTTTACTGTTGGTACCTCATAAACATTTATTTTATTTTTTGTGTATGCTTTTGTATAAGACTTATGTGTGAGTGCAGACACATGCCGTGGTGTATATCTGGAGGTCAGAAAACAGCCTTGGCAGTAGGCCCTTGCCTTCCACCTCATGTGAGACAGGGTCTCAGTTGTAGCTGGCCCAGGAGCTTCCAGGGATTCTCCTGCCTCCACTTTCCATCGCGCCATAGGTGCGCTGGGATTACAGACATATACTTGTTAAGCTTTATGTGGGTTCCGGGATTGGAATTCAGGTCCTCACACTTGCATGGTAATTAAACTGTGTCATTAAACAGTCTACAGAAGTAACTCTAAAGGCTGCATCACAGTTTATTATATCAGTGATAATAATTCGCATAACCCATTCATACTATACTTTTAGGTTAACATTTTCTCTTTTATGAATAAATATACAATTTCTTTTTATGTTATGCAAAATAACTTTGTTTATATTTTGTGGAGGTCCCTGCAAACGCTGTGGCTGGCAGTGGAACTCTCCCCGAGAGACAAGAAGGAAATCCAGTTCAGGGTGACTTAGTTACCCAGGCTGGAAACTTCTAGAGTCTGACACCAGGTAGTTTATTTTAGCCATACTCAAGCACAGCACAATTTGTGAAAAAAGTTTCCAGATGACAATTAACTCAGACTTGTGTATACAACAAAGCTTAAAAGGTGTTTACATCGAAACTCTTTACGAAGTACATATGGCTTCTTCTGTAAGACGGGTTCTGTTGACTCAAACAATGCTCAAGATAAGGGTCTAAGGAGAATGACTGAGGTCAACATAATCTGTGGAGGTCAGGATATTAGCGTGGCCCTAAGATAACACAGACGTTATCTAAGCTGTTGTAAAGTACATGTGACATCTCTCGCAAGGATGAGTTTTGTCGGCTGGGAAGCAATGCTCAAGATCTAAAGAGGGAGAGTCTGAGATAAACAAACATAACAGTCTGTGGGATTTGGGTGAAGCCTGTCCCTACCGACAGCAAAGGATCACCAGGTTACAAACTTTATCCGTTCCCAGAATTCCGGTGGAAAACAGGTAAACATCTTCCTCTGAAGAGATAAGCCTGCCTGTGTAACCTTCCTGTTTTCCTCAGTGCCTCTCTGAGTGCACAAGGACCTCGTAGCCTCGACAACATTTTACATCATTTGCTTAGGATAGACTTCCTAAGAATATGAACATTGCTAAAGCAAAGTCTTTTAAAGAGGGAACAGCGCTCATCTGGATGACATGCTGGCTCTCGGCGGTCAGTTCATTTAATCGTCTCTTTAGCCCAACCCACGTTGTCTAGTTCGCCAGTGTACACTTTTTAAATTTTTAACATAATATTTTTATTAATTATTTGAGAATTTTATACAGTGTATCCGGTCACACCTACCTCCTACTCCTCCCAGGTCCACCCTCCCACCCCTGTGCCCTCCAGAAAGAAAAAAGTCCAATCCGTGTTGCTGTATATACTTATCAGAGCATGTTCAGACTCTGAAGGAAGACTGACTCCTCCTCCCATCTCCATCAGAAGCCACCAACTGTGAAGAGCTACACCACTATCTTTATCACAGTTTTTAAGGACTCTCTTCAATAGCTTCATGTCTGGATTGTTTCCTTCGTTTCGTGGTTTGGGGTGGAGGGGAGGTTGGCTGGCAGGGAAGCCTTCTCTCAGTTTCAGTTATGAATCTGCAGTCATCGATATCACTGCAACAGAAGCTTTCCTGCCCATAGCTGCTGGCAGCAGCGTGGGTCACAGATACCCACGAGGTTTTCAGCCGAAGCATGGATCATGGACATCAACTTGGCCTGCGGTGGCAGCCCAGTCATGGACATCCATGTGGTTTCTGGCTGCAGCACAGATCATGGACATCAACATAGTTTCTGGATCACGGAATTCTTTTGAAGAGATTTAAGTCAGAAAACGAAACATTCTCAGCTCATATGTCTTGTTATTGCTCAGAATCAGAGTGATCTTGCAGTTTGGTAGTGTGTTTGGGGGCAGCACCTGTTCAAGCTCCAGACTCTGCATACCACTTCACCCAGGGCACCGGCTGCCTCATCGGTACCCCAGCCGGACTGTGGAGCTCATAGTGGGCTCTACTCTCAGCAGGGCGAACAATGTGAGTGGCAGCAGCAGGGGAAGCTCTATGCCGAGGGCAGCCGGCGGGCTGAGTGGCAGCACCCACCGGGCTTGTTGGTGACAAAGGGGCGAGGTGGCCCAGTGGTGGCCCAAGCCTCCTGACAACTCAAAGACGGGCCTTACTTGTCAACAACATGCTCCCTGGTCTGCCTCTGCGGCTCCCATAGCTGTCACCACTGCCCCTTCCCAGCTCAGAGTCTCTGCTGTGTTCGCTATTCAGTTCAGCTGTCTTCTCCTGGCTTGTCTCCTCCCTGCCTTCAGTACCCTGGGATACTCAGGGCAAAAGACTGAGGTCTTCCAGAACAGTGAACTGCTTTCTTATCTCCTCAGAACCGAAACTATCCCTTAACTTTCTTCCCTGGTTATTGTTTCCTTCTCATTAATAAGGGAAACCGAAGGCTTCTGCGGAAGACCGTTAGCTACTGCATGATGTATCCTACTTTCTGGATACACAGATAGTTGGCACTTCCTAGACTGGCTGTGGCTGTGTGATTGCATTGCAGCTGGTGGAACAATGGCCAATGAGGTGGACAGCATTGGTTTGGCCATTGTAGCCCGTGTGGAATAAGACTGATGTTCAGCCTTGGAGGCACAAAGTGCTGGTGCCTTTGTCAGCCAGCTAGAACGGGAGCACCCTGCTGACCATTTAACTCATGGCTATGGATTTGATGTGATCCCCGCCCCGCCAAGAGGGCTTTGTTCTAGAAGCTCAACCCTAGTATGCTGATGTAGAGAAGCAATGAGGTCTTTAAGAGATGGAGATGGCAGGCAATTGGGTCGTTGGGAGCACTGTCTTCAGAAAAAGATCAGTATGAGAATCTTGAGGAATACATTAGTCCCTCCAAGAATGAGCTATTACAAAAGAACCCCTGTCTGTTTCCTCCTCTGTTGGCTTCCTATTTTGCATTGCATGTGGCCACTTTTGTGGGAGTGTCATTGTGATGCCATTCACCATGGAGACTAAATCAATAGGCCATTCAGTCTTGGACTCTTAGACTCTAAAACTGTGTGTTAAATAAATGCCTTTGGTCGTTAGCATTTAACAAATGTTAAAGAAGATCTTTGAGCTTTTTGTTACAGGAGCAAAAAGGACTAGGGCACCACTTGCTTCGGTATTTGATTATGGAACTATTTTTCCCTGACTCCAAAAAGAGATCATCTGTGACTTACAACCTCACTTGGTTCTGTGAGCCATATTTCCTTGTATCCCCACTCACAAGACAAGCTGGCGTCCCACTTCTCGAAGTATCCCGAGATGCCCCCTCCTTCCCGATTCTTGGTGCGGAATCAGAGCATTCCAGACTCCCAAGTGACCTCTCACTGTCCCCTCCCCAGCAGATTCCCCTGGCTGCGAGAACTGAACTCAAGGAAGAGCTTCTGGCCATTGTTTCCTGTTTTCCAAGGCCTGGAATTGTCAACACCTGTGGAAAATGTGGTTGAATCTGAACAGGTGAGTTTGTCGGGATAATTGTGGAGGAACAATTGGATCTACAGCACAGAGTGAGGAGCGTCTGAAGTACTGGAGGCATTTAAGAGGAAAGGAGTGAGGAGGGGGATGGGAAGCTGAGAGAAGCAGGGCTGCTGCTTGATGGGAACCAGCCTGCAGAGCATTCTCACAGGATGGGCTGCAGAGCTTGGAGTCATCTAATATGCGGCCCGGCTTTGCTGCTAGACCGCTGTGCTCTATCGAAGGGGCTGCACAGCACTGGAGGGCGACGGCGACAGTTAGTGAGAAGGGCATATAGCAGTTCAGCAGATGTGGAGCTCGGAGCTGGGGCACTGATGATGGAAGGCTGTTCCTACCTTTTGCCTTGGCCTGCCATCAGGAACTAGCCAGCCTTTGGAGGACTTTAGACTTCTACCGGGGGTAGGCTGGAAGTTTGAACCAATTTTATGTAAAAGACTCCAGTTGGCATCTGATGCATAATACATACCCATTGGTAAAAGAATACTGTGGATTTCATCAAATAAAGTTAGCGAAGTAAACAGGCCTCTTCAAAACCTCTGAGGTCAAAAGAGTCACACGGTGTACCTCAGACACAGTGTGAATACCGAGCTGTGCTCTGCCCTTAGCCTCTCTGGCTCCCAGGCCCTTGCCTGGAATGAGGGACAGCTGCCCTGGAGCAGGCAGGGTGGCCCCTCGCCCACTGTCCTCTAACGCCAGACACTCAGAGCGGCCCCTCCCTGCAGCTTTCACAGGCCCTGTGGATACACCAGTGACTGATTCTGTCAGTGCTCTGAGCTCAGAGGAATGTATGTGGGAGACAGATTTTGCACAGTAAGGGAAACATGTGGGTTCATTAAGAAGTTCCTCAGTTGTCATAAAGATGTATTATCAGATACTATGTTAATACAATAGGCGTTCTTAGTTCCCAACAGAGGTTTAAATTCTAAATCAGAATAAATGAACAAGAATAGGGTGAGAGTGGACCCACCATTCAGCCATGGGTTTGCGGGGCACAGATTGGCATGCCTGGCCTACCATCGCCTCTCTTCCAGATACAGCCTGGTGTTGCTGTGCTGACTAGGGCAGGAGGTTTCCTGAGTGCAAAGCACCAACATGCCAACTCTGAGATAAAAAGTCGTAAATAGAGCTTGAGCCTGACCCGGAGCCAGGCTCAGTGTCCTTGGGCTGGTCTACTCATAAGCCAGGCCCCAGGTGGGGGTGGGGTGGACAACAGCTGTGGAAATTTCCATGAGCTGTCTGCCAGCTCCGAGGAAGCTCCAGTGTGCCATGCGGCATGGGGAGGACGTGGGTTATGAAAGAGTGGCAAGACATGGTCCCAGCTCAGAAGGAACAAGGCCCCTGGAGACAGGACTTGGGAACATGAGCCAAGAAAGCAAGGGACAAGCAGGTTGCAAAACCTTCAACCACAGTTGTCAATAAGGTCAAGGCATGGAGCCATCACGAAAGAGTCACTGTCACCTTCCATGGATCAGAGCCCCATTCACTTCCTACAGAAAATACTGAAATTTCAAATTGAACAAGATAAAAGCTGATAAAAGACTAATAAAGGTGTTGCAAATAATATACTAATGATTTTCAGAAGAGAAAATCTTTATATTACCACTTACTAGAGTCTTAAATATTTAAGAACTTAAAACTTAGTTTAAGAGGATAGAAAGATGGCTGACCGGTTAGGAGCACTCACTGCTCTCTCAAAGGGCCCACATTAGATAGTTCACAACTACAATCCAAGGGAAGCAATACCTACTTCTGGCTTCAGGTGACCTGCACACACACACGCACACACACACCATACCACACGTGCTAAATCTTTAAAAAGGTATTCAGATTAGAATTACAGAATCACTTTAATAACCAATGAAGATCTATTTTCAAGGATGGGGGTTTATGATATGCTCATAAAGGTTGAGCACTTCCCTAGATGTATACAAAACTCTGGGTTTGATCCCTAGCACTGAAAAAAGAATTACCCCGGTTTCTCAGTTCCATACCTTGTCACGTATGCTTTAAAGTGTGCAATTTTGTAAAATCAGATGTTGCAGCCCTTTCAGGGTTTGGAGATATTTTCCTCTTTTATGAGATTTAGGCTCTGTGAGTGTGCATGTGTGTATATGTGTGCAATGTGTAAACCCATTGTGCTATACTCCTGCTGTAGCTTAGGTGAAGTTTTGAATGTGGCCAAAGGGTTCACACGTTGAGAGTTTGGTTCCAGTAGGGTGGCACTGGGAGATAATGGGACCTTTAGGAGGTGGGGCCTAGTGGGAAGCCCTTAATTCATTGGAGGAGCTGCCTCTAGGAGGGACTAATATAGCTCCCATGAGCCACTGAAATCTCTTGAGAGTAAGTTATGAGCCTGCTACTTTCTCTCCGGCTTCCTGTTTGAACGTTGTGCTAGTTGGTTTTTGTCAACTTGACACAAACCTAGACTTATCTTGGAAGTGGGAATTTTAATCGAGAAGAACTTCCATGAGTTTGGCCTGCAGGGTCCAGTCTACTGTGGCAGTGTCATTCCTTGTATGAGAAAGCAAGCTGAGCAAGCCATGGGGAGCAAGTCAGTAAGAAACATTCCTCCATAGTCTTTGATTCAGTTCTTGCCTCTAGTTTCCAGCCTCGAGCTCTTAT
Source organism: Cricetomys ansorgei (assembly GCA_026225945.1). Classification (NCBI taxonomy): domain Eukaryota; kingdom Metazoa; phylum Chordata; class Mammalia; order Rodentia; family Nesomyidae; genus Cricetomys; species Cricetomys ansorgei. Next base: position 9,760,917 of record JAMJFZ010000094.1, read on the forward strand.
CCTGGCTTCCCTCGAGGGTGGACTATGGTCAGGAGTGTGAGCCGAATAAACCCTCCCCCCTGAAGTTAGCTCTGGTCATGGTGTTCATCACAGCAACAGAACCTAACTAAGACAGACATGGCTTCTTTGTCCCGTTTGGTTTCAACTTGGAGCTATCTGCTGTTGGACTCTCGCCAGAGACTGAAGCAATGGTGCCACAAGCTCTTGGGCTTAAACTCTGTAATTTCCAGCACACTGGCTAGAACAGCTCTTTTCAGACAAACCGTGAACAGGATTTGTGAGTTCACATGGCTGGAAAGTTACGCATCTAGGCAAGCCTTCTTATATATCTAACTAGGGCTCCAGCTCCATTTTTTTTCCTGTTTTTCTTCCCCTGAGTTACTTGGTAGGCCTGATTCCTTTTCATGTCGGCTAATTGATAGTTGCAAGGTGGTTTCAAACAGCAAGTAGGGATCCAACTACTCTGGGGAGAGACAAGCTTCCACTGCGTAGAAATCTTAGCTTTGCTCTACTTGGACCAATCATAGCAGGCCTGCCACACGCTGACTGGTTGAGGTTGGAACCCCTGTCATCCCAGCAAGAGTTTGGCATTGCCTCCCACTGTGGAAGATACCCCAGGAGCCACCGCTCAAACCAATCGTGGCTCCAGATGGAGAAGAGTAGAGGGTTAGATATTCCCAATGTGGACCTCACCATGGTAACCATTAAAGGGATATTTTCTAGGAATAAGGCACTGTGGGGAATATAAAGACATATAATTTATAGTCTATTAGGTGTAAGGAGTCAAGTTGAAAAATACCTACAATATGCTGTTAGGTATAATATGAGAAGGCCAGTAAATGCTGCAACAAAGTACCAGGAAGCCAGACTACTCATGTTACTGAGTAAGGATTCTAAGGAAATAATGCAGGAATTAGGTCCTAGAGAATGAGAGGATTTATGATTGTAGGTGAGCGGGGAAGGTGGGATTGTGGTTGAGGAGCCAAGTGGCATCCCAGTTAGTGGAAACGCAAGTTTAAAATTTTTTCTAAGGCATCTGAGGGGTGGTAGCATATGCCTTTAATTCCAGCATTCAGGAGGCAGAGTTCAAGGCCAGCCTGGTCTACAGAGTGAGTCCCAGGACAGCCAGAATTGCAAGAGAAACCCTGCCTTGAAGAAAAAAATCCCCCCCCCCCCCGAGGTAAGTGATGTTACCCTAGGGCAGAGAATCCTTGGGTTTAGATACCCAAGTGTGATGGTTTGAATAAATCTTTGACTGCATGGTCACCAGGAAGTGGCACTATTAGGAGGGTGGCTTTGTTGGAATAGGCTTGGCCTTGTTGGAGGAAGTGTGTCACTAGGGGGTGGGCCTTTGGTTTTTGAATACTCAAGCCAGGCCCAGTCTCTCTCTCTTTCTCTCTCTCTCCCTGCTGCTTATGGATCCAGATGTAGAACTCTTGATTCCTTCTCCAGTACCATGTCTGCCTGCATGCTTCCTTGCTTCCTGCCACAATGATAATGGACTACACCTCTGAACCTACAAGTCAGCCTCAATTAAATGTTTTCCTTTATAAGAGATGCTGTGGTCATGGTGTCTCTTCACAGTGACAGAACAATGACTAAAACACCAAGTAAATAGGAAGACCCAAGTCGAGGTGCAAGGTGATGGAGATGTGTTTTCTTTGCCTGACTGGTAGGAAGCACAATGCCTCCACTCATGCCCCATGTAGTTCAAGGTAGGAGTGGAGCCAGGCCGTCACTCACAGATGGAGGCTACTGGTCCCACTAGTCTGGTGGCTGGTGTGAGTCCCCGGAGGGCTCTATGGCTGTTTAGGTAGGGCTGTGCTACTCCTGTCACTTAGGACTTGGTCAAGAGTGTTGCTCTGCACTCTAGGTGGACTCTCAACCGCTCAGCCAGCAGCAGCCCGGGGACTGTGTTAAGAGGGGCATGGGGTATTCTCCTGGAAGCAGCACTTCCAGCCTCTCCTGATGTCCCAGGAGCCTACCCACCTCACCATGCCACCCTTTACAGTAAGCCCCTCTCTTCTTTTCTCCCTGGGCCTCCCAAGACCCAAATCACCTTCACCAGAACTTCCTGCAGACTGTGCTGTCCAGCCTGGGGGCTACCCCCGACAAATGCTATTCTCTACCTTATTCAGAGAAACCTCTCTTTTTATTGAACATCAGTGAATGTGGATACCAGGGGTTGAGAATAAATGGTGGTGAATGCTCAGCCCTAAACAAGACAAGTGAGCCATTGTTTGCAGGCTCAGGGGATACAGTGGACAGGGGGTCAGAAAGAAGCTAAGAGCTGGAAGGTAGGGAACAGGGCTTAGGCCATCTTCTGGGCAAGACATAGCCACTGCAACCATGAACTCACAGCATCTGTGCACACCTGCATGACAACCACGAACTCACAGCATCTGTGCACGCCTGCCCTGCAACCAGGAACTCACAGCATCTGTGCACGCCTGCACTGCAACCAGGAACTCACAGCATCTGTGCACGCCTGCCCTGCAACCACGAACTCACAGCATCTGTGCACGCCTGCCCTGCAACCACAAACTCACAGCATCTGTGCACGCCTGCCCTGCAACCACGAACTCACAGCATCTGTGCACGCCTGCACTGCAACCACGAACTCACAGCATCTGTGCACGCCTGCACTGGATCTGCATAGGTGTTGACTGGCCAGAAGTCAGGCACAGGAAGGAGGGGCTCAGGGGATCCTACCCCTCATGCTACAGACAGATGCAGAGAGACAGGGAGTCATTGCCTTCAGTTGGGTGCCTACTGGTGACGCCACCAGGTGTCATCGGATAGTTCCATTTGTCACACAAATGGTTAAATGAGTCACAAAATCAAAACCAAAAGTCACACGAATCTGGGAGAGAGATAGAGAAGGAGAGGACGGGTGATAGGGATGGGAGGGAGAGGAGATAGGATGGGGAAATAATCAGAATGCATTTTTTAATATGTGTATGAAATTGTCAAAGAACGAACTTAGAAAAAAAAGCTCTTCAATCTCACATTCACGAAATAAGGATTAACGATTTATGGAAATATAGCTTTAAAAATAATTAAACTTTGTGATGATGATTTGGTTGAAAAATCACTAGATTAATACTAGAAAGCTAAGCATGTCAGTATTTCCCTTGTCTCCGTTACTAATGAGCTAATGAAACTCAAAATTACTAAGAAGACAAAAGAAAATAAGCAAAATCCAATTTATTTTGGCTAAGGTGTTGGCGGTTACATGTTCATGTGTAAGAATGTATGAGCTGGCTCATACAGGGGCTCACGCCTTTAATCTCAGCACTCCTGTAAGCGGTAGAGGCAGGCTGATCTCTGTAAGTCTGAGGCCAGCCGGGGCTCCGTAGTGAGACCTTGTCACATGCACAGAAAGACTGTGTATCTTGCTAATTATGCATTGTAACGTAATTTAATGTAAGGTAACTTAAGATGATGACATCCTTGGCTGGCGTTCATGAGATGCGGCGTGCCGAAAGAAGTTAACCCCACAGAAAAGAGTAGCGGCCTCCCAAAGACCACGCTCCGTGTATATACATGTTTCACGTATAGGCAGAGTTGGTACAGAGAGGAGTAGCAGTTTGTTGTTACTACGGGCTAAGCCGGGATATTTCCAATTGTGGGGAGCGGAGTGGGAGCCTCTTCTGCAATGTGCTTAGTCACTCTGAATTGTGCCGTCAGCTAATTACAGTAATTGGTCTTGCCTCAGTGCAATGTGCTTGGGAATTTCTCACTTCTCTTAGTAGGCCTGTGTTAGACTTTGGAAAGTCTGACAACCTCAGATTATGGACTGCAGTGGTTTACCTAGCGTACACAAAGCTCTGAGTTCCATCCCTACCAACACAAATACATGTATGAAATTTTATTTGATTTTAAAATAACTCCTGGGCTCCAATAGGACCTGTTTGCCTTGAGTTTTCACCTTTGAGAGTCAGGGGTTTGATGAATAATCCCAGAGTCAGTGAACCATGATTCTTAGACCTCTGAGCACAGAAGGAACACTGGACCCTATGAGGGTCTGCCTCAGTGCCCCACCAACCCATCTAGCTTAGATTCAAGTTAGTCACAGTTTGAAAACAGGGGTCTGCACTAGAGTCCAGCATTGTTTGTTAAAGCAAAAGAATAGAAACCATCTGTAAGACAAAGAAACTGTCAAGAAAATCTTGGTTTGGACCTGAGAGATGGCTCAGTGTTAAGACCACTGGCTGCTCTTCCAGAGGACCTGGGTTCAATTCCCAGCACCCACATGGCAGCTCACTACTGTCTGTAACTCCCCCGTTCCAGGGATCCAACACCCTCACACAGACTTACATGCAAACAAAACACCAATGTACATAAATAAAATAAGTATATCATAAAAAAGACAAGGAAAAGAAATGAAATCTAGCATTAAAAAACAAAAAATAATTTTGAGAAAAAAAGTGAGCATACCCTGTGCACTGATTTGGTAAGAGTTTAAAGCTATTCTTCTTATTGTTTTTAAAATTTTACTTCAATGTACATATGTATATTCCCATGTGTTCAGGTGCCATGGAGGCCAGAAGAGGCAGCAGATCCCCTGGAGCTGGAGTTACAGGCAGCCGTGAGTCCAAACCTGACACGGTGCTAGGACCCAAACTTGGGTCCTCTGAAAGAGCAAGTGCTTATGACCATGGAGCTGTCACTCCAGAACCTTGTTTTTAAAAGTAAGTGTGTGTGTGTGTTTGTGTGTATGTGTGTGTGTGTTTGTGAATGTATGTGTGGGTGTATGTTTGTATATGTGTGTGTGGGCGCACATGTGTGTATGAGTGTGTGTGTTTGTGTGTATGTATGTGTATATGTGTATATATGTGTATGAGTGTGTGTGTGAGTGCACATGTGTGTGTATGAGTGTGTGTATGTGTGTGTGTGCACGTAAATGTGTGTATGTGTGTGTGTATGTGTGTTTGTATATATGTGTGTATGTGTGCGCATGTGTGTATGTGTGTGTATATGTGTGTGTGTTTGTGTGTATGTATGAGTGTGTGTTTGTATATATGTGTGTATGTGTGCGCATGTGTGTATGTGTGTGTATATGTGTGTGCATGAGTGTGTGTGTGTATGTATGTGGGTATGTTTGTATATAGGTGTGTGTGCGCGTGAACGTGTGTATGTATGTGTGTATGAGTTGGGTATGTGTGTTTGTGTGTATGTGTGTGTGAGTGTGTGTTTGTACATATGTATGTGTGCGCATGTGTGTATGTGTGTGTATATATGTGTGTGTGTATGAGTGTGTGGGTGTGTACTTTGCCACGGAGGAAAAGCCATTGACTCCTCCTAGAGCTAGAGGTACAAGTGGTTCAAGCCACTCGATGTGGGTTCTAAGGACTGAATTTGAGGTCTCTGCAAGAACGGTGAACTCTTCCTGCCTACTGAGCTGTCTCTCTGGGCCTTAAAGATATTATTTAAAAATTTCTAAACATTTATTTTATGTATATGAATATTTTACCTGCATGTATGTGTACCGCATGAATGCCTGGTATCTGTGTAAGTCAGAAGAACATACCAGATCCCCTGAAACTGGAGTTATGTGCGATTGTGAACCACAGGGTGGGTGCTGGTAACCAAACCTAGGTACTCTTCAAGAATAACAAGTGCCCTTAACCACTGAGCCAACTCTCCAGCCCCTAAAGCTGTTATTTTCAAATGAAAAAAAGAGAAGGCTAGGCATGGTAGCACACCCTTAATCCCAGCACTTGGGAGGCAGAGGCAGGCAGATCTCTGAATTTGAGCCTAGCCTGGTCTACAGAGTGAGTTCTAGGACAGCCATGGCTATGTAGAGAGACCCTATCTTGAAAACAGAAACAAAAACAAAACAACAAAAAAAGCTGACTAGAGCACTGTGCCTGTCTGCGTGCTGAGTGTAGTTTTGTGTCTACTTATGTATTTATGAAGTCCCTTAGTGAAAGAATAAGAAACTTTAAGCAACAGCAACGTTTATGTGGGGAGATGTGGGTATGAGGGAGACTTTGGGAGCAGGTAAGGAGGTAGGGAACACGTTTCACAGCACATTGCTTTTGTTTGGTTTTTGTTTTATTTGCTCAATCTGCCTGTGCTTCTTTTTTTTCCTTCCTTTTAATTTTAAAAATTTCATGTGCATTGGTGTTTTGCCTATGTGTATGTCTGTAACAGTTTTGGATTCCTGGACCTGGAGTTACAGACATTTGCGAGCCTCCATGTGTGTGTGCTGGGAATTGAACCCAGCCCTTCTGGAAGAGCAGACAGTGCTCTTAACCACTGATCCATTTCTCCACTCCACCCCTACCCTATGATCTTAAGTGTTGGGAATTATAGATATGTACCACCAAATCTGGCCACAATAAATACTTTAAAAATAAACTGTTTACAAATTAAGTGAATATGCTACCTAATGAAGGAATAAAATAAATTTGTCAAAAAAGTTCAAAATTTTTAAATAAATAAGGCAAGTTTTAGGGCACAGAGGAGTCCTGTGATTATTTAATCCAGTATTTCTCAGGCTGTTTGTACTAGTCAAGGTATGCTGGAAATTTTAATTTATTTATTTTTCTGGTAATAGAATCTGGTTCATTTCTCATTGCTGAGGCTATAAACCAGGGCCTCATGTATGATAGGCAAGCACTGGATCACAGAGGGAGACCCCAGCCCCAGAATCAGTGTTAATTCTTATGGTATTAAGTGAATTGAAGGGTGGTTAAATGACCATTTTTTCCCTCTAATGACAGATCCTTTGAGAGCCCAGTGGCTTGGAGAGCAGGTGTCCAGGCCGTGACTCAGGCTGTGACTGGGCTGCCTGTGTGAGGGACTGAGACCGTCCCTCTGGGAGTAGCTCCTTCTGTGTTCCTGGTGGTTTTGAGTCTGAGGCAGTTGTGACTAGTTTATAGTCTTAGCTGCATGTTAACATGCATGTTGCATGGCAAAGGGCCCAGGAATCAAAGAGAATCCTGATCCTGAAGCAACTAGGCAATGTGGAGCCTGACGTTTGTAATTCAGCAAATGTGCCTCAAGATTTTTTTTTCTCCAGATAAGAAAGCTATGATTAAAAATTATGCTCTTCCAGCTTACAATCTGCCTTAATGAGATTGTTGCACCCACTAAGTAGGTATTAATTTGCCGAGTATTATAATCTAAGACTGTACTCTGACTCATTGATTAAAAATAAAAGATGAAACCAACTGAAAACAGGCAAACAACAACAACAAATATGAATGAGTTGATTTTTGGTGTGCCAAATGTCAAAATCCCTTCTCTCCTGTGTCTGTGGATCAGTGATACCGAGATAGTGTGAAAGATCTAGAGGTACGATAGATAACAAATTAGATAAAATTGCAGAAAATATTAGACCTTTTAAATTTTATTTATTTTTTTAGTTTCTCTATAGACACATAGTAACAATTTTGCAAAATCTGGATGCTAATGCAGTATCTTCTTGGACACATAATATGTATTACAACACTGGGTTATCATCAGTAAGTAAAATTATATTAAAAATACTATGTAACAGGCACTATCTTAAGTACTTTGCATATGTTTATTAGATATGGGTACTAGCATTATGTAGGAGGAAATTGAGGTACAAAGAGTTTTGTTAGTTCAGGGTCATTCAGTAAGAGGCAGAGTTGGGATTCTAACCCAGAATGTGTTGAACACCTTCAGTTTGCCAGCAACTGTGCCAGGTGCTACAGATACAGTAGTGAACCAGAGAAAGCTCTTGCTGTCCTGGAACTAACTTACATTCCGGGTAGCCAAACAAATGCACACAGTAGTAAAAATTTCTGGAGAGAGAAAACACAATAAGGGAGTGTTGAGTCCCCTTCATACCAAGTAAAGGTCAGTTTGGGTTCCATTTCAGTAGAATAATACGGTGACAGATTATGAGGGATCGGCGTAAAACATTTGAGTGAACCATCAGGACGTTCCCGGCAGAGAAGGGCCCGTGCAGTCTCTCTAGCTAGGACAGTTCTTGGCACCTTAGAGCACTGGGAGGAAGCCTTCTAATTGGAGTCAAGTGACAAGAAGACCGAAAAGATACCCAAGTCTTGTAGAGCAATGTAAGGTCCTGGGCCGTAATCTGAGTGAGATGAGAAGTCAGGAGCAGGAAATTTAAGAATGGTGTGGTCTACCTTTTGCTTTAGAATAAAACAAAGGCTCACTGTAGGAGGATGTGAATAAACAGGGGACCAGGGAGTTGCCTGAGTTTGGTGATGATGTCGGCTTGGCTTGGGGCAGTGGTGACGTGAGGTAGAAACTGGTTGACTCAGCAGTCATTTTGCAGATGGAATGGAAGAACTTGTGTTGGATTTGCTGTGAGGAGCAATAGAGACAGGTGTCGAGGAAGATGCCAAGGCTTTTGGTCTCAGCAGTGGAAGATATGACTGGTTCTTAGGAGGAGTGTTGAGTGGTTAGGGTCAGAGCCTGGGCTGGGCAGCCTTAATGAGCTAGTCCTAGTCAATAGGCTAATTAAACAAGCAAGCAATAGTGCAAGGCAGAAAAAAATTTACTCAGTGTGGCCACATTGGTAAGGGAAACAAAGCAGTCAGTGACCATCCCCCAAGGCAAGCTGTGGGGTCCTGACGTGAGGTTTGGGTTTAAACAGAATGGGTAGGTATGCATCACTAAGCAGTCCTGGTCAAGGTATGGTCCTGCTCACCATCATCTCATCTCCAGCCAGGAGACAGACTACCCCTCTGGCTGGCAGTGGGCTTTCATCCTTTTCCTTTTCCTAGCACAGGCTCCTGGGGAAATCTTAATTTCTTGGGGTCCATTGTTTCAAGAGTCTGAGAGCCAAAAGGAGGACATGAGTGTCTTTTTAGAATATCTTCGTTACTAGGATAGTCACAGATGCAGGAGAAGGTGATGTCTGAGGGCTAAGCCAAATAACTATCTTAAGAAGGAGGTGGCCAAAATGGCAAAGACATGAAAATTCTGTCCTCCACAAAGATAATTTAGAAGCTGGCAAGGACTGAATATTCTTTTCTTCAGAACTCTGACAACTAACAGAAGATTTGCAGAAATCTAGATGTAAGCATTGCTTTTATTATTTATTCTTATGGGTTCATGGCAGAGGACAGTTTATTCTTTCCTAATTCAATCCCCAGTCCTGGAGGTTTTCAGCCTATGTACTTTCTAATCTTAAGCCTATACCTAGAAGTCTTCAGCCTCCATACAATCTAATCTTCAAGATGCCAGCCTGGACTTAGAAGGCTTCAGCCTCTGTACAATCTAATCTGCAAACATAGACTGTTTCAGCCTCTGAGACTTACTACTGACTGAACTCTGACTAGCTGTCTTCTGAACTACCTCTTTGCACTCTTAGCTGTACTATGAACTCTGAACTGTAAATCATAAACCATCTGCTTCTGACTCTCTGCTTTTTTTCTGCTTATTCTGGGCTGGCTTTCCTCTTTTCAGCTTTTCCATCTGAACTGAACTGTCTATGAGCTGACTGCACTCAAACTGCCTGACTGAACTAACTCTCTGCTTCTCTCTCTCTGAGCTCTGCCTCTTGTCTGCTACCTGTCTGCTTCCACCTCACTTTTACCTTGCCTGCATTTCCTCTCTGCTTCTCTTTTGTGAACTCTTCCTTCTGAATTGGGATTAAAGGCATGTACTAAGTTACTTTAACCACAGAAATCCCTTTCACTTAGCATTAGCACAAAAGAGGACAGGATTAGTCTAACATTCTTTCTGCATTCCATTTGGATCACACAGGCCTTTCAATGTGATCCTTTGCAGAGCAGCCATGCTGCTATATTAAAAGATCAAATGTTTCTCTACATTTTAAAATGTTTAGCTTGCTCCAGTCTTAATCCCCTCACTCCCACCAGCTACATGGAGGTCTTGAAAATGACCACCTGCATGCCTGGGCAGGCTACCATCACAGGGAGTAAAATGGTTCCTGAAATATGAAGACTTCTCCTCAAAGAACTGCCAATTCTTTTACCATTTGGTGCTTTCTGGAGGATCTTTTAAAAGGTTTTGTATTTGTCCCAATGTAAGTTCCCTATTGTGGAAGCCTTTTTCTTAGACGGCTTTTTGTCAACAAACAATAGAACAGTTACCTCTTTTAACTTTGCAGCTGTCTTAGGTAGTTTGGGTAAACAACAGGCCAAAAAAAAAGACTGAGAGGAGTTGTAGAGGAATAAGATGTCCACATGTTCCTGGGGCCACTAAGGGCCATGCATGTGCTTGGGCCAGTTATGGTCAGGAAAGACTGGAGAAGGCCTTGGATTTCACCTCTGAGTGACCCAGAGATTGTGAAACAGGAAGTTAGGTTAAGGGAGAGGTGTCAGCCTTTCGGCTGAGTGTTGAAAGAAAGCTCAAACGAGCACCTAGTGCCTTGAGGCAGGTGACTTAAGGGTTCCAGGCCCTTAAGAAAATCTGTGTCTGTCTTCTTACCTGATTAGTAAGCTAAGTAGAGACTTTGGTAGTCACACATAAAAAGAAAATACAGACTTATTAGTTTAGAAGTCATTAAAAAACAATAGTAAAAAGCAACAGTGATGGATTCTTGGAGGAAGGTGAATCTGATTTCTAATGACCTCACTGTTGTGTTAAGATATCTAACACAAGACACACAAAGCTTCAAGGGAAAAAAAGCCAGCCTGTACACAAAGAAAATAAAAGACATTGGGCTTACTAGGCAAAATCCTTAGATAATCTATTTCAAATATATTCAAAGATCTGATTGGAAGTATGTCTAAAAAACAACAAAAATAGGAGAATGTAACTCACAAAATAGATATACAAAGAAATTGTAAGAATAATAAAATGCTTTGGAGTTGAAAAATACAATGAGTGACCAGTTCACCAATGGAGTGGACCAGCACTTGTGAGTGGGCCAGAGAAAGAAACAGCACAACTGGAAAGAAGTCAACGGAAATGATCCAGTTTGAAAAAAAAAGAAGTAAAATGAATAGAGCTTCAAAACTCCGGGATAACACCAGGCACACAAGTATATACACAGTGGGAATCTTGGAGAAATGAAGCTGGGACAGAAAGGATAAAGAAATAGTGACAGGGAACTTCTCAACTTTGATAAAAATATCAACATGCGTGCCGGTATTTTAGAGAAATAGAAAAGCCTTAGCTAATGTGGCAAAATACTCAAGATAACCAGCTTAAAATCAAGAAAGGGTTATTTTGGCTCACAGTTTGGGAGGTTTAGGCCTGATCAGTTGGGCTATTGCTTTGGGGGCCTCTCATGAAGCAGCGTGCCGTGGTAGGATGGTATGTTGGGCACACCTGCTCCCCTCATGGCAGCGGTGAGCAAAAGATGGAGAAGAGTCCCAGGTCCCAATATTCCCTATAGAGTCACAACCCCAGTGATGTAACATCCTCCCATCAGGCCATACTTGCTAAACACTTGACGACCTCCTCACAGCAGTTCTTGGGACCAAGCCTTTAGCAAGTGGGCTTTGAGAAAAACATTCAAGATCCAAACTGTCTAAGTCTGACTCGATTGATTCTCAGGAGAGTGAAAGAAAAAGAAGTGGATAAAGTAAGTATAGAGAATTCTTTCAGGAGTTGTTTGAAAACGGGAACAGAAATGCAGAAGAGGGTGAGAAGCAAGTGCTATTTCAAGAGGCTTGCACACTCATGGGCATGTTCAGCAGAGTGGGAAAACTACGTGCCTCCTGTCTCTGCCACTGAAGTAGTTTTGAGACCAGAGAGAAGTTGTCTTGCCCAATGTCTTGTCATCTCATATATATTTACTTGAATGTGTATAAATCACTACCTAATATTGCATCAATATACCATGTTCCCTGGGGAAGATACACAAAAATCAAAGTTTTCAGACAAATTTGAAAAAAAGGTCACTAAAATGAGGGTCCTACCATCATTAAGACACAGTAAGAACTGAGTAAGTAAGTAAGGAATGAGATCCATGCTTCACCTTGCTTGATAATTTTGAATTATGTGGCCATCTTACCAGCTACGATGACATCAATACTTAGTCTGATGTATTGATGTAGTGAGTCTGAGTCTGACAAGGAAGTATATATAGTAATGATTGTAATGTTGTTACTTATCCTCCTGGCATTATTAGAGGTATCTTCAGTCTAGGCTTTCTTTGAAAGTTTTTTTTAAATGAGTTAGTTTTTTAGTTTTTTGTTTTGTTTTTTTGACACTGGGTTTCTCTGTTGTAACTCTGGCTGTCCTGGAACTCACAGAGATCCACATCCCTCTGCCTCCTGTCCTAAGTGCTGGGATTAAAATCATGTGCCACCACTGCCCGGCATGAGTCAGATTTTTATTTGTTCATTTCTTGCATTTGAAGCACTCTCTGATGGTATCTTTGGTCTAAGATTCTCCTCCACTATGGTTCTGGGTTATGCGTGAAAGTGAATCTTGGCCATACCTGGGCCTCTGTCTCCATGTCACTCAGTGGTGGTAGGGAAAAGAGCTCCACATCTTTCCCAACATCTTTTTATTGTGGAGACTTACAGACACACACAGATAATGTGAACCCCAACATACCCATTATTCCCCTTCCACAAGTTTCAAGTCATAGCCCATTCACCTCTCCAGTCCTTTAATATTTTGAAGCTAGTTCCCTATGTCATATTATCTACCAGTAATTTGGAATGTATCCATAAAACAATGATTCTTAAAAAAAAATCTGATACTTAATACCCAATAACATCATTTATTACTGTGGTCACTCTCCTATAAATATATATTCCCCTAATATCTATATAAATCTATGTATATATCTACATCTATATATATCTCTATCTATCTCTATATATGTCCCACAATACTGTTTTCATATTTGAAAAAGCTTCCAGGAGTCTTTAACTTGCAGGAATGAAGAAATCCTTTGGGTGGGGTGGAGAATCTTAGATTAGGAAAGAAATGTCTTTAACTATAATAAAACATATCATTATTCTCCCAAGAAATAAGGTCAAAATCCTATTAATCTGATGAAAATAGAAAATAAACCGTGGGAGTAGGTAGTAATCGTCTTAGGTCCATTAGGAGGGAAGCTGGCCTGGCATTGCTGGGAGAAGGGGCTGAGCTGGCATGGAAGCATGTTGGAAAGACCTCAAGGCCAGGTATTTTCTCCCATGTGGTACAAGGGTGGCAGTGGACGGACCCTGTCGCAATCCTATCTTCTCCTGGGAAGCAGTCCCTGCGGGCGGGCGGCTGTGGGTCGGTTGAGGGACTCAAGGCGCTCCTCAGGGATGTTCCTTTCACCTTGGGTTAGGCTTTCTTGTTTTGTTTCGGCGCCTACCAAGAGCGAGCACCCTTAGTCCAACGACAAAGCTGGAGGGGATAGGACCGCGTTGGGGCAGCGCCACGGTACGGCCTCGTCAAGGCCCTGGGAGTCCCCTGTGGTCCCGCCTGAACCTCTGAGGTCTTCCGGCCCAGGCCCCTAGGAGGCGAAGCTATGTCAGTGCCGAGGTGACGCGCACGCGGTCGCCCCCTGAACGCATGCCAACCATCAGAACGCACGCGCGGAACCGCAGCACGGCTTTCCCACCCCGGGAAAAGGGGCAGAGAACAGGCTGAGAAGGGAACGCAGCTCTCTAGGACGGCTTCTCATTGGTTGCTGTCGTTCCACCTTCAGTTCCCATTGGCTGTGAGCCGCGCACGCTCCCACTGCGTCCTGAGGCATTGGGCAGTTAACGGCGGCGCAGCCAATGGGAGGGCCCGGAGGCGGGGCAAGCGGCGCGGGGCGTGCTCACGCCGGCCACAAGGTAAACAGCTTCGGAGCGTGTGCGGGGCGCTCGCACCGCTGCGAGCGCGGGGAGGCGTTGCGTAGCTGACTGAGGAGCCTACCTTCCTGCAGCCGGGTAAGGCTGCCGCCTGCCGGCCTGCCTCTGGCCTCAGCACCCCGGGGTCCATTCTTGAACGTTCAAGTGACAGCACGGCCTGGGGTTGCGAGTTTCCCTTGCAGCCAGGGCGCCTCAGGCTGGGTGCCGCCGTCTCTGTCCCGGGTCTGGCTCAGCGAGCAGAGGACTGCGCGTGGAACCGTGGGTTCCCTGGGGCTCCCGGGGGCTCCCGGCCTCTGCGCTGTCCACGCATGCGGCTGCCTTTCTCTCAACTCCCAGGCCCCTGTGCAGCGGGGCGCTGGCTGCAATTTGTGTCAGAACTACACTTCTGCGCTGAAGCCAGCTGTTGGGTTTCTCAGCTGAGGCTCTGGTGAAATTAAGGAAGGCTTCCCTTCTTCCTTTTCTTCGCTTTTTGGCCCTTCCCCTTGTTTTTCTAGACACTAGTGGTCATGCGAGCAGTTTGGACTGAACGCCTTCATTCTCTTGCACGGAAGCTGTCACTCCACTCGGCCAAGCCCACAGTTCTAAGTGTGAGGGGACAGAGAACGCTGTAGGGGCAAGTCTGGGTGCTGGGACCCTCCGACGCCTGGGGATTCCTGAAGAGGCTAAGGGGCAGAGGTTGTGTGCTCCCAGTCTGGGTTGGGCTTGCAGCCCGGTGGAAAACGGATCCATGCTCACTTGGGCCTTAGTGTGTGTGGGACAGGACTCTGGAGTTGGGGGTGCCAGGCTGACCATCTTGCCAGAGGATTTGGACTAGTGATCATGCTAGTCTTCTAGTTGTCCTATGGGCTGGGGGTCATGCTGGCAGGAAGGCTGTTGGGAAACTTTTGGAGTGAGGAGGTCCTTCTGAGAAGGAGCTAGAGGGGCTTGTTGGCTCACAAGAGTGGCATCCATAAGCCTTGCATATAATGAAGACGGCTGAATTGTGATCATTTTTGGATTAAAGGAAAAGCGAAGCAAGCAATCTGGGCAATCTCTCTGGGCTAATGAACTACCTAAGACAGAGCTTCCCAACTCCAGAGATCCGTAATTTGGATCCATAATTGTTTCCTGTGCCTGCTTGTCTTGTGCCTTGTAGGGTGTGTAGCAGAATCCCTGGCTTGTATCCACTAAACAAACAGGGATCCCCACCCCACCCCCACCCCACCAATTGTGACAATTGAAAATGTCTCCAGACATTGCCACATACCCACTAAAGAGCAAATTGGGTTGAGAATTACGCAGGTAAGACTCCAGACAAGGTCATCCCTACACTAGCAATCTGCCCACAAGTAGCTGAGAAGTTTAGGACAGTGTTTTATCCCTGATGTAAACAATTGGTGGGAGCCATGGGAATGGGGCTTTAAAGGAGAACCATGAGTGCACAGGCTGGTGGAGGTGAGACCTTCCAAAGGAGAGTTGGAGGCAGAAACCTTTGTGCCTGATGAATGTGACTGGATGTTTTGAAAGTATGAGGATGTCTGCCGGTAGGAACATTGGGAGACTTGGAAGGTAAGCACAGGAGACCACCACAGGATGGTTCTTCAATGGTGGGAGCTGTCTGAGGCTAAGCAACTTTTCTGAGGGGGGCAGGCACTTTTCTTGTCCTTGTTTTTTGCTTAGACATCTGTGTGTCTTGTAATGTGGAAGAAGGGCATGCCTATGTCCGCAGGGAGTATCTGGCTGCACGTCACAGATGTATGCATGCACACATATGCAGGTGTTTTGATGCAGCATGTGCACATGTGTGTAGAATTCATTTGTAGTTGATTGACATGTCCTATCTCTTTTTTGTGCAGGGGAATAGGCTTTGCCTTTGAGCCTATATTTTGTTTGCAGTGTAACCTAGAGTTTATGTGTTGAACTTATTATGTCATAAAATGATGGCTATTCAGGAAAGATGAAAGAATAATTGCGCTGGAAAGAAAAAATATCCCGTCGTAAGCCTGTACTGTGAATCTATATTTTCTAATTGATCCTGTGGGACTGTGTCAGGATTCCACAACTGGGGGAACACTCCAACTGGGGGTTTTTGGGGTGCCCTTTGTTACAGAAAAGGATCTGAAAGGGTAATCACTTCCTTCTTAAGGAGAGCCTTTTATTGGGAAGCTCAAAACTTGGCAGAACAATTTTCCATTAAGGGCCATGGACACTGAGTCATTATCTTTGTCTGTTGAAACCAGAGCCGTGTGCAGAATTAGACAGGAATATTTAAAGAGTTGTCTTGGTGTGACAACTGGAAATAGTTCTGACATTCCTGTTAACAGTCAAGAACTGGGAGAGCCAGTGGAAAGGAGGTAATGGAGGGAGCTCAAAGGTCCCGTTTCTTCTCTAATTGCGCACACGTGATAGGAAAGGGATGAAGGGGAGGCAGCCTTTGAGGAGAGGGTGGCCTGAGTCACAGGTGGTGGAATCAGAGGGCCCTAGGACTCAGGTGTGGACTGAATATATGCAGGTAGGACACAGGGTTAGAGTCCTTACTGGAAATAGAGGCCATAGGAGGAGGAATAATAATATGGGGAAGTGATAATGTTAGTATCAGACATGATGGGCTGAGTGCCATCGAAACTTTTTTTTTTTTCCGAGACAGGGTGTCTCTGTTGTAACTCTGGCTGTCGTGGAACTCACTCTGTAGACCAGGCTGCTCTCAGACTCAGAGATCTGCCTGCCTCTGCCTCCCGAGTGCTGGGATTAAGGGTATGGGCCAGAAACTATTTTTTTTTATCCTTTTTATTAAGATATAATTGCATCCATTTGCATGCACTAAATTCACCCATTTTCCTCACAATTGAAACGATATCATTTGACCACTACCACAGTCAAAGTTAGAATATTTTCATCGCCCTTCAGCATTCACTCGAGTGCCTGTAGTACTGGCATGGATGCGCAGTGCAGATGTGGGTAACTTGGCTCAGAGAGCCAGCCTGGCCTGAGAATGGGGAGACCTTGAGTAGCTCCTGGAGAGAAGGAAGGCTCAGAGGACAGAACACAGTGGAGAGCTAGGAAGAGCTAAGACCAGCTTGGGCTGACTCAGCTGTAGAGTGTGGAACAGGTGAAGAGAGGTTGGTGAAGGAAGGTGAGGAGTGAGGCCCACCAGGAGGGAGAATTGTGGGAAAATGTGAAGTTGACAGGAAGTGGGGCGTAGTGGTGGAGGTCGTTGGGGGACCCCACTGACGTGGACCTCAGGAGACAGAGACTGGGGAGCAGTTTGCAGGAGCTTGCCTGTGTTTGGTGCAGGGAGGCAGGGTGTGAATTGGGGGCCTGAAAGGAGTGACTTCTGTGAAGGAGTAAGGCATAAAAAAAAGTCCGAAAGAGAAGAGAATGGGGGAGGGTCTGAGATAAGAGACCAAGGATTTGAAGGTATTCATATCTGGTTGCCTGGGTTCTAGGGTAGAAGGAGCAAAGAGGTCTGTTACAGAATAGGTCCTGGGCTAAGTATGGGACCAACAGGGTATCCTGTGGGGGCACTGAAAGAGAGAGCTGAGAGAAGGGTTGGGGAAGAAGAGAAAGCTGAGAGGGGGGAAGAGAGAAGAGAGAAAGCTGAGAGAGTGTTTGCAGCAGAGAGGTGTTTCCCTGCTTTCTACCTTTGCAGCTCACTGGGCTTTTCCTGAGGTGTAGGTGTTCTCCTTGCACCTTTGTGAAGACAGCACAGGCTGCACCTCCCTCTGCTGTTCTCATAGAATGTTTAGTTGGGGCCTTCCTAATTCCTTCAAGCATTATTCTCTCCAGACCTGGTTAAATCTGAAAGGATCACTTCAGAAAGAGCCTATGTGGCTGCTTGTCACCCTTCTGTACTCCAGGGTGAATAGCATTGTCTTGATTTACACATGAGGAGATGGAGCACACTGGCTCCCAGGAGCAGAACTGGTAGTTGATGTCCAAGCTGAAACTGGAAACCCATACTTGCTGTCATATTGTCTGTTAGCCTGTAGCCTGTTACATATGCTGTCTGGGAACGTAAAACACCAGGTATGTATTTGTCTCCAAACCTGGCATGGAGGAGGGAGATAGAACAAATTGCTGATATTTTGCAGGTTGTTACCATATGATGGCGCTTACAAACATCTCAGTTCTTTGCGAAATTGAACAGCAACTTGGTGGCTCTAACTCCGTAAGGTGTTAGTAGCCAACACTGGGCAAGCAAAGGGCAGGGTGGACATTGCTATGGCCAGGTTTGTTGTGTATGTCCTTCTCCTCTGGCCTAGAATGTCGTGTGAACAGCCGGGGCAGACTTGGCTTCCTGAGCAACAGCTGCCTGCTGCCTTGTTCTTCCTCCCCTTCCCTCTGTAGACAGGAATGGACAAATAGAGGAAAATATGTCTGTGTCTACAGGCTCATCAAGTCAGCTTGATGACTCACACAGCCTGACTCCTATAAAAACTGCCTTTGAATTGGGGGGTGCTGCTATTGCTGTGTCCGTGTCTGTATGTGCTAGGGGGTCAGGGAGGTGAGACACATAAAGACCATTTCCTTGTGTTCAGCATTTCCAGAGGGTATCTGTGGGTGTTCAGGTCCAGTGTGTTTCTGAGGTAGTTTAAGCTGGCTGTCAGCATACTGAATGACTCTCCTGGGTGGTGCCTCGCACCACATCACTAAATAAGCCACCTTGGTGAGGACCAGCCTGCCTTTGCTAGTACTCCCTGACTCAGAAGTAATCCTGGACTTTACAGGGAGAGCTGGCTTATTAACAAAAGTGTAATGTTGGTCATCTGTGCTCTTTTTGCTTTCACGAGGTCTATACCAGGGTATCTACATGGTCATAATGTTAATAATCACACCTGCTAATAGTTCCGGGTACCCCAGTGTATGCCCTGAATACTTTCATGTAAGGGATCTAATCTAGTCTCGAGTGCAAATGAGGAAACTGAGGCTCAAAGCTAAGCTTATATAATTTGACTTGCAAGTCAGCCTCAGAGCCAGGTTTCAGACCAGGTGACCAATTACAGAGATTTTAACCTTATTTCTGGGTCACTACCTGAACCAAATACTTTAATATATATGGTGTATATGTGAGGGGGAAGGGAACTAGAGTTCAAGTTGGTCTTGAACTCATCATCCTCTTGTCTCATCCTCCAAAGTGGTGTGGAATTATAATGTGAACTACCAGGGCTACATCTGGCTGAGGTTCATGGTGAGCAGCTCTGAGGACTGGCTTCTTGTGGAGGGCAGGCTGACCAGTCAGTGTGGCTCACCAGGATTTGACCACTGTCCCAAAGAGGGGCCTTGTGTGAGGCTTGGGAGAGGAACAGGGTATATCCCTAGCATGTGTCTTCCAGGCGACACCCCTGTGCTCTATGATTATGCTCAGTGCTTGCCTGGCAGCCCCTGGTTAGAGAATCTATGAATGTACAGTAATGAAGCATTGATGAGGTGGTAGATTTATAAGAGCTCAAGCTATGGACTGACAATGGCTTCTCTGTGTAGGATGAGAGAAATGTAGGTGGTTAGCACTTACAGCTGGGAGAAAGGAGGGTCTGTGCAAGAAGTTGGCATCTGACACCCCCACCTACTCCCACTCTTGAGCACGTCATGAGCAGCACATAGGGGTTGCCTTCCTAGTCTGGATAACCCAGTAAAAGGTGTTCTTCAGCCCCAAATAGTGGGTCAAGTTCACTTCTGGATGTTGATTGGGTGGGAACCCATGTCCTAGTACCATCCTCATTGGCCTGTTAGGATACAATTCTGGTGACTTCTGTAGATGTCCTGGAATAATTATGATTATAGCTTGTTGACTTAGAATTGGATGCTATAGACTTCATCTTTGAAGGACAAATGTAAGTATTTTGGGCTTTGTGGGCTATTGGTTTCTTTTGCAACCAAACCAAATCAACAAAACATGTGAATGACCAGGTTGTATGCAGTACATAAGTGAATGCACATGGTTGTGATTCAGTACAACTTTATTTACAAAAATGGGCAGTAGTGTTATCAGCGTTAGGGTCAGAGTTTATGCTGTGGTGCTCAAATAAGCCAGGCTCAGCCACTCATCTTTTTAAAGCCTATTTAAAAGAACAAAAGCAATAGTGAAAATCAGAAAAAGATTTCTTCATGTGGCCACATTAAGAAGAGATCTAGTGACACTCCCCAACCCCAATCCATTGTTGGGGTCCTAACATGAGGGTAGAGTTTAAATAGGCAAGAGACATGCATACTTAAGCTGTCCTGGTTAAGGTGTGGTTCTGCCCATCACTGATTGGCCACTGTCTAGGGGCCATGCTCCTGCAAAAAGGGCTGAAAAGTTGCAAATAATCTTTGAGAGAAAAGTTACCCCTATGGCTGACCCAGGTTTTAGCCATTTTCTTTTCTTAATGTGAAATTCCTGGGAGAATTCTAAATCATTGGAGTTCATTATTCCCACAGACCAGGTAGCTAGAGTGACAGCACAGCTACCTCTTTTAGAACTTCCTGTTTCTTCCAGGCATGCTGGCTACAGTAAGGCTAGAGATGGCCCTGGAGCCTTGGTTTTCTTACTCCCTGGCCTTGAAGGACACTAGTCATATGTGTCATTTGTGCTGAGAAAATATAGTTGTTGTACTTATTATATGATTCTAAATTAGGAATTCCAGAGGCTTTGTGTGTAGAGTCGGCACTCATTAACTGTTTCTGACTTTTGAGGCAGGGCCAGTGGAGAGGAAGGGCCTGTGCCAAGTGATTTTTCTCATTACCATTCTGAGAAGGGCAGTTGAACCTTATTCCCCAAAGTAAGATGACCACAGGCTATGTGCCTGGCAGCCAGTTAGGGGCAGGTGTCTCCTGAAGAGCAGGACTAACCAAGAGCTCAGAGAGGTGTTATTTATAGCCTTTTGATCTGTCCCTTAACCTACTGTTCATTCTGTCCTGGACAGGCACTGGAGGGATATGGAATTTTTTTTTTTGAAAGTACATATTTGTGTGCTTACTTAAAACTTTTTTTTAACAACATAAGGTTCTTTTTAAAAACAGTTTTAATATTATTCAAATAGTAAATGTTTTCTGTAGAAAATATAAAGTAAATAAATTTCAGAAGAATCTAACATTCCACTACCCAGAGAAAACCTATGCTGTTTTTTAAACAATTTTTTTCAAGACAGGGTTTCTCTGTTGTAACCCTGGCTGTCCTGGAACTCACTATGTAGACCAGGCTGGCCTCAAACTCACAGAGATCCACCTGCCTCTGCCTCCTGAGTGCTGGGATTAAAGGCATGTACCACCACTGTCTGGCAAACCTCATGCTTTTAAATGTTCTGTGATGACATTTTTTTCCCTCTGTGGGAACACGTAATATACTCTTATTTGTCAACAAATACCTTTTAAATTGCCACATCCCTCCATCCTACGCAGATACTGCTACTCACTGTGCTGATTGCTTTTTATCAACTTGACTCAACCTAGATAGACTTAATCTGGGAAAAAGGACTCTTAATTGGGAAAATGCCTCCATGAGACTGGCCTGTGGGCAAGTCTGTTGGGGTATTGTCTTGGTTGCTAATTGACATAGGAGGGTCCAGTCCCCTGTGGGCAGTACCACCCCTGGGCAGGTGGTACTGCCTTTTATAAGAAAGCAGGCTGAGCAAATCATGAGGAGCAAGCCAGTAATCATGGTCCTCCATGGTCTCTGCTTCAGTTTCTGCCCCTGCTTCCTTCCCTGCTTGAGTTCATGCCTTGACTTCCCTCCATGATGAGCTGTGATCAGATGTGTAAGCCAAATACACCCCTTCCTCCTCAGGTTGCTTTTAGTCATGGTGTCTTTAACACAGCAGTAGAAAGTAACTAGGACACTCACCTACCCTGTTTTCAGTGGTGTTGTGATTCCTATTCTTAGAGCTGAGTTACCACACACATCCACTTTTAAACAAATGAGGCATTTGGGCAGGATTTTGGGGTTATCAGACAAGATGGGCCAAGGAGGAGAAGGGGACTGACACTGGTGTGGAACCTGCAGAAACAGAGGCAGACAACATTGGCAGAGGCCTGGCTCTGTGGTGAAGCCTACTGTTGCTTGCTGATGGGAAGAACAGAAGTCCTGTCTCTTCCGTTGTATGTGTATGTGGATTTTTTTCCCCTAGTATCTAGTACTAAGTTGCCTTTGAAAGCTGATCGTATTTTAGGACATTGCTTGCCCTGCAGACAGAGGCCTGAAGTTAGGTGACTGATGGTCCTTGCATGTGTAACTTTTAAAGGCATAGGCAAAGAACAAATCTAGTCCACAGTGATTTGTGGATTTAGGTTCTGAAGTCTTTAATTCTTCTGAGTCCTTGGAGGAAGCAGTCGCTTAGTTTTTACTTCTTGTCAGAAAAGAACAAATGTTACGGACATAGTGGAATTTTCAGTTCCCCTGGAGGGTTGAAATTGATATGTTCATGCTCACAGGAGAAAGAAGGTTCTTCACTAGCATTCTGGGATCTCCCAGGGGTCTTCAGTGGTCCTTGAAGAAGATTGAAGTGGCAGTCTTTAGAGTTCTTGGAGGTTGGCTCTGTGGGCCATTGTCTTTAAGTACCATCCCTTTTTGGTTTCCTTTTCAAGGTATTGAAGGAATCATGGAAAAAGAAGAAGCAACTGAAGGTTTTTGTCTAGGGTCAAAGCCAGACTTTGGGAGACAGCAGAAGCAGGTGGAGACTTTAGAAATGTCCTTCTGTGGAGGTTTCCTGCTTAGTCTTAGGTGCCAGTCACCCCTTGTTCCCTTTCTTCCTCTTCCGGAAGGATTAGGGCTCTCAAAGTTGGCAGCATCAGTGGCACATGACACCTTTCCAGAAACACAGAAGCCTTGGGGTGTGGCCTAGCTGTCTGTTAAACCCTCCAGTTACCTCTGGTGCAGACTGAAGCTGGAGGGACCCTGCTTCACACCAGCCCCTAGGAGCTCTTGAAACTTATGATTGCCATTCCAGACTTTCTCAAGCTTTGGAGGGACTAGCTAAATTCTTTTCATTTGCTGAGTATTCATCACTGTAAAATACTGCTTGGTGCTGGGGGAACAGGTGGGTATACAGAAAGATAGATGTGGTTCTGTCTTGTGCTAACAGTAAGACAGATAAAAGCCTGACCATGGCTACTGTGGCATGAGGGTACAGGAAGCTGGGACAGATGTCCCTGAGGATGGAGGAAATACATTGTGTTCCCTTTGCTCAGGGAGGCTGGGCCTTCAGAAGGGACCCCCATGAAGTCCATCAGTGGGTTGGCCTGGCTGGGATACTTTCAGTGGAGGGAATACAGTAAACCTAAGGCTGGCAAGACTGAGAAGACTAAGTCAGGAAGGCTCTTTCTTTTCTGCCTCTTAGGAATCTCAGAGAAGCAATGAGGTGTGGGAATACTTTGACAGCACATTTCTTTTAAAGCAACTGCTCTTACTGGCAGCCTGAGAATTGCATGGGGAAGCCAAGGCAGGATAGAGTGATGAGTAGGGCTGTTATGTGGTGCTAGAACAGTGGTTCTCAACCTTCCTAATGCTTTGACCCTTTAATACAGTTCCTAATGTTGTGGTGGCCCCCAACCATAAAATTATTTTCATTGCTACTTCATAACTATAATTTTGCTACTGTTGTGAATTGTAATACGAATATCTGATATGCAGATGGTCTTAGGCAACCCCTGTGAAAGGATTCTTTGACCCTCAAAGGGGTCGAAAGCAACAGGTTGAGAACCACTGGGCTAGGGAATCAAGGTTGACTTTAGACATGCCAAGCTAGAAGTACCTGAGGGACCCTGAGAGTGTATATGCACTACAAGACTCATGCTGCCTGTTTGGAGAAGGCTTCTTAGTGTTGAGGACTTCCTGAGAAGTTTGATGTTTAGGTTCTTATCCCAGCCATCCCAAGTCTGTGACAAGGAGGGGCCAGAGGAAGATGGACCCTGGCTTTCAGAGGTGTGAATACCACAGCTTTGACTTGGGAGCTGGTCTGTGGTGCCTGTAGTTATGAAGGGCACTGACTAATGCTTGGTAAATCTTCATACACCACCCTCAGCTTGCTCTCACCCCATGAGATCAGTGACAGGTTGGTATGTCCTGACTCTGGGCTGCCCTGTGCCTCTTTCTTCAGCTCTGCCCTAGGTAGAAAGCTTCATTCATTACACTTCTGTCTCTTTGAGACTGTCTTTATTTACTTTCCTGATAGAAATGCAACACATTAGGACCAGAAGAGGCATGTAAGAAGCTGAGTCACCCAGCCAATGGTGACAGGACTGGGCCCATATCTAGGCTCTGAGGATAGTATTTTCCACTTAGGCAGGTACCGCCTTTGTTTCTGCTTCCAATGCTTCCATGGTGTTGGTGCCCATTATAGATGTGTGAGGCTATTGTGCTGTGGGCACATGGCTAGGGTACGTTGACCCATGACCTGCAGAGACAAGCCAGGTACAATGGGAGATTTCAGTGAAGGATGTTGGCATGGTCCCTTGCTAGTATACTCTCCAGGTGTGAGTATTTATCCTCTCACACAGCTTTACCTACTTGAGGTTACTGGATTTTTTTTTTCCCTTAGGAATAGGGTCCCCAAACCAGCAGAGTGTGTCAGGGCTGGTGTAGGGTACAGAGGGAAGTGGAACTGATAGTCTCCATGAGGGCTCTAATACTTGTACATGAAATCATGGTGCTGATACTGTTTTTGTGTGTGAAATGGGTTCCTGGGCTTGATGTAAATTTTGATGTAAAGCCTCCTAGCTGAATCCCTGACCTGGTGCATTCCTACAGGGGATTTGCAGCAAAATATCAGAATGGTTGAATTATAGGTCACCGTGGGATCTTTGGAACAGGGTCAAAATATGAAAACCAGGAAGAAAAGAGCTGTGGGAAGCTGTGTCCTTCTGGTAGTCCTTTGCTCCTCACCTCCTCTTTGCTGCTTGGAGGACAGGGACTCCCTTGCAGAAAACTGCCTGTGTTGATAAGGGTGTAAACTGTTGGTTCACTTTGTACCGTGAGGGAGGCCCAGCATAATCCCTGCATGATGGGAAAATAATGTTTACCTAAGGGGGTTGGCCATGGACCAGCCACAGAGACTTTGAAATCTACATGCTCATAAACAGAAGGGTGTGCTTATTAGAAATAACTGTTGATTTGAGGAAAACAGGTTCTGCCACACGGTGCCCAGAAATCTGTAGGGACCTTCTTTCCATTGAGATGACTCTGGTCCAGTATCTAGGGCAAGACTTGGCACCATTCTAGAATTCACTAGCATTTCGTATACAACTGCTCAGGCAGGAAGGAAAGCATGGCTCATTCTTTGTAACTTATTTTTTAATTAGTATTTTCTTTTGTTTATGAGTATATGCCTCTGAGTGAGTTTGTGCATGTGTGTGTGATGCTGGTCAAGGCCCGAGGGAATGTCAGATCCCCTGGAGCTTGAGTTACATACAGGTGGTTGTGAGCTGCCTAATGTGGGTGTGGGGAACCGAATGATGGTCCTCTGGAAGAACAGCAAGCACTTGCTTTAACTGTTGAGACGTCTCTCCAGCCCTTTAACTTACTTTATTATTTTTAAAAAGCTGTATTTTACTTGTATTAGTGTATGTGCATATGTGTATGTCTGTGCTACATGTATTCTGGTGCCCACTGAGGCCAGAGGAAGGTGTAGAATTCCTGGAGCTAGAGTTATAGGAGGCTGGGAAAGCTGTTTGACATTGGTGCTGGGAGCTGAACTCAGGTTCTCTAGAAGAGCAGCAAGTACTCTTAAAACTGCTGGGCCATCTCCAGCCCCTAATTTATTTATTTTTTTAAGATGACTTATTTGCCATTTTGAAAGTAGGACATGTGAACTAAAAAGGTTAGGAAAATATAGTTTGGAAAATACTGAAAAAGATAATTATTACTCATAGCTCTCACTGCAGGAACTTAACCTCTTCAATTTGTTTACTTAACATTTTCCTTCTTATGAGTAGTTTGTTTGTTTGCTTGCTTTTTTTTGTTTTTTGTTTGTTTAGCATCCTTGTGAGTAGGTATAACTTTATCTTCCAGTGACTTATCTTCACAAAGCAGGACAATCAGTGCTGATTTCTGGTGAGCCCCATACTCCCTTGTGGCAGTGTGCAGGACCTGAAATGACTTTTAAAATTAAACTCTTACCAATGCTATGGGCCAGGTAGGCTAGACTGGCTAAGCTAAAAATCACTCACCAGTTTGTTCTTGTGGAGTTTAGTGTGTGGATATAGTAACTTAAATGGAAAGTTCAGGGAGAGTTAGGGTTAACCCTAAAATCAAAGTCTGAATGAAGTTGGTGGTGGATGTTCTGAGGAGATTTAATGTCAGGCTATGGGCAAGGTGAGGTTTTATAACTACTGGGTTGTGGTCTGTGGGAGATTCATGTCCTGGTTTTCTGGGTATGATTTAAAGGTGATCCAGGGCCAGGCTTGATTTTGGGGATCCCTGGGGCATGGTGGATGGTCCTGGGGCCAATGGCAGGAGTGTGTTTCTGGTACAGATCTTCAAAATCCAGCATCCTCTCCAGGCTTCCCAGGATCCTGATGGATGCTTCTACCCTTAGACTTCAAGGTAGTGAACAAGATGTGTCAGTGTGTGTCCAGGGTGGTGGTGGCTGTGAGTTATGAGCTGTTAACAGGCCTGAACTGTGGTTGGATGCTGTCTTACCTAGCTGTTTAATTTGTGTGTTCACCCTGTTTATTACCATAAAATCAGAGGAATGCAGAACAGAAATCTAGGGTATGACATGGAACCTGGTGATGTAGTATATGGTCATTTCCTCAAAACCTCCTGGCTTAGATTGAAGGGTAAGTAACCTGTGAGTGAGCAGTGTACTTTCCTTGTACGTCAGTAAGCCAAGTGTCTGAGGCACTTACAGGCCAGGGCTGAGTTGTACCCACTCAGGGCCACTGTGGAGTTGCTGGGTAACTTTGGCTACTTACTTAGTTCCCCTATCTGACTCTGTTTTTCTCACTGACAAACTGGGTCATGGATTGTTTATAAGTATTAAGAGATATGTAGAAAGGCATTTAGCCCTGTGTGTGCTGACTACTAGTATTTGAAGGGAAAGCTATTGCCCAAAGGCACATTATAAACAAACACATCTTTATAGTTACTGGCCTGTTCGGTAGTGAGTTGTTATTATAACAACAGTTGTTCTTTAAGTTTTTTTTAAGTGTGTGTATGAGAGAGAGAGAGAGAGAGAGAGAGAGAGAGACAGAGAGACAGAGAGACAGAGAGACAGAGAGAGAGAGAGAGAGAGAGAGAGAGAGAGACAGAGAGAGAGAGAGAGAGAGAGAGAGAGAGAGAAAGAGAGAGATGCAGGTGCTGGCAAAGGCCAGAGGCATCACTCTCCCTGGAACTTGGCTTTCAGACAGTTGGGTACCAGTTGCTCTGGGCTCTGGGAACTGAACTCAGGTTCTCTGTGAGAGCACTAAGTACTCTTAACTGCTGAGCCCTCTCTACCCTCGCACTCCCCAGTTCTCTTTTTAAATAAGTCTCCTCCTGCCATGCCTTGGGGCTGAGCAGATCCCGCTGGAATTCTTGCAATGACTAGGGGCTGACATGTTCGGAAGTCCCATTCTGGTTAGAACCCTTGCCAGTGCTCTGTGCCCTTTTGCATCTGTGCCTCTCTCAGTTCATGTAGTATAAAGATAGACTATAGGTGCCTTTTGACTGTCCCCACTTTCCTATCCGTGTATCGGGGTCCCTGCTCAGCCCATGCCTTATGCAGATCCCCTGTGTGAAGTGCCAATCATACTCCTCTTGTGGATTTCTGGCTTTCTTGTCCCTGGGACTAAAAGCAGACCCCATGTCCTTTGCTCCTGGCCTGCCCTGTTCTGCCTGCCTTGCTCATGGTGCTCCTTGGAGAGGCCAGTGGGATTTCTGGCTGTTCCTATTTTTTTCTTTAGCTTCTAGCTTGTTAACAGGACTTATCTTAGCCCATAAACATGCCTCAGGGGTAGTTAATGACCATCTAGGCCAGTCCCTAACTATGCTGTGGATATTGGATCTCAGCATCTCTGACCCTGACCTACATTAAGAAACGCTTTCTGCTATGGCCAGTAGAGAGAAAAGAGAGAAGGAGACACACAGTAGGGGCAAGCAGCAGGCCTCCACAGTGCTGTATGGATGCTTTTTCTGCTTTGTCTGCCTTGTCTGTTGTTCTTAGTGCTGGATTGCAGTGTGGAAGCCCTGGCTGACCTGTGGCCAAGGAGGTCCTCTCAGTGTCTCAGTCTGTGGGTGACTGCCTCATGCTTCACTAGGCAATGCACCAACAGTGGGAGAGAGACAGCTATTGCAGCTCTTGAGGCCTGGGATGAGGCACCACTGTCATGAGTGGACCTCTAGGCCCTGCAGGGAACTGCTTGGGGAGGGGCTTGCTTCAGTGTACCCTTTTGGTTCAGAGGAAAGAGCACTGGGCTAGAAGTTAGTACACATGCCAAGTCCTGGTTCTGTCACAGCTCTTTGACTTTTGTGCTGAGGTTCTTCAGAGGTGCTTTTGAGGCCGAGGTGAGGAAATGTATGGGCAGTGGTAAGTGCATGGTAGTACTGATCAGTGCCCTGGGCCCTGTTCCTCTCCTGTCTCAGTCAAAAGGGAAGATCAATGGAAAAACCAAACCACCTGTTTTGCCATCTGCTCAGAGTCTGGTGGGACCTGTCAGAGTGAGTACCATCCTGTGTCAGATGTATACCTTTTCCTAATTTGACCTCTTTTCTTCCAGCCCTGAAGGATGGCTGCTGTGTTGGGGGATGCCATCATGGTGGCCAAAGGCCTTGCCATGCTGACCCGGGCAGCTGTGGAAACCCACCTACAGAACTTGGGCCTTGGTGGGGAGCTCAT
Organism: Cricetomys ansorgei; assembly: GCA_026225945.1. Lineage (NCBI taxonomy): Eukaryota > Metazoa > Chordata > Mammalia > Rodentia > Nesomyidae > Cricetomys > Cricetomys ansorgei. The sequence continues at coordinate 9,789,409 of JAMJFZ010000094.1, forward strand.
CTTGGCAGCCAGGGCCCTGCAGTCTACAGCTGTGGAGCAGATCAGCATGGTCTTTGGGAAGGTGCAGGTGAGAGGCCCCTTCCAGCAGTGTGTGTGGGTGCTTGTAGAAAAGAACTAGACTTGGAGAGTAAACCAGGACACAAGACACCTGACAGCCCAGCTTTTTAGACTAGAGAGCCCAGTGGCTGTTGTGTCCTGCTGTCATTTTAGGGTAAGGTAGGGCACTTATGTGAGAATCTGGCTGCTATGCTAGAATATCAGAATAGGAAGCTTAACTAACACTTTTCACAGTTCTAGAGGCTGGGAAGTCCAGGAAAAGGGCTCTAGTAGATTTGGCATCAGATGAAGGCCCATTTCCTGGTTTCCTGGCTCTATCCTCATGATGTAATCACCTTTCATGTACTAGCATGCTATGGATTAGATTTCAGACATGCAATTCACAGCAGGGTTCATGTGTAGATCAGCCTGGTTCAACTTCAGCCTTTGAAGGCTCTTCCTATAGGCAAGGCATGCCGAGCCTCAGCCAAGACCCATTTGTTATTTGCTGAAGTTGCTCCTTTCCAGGTTGGCAGTTGTCACAGCCCTGATAAGGGCAGCATGGTCTCCCCTTTCCCCCCATGCTGTTGGGGCAAAGGTTACCTTTGTGCCAAGATCCAAGAAACCTTAACATCTTATATCAAGAGAGGTTTTGAAGCCAAAACAGTGTCAGAATAACATATTGTTGCCAGCCAGTGACTCAGTACTCTGAAGGGATGAGGAAGAGTGTGCGTGTGTGTGTGTGTGTGTGTGTGTGTGTGTGTGTGTATGTATGTATGTGTGTATGTGTATGTGTGTATGTGTTGAGAAGTGCATTGCAGAGACTGCCTTGCCTCTGTGCCAGTTCTGTCCTGTGGCATGTCCTGCTGTCCTGCTGGGGCAGATCATGTTCCTTTGTGAAGGTATTTTTACTATAACAGAAGGCCACAGACTGGGAGGCTTAAACAACAAGCACTTTTCCCCCTCACAGTTCTGGATAAAGGCTTCATGCTTCTCTACCTGCAAGGCTGTCTCAGTTCCCAGCCTCTGCTCAGTTTTAGGTCCAGGATTCCCTGCCTCTTCTCTCCTAAGAGAGAAACAGCATTCCTCACCTACAGATGCCTTTGAGTTTTAAGTCTTTATACTTGAGGTCCTTTACTGCTGATGGGACAGGTCTATATGCTTACTCCTATTTCTCAGGCTAAGGTTGCTGTAAGACCATGGTTTATATTAAGTGATAGGGCAAGAAGGCTTGTCCTTTCCTAGTGTTGACTCCCAGCTCTTGTCCTGGTGTTGACGTGGTAGGAGTTCTGCTGGGTGTTGGTTCTGTGGAAAAACTAGAAAGTGAGCTTGCTCCAGTGCTCTAGGTCACTTCAAAGTAAGACTGCGTGCTAGACCTGGCCTTCTCCACCAGTGTGTAAGCTCCCACCCAGGATGTCCTCCTGCCTATATATATATAGGCACCATTTCTCTATATATTTAGATTCTAAAACAGGCAGAGTCATCTTCTCTTAGTCACTAGAAACAAGATGAATTAACCCCTGCCATGGGGGAGGCCCAAGAGCACAGTGGCCACCTGGTTTCCCTTCAGTCCCTAACACTTAGGCTTGTGGTTTTGTCTCCCCCAGCTATTTTCCTGCAGTCAAACAAGAGTAGGCAGTTATTGGAGTCGTGGGACAGGAGGGGGTTCTGTCCAGACTCCTCACACTGGGCCTTCCCTGGCTATATAAGAGGTACCCAGGATCCCAGTGTGACTCGTTTCTTCTAATCTGGAACTTTGGACAGCAGAGCAAACCCTTGGTCTTGGACCCCTGCTCTGCTGTTTGTTGCTTTCTGGCCTTTATCAGTCACATCAGCTTCAGTCTCAGTTTCCTGCGGGAGAGCAGGGCTTACTCTTTAGTCCTGAGAGCATCTCAGTTAGCTGAGCACGAGGGCTCCAGGTTGCACACTTTTGCTGAGTGACATGTGGACAGCACGTAGGCCATGGCATTGCTCAGATTTCATTTGAACCAGTGAAGCTGGCCATGGGCCTCTTCTCTCTTTAGGACACAGTACTATTTAATTATAGCCGCCAGCAGCAGTTTCTGTGGCCTTGAAACTCTGTCACTGTCTCACAGTGGGAGCTCTATTTTCAGATGTAGAGGTCACTGAGAAGGGTTAAGAGCTTATTCAGGTTCATCCCAGGTTAAAAATGAGAATGATCTGGGCTTGAGGGTTGAACCTATAATGTACGGAGGAAACATGAGGTGTCCTCTGACCCCTTTCTCCGTATCTCAGATTCACAAGGGCAGCTGGGCGCTGATCCCCTCTGGCAAGAACCTCTTCGCTGTGTGCCAGGGCTCATGGTATGACCTGTGTCTGCAATGAGGTGTTGCAGAACACAGTGGTTTCCTCACTCACTGGTCCATTACTTACACTTCTGTACCTTTCCCCATCTTTTGTCCTGGTTTCTCTCCTAAAAGCCCTGTGGGTTCCGTGGCTATGCTTTATAGATGAGGAACTTGTTGCTAGAGTCATGTGTATCTTTCCTGGCCCTGGTTGGGCCTACAGTGGGTGCTCAGTGGTGTGTGTAGCTGCCTGCCTGAGCTCATACAGCAGAGTTTTGGAAGAAGCAGGCTGGAGTTATGTGCTGTCTCCTAGGCTGTGAAGGAGACCTCAGGTCTTAGGTCTTTGGAGGGTTAGAGGGGGTTGGTTGGTAGTCACCTAGCAAATACACTCACCAGGAGGAGTTCAAACCAGTCCTGCCCCTCACACTGGCCTCTGTTCTCTACAGGGTCAGGATAAGCATGAAGATTCATATGCCACTGAGAACTTTGAAGACCTGGAAGCTGAGGTCCAGTTCTCATCACCAGAGACAGCTGGAGCTTCCATGGACTTCTCTGCAGCCTCTTCCTCGGAGCAGCCATTGTCTTCCTCCCTGGGTCATGCCCACAGTGAGGGCCCAGCTCCTTCCTATGTTTCCAGTGGACCCTTCAGGGAAGCTGGGCTTTCGGGACAGGCCACCTCCCCTATGGGCAGAGTCAATGGAAGGCTTTTTGTAGATCCCAGAGACTTGTTCTTGGCCAATGGCATCCAGCGAAGATTCTTCCACCAGGACCAGTCTTCTGTGGGGGGCCTCACTGCTGAAGACATTGAGAAAGCCCGGCAGGCCAAGGCTCGCCCTGAGAGCAAGCCACACAAGCAGATGGTGGGTCTGAGAGGCATCATGGTTGGACCTGGGGGGTTTCCATTCCCAGTGGGGTTGGTGTTGGCCCTTATTTTGCCCCCCCCTGAACTTTGGGATGCTGCATCTTTAGGATCATAAGAGGCTTTTACAGTGCTGCCAGCTGGAGTTGCTGCCAGTGGGAGTGGAGAGGGGAGGTACAGGCAGCATGGCCTCAGGCTACCTTGTCTCATTTGTCAGTTTTGTCAATTCCATATAGGTCTCTTTTGTTTTTTCCTCCAGCTCAGTGAGCGGGCTCGGGAGCGGAAGGTGCCAGTTACCCGGATTGGGCGGTTGGCCAACTTTGGAGGTGAGGTGGCCATTGTACATTAAGGGGGAAGAGTTTGGGAATCCAGCCATGCCCCAGTATTAGGAAGTATATGGTAGTGTTGCTTATGAACTAGCTCTTGAGGATCAGGGTGTCCCCTTGGGTGATGGCCTGGTCACTGGATCCAGCACCATCTTGGTTTGTCCCTGGGGCTGGTGTGGTGCTGAATCTTGCTGTGAGCTACAGCTTGGACTACTTGGTGGGCCTTGCTCTGGGTAGTCTTTTCAGGAAGGACTGGCCACAAGTACAAGCTCTTCATTGGGCCCTTTAGCTCCCTAAATGCAGGACATTTTGTTCGGGGACCAGGCATTTGGGGAACCCATTTATCAGATCTCATAGTTCTGAAGTTGTTAGTGTGAAGGTATTGACAGACTGTAGCCCTTAGTTGCTGTCACTTAAAGCCATTTCGGTTTGCTACAGTGTTGGGTACCTCATTTGTACTTCATTTCGATGTGAGCAGCCTTTGAACCTACCATACCTGTGCTCCTTTGGAAGGACACTTATATAGTGGAAGTGTATACCCACTGTTCATCTGCAGAGGTCTGTGGGTGCTCTGACATGGGTTTCTGGTGGTGTATTTTACTAAGGTTTAGCTATCCTCAGTAGGTTCTCCAGGCAATGTAAATGATGAAAGAATAGTTTAGGCGGCTTGTTTCACATGCTAGCCTTGGCCAGGTGGCTAGGTACATAACAGGTCTGATGAGTTCATGCTGATGCTGGTATTGAGTTGGTCAGGATGGTCTTCTGTCGACCCTTTTGTAGTAACAATTCGTTGTCTATATTTCCTTCTGATTCAGTTACATTTTTTACTGTTTCCAAAACATGTGGTAGAATAACAAGTTTAAAAGGTTCAGGTTGCGATCATGTGACTGTTTCTGGGGAGTGAAGCAGTACATCATGGTGGTTGTCGTATGTGGTAAAGCAGTTCTTCTCCTGTATTAGACAGGAAACAAACATGACAGGAACAGGCTGGAATAGTATACCCCACGGATTCAGCTGTGGGGTGGCTGCTGTTCTGTGCAGTTACAGAGGAGGAAGCTGAGTCCAGACCCCTGTCTTGTACAGGGACATCCAAGCTGTCTGTGCCACAGCTAGGCCCCTCCCTTCCGTGTAGCCAGCAGAGGGTCTGTTAGGTCTTCCCCTTTTCTCCTGGTCCAGTTCTGGAAACAGGAAGCCATGTCCTGAGGTCCTAGGAGAAGAAGCCTCAGGGAGCTTCGGCCCTCTTTTTCATTCCTCTTCTTCTTGTACCTAGGCTGTAGTTCTTGTCCCAGGACCCTGGCTTCTCTGGGGTTGGGAATGCTGTCAGATGCCAGGTATTTGTCTAGAAGGAGATTGGACAATATCTGTATCCATCTGTTTGCTCTATGGGAACTTTAACAGTGAGTGAGCCATGTGTGTTAATTAAAGTGGGGTTTAGGGCTGAGGATGTGGTTCAGGGGCTAGAGACCTTGCATAGCACACATAAGACCTTAGGTTCTGTCCTGCGTTTTAAAAAAAAAAAAAAGCTAAAAGCAGGGCCTCGTCTATGTGTCTATGTTGCCTGGTATCTCAGCACCACAGTCTGGCTGCTACTGCAGAGGCCCCTTTTGGTCTTGCTTTGTAAACAGGCCCTGAGTTTCAGTAGGTAGCGCCAACACCACCAGGAGTGCTGATTCTGTTCCTGCTGTCCAATGTGTCACCCAGCCTGCTCATGAAGGACCCTGTTGTTGAAAGATATTTTGTTTTTTTAACCTTTGGTGACTGGGAGTAAGTGGAGTGACTGCTTCTCTGGTGACTTCCAGAGGGACCTGAGTAGGGAGGCTGGGCGGGGCTCCCGAGTTACCCAGAATAGGCTCCCAACCTGGACACAGGCCCACTATGCCTCTGCTTTACCTGTGGGAGAGCTCTGTGTCCTGTCACTTCCCTTCCTTGACTGCAAAACCACCTTCATGAGATAGATATTGAGAACTTTCTGTGAATGGTGGTGTGTTGTTACAGGCCAGGAGGAAGGCCAGGATACCAGCAGTGGTTTTCTCCTCCCAGTGACCTATAGAGAACAGTTCTTCTA